>AP025062.1:27579006-27702113 GCA_036186865.1 Eustoma russellianum
CCTCAAACCAATACAAAACATGCATACCGAAATAATATAGCCACATAGCACATAAACATGATATAGAATGCATAAAATAAAGTAAATACAGTAAGTAAAGCACTCCACATAAAAAATGCGCAAGTACGTGATGCATGCTCCATCCACGTGTCACACGCAACAAGAATCATTTAACGCAATATGCCCCTAGACCTATATGCAATGCATGATCTCGGGATTGACTGGATGCTTGTAGCCCGTACACTACAATCCACCCTGACCGATGCCCGTGGCTCGTACACCACGATCCATCCTGACCGATGCCCATGGCCCGTACACCATGATCCACCATGACTGAGTACCCATGGCTCGTACACCATGATCTACTCCACTCGAGCGTCTGAGACCCGTACATCTCAACCCACTCCAAATGCAAATGCACGTGCCATGGATGCAACAACAAAGTTGTCTGAGGCTCGTACGCCCATCCTCACCATCTCTGGCACTCAATATTTGATTTCGTAAATTTTCAAAATGTTGGAAAGTTGTTATTTTTCATCACCAAATTTTTTTACTTAGCTTGTATTAATTTTCTAGAATTTTCTACTGATTTTTCCTATTTTTTCTCATTTAATTCTATTTATTTCTAATTATTTTCTTAATTACTTGTATTTACCAAAATTCAAAATTTAAGTGGAAATATTTTAATTTTAACTTTTTTATTTTTTGAAATTTATTTAGAATTTTTTGGTATTAAATTTTATTTTTCTGGAATTTAAAATCATTTATTTACTATTTTCTAATTTCCAGAATTAATTTAAATTATTTAATAATATATTTATCCTTTGACCCGACCCGCTAGAATTGTTCTGGTCCGGCCTGCGATTTGGCCTGCGGCCGCTGCTGCCCCTTTTTTTTGGCCGGCCGCCCGAGTTTAAGTGTTTTTTTAACTAACGTAATTGGGCCTGGCCTTGTTGCAGTCAGCCTGCCGACCCGGTTATGGTCCGGCCCGCCTGGCGCTGGCAGGCCAGCCCATTTTCCTGCCACCTATTTTTTTAATTAAGCGCAGCTGGCGCGTGTGAACCACGCTCGCGTGTGAGGCCCATATGCGGCCGCCTCCAGCTGTGCGTGCGGCTCACGCGCTATCGTTCCGGCTGCGCTTTCGACCCTAGACTCAAATTTTTCCTATTTCCAGGCTATGTGCACCTATTCTAAAGCCAAAATGCAAATTTTCTTATGATCCCTAGCCTAAAAGTTTCACCTTTTCAATCCTTTACGAGCCTTTTTAATCCGATACAATCCTACCACCAAATTGATGCACATACACACACATAATAGTCAAGAACTAGTCATTTCATGATACTCCACATGCATCAACATAAAATTTACAAATTTAACAATCAAGAAAACATTTAATCACATAAATATATCATTCAAACATGCATGAATTATACCCGTTTGAGGGGAGAAGTGGCACCTAGATTGAACTTGTAGATTAACGGTGGTTAGATGAACGTTGGTGATGTACGGTTACACCCCTTTCAATTTTCTTCTTTCTTCATCTATATATATTTTAATTTTCCTCTCACTTTACCTCTTCTTGCTCCAAGGAGAGAAAATATTTTTTTATTCTATTGGGGAGGGGAAGGGATGGCTTGGACATTAAAAAGGGGGAAGGAGTAGGGTTTGGGGGGGGGGGAAGATAAGGGAGCGGGGTAGGGAAATTAGGGAGATGTTAGGATTTGATTGGGAGAGTTTATGGAAATTTTGATAATGTAATTATCTTAATTATTTTGAATTTGTTAATTTGTTTTCCCCATCACCCCATCACCGGTTACACACACGCACATAATATATAATTACTATTTTATTTTATCACTATTATTATATTTTTTCTACGGTTATAACATCCTACCCTTCTTACAATAAGTTTCGTCATTGAAACTTGACATACCTTTAATCGAAGAGGTAGGGGTAGCGCTCGCGTATTTGCTCCTCCAACTCCCACGTCGCTTCGTGCTCCATATGATTGGTCCACTGAACTTTAACATAAGGGATGACTCGACGTCTCGATACCTGGTCTTTGCGATCCACGATCCTGATATGGGTCTCCTCATATGTCGTGTCTGGTCGAATCCTCAATGGTGGAGCGTCTAGAACATGGCTCGGATCCGCACATATCTCCTCAACTGAGAAACATGGAATACGCTCTGCACCTGAGCCAAGGCAGGGGAAATTGCTAATCGGTAGGCCAGAGTACCAACCCTCTCGAGTACCTCATAAGGACTAATGTAGCGAGGCTTCAGCTTACCCTTCATACCGAATCGTGAAACCCCCTTCATAGGCGACACCCTCAAGTAAACCTTCTCGCCCACAGCGAACTCTAGAGGACGTCGCTTCGAATCAGCCCAGCTCTTGCTCCTGTTTTCAACCAACTCAGGACCGATGATAACACGCTCACCAACCTCGTCCCAATGAACATGACCTACATTTACGTCCATAAAGCGCCTCAAAGGGTGCCATGCCGATGGCACTGTGATGGCTATTGTTGTAGGAGAACTCAATTAACTTGATCATACTATCCCAGTTTCCCTTGAAGTCCAGTGCGCACGCCCTCAACATATCCTCTAAAGTCTGAATGGTCCTCTCTGACTGTCCATCGGTCTGCGGATGAAAGGCAGTGCTCAACCGTAAATGGATTGATATGGTATATTTCTAGTATAATTTGGAATTTACCAATTTCAATCTCTATCCTAATTTCTTCCCTTTCCTATTCTAATTAGGATTGTTTCTTTAGGCTTTTATTTACTTTTTTCCTTACAGGCCGCTGCATATATATGTATTGTAGATATACATATTTTGTACATTTATAAAAAAACGAGGGGCATAACATTCCTCCCCCTTTACAAAATGTTTCGTCCTTGAAATTACGTACCTTAGTCAAATAGGTAAGGATACTTCTTCCGCACCTCTTCTTCGAGTTCCCAAGTCGCTTCTTGTTCTGTGTGATTTGACCACTGAACTTTGACGTAAGAGATAACTTGTCTCCTTAAAGCTTGATCCTTACAATCAACAATACGGATCAGCGTCTCTTTGTATGTCGCGTCGCTTCTCACCCTCAATGGTAGAGCCTCCAATATATGACTTGGGTCAGTACATAGTGCCTTAACTGCGATACGTGAAAAAAAATTGTGCACTTACGACAATGCTGGAGGTAGCGCTAGTCGATAGGCCAATGTCCCATCTCTCTCGAGCACCTCATACAGACCAATGTACCTCGGACTCAGTTTACCTTTCTCACGGAATCTCATTAGTCCTTTCGTTGGGGAAACTCTCAATTACACTTTTTGCCTGGGCATACTCTAACAATCTCCTTTTGGAATCCGTCCAACTCTTGCTGCAATCCTGGGCAACCTTGAGTCATTATTGAATGATCTTGACCTTTTCTAATGTTTGCTCCACCATTTCTGCTCTTATAATCGCCTTGTCCCCAACTTTGTCCCACTACAACGATGATCGACATTTTCCCATATAAAGCTTCAAAGGGAGCCATACCAATCGCACTATAGTAAATATTGTTGTACGAAAACTCCATTAACTTCATTATATTGTCCCAATTCCCTTTGAATTCTAACACACAAACCCTTAGCATGTCCTTCAGAGTCTGAATAGTTCTTTCTGACTACACATCTGTTTGGGGATGAAAAGCATGCTCATCTTAGCTCGGTCCCTGTAACTCTCTGATATGCTGACCGAAATCGAGATGTAAATCTGGGGTCTTGGCCCGACACAGTACTCACTGGCACTCCACGTACACTGACGATGTTATCAACATATAAATTCACCAACTTCTCCATCGTCGTTTCACTCGATACTGGTATAAAATATGCAGATTTGTCAAATGATCTACGATCATCCAAATCACATCATTGTCATTTCTTGTCTTAGAGAGCCCTGCAATAAAGTCCAGCATACTATGCTCCCACTTCCACCCTAGAATCTCTAACGGTTGTAAGTATCCTCCAGAGCTTTGATGCTCGACCTTTACTTGCTGGAATACTAAGCACCAGGCGATATACTCAACAATCTCATGCTTCATTCTGTACCACCAATAATTCTTCTTCAAGTCTTTGTACATCTTGGTAGTCCCCGGATGTATAGAAAGGCGTGTATTATGCGCTTCTTTCAACAACTGTTTCTTTAATGCCTCATCACTTGGTACACACAAACGCCCCCGAAACCAGAAACTTCCATCATCGAATGTCTAAAATCCCTCAACCAACTTATTCTATACTCTATCTCGGATACCGTGCAAATTCATGTCATCTTTCTGAACTGCTTTCAGCCGGTCTATCAAAGTCGGCATGATAACCAATGCTACCAAAAAATTCGTCGTCGAGTCAATTATATCCAAATCAAACTCTTTCATATCTCTTTCATATCTTTGACCACATACACAAAAAAGAGAAGATAGATTAAAAAAATTTGTACAAAAGAGGAAACTTTCAAATAGAGTGAAACCAGCCCAAATAAAGATCAAAAGCTTGTAAATGGCAAGAAGAAAACTCTCTAAAAACATCTCCGGAGGGAAAAGAGAGACCCAAACGAGTTCATTGTGGTACTAAGCTTTATAACACATTTTTGGCATGAAAACGTATCAATATTTTCGATCAACGATACAGATAGATGACTTATTTAAGTTTCATTAGCAATTTATATTGGCTGGAATGTAAATCAAAACTCAACTAGCACATACTGATATGGTATGTAAAATTTGTAATGATTTAAAAGATTAAGGTTTATTCAACAACAACACATACTCAATATATTCTAACAACATCAAAAGCTATCACTAGGGTTTGAGGAGAGTGAGAGGCAGACAAACAATACCTCCATCCCAAAAGAAGGTTTATTCACACATATATATATACTTACTTAGTGAACTAAATATTCTAGAAAAGTATCATGTTGGAATTTGTTGACTTGGTGATGCATCGAAGGCAATACAGAATACAAGAGGCGCACCAAACAGGGTAGGCTAGGCTAGAATATAGACAGCAACATTTAAGAGAAACACAATCACTACCCTTAAATATATAAATTCCAAAAAATATGTATTCTTTTTTGTTACAACAACCTAATAAAAAGCTATCATCTACAACACTATCTACTAGAAATATAAACTCCCACAGATTTTTTTTTTCTTTTTGAGGAAATAGATAGGTATTAATGTCAAGAATTAAAATAGCTGATAATACATCCGGTGGCGGCGATGTGTCCCGAGCCATTAAAATCGAATTAACCAAACTACATTTTCTCAGATTAAAACGTCAAATCTCTGATTCTGGAAAGTTCAATACTCTAACTTTATTAAGTTTTATGCAAGATGCAAATTAGGGATTCAGCTGTCTTCTAGATTGGTAGGTATTGTCAGAAACTACATAAAGAACCCACTGCAAATCAAGTTTGTAATATTACATTTAATTAGAACATATTCACGTCTTTGATCATCCATGTACAGAAAACATTGTTGCTCCCACTGTGCAAGAAGATGAGCAGGGCACATTACACGATCTCTGAGCAAAAGTAAATGTGACGAACGGTAGCTGCAGCGGAAGGGACCAAGCTTCATCTAATAGATCACGAATGGCTGAGATATCAAGTGTTTCTCCTTCCATATATAACACCAGTATACCGTTGATCGTTTCCAGCATATAGTCGAGTTGTTATTGACAAAAATCAACAACTCATCAAATATGCGGTTCAATCGTAAGAACTTGATTGAACAGATCAGTGATCAAGAATTCAAGAAAGAAAACTAAACATCAAGAAGCTCAGAAAACGAAAAATAACGAACAAGAAGAGAAACTGGATGCAATTGCGTGATTCAATTTGCCAACCCAAAAACTGAATTGCAAAATCAGTAAATGCCGTGCTTTATACACGGTTGAAGAAGAAGAACTACAAATTACAAGAATACCCTCTTTAACAATCCGCTACAAGTTATTTACATAAGGGTACAATTGTAATTTCACTATTTTATTTATACTGCCCGCCAACAGTTTCTTCTCTTCCTTCAGCCTGCACTTAACCGTTTCTTGATCCCCTTGTGTGCTCCCTTTGGTGCTTCTCCCAATCACTTCTCCATCACCTTGGATCACTATTTCGTTTCTCTACTTCGCTGATGAACACTCCAAAGCTTCATTGTTGGGCACATTCTTTTTCACTCTCACTGCTCCCTGCTGCCTTCATCACGTCCCTTCTTCCATTGCTACTTTGACACCCCCCTCAAATCTGACTTCGAGAACATATTACATACACCAAGTGCAGCAGTCGGATTGTGCATTCTTTTAACATCTAAAGCTTTGGTAAAAATGTCAGCAAGTTGATGACTGATTCTTATCGGCATAGGCTTGACAACACCTTCTAAGTATTTTTGTCTTACAATGTGGCAATCGATTTCAATGTGTTTAGTTCGTTCATGGAAGACAGGATTCTCAACTATATACAAGACACTTCTACTATCACAAAACAGCTCAACCGGCCCCTCATGTTTCACCTTTAAATCCTTTAACAAGTATAACAACCACTGCACTTCACAAGTAGCGGCTGCAAGTGTCCTGTACTCTGCTTCCGAGGAAGACCTTGAAACGGTTGTCTATTTCTTGGCCTTCCAAGACACTAGGGATTCACCTAGAAACATACAAAAGCCTGTAATGGACCTCCTGGTCTCTTGGCACCCCGCCCAATCTGCATCTGCGAATGCCTTTAGCTTTAGCTCTCCATCCTTGGGAAAGTATAGACCTTGTCCTGCTGTTCCCTTGATATAATGCAATAACCTATTTGCTGCTTTGAGGTGTGTCTCTGTTGGCGTGTCCAGAAACTGAGATAGTTGCTGGACAGTGAAGGCAATGTCCGGTCTCGTAATAGTTAGATATAGTAACTTCCCAATAAGACTCCTATGTCTGGCAACGTCCTCAATTAATGCATAATCATTATGTTGCAGCTTAGTTCCTTTGTCTATGGGTGTCTTGGCTGGTTTAGCTCCAAGGGTCCCTGTATGATCCAATAACTCCATAGCATACTTCCTTTGGCATAGAACAAGGCCCCCCTTGACCTAGCGACCTCAATGCCCAGAAAGTAATGTAGATTGCCAAGATCCTTGATCTGAAATGCATGATGTAGATAAGATTTTAGCTGCTTAATGGCCTGCAATGAGGAGCTGGTCACTATAACATCATCTACATAAACAAGAAGTACTATAAAGGCATCAGGTGTGTCCTTTGTGAAGAGAGTGTGGTCATGGTGTGACTGCTGAAATCCTTGACATAAAAGTGCATGGGTGAGCTTCTCATTCTATTGTCTGCTTGCCTGCTTGAGGCCATATAGTGATTTCTGAAGCTTACAGACTATGTTAGGTTCAGACAATGGAAGACCAGGGGGTGGTTCCATATAAATCTCCTCAAATAGATCTCCATGCAAGAATGCTTTGTTGATGTCCAATTGGTGAATGAACCACTGTTTGCTAGCTGCCAATGCCAATACCAATCTCACTGTGGTAAGCTTAGCCACAAGTGAAAAGGTATCCGTGTAGTCAATGCCAAGCTACTGGGTAAATCCCTTCACCACAAGTCTGGCTTTGTAGCGTTCCACCGTGCCATCAGCTTTGTGTTTCGTTTTTTATACACATTTGCATCCAATTGGTGTCTTGCCTACAGGTAAAGGCACTAAAGACCACGTATTGTTAGCAATTAAGGCATCCAGTCCCTTTTCCATAGCTTGGCACCAGCATTGAAGCTGTGATGCTTCCTGGTAAGTTGTTGGGTCAGAATGCATGCTAATGTTCATAGCGTATGCCTTATAATCAGGAGTTACCAATCAAATGAAAAGGTGTGCTAAATGGGATGAGAAATGTTGGAGTGATATGAAGATGAAGGTGAAGGATCTGTCAGCATATTGCAATAGTAGTCCCTTAAGTAAGAAGGTTTTTGTCTTTGTCTGACTGGTTTAGGGGTAGCTTGTATGGATGGCAGATGGGAGGTAAGGTTTGGCTATGGATCATTAGAGTCTATTGATGATGATGATGATGATTCATCATCAGGTTGGGGTTGTAGTACTGTAGGAATTGGGCTGCCAGGAGGTGGCATGAGTGTTTCTGATGCAGAAGGTGGATTGGGAGGAAGGTGACGGATTTCTGTTGGAGTAGGGTCTAGAGATGCATCACACGGTATGGTGGAGTGAGGCTGTGTAGTATGACTATTAGTGCTGGGTAAAGATGTCTGGAAGGGGAATACATGTTCTTGAAAGGTAACATGCCTGGAGATGAATATGGAGTGGTTGTCTGTATCCAGCGGATGTATCCCTTGCTGTTCAGAGGGATGCCAAGGAATACACAAATTTTTACTCTAGTGTCAAACTTTCCTTTCTGTGGAGTGGTATTATATGCGAATGCTTGATAACCAAACACCTTGAGTTGATTGTACTGAGGGTCTTTTTGATAGAGAATGCCAAAGGGTGTCAGTTGGTTAAGGATGGGTGTAGGTAGGATGTTTATGATATATGCGGCGTGTTGTATACAAAACCCCCAGTATTCCAAAGGTAAGTTGGATTGAAATCTCAAGGCTCTAGCAACGGTTAAAAGGTGTTGCTGCTTTCTTTCGACTAGGCCGTTCTGCTGTGTAGTGTAAGGGCAACTCTTTTGGTGGACAATGCCTTTTTGTGAAAAGAATTGGATCATGGATAGTTCTAAGGCATTATCTGATCTGATGATTTTTATTTTCTTGTTGAACTGAGTGTCAACATATTTGTAGAAATTCTCAATCACTTGCCTAGCTTCTGATTTCGCCTTTAACAGATATACCCCAGTGAATCTTCTTTTGTCATCCACTAAGGTAAGAAAGTAAGTTTGCCCATAGAGTGTTTGGACTCCGTAGGGTGTAAGGTCCGAAATACACTCTAGAGGGGGGTGAATAGAGTGTTTGGCTCTTTTGCGGAATTTTCTTGTTTTTCTCAACTCAAAAAGATATTCAAAATCAGAGCAAGAATTGGAGATGAGAGACAATGAAAGAGTACACCGGATATAGAGTGGTTCGAATCGTAAATGATTCTACTCCACTACCACTTTGTTTCCAAAGTAGATTTTCAACAACTACTCTTCTTATTATGAACAATAAGAACAACCACAGCAACACTTACACTAACACTTTAGTGTAAGCAACAACAACAGCAACTTCTTGCACAACACACTTGTGCAACTACAACAACTACAGCTCTTAACAAGAACAACTTCTTGCTTCCTCACAACTTCAACAAAAGTTCTCTCAAGAACTTCTCACAATGGGTTGAAGAGATATAGTAAGGTTCACACTTTCTCACAAGTCTAAGCACAAGCTAGAGATCAAATATTTATGGTTCCTCTTGTGCTTGACTCTCTTTCTCTCAATATACAAACAATGAAGATCAAAGAAAGCTAGACAAGATTTAAACAAATTTACAAGTATGAGAGAAATGTACAACAATGTAAAATGAAGCTAGATGATGTTGAAAGTGTGTATTTGCTTCATCCAAGCCTCCTCTATTTATAGATGAAGTTCACCACGTTTTTGAGGCTCTCCACCAAGTCTTCATCTTCAAAAATGTCAAGACAATGCCCAAATAGTCTCTAGCCACCCTATGGAGTGATTTGATCTTGGATAGCCACCCTAGAGAATCTTAGACATGTATACAATATTCAAGGAAGCATGTAATAAGTTGGGTTAAAGTCTACAAGAAGTTTGAAGAAGATTGGAAAGAGAAAACCTTGAAAATCAACCTTGGATTTTATTCTAACGTTCAAAAAATTTGAATTCTGGAGGACATCGATCGATCGAAGTCCCTGGAAGGGAGAGATCGATGTCCTCAGATGATTTTCAAAAATCCTGCACTGCATGACATCGATCGATCGATGTCAGGGGCTGAAGTGACATCGATCGATCGATGTCACCTGGTTTAGAGACTGAAGTACTCAGTTCAACATCGATCGATCGAAGTCAGGGGAAGAAGTGACATCGATCGATCGATGTCCTTGTGGTTAAGGGTTCGATGTCCTCAGTCAGACATCGATCGATCGATGTCAGGGGCTGAAGTACATCGATCGATCGATGTCCCCAGTTTGAGAGATCGATGTCAACCAGTGACTTCCAATCTCAACCATCTTTGGACATAATGTGTTTTGCCCATCTTGCATCGAATATTAAACATAATTTCAACTCATTTAAAAACATCTTTTTATCATCAAAACGTTTTACAACTTAACAATCTCCCCCTTTTTGATGATTTCAAAACCACAATTCAAAAGATGTTTTTACATGATGATTTTTCAACTAAATTTGATGTTTTACAACTCCCCCTTAGTTCATGCTCTCTTATCTATCTTCCCAACATGCTCCCCCTCAAATTATGCATCAAGTTTTGTATTTTCATCATTTCAATATGTAAAGCATATCAAGAGACTTCATGTCATGTTTATACCAATTTCAACTTCTCAAGCAAAATTGTGTGATGGAAAAAAAATTTAGTTTAGCCATTTGAATACCCATGCCTATCCAAATCATGCTAACACGTCCAACCAAAACACGCCATGTTAATATCCAATTATGCTTCCCAACAATCCATCATGCCAAAATATATCATCAGCTAGCATCCAAAGCTATATCTAGCCAAAGCAAAATAAGTCATGCCAAGACCAAATCATGTCAACATAACCAAGATCAATTATCATGTCAATATGCTAACGACATTATGCTAACAATACCAAAACATACTAAGAATACTAAGGCGATACCAAAACATGCTGTCAATATGCTAACGACATTATGCTAACAATACCAAAACATACTAAGAATACTAAGCCGATACCAAAAACAACTAAAAACTTCTCCCCCTTTTTGAAAGCATCAAAAAATACCAAGACGAAAGTATAAAGGTCAGGAAGAAAATATCAAGTTTTGAGATACAGATGTAAACTCAAACTTGCAAAAACTAGCATAAGAACGAGGGAATGATGAATCATCAAGAACTACTCCTCATCGGAGGAGAAACATAGTCCAGAGAGAGCGGCTTTGAGCTTTGTTTTCAACTTCTGGTACTTGGTCTTTTGCACGTTTAGCTCAGTTTGGAGTGTCTTGACTTCAGTGTCCACTCTTGTTTCCAGCGATTTCAAGCGGTTTTGGAACGTCGTATAGCCTTTCTCCAAATCATCTATACGAACAGCCTCCGTGGTCAATTCTTCACCCCATTGACCAAGAGTGCGTTGAATGTCATTTATCTCGGCTTCAACATCGAAATCATCTCCGGAATCACTGTCTTCCTCCATTGGAGCTTTGCCTTTGTCTACTCGGGATGTAGGACTTTGAGGGTGAGGTTGGGGTTCAACGGTTGGCTCAATGGTGTGTGGTGGTATTTCCGGCTCATTCTCAGCCTCATCTTCCTCCGGATCCTGAGCACCACCCCGTCGTTGCGCTTCCTTTCTTGACTTGAGAATTTGCTGGATGTTGGACTTCGTGTAATAATCCTTATTCGTAATAGCCGCTTCGTATTCAACATCCAGTACTAGATTTGAATTTCTCAATAATCTATATATCAGATTACTGTAAGGAAGTGCCTTCGATTTCTTGGTAACCGCCTCCAACACGTTTTCAAAGAATACTTCTCCAAAATTTACCTGCTCTCGCCTGGCTATGCGGTATGTGATGTAGAAGTCTAGGTTGCTAGGAAGTTTGGCTGATTTTCCATTCACACAAAAAGTAACTATTGCAAGCAAGACTCTATACATCAAGGGCATATCATTTGTGTTCTTTGTCGGGTGAAAGCCAAGAAAGGTTTTGACTTCATTTTCAGTTACTTGGTACTTGTTAAAATCCCACTTCCAAGGATCGAAATCCTTGAATCCCTCATTAGGTGTACCAAGAATAGCATTGATTTGTGCAGTGTGAAAGGAGACTACTTGACCATCAATAACTGAATTCAGAGAAAATGGATTTCCATTTAGATAGTCAATCCAAAAATTTGCATAGAACAGTCGGGTATAACGAGTAGACATAGCTCCCATCTCAGATGAATCCCATAAAAACATCCAGTTTTGAGCATACAACAAATCAATTATAGGTCTCAATTCTGCATTGCTCAAAATGTCCTCAATTTTGAGCACTTTTGATGGAGTGGTAGACCTATTGCTATTTTCCAATTCAGTGAATAATAATTGGGCTCTCTGAGATATATGAGTGTGTATGCCTAATCCTAGAGGTGTAGCCAATGCATTCTCATATTCTCCAGTTTTAAGCCAGGGAAAATTTCGAATGTGAAGACTTTCTCTTACCTCACGGATTAGATGTTCTTGAGATGGCTCTGGTTGTTTCCGCAGCCCTGCTGTCCTTGAGCCAGTTGGAGTTTGTTGTTGTGAAGTTCTTTGTCTCTTGGGATGATTCTTGGTTCTTGGAGCCATTTGAGAGAATTTGGACAAGAATTTCTTGAATATGGTAATGGATTTTGAGGAATGTGTGTGGATTTAGACAATATTGAAGAGAAAAAATGAGGATTGAGCAAGAGTTTTGCAATTTGGGGATCGAAAGCTTTGTTTTTCGCCTGAGTGGTTTTAGGGTTCGTAGTGTAGAAATAAGAGAATGAAACGTTTTGCGGTTTTAATAGACCTTTTCCCGCTGACATCGATCGATCGATGTCAGGCACTTCGATCGATCGATGTCCTGAACATCGATCGATCGATGTCTTTATAGACATCATTCTCTTAAATTTCTACATAGATCGATCTATGTATGCAGAAATCTGTAATTTTGACATTTTTAACCCTTTAACCAATGTTTATCATTCCTAATCTTGTTCTAATTGATTCGAATGTCTCGGTGGGAAGGGATTTGGTAAAGATATATGCCAGTTGGTCATTTGTGGGAACGAACTCAACGCATACCAATCCTTTTTGGATGCAATGTCTTATGAAGTGATGCATCACTTCAATGTGTTTTGTTCTACTATGATGAACCGGGTTTTGTGCTATACTTATGGCTGAGGTATTATCACATAGGATGGGAACTTTTTCAAACTTAACATTGTAATCGTTCAAGGTGTTGATCATCCAAAGTAGTTGTGCACAACACGAAGCGGCCGACACATATTCGGATTCCGCCGTGGAAAGTGACACACTATTTTGTTTCTTGGAAAACCAAGAAACTAAGCAATCTCTAAGGAATTGACATATCCCGGAGGTGCTTTTCCTATCAACAAGATTTCCGGCATAGTCGGAGTCACTATATCCTCTTAGATCAAAACAACCATTTTTGGGATAAAACAATCCGAAGTTCAAAGTTCCTTTCAAATACCTAAAGATACGTTTAATAGCAACTAAATGCGATTCCTTAGGCATACTTTGAAATCTAGCACATAAGCACACAGCATGCAAAATATCTGGCCTACTAGCGGTCAAATAAAGTAAACTACCAATCATACCCCTATATTTTGTTACCTCAACCGGCTTTCCTTTTTCGTCTTTGTCAAGCTTTGTACTTGTGCTCATCGGAGTACTCACACTTCTTCCATCCTCGAATTTGTACTTCTTGAGCAAATCCTTCGTATACTTTGTTTGAGATATGTACACTCCATCTTGAGTTTGCCTGATTTGTAGACCAAGAAAGTAGTTGAGTTCACCCATCATGCTCATTTCAAATTCTCCTTCCATCAATTTTGCAAAATGCTCACAAAGAGAATCATTAGTAGCACCAAATATGATATCATCCACATAGATTTGAACAAGCAATTGATGGTTTCCTTGTTCTTTAATAAAAAGAGTAGTGTCGACTTTTCCTCTTGAAAACTCATTTTCAAGTAGGAAGTTACTTAATCTATCATACCAAGCCCTAGGAGCTTGTTTAAGTCCATAAAGGGCCTTTTTGAGTCTAAAAACATGATTTGGATAATCATGATTTTCAAACCCCGGAGGTTGAGCTACATAGACCTCTTCTTGAATTATTCCATTCAAGAATGCGGATTTTACATCCATTTGATATAGTTTGAAATCCTTATAGCATGCATATGCTAATAACATCCTAATAGCTTCTAACCTGGCTACGGGAGCAAACGTCTCATCATAGTCTATGCCTTCCTCTTGCCTATAGCCTTGGGCTACTAACCTAGCTTTGTTTCTAGTGATGTTTCCTTTATCATCCATTTTGTTTCTAAATACCCATTTAGTGCCAATTACGGGATGATTACTAGGTTTAGCAACTAATTCCCAAACATCACTTCTTTCAAATTGATTTAATTCTTCTTGCATAGCTAATACCCAATCTTCATCATTTATTGCTTCCTTTATATTTTTAGGCTCAACTTGTGAAATGAAGGCATTTTCATTGAATTTTCTCCTAGTCATTATGCCTTGGCTAGTTTCACCTAATATCAACTCTTTCGGGTGATCTTTCCTATATTTGTATGAATCCGGTAAATTTGAGGTATCTCCTCCTACTTCTTCTTTTTTAACCTTAGGTTCAAGTGGATCAATCCTAAGGTCAATAACAATATTACCTTTTGGATTCTCAAATTTCTCTATATGGCTTACTTCAATTATTTCATCATCATCATCGTCATCATTAATGTTTGATTTGTCCTCATTGAGTTCACTAAATTTTACATGAATTGATTCTTCAACTTTCATGCTTCTTTTATTATATACTCTAAATGTCTTGCTATTTTGAGCATAACCCATAAAGATTCCTTCATCCGCTTTGAAGTCGAGTTTATCCAAGTTATCTTTGGTGTTAAGTATAAAGCACTTACAACCAAAAACCTTGAAATAACCAATATTTGGTACTCTACCTTTCCAAAGCTCATAAGGAGTCTTTTTGAGAAATGGTCTCAAATAAACTCTATTTATCACATGACAAGCGGTATTTACCGCTTCGGCCCAAAAATATTTGGGTAACTCAAATTCGTTTAGCATGGCTCTACTCATTTCTTGAAGTGTTCTATTCTTCCTTTCCGCAACACCATTTTGTTGAGGAGTTCTTGGAGCTGAGAAATTGTGTCCATATCCCTTGGATACACAAAATTCTTGAAATTCTCCATCAAACTCACCACCTCTATCACTTCTAATTTCCTTAATTGTGTCCTCTCTTTGATTTTCTAATCTTTTACAAAGCCTTATAAATTCTTGACATGCATCATTCTTTTTAGCTAAGAACATTACCCAAGTGTACCTAGAGTAGTCATCTACCACCACAAAGGTGTAATGTTTTCCACTTAGACTTGCTGTACCAATATCCCCATACAAATCCATATGAAGCAATTGTAGAGGTTTGGTGGTGGATATTTCACTTTTGGGCTTGAAGCTTGTTTTAACAAGTTTTGCCTTTTGACAAGTGTCGCATAAGCCCTGGTTTTCGAAATTTAATTTTAGAAGACCTTGGACTTTTCTATTTTTGCAAATCTCTTTGAAATTCTTAAAACTAATGTGTCCAAGTCGTCTATGCCATAGTTGAGTCAAATCATTTTTGGCAACTAGGCAAGAAATATTTTGTGATATCAAATCATGTGTGCTAAATTTGTAAACATCATTTTTACGAATAGCCTCAAAAACAATCTTATCGTTCTTTTTCACAACACATTTTCTTTTCACAAACTCAATTTGAAAATTAGCATCACATAGTTGGCTAACACTTATCAAATTATACTTAAGCCCTTCTACATATAGTACATTATTAATAGTAAAGGAAGAATTACCAATTTCTCCATGTCCAAGGATTTTGGCTTTTCCATTGCCAAAATGCACCGTTCCACCATCTTGGAGCTTGAGCTTGGTGAACAACGTTTTGTCTCCGGTCATGTGCGTTGAACATCCGCTGTCCATAAGCCATGTGGTTCCTTCTTCTTTGGCTACTCCATTTATCTTGAGTGCCTACAAAACCAAAAGATGTATGCATTGGTACCCTTTGATGGTTGGGTCCTTTAAGGTTAGTTTGTCGACCCTTAGGCTTCCAAACGTATGTGCTTGCAAATCTAGCTCTACATGCTTTCTTTACATGTCCTAGTTTGTTGCAATAAAAACAAGTGGGTACATGCTTTGGTTTAGAAGATGATGAATTTTGTTGGGTTTTTCTATTGTTTGCCTTTTTCTTTAAGGACTTAGGTTTAATAGAAGAAGATGATGAGTTAAATCCTAAACCGGATTTATCATTTCCAATCCTTTGATTTCCAAGTAGTATGTCTAAGTTGTTTTTACCATTTGTTAGTCTTTGTAAGTCTAACTTTAGTTTCTCACATTCTTTTCTAATTTCTTCATTTTCAAGAGCTACGGTTTTATGCATGGTAAGTATGATATCATGCTCTTGAAACATCAAAATATTTTTGTCATGCAAGCTCTTATTTTCTAAAATGCATTTCTTGAATTCTTTCTTTAAATGCTTGTATTTCAAATTTAATTTCTCAAAGTCATCTTGCAAATCTCCTATTTCATCATGCAAATTTGAAGGGTTAGAATTTACCTCAAGGTCATCCTCAATTGCCATAAGACAAGTATGTTGAACCTTTGGATTTTCAATCATTGCTACAAGTCCAACACCTTGATCTTCACTCTCTTCTCCTTCCGATTCCGAAAGAATATCATCCCACGTGGTTACCTCCGCATTGAGGGCTTTCTTCTTTTGAGGAAAGACCTTCTTTTCTTGCTTTTGCGGCTCTTTTACGTGGCAATCGGCAATGAAGTGACCGGGTCGACCACATCTATAGCAATTTTCACTTGCTTCTTTTTCTTTAGATGGTTTCTTGAAAAACTTTCTTGCTTGAGCTTTGTTTCTAGTTGCCATTCTTCTAAATTTTCTTACAAGAAGGGCAACTTCCTCATCCGAATCATCGGACTCTACCACCAATCCTTTGTGTAATGTTTGTGTAGGTTTGATGGGATTCATCCTATTTTGTTCATCAATAAGAATTTCATGAGTAAGAAGATTACCGGATAGCTCATCAAGAGTAAGGGTCTTGAGATTCTTTGATTCGGTGATGGCGGTGACTTTGGGTGTCCATTCTCTTGGCAAGGAGTTGAGGAGTTTTGAGACAAGGTCTTCGTTTGAGATTTTCTTGTCAACCATGGAGAGTTGATTCACTATTCGTGTGAATCGATCGATTGTCTCCTCAATCTTCTCACCACTCTTCATTCCGAACATCTCATACTCCTTCATGAGCATGAGTCTTTTGGCCATTCTTACTTGCTCGGTTCCTTCATGTATCATTTCAAGTCTTTTCCATGCCTCGTGGGCTGTTTCAAGGCCTTGGAGTCTAATGAGCTCAGTGGTGGTAAGAGCACTTGAGAGAATGTCAAAAGCTTTGCCATTGATGGCGAAATTTACCTTCTCTTCGTCGGTGTAGTCATCCTCATCTTTGAACATTGATTCTCCTTTTGAGTTGGTAATCATAGGAACTTCAATTCCTTTGACAACAGCTCTCCATATATCAAATCCACAGCCTTTCAAATGATTGATCATTCGAAATTTCCATAAAGAATAGTTTTGGGCATCAAAATAGGAGCTTTAGTGTTTGATCCGGAAAATAGTGCAGTAGGCTTGGAAGATGAAGAGTTTGAGGTTGAGGTTGTCATTGCCATGATCTTTAACCTTGCTACTTGCAAAGATGGGCCAAGCAATCAAGGTTAGGCTCTGATACCAATTGTAAGGTCCGAAATACACTCTAGAGGGGGGTGAATAGAGTGTTTGGCTCTTTTGCGGAATTTTCTTGTTTTTCTCAACTCAAAAAGATATTCAAAATCAGAGCAAGAATTGGAGATGAGAGACAATGAAAGAGTACACCGGATATAGAGTGGTTCGAATCGTAAATGATTCTACTCCACTACCACTTTGTTTCCAAAGTGGATTTTCAACAACTACTCTTCTTATTATGAACAATAAGAACAACCACAGCAACACTTACACTAACACTTTAGTGTAAGCAACAACAACAGCAACTTCTTGCACAACACACTTGTGCAACTACAACAACTACAGCTCTTAGCAAGAACAACTTCTTGCTTCCTCACAACTTCAACAAAAGTTCTCTCAAGAACTTCTCACAATGGGTTGAAGAGATATAGTAAGGTTTACACTTTCTCACAAGTCTAAGCACAAGCTAGAGATCAAATATTTATGGTTCCCCTTGTGCTTGACTCTCTTTCTCTCAATATACAAACAATGAAGATCAAAGAAAGCTAGACAAGCTTTAAACAAATTTACAAGTATGAGAGAAATGTACAACAATGTAAAATGAAGCTAGATGATGTTGAAAGTGTGTATTTGCTTCATCCAAGCCTCCTCTATTTATAGATGAAGTTCACCATGTTTTTGAGGCTCTCCACCAAGTCTTCATCTTCAAAAATGTCAAGACAATGCCCAAATAGTCTCTAGCCACCCTATGGAGTGATTTGATCTTGGATAGCCACCCTAGAGAATCTTAGACATGTATACAATAGTCAAGGAAGCATGTAATAAGTTGGGTTAAAGTCTACAAGAAGTTTGAAGAAGATTGGAAAGAGAAAACCTTGAAAATCAACCTTGGATTTTATTCTAACGTTCAAAAAATTTGAATTCTGGAGGACATCGATCGATCGAAGTCCCTGGAAGGGAGAGATCGATGTCCTCAGATGATTTTCAAAAATCCTGCACTGCATGACATCGATCGATCGATGTCAGGGGCTGAAGTGACATCGATCGATCGATGTCACCTGGTTTAGAGACTGAAGTACTCAGTTCAACATCGATCGATCGAAGTCAGGGGATGAAGTGACATCGATCGATCGATGTCCTTGTGGTTAAGGGTTCGATGTCCTCAGTCAGACATCGATCGATCGATGTCAGGGGCTGAAGTACATCGATCGATCGATGTCCCCAGTTTGAGAGATCGATGTCAACCAGTGACTTCCAATCTCAACCATCTTTGGACATAATGTGTTTTGCCCATCTTGCATCGAATATTAAACATAATTTCAACTCATTTAAAAACATCTTTTTATCATCAAAACGTTTTACAACTTAACATAGGGTCCCCATATGTCCAAATGTAATAGATCAAAACATGATACTGAGGCTGATAAGGAAATGGGAAAGGGACTTTTCTTGTGTTTGGCCATAGGGCAAATCTTGCAATATGCATTTACATCACTAGAAACAACAGATGAATGTACTTTATTTATTTCTTTTATTCTTGGCATGGATGCATGACCAAGTCTCATATGCCATAGCATAGAAGGAGAGTAACAGTGATTACAAGAAGACAAACAAACAGATAAAGGTTTCTCATCCAACGAACATATGCTCACTGATGAGGTGGCTTGTGTATTTGGCACTGTCTGGCAGCCAACAACATAGTAGAGCCCATTTTTCAACTCAGCTGAACCAATCTTCCTCTTGGAGTATTGGTCCTAAAGAATGCATTCATGATCATAGAAGTAAGCACATATGTGAGAAACCAAGGATAGTTTACTTAAAGAAAGAAGATTGAAAGAAAAGGATGAGACAAATAAGACGTCTGAAATGACCATGGAAGGATTAATTGTGACCGTACCAATGTGAGTTGCTATGGCTAAGTTACCATTGGGCATTTTAACAGTCACATTTTTGATAGGAATACAAGTGTCAAAGATAGATAGAGAGGAGGCAATGTGATTGGTGGCCCCTGAATCTAAGATCCACACATTATGCACACTAGATTGCAACTGACTTGTGAACTTATCAGACTTCACCACTGCTTGTGCACTCATGACCGCAGGTTGGACAGATCCAGTTTCAGAGGCATCTCCATTATCATTCAGATGAGTCATCAACTTGCTGTATTGTTCCGCTGTAAGCATAGGCATAGGCACACTAGATTGTGCTGCTATCAACTGAGGATCTTGCCCCTCCTGTCCTCCAGAAAACTGTGCTTCTTGACCAGAAGCTTCAAACATGTTTACCTGCGGTCTTGATTTGTATCCGGGGGGATAACCATACTTTTTGTAGTAATGCTCAACAGTATGCCCACTCATCCCACAATGAGTGCAAACGGGCCTTTGGGAGAAATTATGATATCCCCTGCTCATTCCTCTTGAGGAACCTCTTACATTCTGATTTTGACCCCTGTAGTTGAAACTACTAACAACAAAGCTAGCTGGACTGAAATCACAAGAACTGTCAGACATTAACGTCGTAGCATTGTTCGTGATCTGTGGTTGATTGTTACCACTCATGACCTTCCTCTCATACTGAAGAGCCATAGAGAATGCGGTGGATATGCTAGGTAGCAGTGTCATTACAAATATCTGACTTCTAACCGGATCAAATTCATTACTGAGGCCTTTTATAAATTTGATAACAAAATCTCCCTCTACAAACTTAGTTACCTTTCCAACAATATCACAGGTGCACCTACTACAAGTACAATTTGGTATGGGTCTCAAAATCAACATCTCTTCCCATAATGACTTCAATTTTGTGAAATATTCATTGATTGACAAACCTTCCTGCTTCACGGCATAAAACTGCTCCAACAGATCTGATAACCGAAACGGATCTCCACCGGCGTACCTCAATGTCAGGTCCTTTCACACATCACAAGCAGTCTCAAACCACATGATGCTTTGAGCAATTGCTGGAGTAACACAGTTTTGGATCCACGATTGCACCATAGTGTTGCACTGGTTCCAGGCAAGGTAATTCACATCATTTTCCTCGAGCTTCTTCATGGATCCGTCGATGAAGCACAATTTGTTCTTAATCGTTAGTGCCAGCCTCAACGTTCTACTCCAAGAATGAAAGTTATGTCCATTGAGCGGAGGTTGAACCAACACTGCTGCAGGATTTTCATTCGGAAGCAAATACAATGGATTGGATGTTGATTTTCGTTGTTATTACTTCTAGTGTTTGCAGTAGAAGTTGAAGCCATAATTGCAAAATCACCAAAGACAGCGGATTATTCAGAAATGTGAGTAGACAATCATAAAAGCTCTGATACCATGACAAAAATAAAGAACTCATCAAATATGCGCTTCAATCGTAAGAACTTGATTGAACAGATCAATGATCAAGAATTCAAGAAAGAAAACTCAACATCAAGAAGCTCAAAGATCGAAAAATAACGAACAAGGAGAGAAACTGGATGCAATTGCGTGATTCAATTTGCCAACCAAAAAACTGAATTGCAAAATCAGTAACTGCCGTGCTTTATACACGATTGAAGAAGAAGAAATACAAATTACTAGAATACCCTCTTTAACAATCCGCTACAAGTTACTTACATAAGGGTACAATTGTAATTTCACTATTTTATTTATGCTGCCCGCCAACCGTTTCTTCTCTTCCTTCAGCCTACACTTAACCGTTTCTTGATCCCCTTGTGTGCTCCCTTTGGTGCTTCTCCCAATCACTTCTCCATCACCTTGGATCACTATTTCGTTTCTCTACTTCGCTGCTGAATACTCCAAAGCTTCATTGTTGGGCGCATTCTTTTTCACTCTCACTGTTCCCTGCTGCCTTCATCACGTGCCTTCTTCCATTGCTACTTTGATAGTTATTTTGGTTGAAATTTATTTCAAAAAGTTAAAAGTTCAAATCTAGGGAGACGTACAGTATGGATGCTTCAATGCTACTAGACTGAAGGCCTAGTTTGCGACCTACCTTGTGTTTTTTTTCCTTTTTCATTTGTCTTTCCCTTTTACCATTTGAGAAGAATTTTCATTTCCAATAGAGTCAATGACACGCTATTCCTTAACTTTGACATATGATGGAATAAAGCAAAACGACTCATTAAATTAGCTGCGCTTTTTATGTTGTGGAGTATCATTTTATAGACACATATTGACACAATTTTCATCAAAAGTCATCGAAAAATAAGATGTGTTTCTAACACATGAGTATGATTGAGTACATCTGACCTCATACCCTAATGGGATAATGATGTTGTTTTTCAACATTTGAGAAGCTTGGCTGATAATGATAATCTAACTTTTTATTTTTTCCGATTAAACAAAAGAATTTACATCATCTGTATTATTACTAATTTGTGTCGCTATTTGGCCGGCAAAGTTTCAGGTCGCAATAACAAATCCGATGACCCGAAACCCACATCCGAGTAGTCAAAGATTCCGTCCAGTACTACATAATCATTGCTAGCATAATTTTGACTATCAAAACCTCCGAATTCAAACGAATCGAAACCCGAAACTTCCTCACCAAATCCCCAAAACCCGCCGGAATCACCGAGCTCCGACGAGCCGGATTCAATCCGGCCAAAGTCAAACTTCCCATCAGTTTCCTTTTCAGAAGACGGCAGCCCCAGCTCATCATCAGAAGCCCCTAATAAGTATGCCAAACCTGAATGCGACTCACCGGACTCGGAGGTCAAGTCAATCACCTCCTCTGGTCTGGTATTCGCCCGCAATATCTCCTCCGCAAAGCTCTTCATGAAGGAGTCAAGCTCGTGACTCGTCGCACAGATATCCCCATTGTCGAAATTCTCCAATAGATCCTCCCTAATACGCTTTACCTCCGGTGAGTCGAATCGCAACTCCAAGGACTCATCCCGGGCTCTTTTCTTGCTGCTATATTCCCCCATTAATCAAGTTACGACGAGGCTTCAACCGAATTATTGATCGAGAGATGATGAATAGTGATCCAGGCAAAAAGAAAGCAAAGATTTAAGAAAGAGAAGTAGGTTGTGACTTGAGGGAAGGCGGAGGAGGTTTTTATAGTTAGATGACGCTTGAGAGTAGAGAGAGAGAGAATGACGTTTGGAGCTGTTGGATTGCGCACGGTGCGGATCTTCTATTAAAAATAGGGGTGGATATTTTAGACACCACACGAAACACGATCCGAACCTGACACGAATTTTCGCAAGTATGGGTATGATCTTAATGGGTTTCGTGTACAAATCGGGTAAGACCTAAAAGGTATCTGCCAATGGCTGGTCGTGTCCGGGTAAACCCCCAGGTACCCGTTTATACCCGTTTATACACGAAATTTAAAAAATATATTTTAAATAAAATTTAAAATTAATAAAATAAAAAATAATTTTTCAAAAAAAGGCTATCGTGCTACTAAGTAATCCTATTCGGTTTCCCTCTTCCTCCATTTTTAAATCTCATTTCTTTAATCTATTATTGTGTATTCAATTGATTTAAGTTTAGAGGACCTTGCCCATTTTAATCTTTAACCTTTGGTTGTGTACTTATTGTTGTTTCGTACATTGTATCAGTAGTCGTTTAAGTACATGAAACCTGAAAAATACACGAAACCTGAAAATACCTGAAAAATACATGAAATGACATATACACGACTTGAAATATTTGTACTTGTCAAGTTCGTGGGTATACCCGATACACGACACGAAACCTGACATGTACGGGTTTGGGTATCTACATCTATACACGCGAAGCAAACATGTAAGGTATGGGTACGGCACTTTGATACACGAAACCCAAAAAACACGAAACACGAAACACGAAACACGACCTGTTTGACACCCTTAATTAAAAATGTCTCAAAACATTTCCGAGCGAAATGTCGCCGTTTTGCTATCAATTAATAAAAAAAAGAAACTCATCGTCTTTTTTCAGAGGTCCATGTTTAACGCGATTTATGGGGGACGGTTGGTAGGTTTCCAAATTAGAATTCAAAGAGAATGATATCTACTTTTAGTGTTTTTTTTTTTTTGAAGTGCATCAGAATTAATCTATATGTATTAAAATCCTTCCAAACCATAGATCGATACCCGTTTCACTCGGGTATCAAAACACATTCCTCTATCCTTACACGACATAGTGTGTCGCAACCGCACCACAACGTAACGCCATCTTGCCAGCGTGTCATCGTATGCCACCACCGCGCCACCACTCCACCACCATCTGGCCACCAGTGCGTCACCGCCGTCACCTTGTCACCATCGCTTCCCCCTGCCACATCCTTTGCCACCACCCTGTCACCGTCACCACCGCACCGCCACCGCACACCACCACTGCCACCATCCTACAACCACCCCGCCACTATCACGCCACCATCGTCCCGCCACTACCCTGTCACCTTATCTCGATCTCGCCACCCTGCCATCACCCTGTCATCATCGCACCATCGTCGCCGCCGTAGCACTATTGCGTCAACGCCCTGTGACCACCATGCCACCACTGCATTATCGTTGCCAACATGCCACCATCACCACCCCCTCTGCCATCACTTCGCCACCGTCGCCACCGCTGACACCGCACTCAGCCACCCCGCCATTACCCGCCATCCTATCACGATCTCGCCACCCTAGCACCACCGCTTTGTCGTCGCTATCGTACCACTATCGCATCACCACCCTATGACCACCCTACCACCATCGTCCCACCACCACGCCAGCACCGCCCACCACTTCCCTGTCACCCCGCCGCCATTTTTCCACCACTCTGCCACCACTCTGTTGCCACTTCGCCACCACTACGTCACCATCGTCACTATGCATCACCGTGCCACCATCCTGCGACTATTGCGCCATCACCTTGCCACCACCGTCCCACCACTGTGCTCCACTACATGCCACCACCACGCCATTACTATGTGTTTGCACTCGCTTTAATTCTCATTCTTCTCATATATGTTTCAAACAACATGTATGGTAACGATACTCATTTCATCTTTTATATCAAACGTATATAGATTTACACCTCAAACTCATTCCAAATTCAAACATATATAATATCTTAATACCAATATCCAAGTTCAAACTAAACATCCCTTGAATTTTTACACTTCAAAGGAATCGCAAATACAATTTGTATCTAGCCGTAATAGTGGCAACTCACTTACGATTTTTGGCGGAGGATTCAATAAGTACGACGAACTGGAAGCACGTCAAAGCCACTGTGTCTGAATATTTCTGGGTCCAAGGAATAATTCATCAATACCAAATAGATAGTCTTCAATAACAAGCCCTTCAATGTCAAGTGGATCATCGTCAAATAAAAATGTCGCATCAGAGGTGCCTCATTTGTTTTTTGAGTTTTTTCAGAGCACTATATTTATGAAATATCTTATTAAAAATTTAATATTTTTTTTTTAAATTCCCAAAAAAAGGCAGCCGTTGTCGACGTGGCCTTCCCACATGTTTTCCGGAGTTTTTCTTATATGATAGGTAGATGTCTGCCAACGACCATGAGGCATTTCCTCAATTTATTTATTGTTTTTATGATAGTAGCGAAAAATAGCTAACAAAACTAGAGAATATTAAAAGACAAAGAATTTTACTTTATCTTTGAAGTATAGAGTAATTGTTTCGAAATTAGGTCCAAAAACAAACGAAAGCTCTTTCTCTAGTTATAGAGGAAAATTTGCGCTTCTTGTTTCTATGTAGATAGCTGACATATAAACAGTTACATCAAGTAGCTTTGTAAGAAGCTAAAGCAAAGTAGGTGACAAGAAGCAATGTAAGCACTTGTAATAGATAGCTGGCAAGCAGTTCTGTAAGCAACATTAGCATGTAGTTGGCAAGCAGCAATGTAAGTTGTACAGCAGGTAATTGGCAACCAGTTTTGTTAGCAGTTATAACAGCCACCTTGCAATTAGGCAGTCCAAATGGTAAATCACTCTAGAAGTTATACAGAGACTGTTGGAAAAGTACGTTAAAGTACTTTCCTATGTGTTCCAAACTTATATAGAACATATATGAGGTTGTTTGGGAGATTGATATGGTGTTTGGAACACTTTGAACTTGAAATAGGTCACTTGGATCGATCCATGTTTAGACTGGATCGAACCAAGTGAAAGCTGGAATAAAATTAAGTGTTTTGGAGGACTTCGATAGATCCATGTAAGGGACATCGATTGATCTATGTAGTGTGTTGCAATACTGGAAGCTTTCGGTCCAACATAGATCGATCACATCGATTGATCTATGTGACATTGATCGATCTATGTGACATCGATCGATCGATGTGATCGATCGATGCAAGGCCGAAACTTTCTGTCCGACTTCGATCGATTACATCGATCGATCGAAGTGACATCAATCGATCCATGTGATCGATCGATGTGCCAGCGGACAGAACTTTTCACTTTGAATTGCATCCTTTGGACCAAAGTTTATCTCTCTTCGCCTATGAACGGTAAACAACGATCATTGGATGTTGAAACCAGGCTTAGACAAGTTTCAAAAGTAGTCTGTAACACACTCCAAGGTCTATATATAGTAGACCTTAGTATCTTCAACATATACGTAGATATTCTTGCAAAAATTAAGAGAATTTCTCAGCATTCTTTCTCCTTCCTCTACAATATCCTTATCGATCTCTTCAATATCAATTTCAATCTTCTTCTCCTAGAGCAAAGGAAAAGGAGAAAGCCGTTATATCTTGGAAAGCATTAGTCTCGTTGTCTAATGTAGCGCCCCGGCCCGGACAGCGGACCCGAACCAGTGCACCCGTCGTAGCCGACTGAGAGGACTACCAGACGTCACTACTCTCACATACACATCATCACTGACGTAAGAGAAATAAGCACGGAGACACGTGCAAATTAAAATTTAATTCAATCAAATCTGTATTCCCAACGACATGAGTAAGTAAACTGTTTATGGACACAACCATCTAAATCCTCAAATGAACGAAAGAAAGTTGAAACAACCAATAGCAGTCTAGGACAGTTCTCAACATAGGTTCTATGCATCCCATTCAGCCCACTCGCCGTCGTCATCTATGAAAATCATATCATATTCGGGCCCATCTGCAAAACAACGGGTAGAACCCTTAGCGAAAAACGCTAGCAAGTGACCCGCTTATAAGACATACGGGATCATCACATGGCAAGATATGAGTGGATATAAATATCAAGGGGGAGTTGGGGCACATGTTCTGTACTATTCCAAAATTCGGTTTTACTTGTATAATAACGGTAAAGAACAAGTATCACACAAGTAAACAATGAGTCACTTTCATAACAATCATCATATCAGAACGGAACACATGATGCATGCCATTTCAAATCATGCTCATCGCTACACAGTCACAAATGCTTATGCAATACTTTTCAAAATAGTGCAATGCATGTCACAATGTCCGGTCATATAACTTTATGCCCTGTGATGGGCCACAGCCTGTCTTTATACCATGTGACACATCACAGCTTAACTTTATACCCTGTAATGATCCACAGCTTGTCTTTATACCCTGTGTCTCATTGCAGCTCACTTTATACCCTGAGATGGTTACAACTTGTCTTTATACCCTGTAACGCATCACATCTCACTTCGCAAAACTTTATACCTTGTGCCAAGGCACAGCTCGTATCAAATCATAATGCAAATGCAAGTGCCATGATGCAAAAATGCACAAACTTCTCATCATTCAATCACATTCTTCAATCACAGACTTCAATCACATAAGTCCCCTCTTATGCACTCACTTAAACACATCTCACAATTATTCACCATTGGTTCACAGTCTTGGGATACGTACACAAAACTTTCCCTAACCTCAATCATGTCTTAAGAAGTCTCTAAGGCCACCCAAAGGATCACTTAGCTTCCCTCTTTCTTCTCCTACTTTCCCACAAAACTGATGGACATCAACCCCTCACGTCGATCGATCGACGTCCATCAGAGAACATCAGTCTCTCCCTCAACCTACATCGATCGATCGAAGTGACATCGTCCCCTCACATCGATCGATCGACATCCATCAGAACACATCAGTCTCTCCCTCACTAATACATCGATCGATCGATGTACGTCAGTCGCTGACATCGATCGATCGATGTCGACGATTTCCAGAATTTCAACCCTGCGATTTCTGCAGAAACTGCAGATCCAAACCCCCAAATCGATTCCAACTTCACTCCAATCATTCCAAGCCTAATCCTCACTAACAATTCATACTTAAACCATCAACTCAACACTACACACATACCAATCAGAGATTCAAGCCTAAAACTCAAATAATCCACCAACTCAAACCCAAAAATCCTACCTTTTCACTCTCTCCTTCCCTCAACCGAAAATAGCCACAAAGAGAGGGTTCAAGGGATTGTGATTTGCAAGATTACACGTAATCAATAACAACCGAACGATTTTCAATCTATTGTGGCCACAACATCAAATCCATAACACATAAATCACATATAGATCAACAAAGAGAAACTACTACATGGTGATCCATTTGATATCAAAAATAGGCCTTTTCTTTCGCGAATCGTAGGAACTCATAAGAAAGTTACTTGCCTTGGATTACTAGTAGAAGAATCGAAGAACAAACGAAGATTGGATTGCTTCCTTGAAGAATCTTCACCTAGGGTTGCAAAAGGGTGAAAATCGCCTAAGGAGAGGAAGAGAGAAAAAGGCGTCGATGCTTTTCTGAAAAATGAAGAGAAACTGACGTTTTGTCAGGTTTTGATATGGGTAGGGACGAAACTGGAGTTTCTAAATTATATTCTATTATCTCCTTTATCTTAAATAATTAAATTCTAATATTTAATTCTAAATTGATTACTAATTAATTCTAATATTTAATCCCTCAATAAATACCAATTGATCTAATGTTAAATTCTTAATTCATTACCATTAACTGCCATTAATCTCATTTAATTTTCTTTTATCCTTTAATTATTCTACGGAGAGTGCGGGGCATAACATTCCACCCCCTTTACAAAAAGTTTCGTCCTCGAAACTGACGTACCTTATTGGAAAAGATGTGGATATAACTCCTTCATCTTCTCCTCAAGTTCTCACGTGGCTTCACGCTCCGTATGGTTACTCCATTGAATCTTGACATACAGAATCACACGTTTGCATAGGATTTGATCCTTCATGTCCACAATTTTCACCTGGTACTCTTCATACGTAACATCATCCTTAATCTCCAATGGTTGAGCCTCTAGAATATGTCTCGGATCCGACACGTATTTTCTTAATTGCGAGACGTGAAATACATTGTGAACTTGTGACAAAATCAGAGGCACTGCTAATCGGTATGCTCTTTCTCTAACTTTACCGAGCACCTTGTATGGACCAATATACCGAGGGCTTAATTTGCCTTTCATCCCGAATCTCGCAACTCCCTTAGTAGGTGAGACTCGTAGATAGACTTTCTCACCTTCCTCAAATTCCAAGGGTCGTCTTTTAGAATCGGCCCAACTCTTACTGCGATCTTGTGCTACGCTTAGTCTCTCTCTTATGATCTTCACTTTCCCAATTGTCTGTTCGACCAACTGTGGTGCAGTGATCGTCCTTTCCCCAACTTCGTCCCAACAAACCGAGGGTCTGCACTTGCGTCCGTATAGAGCCTCAAACGGTGCCATGCCGATTACACTGTGATGGATATTATTGTATGAGAACTCCATCAGTTTCAGCATACTATCCCAGTTTCCTTTAAAATCCAGAGCACAAGCTCTCAACATATCTTCTAAGGTTTGAATGGTCCTCTCAGACTGTCCATTCGTCTTAGGGTGATAAGCTGTGCTCATCCTTAGTTCAGTGCCTATAGCTTTTTGGAAAGCCATCCAAAATTTAGAACTGAATCTGGGATCACGGTCCGACACAATACTGACGGGAACTCTATGCAAACTTACAATGTTATCCATATATATGTTGGCCAATTTCTCATAAGAAGTACCATGCAGCATAACTATGAAATGCGTTGTCTTTGTCAAGCGATCGACAATCACCCAAATCATCTCATTCCCACTTCTGGTTTTGGGCAAACCCATCACGAAGTCCATGGTCACGTGTTCCCACTTCTATTCAGGAATCTCCAGTGGCATCATCAAGCCGCCAGGTCGCCGATGTTCCGCCTTGACCTGCTGGCATACCAGGCATCTCTCGACATACTCCATAATACTTCTTTTCATCTCTATCGACCAATAATTCATTTTGAGGTCCTTATACATTTTTGTGCTTCCGGGGTGGATAGACAACCTCGAGTTATGAGCTTCATTCAACAATTCTCTACGAAGCTCTTCCTTATCTGGTAAGCATAGCCTATTTTGAAACCATAGACTTCCATCTTCTCTCAACTGAAAATCTCTTACGGGACCCATGTTCAACTTGTCACGGATTTCCTTCAGTGCCGCATCGTCATATTGAGCTCCTTTTATTCTGTCTACCAAGTCTGGGATAATAGATAAGGCCGTAAGAACATTTGCCATTGAATCCACCACATCGAGACCAAACTCCTCAATCTCCCGTTCCAAAGGAGACTGTCTAGCATGGCTAGACTTTCTGCTCAACGCGTCTGCCACTCTGTTGGCTTTACCAGGGTGATAATTGACGGTTAAGTCATAATCCTTAAGTAACTCCAACCATCTCCTTTATCTCATATTCAGCTCTTTCTGCGAGAACAAATATTTCAGGCTCTTGTGGTCAGTAAACATGGCACACTTTTCTCCATGTAAGTTGTGTCTCCAAATCTTAAGGGCGAACACTACTGCTGCGAGTTCCAAATCATACATCGGGTAATCTGTTCATATGGTTTCAACTGTCTCGAAGCGTAAGAAATAATTCGTTCATTTTGCATTAGGACGCAACCTACAAGTAGAAGGTTAATTCACGTCCAGTATATATATATATATATATATATAATACAACAGTTGCAATTATATACATACCTAGTCTTTTCTTGGACGCATCACTATAGATCACGAAGCCATTGGTGCCAGAGGGTTGCGCTAACACCGGGGCCGTGGTTAATCTCTTTTTGAGCTCGGAGAAGCTCTGCTCGCATTCTACAGTCCACTCAAACTTAGTTTTCTTCTGGGTAAGTCGGCTCAGTGGAACTGCAATTGTTGAAAATCCTTCAACGAACTTCCTATAGTAGCCTGCTAGACCTAGGAAGCTTCTGACTTCTGTTATGTTTGTAGGTCTTAGCCATTCAGTGATGGCTTCCACCTTCTTAGGGTCCACCAAAGTTCCATCCTCTGAAATCACGTGCCCAAGAAAAGTCACACTCCTTAGCCAAAATTCACACTTGCTGAATTTGGCATACAACTTCTGCTGTCTCAAGATCTCCAACACCACTCTCAAATGTTATGCATGGGATTGTTCATCAGGGGAGTATATACCAAAATATCATCAATGAACACCACCACAAACTGATCTAGCTGCTCTCGGAACACGGTGTTCATTAAATCCATAAAAGCTGTTGGGGCATTAGTCAATCCAAAAGGCATCACTAAAAATTCATAATGCCCATATCGAATACGAAAAGCGGTTTTAGGAACATCACTTGCTTTCATGAGCAACTGATGGTACCCCTGACGAAGGTCGATCTTTGAGAACAATCGGGCACCCTTCAATTGATCAAATAAGTCCTCAATCCTTGGAAGTGGGTATTTATTCTTAATGGTTACCTTGTTCAGCTCTCTATAGTCAATACACAATCTCAAACTGCAGTCCTTCTTGACAAATAAAACAGGGGCTCCCCAAGGTGATACACTGGGTCAGATTAACTTCTTGTCTAACAACTCCTGTAGTTGACTCTATAACTCCTTAAGTTCAACTGTGGCCATCCTGTAAGGTGCCTTAGATATAGGCTCAGCTCCAGGGATCAAATTAATTTCAAACTCCACTTCTCTTGATGGGGGTACTCCAGGCAAATCATCTGGAAATACGTCTTTGAACTTATTGATCACTGGAATCTGATCAATGGAGGGAATTTCTTGCTTAGCATCCATAGCATATACCATAAATCCCTCCGCTCCCTTTCGCAAAGCCTTGAAAGCTTTAACCGTAGTCAAATAAATCCTCTTGGGGGCCTTTGTCAGCTTGACATTTCCTTGAACCGTCACTTCTTTCATCTCGGAATCCTTAACGGTCACTTGCTTAAGTCTGCAGTCGATGTTGGCATGATACTTAGTTAACCAATCTATGTCCAATATCACATCAAAATCCCGTATCGCAATTGGGATCAACATGGCTGGAAACACTTTTTCATCAAACTCCAACTCACAATCTTTATACTGATGATGTGAAACTAGTACTTGGTCACCAGCTGCCTGCACTCTGAAGGGGGTCTCAAGCCACTCGGGCAGACGGTCAAGTCCTTTGGCAAATTTCTTAGATATAAACGAATGGCTTGCACCACTATCATATAACACGTTCGTAGGCACTTTATTTACTAGAATGGCACCTATCAACGAGAAACATAGCACAGATAATCTCACGTGAAACAAATTTAATTCCAACTTAACAACTAAAATTCAACTTAAGTCATACCTGTCATGACATTGGTGTTCTCCTGCACCTCGGCGTCCGTCATGACATGGACTCTGGCATTGGTCTTGGGCCTAGCTCTCTGTTGCTGTGATGGCTCGGTGTCTCCCTGCGGTCTCTGCTTCCACTCGGGACAATCCTTGATTCTGTGGTCAGTCTTACCACACTTAAAGCACGCCCCCGTCTTCTTCCAACACTCTCCCACATGACTTTTCTGGCAATGTGGGCACACTCTGGGCGCCTGCCGAACAGGCTGACTCTGCTGTGGTGTCCTCTGAAACTGTCCCGTCTGGCCTCTTCTAGGAGTCTTGACCCAACGTCCGGGTCTACCTCCACTCCTATCATCTCGTAGCCTCTTGCCTGTGTCGTCACGAGTCTCTCTAGGATGAGACCTACGCATATCACTTTCCACGTGGTAACAAGCATCCAACATTTCTGCAAAAGTTTTCAAACTAGACCCCGCTATAGCTGTTCGAATTCTGGGGTTCAAATCTTGCTCAAACTTGAGCATCTTCATCCTGTTATTTTCCAATACCATGGGTGTGAATTTTCCCAAGGCGTGGAACCTGTCCGCATAATCAGAAATAGACATCCTGTCTTGCTCCAACTTATCAAAATGCCTCATCTTCTCTAGACTGGCAGTCTCATGCACATAATAATCCTTGTAAGCCTCAACGAATTGTCTCCAAAATAAGGGAAGTCATTTTCGGCAGAATACCATTCCACCAGGCATTGGCTCGGCCAGTCAGCAGGGGTGTGGCCACATCCACCTTATGTTCTTTAAGCCTTGTACCAGCCTGAAGCATTTCTCTACTTCTTCCAACCAGAATTCTGCCACTTCTGGGTCTGTGGTCCCTTCGATGGTTGTTGCATGCATCTTTCGCATTTCCCCAATATAGTAACGTATACCGTGTTGAGGCGGTGGTAGAGGAGGTTGCTGCTGCTGCTGGGCAACACCCTGCGCAATTACTATTATAGCATCCACCAGGGGCCTGAGGCATTACCACCTGCGATGGCTGAGGATTTTCGTTTCCATTGCCGCCATTTCCCGGGTTTACTTCCTGCGGTGGCTGAGGATTTTCGTTTCCATTGCCACCATTTCCCGGGCTTTCTCTTCTGGGAGGCATCTTTCTGCAAGATCAACGCTTATTAGCATTCAGCAATTCACGAGATAGTACTGAAGGCTCATACGTGTTGTACGGATCGAACTTGTATGCATTAAGGGAAAAATAAATAGTCTAGTCTTTAATTAATTTATATCGCACTCGCACACACCCAGCCCAATCCAACTTATATCTAAGATCATGCACTTAGACCTATGGATCAACTTAAGGTCAAAATCATAGCTTAAGACTCTATATGACATAACCTAGGTCTCCGAGGTAGATCTGAAGCCTAGGCTCTGATTGTTAGGAAATCAACCGAGATCACTGCAAAACGCGCAGCGGAAAACAAAAACTTGATCTCCGATTTCCTACCAAGGATCCATGTTGTTCGTTTAATTCGATGAAAGAAACTCGAAAACTACCTTTGTAGATCCGAATTACGCAGATGAAGTAGGTGCGAAAATACGATCACCCTCTGTCGGTATCCACACGAACGCTTCCGTCCGGAGTGCTAGCTCTTCAAACGGCACGGCTGAAGAACTCGGTTTTTCACAAAAACGACTCTAGGGTTTCTTTGATGACTCTGTGTATTTTCGTGTGTCTAGTGTATACGAGATACACAAATATATATACACATACGTAGATATCAAAATCCGAGTCCTAATCGGATTAGTTGATGCCAATCAAAATCCATATCAGATACGGATTCTATCAGGATATTCAAAATCCATATCAGATATGGATCCTCTCGTTATTATCCGATAACACACATGTATATATAATCACCAAAAAAACGAAAATAATAATAATAATAATTATTATCCAATATTAATATTATTAATATTAAAAACGATAATAATAATAATAATAATAATAATTAATATCCAATATTAATATTATTAATATTATTAATTACGCATTCTTGTGTGTGACCTGATAGGCCCATATTAATTGGCAGTTGATTAAATCTCTATTAAACCAACAAGTCGTAATTGGCCTCTAGCAAGGCATTACAACTACCCAATTAATACGAGTAAAGTCCAACTAGCCTAATAATAGTACATGCATTAATCCCTTTGTCACACGATATCTAGTTTGAACATAAGTCATGGTCAGCATCATACTTATATAGTTCAAACATATGATTACTCGATCTCTAAGTAGACTGATAAAACAAATGATATTGATCACACTATCAATTCATTTGAGCACGGCCATGCATTTCACAGTCTCACTAATCGAGGGGCCCAAATATATCTCTCTTAAAAGAGAGGGACAAATTCTATCTTGATTGTTCAATATCCTCTACATAATTTCTATCACATTCAATCATGACCTTTATTATTATCCACTTACGGATAACGTTTGATCATGTCAAAATATAATAGTCCTTATGTTGGAAACTATGACAATCTCAAGTCAAAGGATTAAAACATGACTATCATGAGATTTACTTATGACGCTAATCCATGTAGCAATCTCATGATGGGTCTATCCAATACACTGTTCTCTAACAAGTATCTATGAGATTGATTCGTATCACCATACACATAATCATCTCATGATTATCAAATCAATACTCATACTGATTATAAATTATTTTATCTCCATAACAATAATAAATCAGGGACATATATCAAAATTGTGTAACATACTAACCAACAATAATGATAATAAAACCTCTTTTATTAATAATAAATGCATAACATAAATATCCAAATCATGGCCTAGGGCACATACACTAACACTGATACCACCTGTAGCACCCCGGCCCGGACAGCGGACCCGAACCGGTGCACCTGTCGTAGCCTACTGAGAGGACTACCAGACGTCACTATTCTCACACACACATCATCACTGACGTAAGAGAAATAAACACGGAGACACGTGCAAATTGAAATTTAATTCAATCAAATCTGTATTCCCAACGACATGAGTAAGTAAACTGTTTATGGACACAGCCATCTAAATCCTCAAATGAGCAAAAGAAAGTTGAAACAACCAATAGCAGTCTTGGACAATTCTCAACATAGGTTCTATGCATCCCATTCAGCCCACTCGCCGTCGTCCTCTATGAAAATCATATCATATTCGGGCCCATCTGCAAAACAACGGGTAGAACACTTAACAAAAAACGCTAGCAAGTAACCCGCTTATAAGACATACGAGATCATCACATGGCAAGATATGAGTGGATATAAATATCAAGGGGGAGTTAGGGCACATGTTCTGTACTATTCCAAAATTCGGTTTTACTTGTATAATAATGGTAAAGAACAAGTATCACACAAGTAAACAATGAGTCACTTTCATAACAATCATCATATCAGAACGGAACACATGATGCATGCCATTTCAAATCATGCTCATCGCTACACAGTCACAAATGCTTATGCAATACTTTTCAAAATAGTGCGATGCATGTCACAATGTCCGGTCATATAACTTTATGCCCTGTGATGGGCCACAGCTTGTCTTTATACCCTGTGATACATCACAGCTTAACTTTATACCCTGTAATGATCCACAGCTTGTCTTTATACCCTGTATCTCATTACAGCTCACTTTATACCCTGAGATGGTTACAGCTTGTCTTTATACCCTGTCACGCATCATAGATCACTTCGCAAAACTTTATACCCTGTGCCAAGGCACAGCTCTTAACAAATCATAACGAAAATGCAAGTGCATTGATGCAAAAATGCACAAACTTCTCATCATTTAATCACATTCTTCAATCACAGACTTCAATCACATAAGTCCCCTCTTACGCACTCACTTAAACACATCTCACAATTACTGACCATTGATTCACAGTCTTGGGATACGTACACACAACTTTCTCTAACCTCAATCATGTCTTAAGAAGTCTCTAAGGTCACCCAAAGGATCCCTTAGCTTCCTTCTTTCTTCCCCTACTTTCCCATAAAACTGATGGACATCAACCCCTCACGTCGATCGATCTACGTCAATCAGAGAACATCGGTCTCTCCCTCAACCTACATCGATCGATCGAAATGACGTCGTCTCCTCACATCGATCGATCAACATCCATCAGAACACATCAGTCTCTCCCTCACTAATACATCGATTGATCGATGTACGTCAGTCGCTGACATCGATCGATCGATGTCGACGATTTCCAGAATTTCAACCCTGCGATTTCTGCAGAAACTGCAGATCCAAACCCCCAAATCGATTCCAACTTCACTCCAATCATTCCAAGCCTAATCCTCACTAACAATTCATACTTAAACCATCAACTCAACACTACACACATACCAATCAGAGATTCAAGCCTAAAACTCAAATAATCCACCAACTCAAACCCAAAAATCCTACCTTTTCACTCTCTCCTTCCCTCAACCGAAAATAGCCACAAAGAGAGGGTTCAAGGGATTAGGATTTGCAAGATTACACGTAATCAACAACAACAAAACGATTTTCAATCTATAGTGGCCACAACATCAAATCTATAACACATAAATCACATATAGATCAACAAAGAGAAACTACTACATGGTGATCCATTTGATATAAAAAATAGGCCTTTTCTTTCGCAAATTATAGGAACTCATAAGAAAGTTACTTGCCTTGGATTACTAGTAGAAGAATTGAAGAACAAACGAAGATTGGATTGCTTCCTTGAAGAATCTTCACCTAGGGTTGCAAAAGGGTGAAAATCGCCTAAGGAGAGGCATCGATGCTTTTCTGGAAAATGAAGAGAAACTGACGTTCTGTCAGGTTTTGATATGGATAGGGGTGAAACTGGAGCTTTTAAATTATATTCTATTATATTCTTTCTCTTAAATAATTAAATTCTAATATTTAATTCTAAATTGATTACTAATTAATTCTAATATCTAATCCCTCAATAAATGCCAATTAATCTGATGTTAAATTCTTAATTCATTACCATTAACTACCATTAATCTCATTTAATTTCCTTTTATCCTTTAATTATTCTATGGAGGGTGCGGGGCATAACATCTACCTTGCTCGTCGGTAGAGGCTAAATTGCTTTAAGGACAGAGTTATCTTGAAACTCATCTTGGCTTTACTTTAATTATCTTCTTGCTTTTTTACCATCATTTCCTAACAATCATAAAGCAATTTATGATGGCATCCAAGCAAGCACTTCCGGATATGTCAAAGATGGACCCATTTGATGGCAAGTTCTACAAGAGGTGGGCGGCCAAGGTGGTGTTCTTCCTCGAGATGCTCTCGGTATCATATGTGCTCAAAATGGACAAACCAGAGGATGAAACTGATGCACGCAAGTATGATGCGGACAACACTACTTGCAGAGGACATATACTACACTTCCTGGCCAATTCTCTGTTTGACATTTATATCAAATTCAGGTCTGCAAAAAAGATTTGGTCAGCACTTGAAAATAAATATGGTGCTAAAGACGTGGGCAAACGCAAGTATGTGGTGAGTGAATTCCTGAAGTTCCAGATGGCTGATCATGCTCCAATCAATGATCAAATCCATCAGTTCCAACAGTTGGTGGATAATCTGGAACATGAAGGAATTAAAATCGATGAGACATTCCAGGCGGCTGCGCTCTTGGAGAAACTTCCTTCTTCTTGGAGCAAGTACAAGAAGAGAGAAAAGCATGACGACGCCAAGTTGTCTCTTGATACGGTAATCAAACATATACGCATCGAAGAGAACAACAGGTTGGAGGACGAGTCTCACCGTGAAGAGGACGTTAAAGCCAATGTGCTGGAGTATGCTGTAAAGAAACCGAAGTTTCATAACAACAACAACAACTACTACAACGGTGGGAACAAAGGTAAAAAGGTTGGTGTGAAGGTTCAGAACAAGATGATGGCATTTTCTGGGTGTGTGGGAAGCCAGGACACCGAGCAGTCAACTGCAGAAAGAGGAAGGGCCAACTAAGCAACCAGGCAAACCTTGTGGAGACCAAAGGAGTAGCAGACGACGTCATAATAGCAGTCATCCTAACAGAGGTAAACCTTGTCGGTGTTACTACAGAATGGATGGTAGACACAGGTGCTACCAGGCATATTGCTGCCAGTAAAGACCTATTTTATGAATACAACGAAATAGGCAGTGATGAACAAGTCTTCTTGGGAGATACACACAGTACCCAAGTCTTTGGAAAGGGTAAGGTGCTTCTCAAGTTGACTTCTGCAAAGAAACTGGAGTTGAGCAATGTGCTGCATGTTCCTGCCATGCGTAGGAACTTGATCTCTGGAGTGCTATTGAACAAGGCCAACATCAAACTTGTCTTAGAATCTGATAAACTTGTTTTGTCTAGAAATGGGGAGTTCATAGGCAAGGGTTTCTGTAACAGGGAGTTGCTTGTACTTGATGCTACATGTGTTTTCAATAATAAAGATGCATCTAGTTCCGTTTATATCGCTGAGTCTCTTGATATGTGGCATGCTAGACTTGGACATGCAAATATAGGAGTAATAAAGAAATCAAGAACATGAATGTGATTTCTTGTGATGATGACAACTTTAACAAATGTGAACATTGTGTTGATGCTAAACATCATAAGAAACCGTTTAAGAAAGTTGATAGAGTCTCACAGAAACTTGGTTTGATTCATAGTGACTTAGGTGATTTTAAGAATTATATGAGTAAAGGTGGTAAAAGGTATTATGTTACTTTTATCGATGATTACTCTAGACATGTGAAAGTGTTTTTGTAAAGTCATAAGGATGAGACTGAGTCCAAGTTCATAAGTTATAAGAATGAGGTTGAAAATCAATTAGATTTAAAGATCAAAAGGCTTAGAACTGATAGAGGTGGTGAACATAGCACATATTTTTTACATAGATTTTGTGAAGAAAATGACATTATTCATGAGGTCACACCCCCGTACACACCTCAATCTAACGGAGTAGCTGAAAGAAAGAATAGAACACTCAAGAACATGATGAATGCAATGTTGGTAAGTTCAGGATTGCCAGACAATTTGTGGTTGGAGGCAATCTTGACTGCATGTCACATATTAAATATGTTACCTCATAAGAAGTTAGACAAAACTTCTTATGAGTTATGGAAAGGCTATGCTCCCAACTTGAATTACTTGAAAGTGTGGGGGTGTCTAGCCAAAGTTGCTATTCCTGATTTTAAGAGAAGTAAAATCGGGTCTAAGACAAGAGATTGTGTATTCATCGGGTATGCCCAAAATAGTTCAGCATATAGATTCATGACTATAGATAATGGTTCAATATTGGAATCTAAGGATGCTGAATTCTTTGAGCATATATTCCCTATGAATAGACAATCCGATGTTGTCTCTAAATTTGAGATAGGTGAATCAAGTAAGACCTTGATTGAACAAGAGGTTGATTTTCCTAGAAGAAGTAAGAGACAAAGAACAGAAAAGTCATTTGGAAGTGACTTTATAACAGCGTTTATTTTAGAGGAGGATCCCAAAACTTATGGAGATGCAATTAGATCGATAGATTCTAAGTTTTGGAAGGAAGCCATAGATAGTGAGCTTGAGTCTATAATAAGTAACAATACTTGGGAGTTGATAGACTTGCTTAGCAGGTGTAAACCTATCAGTTGTAAGTGGGTCTTTAGAAAGAAACTAAAGGCGAATGGAACAATTGATAAGTTTAAGGCTAAGCTTGTCGCTAAAGGTTTCACACAACAAGAGGGTATAGATTTCTTTGATACTTACTCTCCAGTTGCTAGAATCACTACAATTAGAGTTTTAGTAGCACTTGCCTCCATTCACAAGCTTGTTATTCACCAAATGGATGTGAAAACAGCTTTTTTAAATGGAGACTTAGAAGAGGAGATTTATATGAAACAACCAGAGCGTATGATAGTCAAAGGCCAAGAGCACAAGCTATGTAGGCTTAAGAAGTCCTTGTATGGTCTTAAGCAAGCACCTAAACAATGGCATGAGAAGTTTGATAACGCATTAGTGTCGAATGGTTATGTAGTAAATGAAAGTGGCCGTTGTGTGTATAGTAAATTTAATGATTGTGATGGTGTCATTATTTGCCTTTATGTTGATGATATGTTAATATTTGAAACCAACATAAATGTTGTTAATGATACAAAGTCATTTTTATCTTCTGTGTTTGATATGAAAGATATGGGGAAGGCGGACTTAATACTTGGCCTTAAGTTAGTGGAAAAATGTGGGGGTTATTTACTTTCTCAAGAATATTATTTAGAGAAAATGTTGAGAAAATTTAACCACTATGATGTAAAACCAGTTAGTACGCCCGATGATTCGCATGTGACATTGACTAAAAATAAATTTGAAAGTGTGTCACAATGTGAATATGCTAGAATAATTGGTAGTGTAATGTATTTGATGAATTGCACTAGGCCGGACATTGCATATGCCGTGAATAGACTTGCACGATACACTCATAGTCCGAATGAGAGTCATTGGTGTGCATTAAAACGGTTGTTAAAATTCTTAAAGGAATAATGAATTTAGGACTCATGTTTACTGGATCACCCGCTGTTTTAGAAGGTTATTGTGATGCCAATTGGGTGACTGACAATGATGAGATAAACTCCATTAGTGGATATGTATTTACATTGGGTGGTGGAGCTATCTCGTGGAAGTCATGTAAACAAACATGTAGTGCTAAATCTACTATGGAATCTGAATTTATTGCTTTAGAGTTAGCAAGTACAGAAGCTGAGTGGTTAAGGAATTTACTTGTTGATATTTCTTTATGGTCTAAACCTATGCCTTCTGTATCTATTCATTGTGATTCACAGGCTGCAATCGCACGTGCAAGGAACAAAATATACAATAGGAAGAGCCGGCATATCCGTTTGAGGCATAACATTGTGCGTGACTTGATTAGTTCTGGGGTGGTTAACTTGGAATATGTAAGAACCAAGTTTAACCTTGCTGACCCCTTAACTAAAGGACTAAATAAAAAGTTAGTCTATGAAACATTGAGGGAGATGAGACTTATTCCATCTGTAGAGAGTTCTTTATGACGGAAACCCAACCCACTATTAGTAGAGATCCTACAAACGGGGTTCAATGTGGTAAAAACAAGTCATGAAAGAATTCTATGTTGCACTATCTAAGTGTTCCTCCCTATGATGTTGTTGTTGATAGTGCTAACTGTAACGACTTGATGGTGAGATTTTAAGAATCTCTTAATGAAAATCCATAGCCATAATGTTTGGTGGTGTGAACAGTGCACACTTGATGAATTTCACCTATATAAGCTTGGAAGTGGTGCCGCTTCCTGTGAGAGCCTGAAAAACTCTCTAGAGAGCTTATGAAACCCGAGATAGGTGCATGGCTGATATCACACCAAAACCGCGAACTTGAAGAAGTAGATAATGATATGTCTTCTTGTTGTTCATATAAACAGTAGTGGAGTAAGATTCAAGATGAAGTTCACCTTACTTCCGTTTATATAACTCAAATTGTACTACCAGTGATTCAAGACCACAAGTCATGGTATTCGTTATGTGTCATTATCTTCGATTGATAATGGAGAGGTTAGTCGTTTAACGTTCTAAAGGTGTTTTTACATAAGTTTGGATTATGTGGGGGATTGTTGGAAAAGTACGTTAAAGTACTTTCCTATGTGATCCAAACTTATATAGAACATATATGAGATTGTTTGGGAGATTGATATGGTTTTTGGAACACTTTGAACTTGAAATAGGTCACTTGGATCGATCCATGTGTAGACTTGATCGAACCAAGTGAAAGCTGGAATAAAGTTAAGTATTCTGGAGGACTTCGATCGATCCATGTAAGGGACATCGATCGATCGATGTATACATCGATCAATCTATATAGTGTGTTGCAATACTGGAAGCTCTCGGTCCAATATAGATCGATCACATCGATCGATTTATGTGACATCGATCGATCGATGTGATCGATCGATGTAAAGACGAAGCTTTCTGTCCGACTTCGATCGATTACATCGATCAATCAAAGTGACATCGATCGATCGACGTGATCGATCGACGTGCCAACAGACAGAACTTTTCACTTTGAATTGCATCCTTTGGACCAAGGTTCATCTCCCTTCACCTATGAACGGTAAACAACGGCCATTGGAGGTAGAAACCAGGCTGAGACAAGTTTCAAAAGTAGTCTTTAACACACCCCAAGGTCTATATATAGTAGACATTGGTATCTTCAACATATACATAGATATTCTTGCAAAAATTAAGAAAAGTTCTCAGCATTCTTTCTCCTTCCTCTACAATCTCCTTATCAATCTCTTCAATATCAAGTTCAATCTTCTTCTTCTAGAGCAAAGGAAAAGGAGAAAGCCGTTATATCTTGAGAAGCATTAGTTTTGTTGTCTACCTTGCTCGTCGGTAGAGGCTAAATTACTTTAAGGACAGTTATCTTGAAACTCGTCTCGACTTTACTTTGATCATCTTCTTGCTTGTTTACCATCATTTCCTAACAGAGACATCACGTATATACAACATATCTAATTGATATCCACTAAATAAATATCCATAACACTATCCTCGGATGTCCATCGCGCAAAGAATATATTGTGTTAAAACCTAACAAAAAATAATAATGTGGGAAAAATCCCAATGAAGGAAAAAAAGTACAATAATTGTTGTGCTTTAATGTTCTCCCTTGTTGAGGACTTCGGTAAAGATATACAAGTCAACACATTCTTGTTGCAATTGTCAATGGCTTAGTAAAAAGATCTTTTAGATCATCGTCTGACACGATTCGTCGTAATCAATGCCGCCTTTCATCTGAAGACAATAAAGATGAGATACGTAAAGAATGTGAGGTACGTTTCATTCTATCTCTTTTGATGCATCTTAGTTGAATGATTTATGATTTTTGGCTCATCTCGTGAGTCGAAATTATCTCACCATGATTGAACAATGTGGCCATCAAAAACATGTTCTCCATAGTGTAGATGTAGCCCTTTCTCTATGAATAAGCAAATAACTTGTTTGCAACAAGACTTTGTAACGATTGCATAATATTCCTCCACATAGCAATATGTGACAACAATGTTAAACCCGGCTAAGAGATTTATACGAGAAAGTTACATTGCCCAACAGTAAGCAAGAGACATCAAATAATACTTCAGGACCAATAATGATCTATTATCTTCAGAACCATTTTAGGAGTCCGATAAATCAACATATACACATGTCATATAAAATTCGACCTTTAATTCTTTAAAACATATGGACATATGTAGTTGTCCATATATCAGTTTCTTAATTAAGTAATTAATCATGAATCATAATATGCCGGCCAATTAATCAATTAACGCAAATATTCAACGATAAAGACTTAATATTATACAAAAAAAACCTAAGCACCACAATTTGACACAATACAGTTCTCACATGCTGCAAGCACTCAAGCGCTTCAATTACTTTATATTATACTTAGCATATGCATCAAGCATCACATATACATAATTACTGATGAAATTTTACAGCAAAGTGTAATTACATCAATCACCAATAAATATATTCTTTCATAACAAAGTCCAGGACTTTGAACAAATATTTTTTTTCAGACAACCGGATATTTCATTAAAAAAATGATGGATAATTACATATCAAGGCAGCCCCTTCAAAAATAAAAACTTAGCCCAAAATTATGGAGAGATCAACCGTCCGCTGCATTTTGGCTGCAGCCTACCCATATTCAATTTGCATCTCATCTACCCTTTTCGATCTTTCACTGCCCTATTCCTTCCCTCTGAATCGTTCTACACAGATCAAGTACCATGCAGATGCAAGGTATTCTCTAAATCAGTAAGGCCAATCTTCATCTTCTTCGTAGTTACTGACCCTTGGATTTCTTGCCAGGTTCCAGTCTACCCAATCGGATTCATTACGGATGCTGAAGAATCCATTCCATATGAGGCGATTTTATTGCATTCTTTTCACTTGTTTCAAATACTTTCTTCCCTTTAGAGGTACACCTTGCATAAAGAGTGTATATTAGTGATTTTATCTCTATCACATTTCATCCATAAGTTAACTGGTATAACCTTAGATAGAAGAATCTCACTCAAGACCCTACATCTTTCATAAAAAAGACTTTGTATAATATCATTAATTATATACATTTATAGTTTTTAATTCCTTAAAAATAACCGATTCTAAGGAGTGATGGATTCATCATTTTCCTAATATGAACCAAAATGATTTGACACAAAGATAAATGAATCTAGTGGTGCATCAAAAAATCATGTGTCCTAAACTTGAATGGATCTTGACTAAATGTTTTTAGCAACTTTGAAGAGAGTCCGCATATATAGAATCATTTAAGTTGAACCTTCCATTTCTATCAAAGACCAATTTATCTTAATAAATCTTTTAAAAGTTTGAGTCTTACTATGAGTCTCCGAATCATTAATTATTTCACAAGTCATAAAAACTTTTAATTGACATTGATCATCATCGATCATGATTTTACGAAGTATTCTCACGATCTCCATGTTTACTAGCCATTTTGCGCACAATCCATAGAGGGGATGTTTCAATTGAATGTGCTTGCTTGAAATGAATCTTTTAGAATAAAAAACCAAGAACCCAAGCAATTTCTTAGGACTTTAACATGATCTCTACCTGATCTTCCAATTATCCATCTTTCATATTCATAGGACCCACCACATCCTCAAAAATCAAAGTTTTTCATTCTTAAGGTGAAGTATATTATAGCCTAAGGTTTTCTCAAGACACCAAAAAGTGTGTGCGTTGATCACTAGGTTTGATTCATTAATTATACTTTTAAATCTATCACATATGCAAAAGGAAAACATAATGCTTCACTTATCATGTTTCTCTATTTAGTTAATTCATTTTATTTTTCCTTTTCCATCTTTATGAAGTTTAGACTTAGTAGTTAGTTTAGTTATCGCACTCCCTCCATCTTCTAATTCGCAATTTAAGCAAGTGCTTGTTACACTTAGTTTGAATCAAATGTACTTTTTAATCTGCATAATTTACAACTCAAAATGGTAGTTTTTCTTTCTCATAATACTCATATCAAACTTGTCATGCATAAGCTTAGAAAAGTTTTCAGACACGATTATTGATTTAGCCCCAAAATACAATGTTGACCAACATAGTGTTTATGGATAAAGAAAGTGATTTCCATGTCTTTATTGAGAAGTCTTTTTATGAGAGAAATGATCTTAACCTACACGGATAATCTCATTTTAAAGACATGATTTGAATAATCGAAGTCTTCATGGTTTGAAGGTTATACCAAGCTTTAAAAACTTATTTCAAGCTGCACAAGGATAATCTCATTTTAAATACATGATTTAAATAATCAAAGTCTTTCAGGTTTGAAGGTTAATCTGCATAAGTCGTTCTTGAATGCATTTATCCAAGAAAGCCTACATGACATCCAATTGATAAAGTTTGCAGTTTCTGCACTAAATACAGGCTAAGAGGATTCTTATTTCGTCTAACCTTAAAACAAAGATTTCATCAACATTGAATTTTTCTTCTTGATATTAGTCATAATATTTAATCCAAGCTTCTTTCTAATTTTATTTCCAAGCTCCAATTCTTTCAAATGTACTAAACTCTTCGTAGGTGGCTAGGGTCCAAATTTCATCACTAGTGAGTTCTTTTCTATTATTAGGCTTTTCTTTGGCATTTAATCCCTTCTGATTTTGTGTTTCCTTATAGAATGTTCTAGATGATGATTTTCATACTAAGAATTTTTTAGAGTAATCTTTTTTAAACCTGAAGAAACTCATGTTTCTCTTTGGTATTTGAATATCATACATATTCAAGTCATCTTTATCATCTAAAGGTTTCTATTCTCAAGTCTATACAAAAATCATCTATCAGTAAAATGTTCAAGTTATTAGAAAACTTGTTCGCCTACATGCTCTTACTAGTATATCTCATCATCCATTTAAAGATCAAGTCTTCAAAAATATCTTCGACTCTAAGTATGAAATACTTACATCCAATCATCATCATAATTTATTGTAGGAAATCTACTTTCAAAACTCATAGGAAGTTGACTAAGGCTACACCTTAAGTACCCTGTAGGAAATCTACTTTCAAAACTCATAGGAAGTTGACTAAGGCTACACCTTAAGTACACATGTATTAATATAAATCGACAATTAACATTTTAGCTGTAAAGTGTTTGGACTAAAAGAACTTAAGAAAAACTTATCTTTAGAAGTATCCTAACTTTGTGTTCCTCTATCCGGTTTTGTTAAGAAGTTCTAGAAGCCAAGTTGTGAAAACGTCATCTCATTTCACAAGCATCTTAGACTTCTGTTCAAACTTTACAATTCTACATATCCTAAAAACTTTTATAGGATTTTCATTCTCATTTTCAAGTACCTTAGAAAATCATAATCACGCATTAATCTTTCCAGAAAGAAACATATCAAACTAAATCAAATATGATCAACTATTTTTTAAAGACTCAAGCAATCTATGTAACCCAATCAAGGTATAAAGTAACAATCTATTACCCCAAGTATGCATAATGCTCATACCAATGGTTAAAAAAAAAAATAGAACCCTTATAGAGGTTCGAAAGTGCACTTCTACTATAGGACATAAATCTTTGCCTATCAAGGCTTTAGAAAATTTTAAGTATCATATATGCCATCAAGGTTTGCAAATACTTTGATAGGTTGGTACTTTTAAAAGTTTCTAAAAACTTTGTTATCAACATATTCAATTCATCTATTCCACGTGATAGGTAAATTTAAAAACATGGCATAAGATTTTTCATGATAAAGCCTTGAGAGCTAAATATTATTTTTCTTTTTAAAATTTCAAAGACAACGAATCACTATCATTCTTTTTTCCAAATATTTTCTCATTTTGAGAAATGTTTAAACATTAGCATCACATCAATACATAATACTTATCAAATTAAATTATGTCCCTTTTACACATATTATAAGACTAAAAGGAAAAAGAGTTACCAACTCCTCCAACTCCAAATTCTAGCCTCTCCCATCACTAAAATAGACCTCCCCATTATCTTGGATATCGAACTTGATAAAAAAATACTTGTTATCAGTTATATGGGTTGATCATTTTATTTCTATGAGCTACTTGGTTTCTTTCACTTCGCACTCTTCATGGATTTTAAGCTCCAACAAGATAAACTTCTACGAGTAATTACCTATTTATTGTAGGAACCATTTTGGTTAGTTCTCATACCTTTAAGTCAAAATAAAAATTATTTCTTTTCTTAGCTTTGCAAACACTTATGACATGTCCCTTTTTGTTATTAAACAAGAAAGCAGGTATATTAGATAATTGTGCATGTTTAGACTTGACGGTTTGGCTGCCTTCTAGGCTTAAACGATTTATTGACCTTCATAAGTATTTCATTTGAAGGTGAAATGCTAGTCATAAATGAACCATATAAAGTTGTATCTTTTGTCTTAGGCAATTCCTTCTTAATTGAAGAAGTAGAAGTTTTACACCCTAAATTGGATTTGTCACTGACTAACCGTTGCTTACCAAAATATTTTTCATGGTTGACCTTCCCTAGTGTCATCATATTGAGCTCTTAGAACATTTATTCCGAAACGTTTTCTAAAGCTAAAAATTTTTGTATTTCCAGTGTGGCACTATGCTCAAGATAAAGCAAAGTAAAAGACTCATGCTAATTTTTGTTTTCCAATTTGCATATACCATGTTCTTTTTGAGCATACTTGTACTAGATTTTCAAATTCCTCATGTAAATCAATATATTCATCAAGTATTTCATCAAATAGGGACGTTGAAAGAAACATCTCTTTGTACTCTTCAATATATATAAGACACAATGTTTTTCTATCATCATGATCTTTCTCATCCATATTTGATTGATGAGCTCTGTTTGCTAACTTCTCAAGTTTATTCCATGTCTCATTTGGAAAGAAAATGTCTTGAACTTCTAGTAACTCTTTGTGTGTGAGGGATAGATGAATGATTTCAATTGCTTTTCCTTCTAGCTCAAAAATCTTCTTATCGTCATCATCATAGTCATCCAACTTCTTTATTACTATCCTTCTATTTTCATTAAGCATAGTTAGTGGAGGCATTCATTTTACAACAACTCTCCATATATCGTATCTAGAATCTCGTAGATATATGCTCATTCTATATTTCCATAAGGAAAAGCTAGTACATCATGTTGAGAAAAAGAATTTGAGTGATTTACGAATGAATGATTTAAATACAACATGTTTAAGAATTACATGACAATTTTATTACTTGACACGTTTTTGTGATAAACTTGCCTTATATACTTTATATTGCCGTACTAACAAGCCATGAAGCTTTAAATCTTACATCAAATGGCAAACATTTGTTGTTTTTGAACTATTTTCAAGTGCCATCATTAATGAACTAAACTAGTTCATTAAGTGAAGTACTTAGTTAAATGAACTAATTAGCACATTAAATGGAGATATATTTGGAGAAGGCATGATGACAACAAACTTGGAAATGGAAAGTCTCATCCCACTCCTCATTCACACGTTTTATATATATATTCAGATTTTTTAAAAAGGTACAAGATACATATATTCCGACGTACTGCCGACACTTTACATATATTACGAACGTACATCAATGTCACACCACTATACTTATCTCATATTTATGAGTATGTTCAGATCTTATATCATATGCTATAAGTCATGGTTGTTGGACCGTTCACCTGCAATAAACACCACTAGAGGGGGGGGTGAATAGTGGTTAGCGGAAATTACACTACAACCCTTTGTTAAAATCCCCTTTGAAAACAGAATCTGAAACCACCTCAGATTCAGAACCCGTTTTTCAAAAATTCACAAATAATTGTACACAACTCCAAAAATTATGAAACTTTCCAGAATTTAACTTTAATGAGTTAACAAGACTCTATCCAAAAATCATACAAAAATAAGATCGTTTGACCCTTCAAATAAATAAAAAGATTCAGATGGTCAATCTGGACAGAATTGGACAGAATGTTGCTGATTTTGCAAAACGTGTTTCTCTTTGAATACTCAACCAAAAAGGTTGATCTTTATATCAAAACACTCCTTAGGATGTGTAGATGAAGTTTCCAAAAGGCCCTGACCTTAAACAACTCTTGAAAAATACAGAATTTAAGTTTTCTCAAAACTGGTCAGATTGCAGCCAGATTGGAGCAGTTATCTTGCAAAGACTGAAAGACTAACTTTCCCTTGCTCAAATCAAGTGATTCTTGTTGCAAATGAAAGCTAACAGTCTGAAGTATAACTCCACCAAAAATCACGAATTTTGAAAGTGTTTACCTATTTTTTCAAAACGTGAAAAGTTGTGTGAAATCTGTAGTGAAAAACGGGCAGAAAACAGAAAAATGTAAAGAAGACAAGAACACCAAGAATTTATCCTGGTTCGGTCAATGTGACCTACTCCAGTCCCAAGGAACACCTTTCCTTGGATTTCACTATGGTATGAACCAAATTACAGCAAGAACCAAGCTTGATCCTTGGGTTAAACACCAACCCTATTCAAGACTTGGATGAACACCTTTATGCAACTCTTGGTTGCAACACCTCTATCACCTATTGATGTAGCCTTATAGATTTGGCTAATCAATCTTACAAATAAGACACAAGAAGGTGTGTATAGTGTAGCTGGACAACAACTAGAAATGGAACACCTTAGCTACACAAAGTATGAACGAAAATATGAGAAGAGAATAGCAAGACAATAATCTTCAATTTTTGCTTTCAAGTGTGTGTCTTCTCTTCTTCACCTTGCCTCCTATTTATAGTGTGAATGGATGGCATATTCTCTCCAACTTTTAGACCATGTGATGGCTAAGAATTTTGAAATAAATCACCTCCATAATCATCTCCAACAACCTTGTCTCCATTAACTTCAAATTTGAAATTTCAAGTTGACAACTTTTGCCAATTAGCTTGCTTTTGGTTTGTCTTCTTGTCTCCAACTCATAAAATGAGAAAAACATCATCTCCACCTGTATAATCACGTTTTGGAGGCTGTGTATATGTATACCAACTCAGATTTTTGAGGAGAAATCAACAAATAATAGTTGACAAGGTTATGTCAACATATAATATCAAAATTCTCATTTTTCCTTGACATATTGTGATGAATCTTGCACCAAGGACACCTTGTAATCTCTTAAAGATGATGATTAAGAACCTCCAATAACATATATATAAGAGTCTTCAAGAGAAAATAGAACGTGACATCGAATACCGTCACATATCCCGCCACCGTCGATAAAATCATCAAATGAGAGAATAAAATAGAAAACCACCAAATAATCTTCAAGAATATATTAAATGAACTCCAGAATGAATATAATAAGATACTCAAGAGATTCCTTGAGTAAAAATACCGAGACTGTCTTCGGGGGTAAAATGACCAAAATGCCCCTAGTGAGATAAAACTCCAGAAATGACCCCGATGGTCAGAATTAAATATAATAACACCTTCTTGATAATAAATAAGATGATAATATCTTCTTTGAATCATATTCACCATATCGAGTACCTACAAAACTCAAAATACCACTTTTGCCCTTTTTGGTAAGTTGTAGAAACTTCGAGGGCATATTAGTCACAAGATATTATCATCATAAAAATCACATAATCACAACATGATAAACATATATAAATCATGTAAAAATAAAAACAACTATTTTATCACATTTTAGAAAAATATTTCTAACCACCCTAGACATCGTGTCATTTTTCTTCACTTATTCAACTCTTTCATTTATAACACTATATGTGACATTTTTAAGTATTCATCACTTAAAATCATGACTTTGAAAATTATCCAAATATATTTCTCAACATTCTCCCCCTTTTGGATGATTTTCAAAATAACCTAACATGATTTTAATGTCACAACTTATAACCAAAAGTCTAACCAAAAGTTTAACCAAATGTTTTCAACTATGTTTTCAACGTTTAAATAGTATGCTGCTCCCCCTCAACTCATACACTCCCCCTTAACCTATGCTCCAAAATTTATACCAATAAAAACTTAGCATATGATTCATCATGACTTACCAACTAAAACATGACTTACCAACTAAAATCATGTTCTTATTCTATCTCCCCCTTTATTTTGCAAATCATGCAAAAGATAGAACTATACAATGGTATCGTAAGTCATCATTCCTAATTTGGCTCGTAAGTTTTCAAAAGTGGCTTGATTAAGGGGTTTGGTGAAGATGTCAGCGATTTGGTGATCAGTTCTTATATGGTTTATAACTATGTCCTCATTTTGAACATGATCGCGAAGAAAGTGGTATCGCACCTCAATGTGTTTGGCCTTAGAATGAAGTACCGGATTCCGGGAAAGATTGATTGCACTTGTGCTATCGCAGAAAATTGGAATCTTATTCATTTTAATGCCAAAATCACTAAGTTGCTGTTTAAGCCAAAGTATTTGGGTAGTACATAAACTCAAAGCAATATACTCGGCTTCAGTGGTAGAAAGAGCTACACTAGCTTGCTTTTTAGAAAACCAAGAGATCAAATTGGTTCCTATAAATTGACATGTACCGCTAGTGGATTTTCTATCTAACCTGCAACCACCATAATCAGCATCACTATATGCGTGTAATTCCAACTTAGCGTTTCTATCATACCACAATCCTAAGTGAGGTGTATGCTTAAGATATCTAAAGATCTTTTTCACTGCATTGTAATGTGATACCTTAGGACAAGATTGAAACCTAGCACACATACACACACTAAACATAATATCAGGTCTTGATGCAGTTAAGTATAACAATGAGCCAATCATAGACCTATAAAGTGTGTCATCAAAAGGTTTACCATTTTCATCCTTATCAAGTTTGGTACTAACACTCATAGGCGTAGTTGTAGGTTTCAACTCTTCAAAGCCAAACTTCTTAATCATATCATTGACATACTTAAGTTGGCTAATGTGAATTCCTTGAGGGGTTTGTTTGATTTGAAGTCCTAAGAAATAATTCAACTTTCCTACCATTGACATTTCAAATTCTGACTTCATACATTCTTCGAAGTCTTTTACTAAAGTAGGCTTGGTTGAACCAAAGATTATATCATCTACGTATATTTGAACAATTAACAAATCATTACCTTTTCTTCTTAGGAATAATGTGTTGTCGATGGTCCCCCTTTGATAATTATTTGCAATAAGAAAGTTTGCAAATCTATCATACCAAGCTCTTGGAGCTTGTTTTAAACCATATAGAGCTTTCTTAAGCTTATAAACATGGTTCGGATTCTTCGGATCTTCGAATCCAGGAGGTTGTTTTACAAACACTTCTTCTTGGATGTCTCCATTCAAGAACGCACTCTTGACATCCATTTGGAAGAGCTTAATTTTGCTTATACTTGCAATCGCAAGTAACAATCTAATTGCTTCTAGTCGTGCAACGGGTGCAAATGTTTCTTCATAATCTATTCCTTCTTGTTGATTATAACCTTGTGCGACTAGTCTAGCCTTATTCCTTGTATATTTCCTTGTTCATCCATTTTATTCCTAAAAACCCATTTAGTTCCTATGATAGACTTGTCTTCAGGTTTAGGTACTAAGTCCCACACGTTGTTCCTTGTGAATTGATTTAATTCCTCATGCATAGCATCTATCCATGATATGTCACCTAAGGCTTCCTTTACGTTCTTAGGTTCTAATTGTGAGATTAAGCTATGTCCTTCAAGTTGACTTATATTTCTACGTGTTTTAACCCCAACACTTGGATCCCCAATGATTAGTTCTCTAGGGTGCCACCAATTCCTAGATTGATTAAGTTCACCCTCATCTTGTTCAAATATTTCATTAGTGTGAACGTTATCATATGTAATTGGATCATTAGTTGTATCTTCTAATTGCAGAGTCTCTTGATTTATTTCATCTAAGGGTTCATGTTTGTCTTGTTCAGGGGAAGTTGGTTCTAGATGATCATGAATAGGCTCAAGTAATATATCATCATCATCAAACATATTTTCAACATTATTTTCTTGTTTATGTTGATGTTTATCACTAACTTCAAAGCATGCATTTTCATTGAATTTCACATGTATGGATTCAATTATTTTTCTAGATGCAGGATTATAACACCTATATGCTCTTGAGTTAGTTGAATACCCAACAAATATGCATTCAATAGACTTTTGTTCAAATTTATCTAGATTATCCTTAGTGTTCAGCACAAAACATTTACATCCAAATACTTTAAGATAATCTATCTTAGGTTGTCTATTGTTTAGCAATTCATAAGGCGTTTTATTTAATTTCTTTCTAATAGTGAGCCTATTTATAATATAGCATGCACAACTAACAGCTTCAGCCCATAAATATTTAGGTAATTTATTTTCACGCAGCATTGTCCTAGAAACTTCTTGAATCGTTCTATTTTTACGTTCAACAACTCCATTGAGTTGTGGTGTTCTAGGTGGTGAGAATTCATGTTTGATTCTATATAGTTCGCAAAATTTGATTATGTCTTTGTTTTTAAATTCTCCACCTCTATCGCTTCTAATTCTTTTAATATTTTCTTCATAAATATTTTCAAGTTGCTTAATAAGGGTTTCGATTGCTAATGGAGCATTGTCTTTGTGTGTTAAGAACAATGTCCATGTTTTGCGTGAGTAATCATCTACTATGACACACACATAGTAGTGTCCACCTAGACTTCTTGTCCTACTTGGTCCAAATAAGTCTAAGTGAAGCAATTCTAGTACATGACTAGTACTTACTTCATGTTTCGGTTTTAAGGTTTCTTTAATGTGTTTTCCCTTAATACATGTTTCACACATTTGAAAATTATCTAAGTCTAACTTAGACATTCCTCTAATTAAATTCTTTTTAGACAATTTCTTAATAGTTGAAATTCCTATATGGCCTAATCTTCTATGCCATAAATTTACATCTAAGTCATGTGATATTAGACACTTAACCTTAGCATCTAACATGTTATCTAAGGTAAGAGTATAAATATTTCCATCTCTATTTTCTTTTAAAACCGTTTCTCCTTTTTCATTTATTATATCACAAGAATTGGGAAGAAGGGAGACATTATAACCACAATCTATAAGTTGAGAAATGCTAAGTAAATTATAAGATAGATTGCTTACTAATAACACATTTCGTATTTGAAATGTGTTAGGGTCCCCAATTGTTCCTTTTCCAACAACTTGTCATTTGTTGTTATCACCGAATGTCACCTTTCCTCCATTATCGATTTGTTCCAGTTCGGTGAATAGTTTGGGGTTGCCCGTCATGTGCCTTAAACACCCGCTATCTAAAAACCATTTGGTTTTTAGATTCTTTGACTTTGCCTCCTTGCATTCCTTGCGTTTATCCTACAATGGAGACAAAGTTTTAGGTACCCTTTATTTGGGTCCTTGAATGTTAGGGGCACTATTCTTGTTTAGATATCCCTTAGGTATCCAAACTTGAATATACCTTCTAGGCACATTTTTAGCATTGTTATAATTTGGAAAATAAGAAGAATTAGTATATACATGATTATTCCACATAAGTGAAGATGCATTGTTATACATGTTGTGCCATGGTTGATAATCATTATAGGATGGCCAAGTTTTATAATGTGCATAAGGCATGCGATTTTGTTTCTTATATGGCACTATATAAGTGTGTTTGTAGGCATTTCTATAAGACTTATAAGAGTGTTGCCTATATTTAGGTTCATAATAAGTTGTATGCATTTTATTTGGTCTAGTTGCATTTGTATACATATAGGCATAATTTCTAGGTTGTCTAGATGCAAAGTTTGGCCTAGATGTATGTTTATGCATGTGTGCTTTTATGGGTGTATGTTGTATTTTTGCCTTGATATTAGTAGAAGATGTAGCAGGCAAAGTTGATTTTATTGTATTATATGGCAACTTTGTACTAGATGAAACAAACTTAATCTTTTTATTTACTTTTTCATTTTCTTCTTTATAGCCTAAGCCGGTTTTATCATTACCATACTTTTGTGATGAGATGAGTGTGTCTAACATGTTTGTACCGGATTTAAACTGTTCTAAGGTTTTCTCTAAGCCTAGTTTGCATGATTTAAGTGTAGACACTTCATTTTCATAATCATGCATCTTGGTTTTCAACGCACTATTTTCGGTTCTTAAGGTTTGTTCATTATTTCTAGATGACTCAATTTTAGTCTTTAATAAATCAAGAGCATTTGATGACTCTTGTTTGAAAGACTCTAATTGATTAGAAAGTTCCAAGTTGGTTGTCTTCAACTTGTCATTTTCTTCAATTAATTTCTTTTTCTCTTTTGACAACCTTTTACAATGAGCATGCATTTTCATGAATTCATCATACATTTCATCGAAAGTCATCTCATTATCAGAATCAAAATCAGGAGTAGATGTTACCTCTTTCGTAGACTTTGAACACGCTCCTTTATGAGAGATAGATGACATGATGTATGATTTTAGATGAATACCTTGAATCTTTAATCAAGTGAATACAAATGCTCCAAACCTTCTTGAAGTGTTCAAATACTCCAGACCTTCTTGATTTGGGATTAGCAAGCAACTATGATTTCTTGCTTCTTAGCCTTGTCTTGTTTGTACGGTGTTGAATCTTGCTTCTTTTGAGTGGTGTTGGTCTGTCTCTGATACCAAATGTTGGACCGTTCACCTGCAATAAACACCACTAGAGGGGGGGTGAATAGTGGTTAGCGGAAATTACACTACAACCCTTTGTTAAAATCCCCTTTGAAAACAGAATCTGAAACCACCTCAGATTCAGAACCCTTTTTTCAAAAATTCACAAATAATTGTACACAACTCCAAAAATTATGAAACTTTCCAGAATTTAACTTTAATGAGTTAACAAGACTCTATCCAAAAATCATACAAAAATAAGATCGTTTGACCCTTCAAATAAATAAAAAGATTCAGATGGTCAATCTGGACAGAATTGGACAGAATGTTGCTGATTTTGCAAAACGTGTTTCTCTTTGAATACTCAACCAAAAAGGTTGATCTTTATATCAAAACACTCCTTAGGATGTGTAGATGAAGTTTCCAAAAGGCCCTGACCTTAAACAACTCTTGAAAAATACAGAATTTAAGTTTTCTCAAAACTGGTCAGATTACAGCCAGATTGGAGCAGTTATCTTGCAAAGACTGAAAGACTAACTTTCCCTTGCTCAAATCAAGTGATTCTTATTGCAAATGAAAGCTAACAGTCTGAAGTATAACTCCACCAAAAATCACGAATTTTGAAAGTGTTTACCTATTTTTTCAAAACGTGAAAAGTTGTGTGAAATCTGTAGTGAAAAACGGGCAGAAAACAGAAAAATATAAAGAAGACAAGAACACCAAGAATTTATCCTGGTTCGGTCAATGTGACCTACTCCAGTCCCAAGGAACACCTTTCCTTGGATTTCACTATGGTATGAACCAAATTACAGCAAGAACCAAGCTTGATCCTTGGGTTAAACACCAACCCTATTCAAGACTTGGATGAACACCTTTATGCAACTCTTGGTTGCAACACCTCTATCACCTATTGATGTAGCCTTATAGATTTGGCTAATCAATCTTACAAATAAGACACAAGAAGGTGTGTATAGTGTAGCTGGACAACAACTAGAAATGGAACACCTTAGCTACACAAAGTATGAACGAAAATATGAGAAGAGAATAGCAAGACAATAATCTTCAATTTTTGCTTTCAAGTGTGTGTCTTCTCTTCTTCACCTTGCCTCCTATTTATAGTGTGAATGGATGGCATATTCTCTCCAACTTTTAGACCATGTGATGGCTGAGAATTTTGAAATAAAGCACCTCCATAATCATCTCCAACAACCTTGTCTCCATTAACTTCAAATTTGAAATTTCAAGTTGACAACTTTTGCCAATTAGCTTGCTTTTGGTTTGTCTTCTTGTCTCCAACTCATAAAATGAGAAAAACATCATCTCCACCTGTATAATCACGTTTTGGAGGCTGTGTATATGTATACCAACTCAGATTTTTGAGGAGAAATCAACAAATAATAGTTGACAAGGTTATGTCAACATATAATATCAAAATTCTCATTTTTCCTTGACATATTGTGATGAATCTTGCACCAAGGACACCTTGTAATCTCTTAAAGATGATGATTAAGAACCTCCAATAACATATATATAAGAGTCTTCAAGAGAAAATAGAACGTGACATCGAATACCGTCACATATCCCGCCACCGTCGATAAAATCATCAAATGAGAGAATAAAATAGAAAACCACCAAATAATCTTCAAGAATATATTAAATGAACTCCAGAATGAATATAATAAGATACTCAAGAGATTCCTTGAGTAAAAATACCGAGACTGTCTTCGGGGGTAAAATGACCAAAATGCCCCTAGTGAGATAAAACTCCAGAAATGACCCCGATGGTCAGAATTAAATATAATAACACCTTCTTGATAATAAATAAGATGATAATATCTTCTTTGAATCATATTCACCATATCGAGTACCTACAAAACTCAAAATACCACTTTTGCCCTTTTTGGTAAGTTGTAGAAACTTCGAGGGCATATTAGTCACAAGATATTATCATCATAAAAATCACATAATCACAACATGATAAACATATATAAATCATGTAAAAATAAAAACAACTATTTTATCACATTTTAGAAAAATATTTCTAACCACCCTAGACATCGTGTCATTTTTCTTCACTTATTCAACTCTTTCATTTATAACACTATATGTGACATTTTTAAGTATTCATCACTTAAAATCATGACTTTGAAAATTATCCAAACATATTTCTCAACAGGCATAACACTATTCATTATCCAAGAGTGCACCATAGAGTTTATCTGTCTCTAGACTGGATATTGTGGATCATTTAACGCTGGTTGAGGTATGGTTCCACCAATGAATCCAATTTTATTCTTAACTATCAGCGCCATCTGAAACATCCTACTCTACAAATGAAAGTCGTGTGGATTCAATGGAGGCTACGCTAGAATTATAGCTGGACTGTCACTTGGATGAAGGTAGTACGGACTACTGGTAGGATTTTCCACTGACTGCGATCCTCCAGTTCTTTGAGATCCAGACGTAGAGGCCATCTCAATTACACTGTGTATTCAAAATCAATTTGATCGAAGCTATAGATTACTGATTTCAGATGTATTTGGTTGATATCAACAATTAGCACATCTCTCTGATACCATGTCAATTTAGTTGAATCAACCGAACAAACAAGAAGTAAAGATGAGAATTGAATGAAGCAATTTGTTGAGAGAGAAATGAGGAAGAAAATGATTACAGCTTCATTCATTTGTGCAGAGAAGCACACCTCGTTCTTATACAGTTTTGCAATAGAAGAAGGAAGACTTATTTGTAAAATGACTCTAATGCCCTCAACGACTAACTATACACAAAAACTAATACAAGGGTAAAATGGTCATTTCGCATCCTTTAAAATTTTCCGCCTGTGCCTTCTTCTTCTTCAACTGGTCTTGCCCTCTTCACTGGTGCACTGCAACTATTTCCACGTGATCCAACACCCAAACCATTGCTAACAGATTGCCAGCTCAGCAATTATTCTTCTTGATCCTCAACTCACTATTTAACCCAACAGTTGCTGTACAATCAAATCTTCTGCGCATTGGATTGCTCTTCTTGCAAACTACTGCCTCCATGACATACTGCAACATAAATTTTGCATAGTTGGTGGGTCACTGCGTAAGTCTTCACCAACTTAGGAAATTGCTGGGCTCCTGATTTGCATCTCCCACAATGATCTTTAGAGCTGGACGGTGGAGCCTAGGACTAGGGATTTCGCCTTTTGCTCTAAAAAAACGTATTCTACAAAGGAGAAGCTTCCCTTTCAACATTTATTATTATTCAACATCAATTTTGCGTCATTGTAATTTATTAAAGTTATTCAGAAGTTTGCGCCATTTTAGTTGAAATTTTTGAATGTCTTTAATATATATTACATATTTAATCTTTTAGACGGGTAAGGATCACTATACATTATAAGTTCCATCTTTTAAACACATGATATGTTATGTACACCAATTTTTAAAAGAAAAATTGAATACACATCGCAATAATCAATTGAACGTGTTAGATAATATGATAGAAGATGTGTTAGACCATATTTTCTCTTTATAGAGGGGAAGAAAAGATTTTTTTCTTTTTGGTGAGATATGGAATATGATATCTAAGATAGTCCATCAAGTGGTTGTTAGGTGAACTTTAGTCTTTTCTACCCAGCTTTATGCCAGTAGTTTATCAAATTTTCAAGCTTTGCTTGCTAATATCTTACCTTAAAAGATATAATTTAGAAGGCTTATTTATTGTTCTGTTTGACGTGGAGACCGTTGATAATGATGTATTATTAATTTTATGAAAATAAAATTGACGTTATTGTCTAAGAAAAAGGAAAAAGTCTTTCTGTCTAAAGAAATGTTAGATAAATGATATGGTGAGTTCTTAGATAGAGCTTGTTAAGAAATGTGAAAAGACAAATAGAAAGGCCTTGTGTCTGTTGCTTGTTGGGTTAGAAATTGTTGAGATTTGAGCTTTGATTTTAAATTGAAGAAAATTGGTTGAGTTTAAGAAATAAGTGTCAAATCATTGAGCGTTTGCTAATAGCATAGTTGAAGGCGAATTAGGTGTTTGAGTAGTAGTTGATGAAGAAATAGTTGAACAAGCAAAGGCAGCTATTGAGCTTTGGTTTGAGTTCTAGTAGTGGAACAAGTTATAATAGCTATTATTATAGTAATTATTTTAGTTCTTGTTCTTTTTGGAAAGTGAAAAAAAGAACATAGTTGCTGAAAATTTATTTTATAATCAAAGTGGTAGTAGAGTAGAATCAAGAAATTCGAATCCCTATGAATCATGTGCAATTTCCATCTTCTTCCATTTCTTTCACATTTACTATTGCATTTAAGATTTGACAACAATCAAAAGAATTGCGAAATTTGGAAACAATCTATTCCCCCTCCTCTCTAGATTATTATAATGTAGGGACCTAACAAGGTGTATCAGAGCTTAGCCTTGAATGATTGGTAAATTATTGCAAATAGCAAGGTCTAAAGATCCAGTAGTAATGGATTCAAACGATACACACACCCTGTATGATATATCTTCTTCTATACCACCTTTTCTTGATGTGTAGGACCTGTATAGCACAACTAGAAGGGAGGGTTGAATAGTAGGTGCGGAAAAATTTGGTTTTTAAATGTTTTGACCCAAAAATCTAACTTCTGAAAACAGTTTCTGTTTTCAGATCCTGATTTGAAACGTTTGAAAGACCTGGTTGCAGACCTTCAAAAATTCTAAAATTTGGAGAGATTTTTCTCTTAGATGTTCTGAGTATCTCCTAAAAACTTCAGATTAAAATTCAACCTCTAACCCTTGAAAATACGTTTGTGGTCAGATTACACGAATCTGCCAGAAACAGTACTCCGATTTAAAAATTTATTCCGATTAATTCATAACTCCAAATGGTCTGAAAATTTAATGAAAAACTCCTTAAGATATGCATTTAAATGGGTTGAAACAGTTTTGAAAAATTCCTTTGGAAAATATGTCAAATACGTTGATGTTCTCAACCATTGCAAGTATGAAAATCAGATTGCACTAGTATCAGAACTATTAACGTTTGATTGACTTATACTTGTCCAAATGGGTTGAGACTTGCGTCAAATGAAACTTAAGAGGTGTGGCTTTGTTTCTAAAAAGTTTTGTAATTTTTGAAAGTCGTTTACTATTTTTACGATTGTAACAAAATCAACACAGAAACTGAAAAACTGAAAGTAAAGTGCTGAAAGTAACGACCCCAAGGAATTTATACTAGTTCGGTTAAATCAACCTACTTCAGTCTTCGATGACACCTTCCTCAGTTATTACTAAACACCAAACTAACACCTTACCACAAGGGTTGCTGGAGTTACACACCAACTCCAACCCTTTACACACAATACAATCAATCACACCGATCACGAGTACCACCACCGAACGGATGAAGGTTTGATCACACCTTGATCAATCCTTTTACAACAATTTGAACGTGTATGGTGGTCTAATCAAATCCTATTCAATATAATGAATATAAGAACAGTAGGCTTGAAAGGAGAAGAAGAAGAAAGAAATGTAGAAGAACAGAGTAGAAGACACTTTTGCACTTAAGAGAATATGAGAGTTGTCTTGCTTTTGTTTGGCTCTCTTCTCTTCTTTTTAATCATGAGTTGCCGCCCCCTAGGGCTTTTTTCCATCTTGAGAATTCTCTTTTATGTCCTTGAAAGACTGCCTTGTGTAGATGTGACACCATCTTGCTTACTTGACACAACTTGATTGGATGAATGTCTTCGCTTTGCTTACTTGGCACTCTATGATTGGATGAGTCTTGTCATCATTTAATAGCTGTAAAAATCTGAGATTAACATGTAAAAACATGTGCCAAATAAGGTTTAAAACATTGCCAAATAATCAACAATTAATCCCTACAAATTTGGAAGAAAATTTGATCACCATCCAAGACCAAAAAATCGGCCACCTTAAGTCTAGCATGCTGAATTTTCAGCATGTGTTATATTTTCAAGGTTTTGAAATGTTACCTTGTGTAGTTCCCTCCTTTATGTCACTAACCTTGTGTGGCTTATTCTTCACCAATTGAGATGCCAACTAAGCTCCACCAAGCTGCAGTATGCGTGTGATATGGTCTCCAACATGTGCTGAATTTCATTTTTGTAAACTTTGTAAAATAGTGCACAATAATTATACACATATGGCATATTTCAATCAGCCCTAATTTGAATATTCTAGTACACTTTAATATGTCTTGAATATGTAAAAAGTGTCTAGATACATGTTCCATGTCATGCCAAAAACGTTCCATGTGTTGTGTTCGTAGAAAACCGAATTTTCGACTTTTGTCGATTACGCAATTTTTCTTCGATTAAATTCAAACTTTTTGTACATGTTATATATATTATCTCACACATAATATAAATAAAAGTAAATTAAATATTCAGCTCATAATGGCTGACTTAATAGGCGCCCCATGTGACAAAAAGAGTTGAATTTGAAATTTCCACAATTTGGCCTTAATTGGGGGTGATTTGTATGTGCCAACATGGAATGATTTCATGACTGAGTATACCATTTTAACCACGAAATTTGTAGCTATTTTTGAAGTATATGGGATGGCCATCTATATATGTCAAGTACGTGACATGTTGGCAAAGTTTCGGTAGTCACCCGATACGACAATTTTCGGTTTACAACCTTGTAACGCGTCGTAATAATTTTGTCATCACCATTGTTGGGTGCAGCAATTGTCCCGTGGCGTAGGCCGTGTGGGCGTAGGCCATGTGGGCCAAGTCACAGTCGAATGTCGTGGGCGCTTGTGTGCTGAATGTGCTATAAGACTAGGGTATGCGCATCTCCTGTCACCAATTGGTTTTGGGAGAGTTGGTAGCGCCTGAGGTCCTACAAGTGGTATCAGAGCGAGGTCACGGGTTCGATTCCTAGCAGGAGCAATTGCTGAGGGGGAGATTGTTGGGTGCAGCAATTGTCCCGTGGCGTAGGCAGTGTGGGCGTAGGCCATGTGGGCCAAGTCACAGTCGAATGTCGTGGGCGCTTGTGTGCTGAATGTGCTATAAGACTAGGGTATGCGCATCTCCTGTCACCAATTGGTTTTGGGAGAGTTGGTAGCGCCTGAGGTCCTACAATGCCTACTATTACACAAAGTGTTATGTGGTATGATAGTGCCTTAGAGATCTGGAATGACCTGAAACGTAGATATGGTACAATAGATGCATTTAGACTGTCAGACTTGCTTGAAACTTTCTATGGAGTTAAGCAAGAAGGTGATTCTGTAAATGACTATTTTACTAAGGTAAAAGTGTTGTGGGAAGAAATGATGGCATTGAGACCTGTTCCAGTTTGTACATATCATGGTTGTAGGTGTGATGTAGGAACCAGAATGCATGGATTTGTTGAAACAGAGTATGTTGTGAAGTTTTTGAAAGGTTTGAATGAGGAGTATGATCCAGTTAAATCACAAGTGTTTGTGATGATGCCTTTGCCTAAAATTGATTTGGTGTTTGCAATGGCATTGAAGTATGAAAGGAAGTTGAATGACTTGAATGCTCAAGTCTCCTTTAACAATAATCTTACAGCGCTTATGGTTGATAACATTGAAGGTGCAAATGTTGCTGCCAGTGTTAATACATATAGTGGCAGAGGAGGAACTGGTGGTTTTCGAAAGGAAAGTGGAAGGTTCTTCCCTGATAATTCAAAAAGGCCGGTGTGTACATACTGTGGGATGATTGGACATATTGAACAAAGATGTCATAAGAAACATGTGTATCCCCCATGGTTCAAGCCCAAGAGTCAGGTGAATTTGACTGAAGTGACCACAGGAGACAATGGTTCTGTGCAGATGGATCATGGAAACAGAGTGTGCCAAGCAACTTTGCTGACGCCAGAACAGATCTAGAGACTTATGACTATGTTGAATATGAGTGATGGATGTCAATCAGCAGCCAATTCTGCAGGCATTTCTGGAAACCAAAGGGCAGTTATGTCTTCTCTTCTTGATAAAGATCAAGGTAATTGTCACTCTAGTAATTTGAACATATGGATTTTAGATTCAGGTGCTACGGATCACATAGCATGTATCTCAGTCTTTTCTGTTCTTATAAGGCAATTGAGTCTCTGCCTATTAGATTACCCAACAATATGTCAGTTGAAGCTACACACATTGGTTCAGTCGTCATAAACTCTTCCTTATCTATTCACAATGTCTTGTATGTTCGTTCACTTACATACAACCTTCTTTCACTTAGCAAGCTTCTTTTCAATATTTTATACTTATACAGTTCTCTGGAAAATCTTGTGTCATTCAGGAATGTACATACCTGAAGACGATTGGTTCAGCTGAGCAACACAAAGGAGTGTACTATCTTCATGGCATTCAAATACAGTCTGAAAGTTTTTCTAAATGTTTGTCAATTAATGTTCAATTCTCAGATCCTTCTGTACTATGGCATTATAGACTAGGCCATGCTTCATTACCTAGAATAAAGGAAGTACACAATCTTGATCAGACTGTGTCTGTACTTGATAATGCATACAAGTGTACTGTGTGTCCCTTAGCTAAATTGAGAAGAAAGCCTTTTCCTATGCCTGATTCTGTGTCCAAGTTTCCTTTTGATCACCTTCACATTGATATTTGGGGCCCTTATAAACACCCCACTGTACATGGCCAACGTTATTTCCTTACAATTGTTGATGATCATACCCGTTATACGTGGATTTATCTGCTCAAACAGAAGTCTCAGACCAAACATATTATTGACAGCTTCTGTCAATATGCTCTCAATCAATTTGGTAGATCTGTCAAGTGTATAAGGATTGATAATGGTCAAGAATTCAAGATGGACCAATTCTTCATGAATAAAGGGATCATTCACCAGACTACTTGTGTCAACATTCCCCAGCAAAATGGGATTGTTGAACGCAAGCACCAGCATATACTAAATATAGCCAGAGCCATTAATATGCAAGCCAACATACCTGTTGAGTACTGGGGCTTTTGTGCTCAGTATGCAGTGTACCTCATCAATATATTACCCACACCTTTATTGAAACAACAGACTCCTTACTTCTGTCTTTTCAATAACCATCCATCATACCAAGATTTTAAAGTCTTTGGCTGCTTAGCCTTTGCCAGTAATACCTCACCACAGAAGGCCAAGTTTGAGCCAAGAGCTATTCCTTGTGCTTACCTTGGGTTGCCTTACCACACAAAGGATATCTGCTTCTTAATATCATCACAAAGAATATCTTCATCTCCAGAGATGTTCATTTTCATGAACATACTTTTCCTTTTCACACTGAATATTCTTTAAAATCATTCTGTCCAGACATATCTAACCGTTGGCCAAATGACATCTCAGGAACACCAGTTCATTCTTCTCAACTTTAGAGTCTTCACTAGTATACTCATTCACTGATTTGTCATCAGCATCATCACCAAGTGTTTCCGTTCGCGCACCCTGTAATGATTCAATTGATACAACCTCAGATGATACCAGTTCATCTGAACATTATGTGCCACAGCATAGTCCTCAGTCATGTACAGGTCTTGAAGTTCATTTGCCATTTCCAACACCTCAGAATGAATCATCCAGTTCATGAGACCTAAGCATCCTCCTAGTTATTTGAAAGACTATTACTGTGGTCTCTTGTCTTCTCACTCTTCTTCTGGTTCCTCTTTGTCTTCCAACTATTCTTCTTGTACTCCATATCCTATTGAGAATTACATGTCTTTTGATTTGCTAACACCTGAATATAATACATATGCTCTTAATATCAGTGTGTTACAGGAACCAACGTCTTATCGGGAAGCAGCCAAATCTGTTCATTGGCAAAAGGCAATGCAAACAGAATTAGCTGCACTTGAGGCTAATGATACATGGACATTGGTTACACTCCTAGCTGGTAAGAAACTCATTGGGTGTAGATGGGTTTATACAATCAAATATAAACATGATGGTAGTATAGAGAGTTACAAGGCCAAGCTTGTGGCCAAGGGCTTTACACAGAAGCTGGGTGTTGACTACACAGATACATTCTCTCCTGTTGCTAAACTGACAACTATTAGGTTGTTATTAGCTGTGTCTGCTTTAAAGCAGTGGCATGTGTATCAACTGGATGTGAATAATGTTTTCCTACATGGTGACCTTAGCCAAGAAATTTATATGACCTTACCTGAAGGCATTAACAGTCCTGATCCCAATGCAGTTTGTAAGTTGCATAAATCCCTTTATGGCTTGAAGCAAGCCAACAGAGAATGGAACCTTAAGCTCACCAAGTTTCTTACACAGCAGGGTTATACACAGTCCAAAAATGATTACACTATGTTTCTTAAACAGGTTGGTACTGTTTGCCTAGTGGTTGTGCTATATGTAGATGACATAATTGTTGCTTACAATTATTTAGAACATATTACCATGCTTAAGCAGTCACTGCATCAGGAGTTTCACATTAAAGATTTGGGTCTGCTTAAATACTTTCTTGGGATTGAGGCGGCTATGTCACAGGGGGGATCATGATCTCCCAGAGAAAGTATGCATTGGAGTTGATTGAGCAAGCTGGCTTCTTGGGATCAAAACCAGCAAAGAGTCCTATGGAACAGAACTTGAAGCTGGCTCATAGTGACTCACAGACTATAGGGAATGTATCTGAGTATAGGAGACTCATAGGTAAGTTGCTGTATCTTACCATCACAAGACCATACATTTCATATACAGTTCAGCAGTTGAGTCAGTTTTTGGACAGTCCTACAGAATCACATCTTAAAACAGCACACATGCTATTAAGGTATATAAAAGGAACAGTAGGGCAAGGATTGTTTTATCCTAGCATTGGAGAGTTGGAATTAAAAGCCTTTGGTGATTCTGATTGGAGAGGATGCATTGAAACAAGAAAGTTTGTTATAGGTTTTTGTGTTTTCTTGGGGAAATCATTGGTCTCCTGGAAAGCAAAGAAGCAAAGCACAGTTTCTAAGTCTTCATCCGAAGCAGAGGATAGAGCCTTGGCTATGGCAACGTGTGAAATACAATGGCTTTTATATCTCCTTAGTGATTTGGGGATTAAGCAGCTGAAGCCAGTTGAGCTATTATGTGACAGCAAAAGTGCTATTTACATTGTAGAAAATCCTGTGTTTCATGAAAGGACGAAACACATCGAGATTGACTGTCACATTGTTAGGGAAAAATACCAACAGGGAGTGATTCATCCTATGCCCGTTAAATCAGAGTTCCAGTTAGCTGATGCCTTCACAAAGGCATTGGATTCTGTTACATTACGAAACTTGACCAGTGCTATGGGAGTGTGTAACATATTTAGCTAGTCAGTTTCGAGGGGGGTGTTGCAGTATGTCATGGAGGCAGTAGTTTGCAAGAAGAGCAATCCAATGCGCAGAAGATTTGATTGTGCAACAACTGTTGGGTGAAATAGTGAGTTGAGGATCAAGCAGAATAATTGCTGAGCTGGCAACCTGTTAGCAACGGTTTCGGTGTTGGATCACGTGGAAATAGTTGCAGTGCACCAGTGAAGAGGGCAAGACCAGTTGAAGAAGAAGAAGGCGCGGGCGGGAAATTATAAAGGATGCGAAATGACCATTTTACCTTTGTATTAGTTTTTGTGAATAGTTAGTCGTTGAGGGCATTAGAGTCATTTTACAAATAAGTCTTCCTTCTTCTGTTGCAAAACTATATAAAAACAAGGTGTGCTTCTCTGCACAAATGAATGAAGCTGTAACCGTTTTCTTCCTCATTTTTCTCTCAGCAAATTGCTTCATTCAATCCTCATCTTTACTTCTTGTTTGTTCGGTTGATTCAACTAAATTGACAATTTAAATGAAATTTACATGTAACTAGCTACATTTGAATAAAAAATAAACAAGTCATAACAGCTAGGTTTATTTGTGCCTTTATTCCGTCTTCTTGATAATCATGTTGCTTTTGTTCTTGAGATAATGGTATTCCTTAAGCGCAAAAAGTAAGTCCTTGGACATCTTTTCTTTTCTAATATTAATAGATGCCTTTGACCACGTACAAAAATAAGTTAAAGAGCTTCCTCTTTGTTGTTAGGTCTTTTGGTTTCTTTGTCTAGTGGGTTCTCTTTTAGTGGGCGAGATAAGGTGGACCCCTTTACAGTTTAGAAAATTTGAGTATGCCTTTTGTGAAAACGAGCATATAATTTCATATACTATTTGTTTTTACAGAAAATGTCCAAAGCGCAAGCTCTGGTTATTACTCTTTCTTTAAATGAAAAAAGAATATAAATGAAAGCGTCACCACTGATGGACTATAAAATATAAAATTGTCTCTAGGACATGACCCAATGGTTTTAGTAACGGAAGCTCGAGAAAGTGGTGGGAGTTCGATTCTTGTCCCAAACAAGATTTTCGATTCTCTTTCTAGTAAGCGCATGGTATTGGAGCTCCACTGCTTGCAGTGAGCTTCTTGTGTGGCTATCAGAGCAGTTCAAACTCTGCCATACCAGGCCTTGGACACCTGACTTTCATCCTTATTGCACCGTGAGACAGACTGATAGGGGTCCAATTAGGGTTTCTGGTCTTATACCTTTAATATAAAACTTGGCAAATAATGAATCCAGATGGCAAATTTTTTATATTTATATAATGAGAAGGATAGCTATTCTTTTGGGGTTCAAGAAAGAGAGTTTTTCTCTCGGGTGCAAGAAAGAGAGTTATTCTTTTGGCCCGTTGCAAGTTGTGTTTTGTGAATGCTAAATAGTATGTATTTTAGAACCCCCACGCCCCTACTTCCAACCCACCCCCACCACCACCTCCACACCCCTCTTCCTCCAAAATATAGGACCCAAAGAAAAGACATTGCCGGACTTTGATTATAGATATGGCTATCGTATTTTCTATTTGTCACTTGTGAATATGTGTATCGATACTCACCCAAAAAAAAAAAGAAGAAAGAATATGTGTATAGATTATGGCATTCCATTTCATGACAAACTGGAATCCCCGCTTAGACATGTACAGTCCAAAGTGGAATATTATGAACTTGAAATATAGGCAAATACTTGGGGACCGTACTTTTCGTTTTGTATGCTTGGCATATGGCCTTTAAATAAATTTCCCTTTTTGTTTTAATATATGTCATACTTTAATATATCTTATACTTTTATATATATGTATGTGCACATATATATTAACTTATTTATTAATATACTTATTTATATTTCATCGGTGATGTTGAATACACAATCGAACAGAAAGTCGATTATTTCATTTTTAAAGTATCCTGGTGTAACTGAGACTAAGTAAAGAACAAATTCACAGTTGGTGAAAAAAAAAAAAAAACCATGAATATAAATATGATGAAAGAAACTTTTGATCCGATATATGGTGAACTGCGTATGGTGTAACTGAGACTAAGTTAATTGATTTCTTTTAGAGGTGTTTGTTTGTGGTATATTGAGATAGGTGAACAACTGTATTGGTGAACAACTTTCTATCTATGTAGATAGGTGAACAACTGTATATTGATTTTCATATACATATATCGATGTAGATAGTTGCACAACTTTATTGGTACCATATATATATATATATATATATATATATATATATATATATATATATATATATATATATATATATATATATCCATATAATCGAAAGATACATATGCCCATACAACACATAATTCACCGCTTAAATCATATTTCATACAAGCATCATAATTGTACCACTTAGGATTTTTACATGCAATAGTCTAGAACATGAATTTTATGGTCCAATGACATGTGACATGCAAAATATTCTACATATGCCTTTTATTCCAAGTACATGTATCAAACTTATGATTTTGTATCAATTAACAACATGCATGTTAGTTTCCATTAAAATGATGATTTCAAGAGCCATGATCATTATGATGTTCATGATAAAAAATACATGCAACATAAAGGATGATGGAACCATGAAAACATACTTTCTTGAGCCATGATTATTAAGATTATACTTCACTCTGAAGATGGATGATCAAGGTCAAGAGGGAGACTAAAAAGGGCCCCCACTCCGAGTGTGAATGCATCAAAATAAGCATGATAATTATCAAGAAACAAACTTTTGTGGTCAAGTATTATAGCCGTGATTATGATGTCTCATAACATATTAAATCAAGACCATCAACATACATAAAACCGAATACACCAAGGAAAATACATAGGTTATGACCATTATGTAAAATACATAAGAAAATGCTTCAAAGCTAGACTCTTAGTACACTTTTCATAATATGGCACATGCATCCATATTCTTCTACTAGATGATACATGCAACCACATATGAGACTATCACACATCTTTATTTTCACATGCAAGACTATTTTTCATTTCATCTTAGTCATAGTCATACACATTTTTATACATCACATCGTAGACATCACATATCTTGCATGCAAACATACTTTTTGCATATCCATACTACTAAAATCATTGAACATATTTCGTGAATGATCCAAGGTTTATAAGAACATACATATTTAGATTTTCAACATGCATGAAGAAACTAGGTGGAATACTTGCAATTTCTTGGACTTAACCTTAGATTGAAAGGATTTCTTGTCCTTTCTCCTTGAGGGTGCACATAGCCTAATAGGCTAGAAAAGAAGATGACTTAGTCATCTTAGAGGAAAAACACTTAGAGTTTCCTATCATCAAACCTTAATAAAAATCATACCTTTGAAGATTCTTATGGTTATCTTCCTTCTTCAACTTAGGAAACCTTCTTTCCTCCTCGTATGAACTCTCCGCCTTTGGTGGCAAAATAAGAGAAAATGTTGATCAACTTAGAAGGATGATGGAAGAGGAATGACTAGAATTAGGGTTATAGATTCTTACCTTAAGTGTTAGTAGAAGGTTTCCTAGGCTTGAATGTCTCCTCCTTCTCATTAAACTTGGACAAATTTTTTCTTTTTTTCTCTCATTGGTACCCACGAGTTTGAAGGCTTGGAGGGCTTGAAGGACTTTGATTCTTTCCTTGGTGAGAGGAGAGAGAAGTGTTCTTTGTTTGGAGTTTCAAGTCCTAAACCAGCAAACCGAAACAATCCTGAAACACAACACATTTGTCTACTCTAATTGTTACGGCCCGAAAAATTTCATTTTCGGAACATATTTAATATCGTACTTAGATACGTTTAAATTTTGCGCGAGTATTAGAACATATGAAATATCGATATGCGACGAAATTCGATAGCAAACGTTATGATTACATGATAAAAATTAAAACAAGGCTAATATGTAACAACTTAAGTATTAGGATAAATAGAATTATTTAAATAAAAAGAAAAAGAAAGCAAGACATGAGAAGATATTTTAGACAAAAGGAAAATTTATATAACACACACACACACACATACACACACACACACACACACACACATATATATATATATTCCGCCACAAATGTGGAGTATCTTTAATAAAATATACCTTACATAGAAATATATATATATATATATATATATATATATATATATATATATATATATATATATATATAGTATACATACATAGTATGGGGTGGTCAAGAGTAGAAAAGGAAGAAGAATTGTGGTTAGATTAATAACCCAATAAAATACCAAGTGTAGAAAATTGTGTAGAAACTAAACGATAAAATTTTGTCATATTCTACCCACTCCCACTACCATTTGGCCGTCCACCCTAGCAAGGAAGAAACATACCAAAAAGCCTTCTAAACCTTACACCCTTTCTTACATTTCTTAGACTCTTCAACCAAGCCAAAATCACTCCCTCCCACTCCATTTTGACCGCCACACTAGTCTAAGGAAGGAGGAGATTTTTCCTCTTCCTCCACTCCATTGTCTTGCACTTTAAAGACAACAACTATTCCATCTTCTCCCATCAACATTCCAACTTCATGACGAAGGCTTCCCCCACTCCCATCATACTCTCAACCACCTCCTCTCTATAGAAAGAGAGAACTTCCACTTTCTTCACACTTCACACTTAGCAAAAATTTTCCATGTTCTTACACCTTTCTTTCCTCTCCTAAGAAAGAAAACAAGTTTTCCAACCCCATCTTCTTGCTTTTGTCCGAGAGTATACAAAGATGAAACATTTCTTCTATTCACCTCACACAATCCTTCGAGACAATAACTACAACATCCTCGTTTATTCAAGAAATAAGTAGGCCAAACTTTGTTGAGCCAAGAACCAATGAGTAGCAAGGTAAGAACTTCATGTAAGATGAGTTTAACTTCTTCTATTTATCCATTTTCATGGTTGCTCACTAACCAATTCTATTTGGTGTCAAACCCGTGGGTTATTTAAGGCAAAAAGAAGAATGTTTTCTTCAAGCCAAGTGAAGAAATCTTCACTTTCATTATAAGGTTAAGTAAGAAAGGCAAGTACTCTTCTTAGATCCTTCATGGATTTCCAAAGATCTAAGTATATAAGTTCATATAAAAGTTGGATCATTCATAATGCATGTTCAATGTTTTAATTGTCAGGAAATCAACCGAGATCACTGCCAAACGCGCATCGGAAAACAAAAACTTGATCTCCGATTTTCTACCAAGGATCCATGTTGTTCGTTTAATTCGACAAAAGAAATCAAAAACTACCTCCGTAGATTCGAAGTCTGCAGATGGAAGAGGTGCGAAATCACGAACACCCTCTGTCGGTATCCACACGAACGCTTCCGCCCGGAGTGCTAGCTCTTCAAATGGCGCGGCTGAAGAACTCGTTTTTCTCAAAAACGATTCTAGGGTTTCGTTTTCTGTTCTTTCGTTTTTCTAATTGCTTGGTGTGTGAGATACGCCAAGCTCCATACATATATATAGATATCAAAATCCGATTGCAGATCGGATTTGTTAACGCTATCAAAATCCGTACCAGATATGGATTCTGTTAGGATTAGATAAAACAAATCGAAATCCATATCAAATATGGATTCTCTGTTATTATCCGATGATATAAATATATACAAAAAAACAAAATTAATAATAATAATAATAATAATTAATATCCAATATTAATATTATTAATATTATTATTCTCAGCCATACGCATTCTTGTGTGTGACCCGATAGGCCCATATTAATTGGCAGTTGATCAAATCTCTATTAAACCAACAAGTCGTAATTGGCCTCTAGCAAGGCATTACAACTACCCAATTAATACGAGTAAAGTTCAACTAGCCTAATAATAGTACATGCATTAATCCTTTTGTCACACGATATCTAGTTTGAACATAAGTCATGGTCAGCGTCATACTTATATAGTTCAAACATATGATTACTCGATCTCTAAGTAGACTGATAAAACAAATGATATTGATCACACTATCAATTCATTTGAGCACGGCCATGCATTTCACAGTCTAACTAATCGAGGGGCCCAATGATATCTCTCTCAAAAGAGAGGGACAAATTCTATCTTGATTGTTCAATATCCTCTACATAATTTCTATCACATTCAATCATGACCTTTATTATTATCCAGTTACGGATAACGTTTGATCATGTCAAAATATAATAGTCCTTATGTTGGAAACTATGACAATCTCAAGTCAAAGGATTAAAACATGACTATCATGAGATTTACTTATGACGCTAATCCATGTAGCAATCTCATGATGGGTCTATCCAATACACTGTTCTCTAACAAGTATCTATGAGATTGATTCGTATCACCATACACATAATCATCTCATGATTATCAAATCAATACTCATACTGATTACAAATTATTTTATCTCCATAACAATAATGAATCAGGGACATATATCAAAATTGTGTAACATACTAACCAACAATAATGATAATAAAACCTCTTTTATTAATAATAAATGCATAACATAAATATCCAAATCATGGCCTAGGGCACATACACTAACATTAGTATCAAGAATATGCAAAAGCTATGTTTTAAGTGATGTTTATAGTGTGATATATGACCTATATACATTCGGCCATTATGTAAGAATATAGATTCATATGCATAAATGAAATGAAATGAACACTTATATGTGGTGTAGGTAGAAATTAAAGAAAGAAAATGAAGACATATGATATGTTAGGAAAAGATCACTAAGAAGATATTTTGATGCATGCGTTCATATGTTTTCCATAAAGAGCATCACTTTTGTGTCTATTTATGATTTTGGCTTTCATGAAATTTTGTGTCCATGATTTAGCATGCTATGAGACAATCATATTCATGACTATGATTCTAGCTAACAAAAGTTCTTTCTTGATGATCTCCATCTTTATTTACACATATATATACACACGGCCTAAAATAGGGTTTTTAGCCTACTTGCTTTATTTTCATGGTTTCCATCATCTTGTATGTTTATGCATTTTATCATGATATTTCAAGTCATTATATTGATGGAAACTAGTATGCATATTGTTGGAATAAATATCAAAACCAAGATATAAGTAAGAGATGTGGAAAAAAAGATTTATGTGGCACATACCAAGTGTATATATTCGACCATAAGGTCAAAAATGAAGAATAAGAATAAACTTTATTACATGTTATAAATGTAGATATGGGTGTCATGTAAAGAAATGGTCATAAGGCTAAAATATAAAATAAAGAAGTGTGTTAGACGAATGTAAAAATATAAATATGTGTATGTGTGTATATTCGGCCAAAAGGGCTTTTTTGCATATATATATATATATATATATATATATATATATATATATATATATATATATATATAACACCTTTGTCATGATAACCAAGATAGTAATACACCCTTGAAATATTTTTCACCATATGATGTTCCTACAAAACTTAAAATACCAATTTTGCCCTTTTTGGTAAATTGTAGAAACTTCCAAGGCACGTTAGTCACAAGACAATAGTAATCACCAAAAACACATAATAATCACATAATGAACATGTATAATTCATATACAAATGAAAACAATCATTTTAACATATTTTAAAAAATTATTTCTAAAAACCCTAGACAGCGATCGATCGAAGTGCCTCAGCTTCAGAGATCGATGTCTCACAGAAAGTTTCAGAGTTTGCCTCTGACCTACATCGATCGATTGAAGTGAGGGTTCGATGTACATCGATCGATCGATGTGTCTCAGGTTTAGAGATCGATGTCTCACAGAAAGGTCTTAAACTTTTATTCCTTATATAGATCGATCGATGCGAGAGATCTATGTACATAGATCGATCGATGTGCAACAACATGATAGATCGATGTCAGCTTTTTCAACTTTTTCAACTTTTAATCACATATAATACCATGTGTGACATTTTTAAGTATTCACTACTTAAAATCATGACTTTGAAAATTATCCAAACATATTTCTCAACATTTTCATGATTTAAGGCATGGATTATGTACATATATGTGGGGTTTTATGACAGGATGATATGAGAAAGTTTAAGAGCGTAAATAGTGTAGAATGGCCTAGTAGGCCGAATGCATCCATGTTCAACTCATGAAATATTTTTTTAAAAAAAATTCACCCTTGCATTTTGAATTATATTGTATAGTCGGAAATATCATGACATGTTTATCGTATGTATATGATCACTTAGAGATCGTCATAATACCATGTCCGATGTGATTGATATTGTGGGTATATAGTATGTTATTGATGATTGGATGCCGACAGGACATCGGAACCCAAGGGGGTTGATGTCATGGACATATAGTATGTTTCTTTATATGTCCGAGTGTAACACCTTGTCAAGGACAAGAGATCTCCGGAATATCGAGTCACCGTTAGTTTATGTACTTATGATGTAACACCATGTTTGCTGCATCAGGATTCACATTAGTACATGTGACTATGTGGGGGATTATTCTGTTCAAATGACGATATCATTCGCATGCAAGGTAAAATGCTGTAGTCATCATATGAAAATGGCATGTTTATGAAAATGTCATGTATGGGAGATGTTTATGGAAAATGGATACGAATTTTATGTTTTATCGTTCATCGTTATGGAATTTTTATGGCATTGTTTTAAGACATCGCATCGTAAGAATATAGCATTTACATGACTCGTATAAGGACTTAATACATCTAGATGATAAGATAAGTATGCTGATTATCTTAGACCTTGATTGAGACTTTAAGTATGGACATGTATAGAAATGGTGTTTATATGGGTTTGATAGTATAGAATGTTTACTTTTATAATGATGTTAACTATACATGTGTTATATGATTACATTTATATTATGCCACTTTACTTATTAAAAATGAAGATGTGACATGTAATGTTCGTTACTTACGCTTTATTATTTTATTACCCGTCTCTCCATGCATGATCCACATGACGTATCTAAATAGACTCCTTGGTGGACGATTAGTGTTATCGCTCATACTTGACTTATCACATTGTAGAGAACAGAGACACTGACACGCTATTCATAGATGACGAAACCCGGTTAGATTACCCGTGAGCGAAGAAGTAATCCAGAGTTATCTTTTGGGATATGCCCGTTATTTTGATCATGATGTATTTAGACTATTTTGGAACATTGTACCTTATGATTTGTACGGACTTGTGACGATTTTTATTATATGCATGTCGTATGTTTATCGTTATATTGCTTTCGCTATATCGATTCATTATTCATGTCGACGTGCAAATGTATGGTATTGACGTCTTGTACTTCTCGTAGCAAGAGTATGGCAGGTGCACCATGTCGAGACCCTAGTCCCGCCTTAATTATACGCGTATAACAGGCCTGCAATTCCACCATTGATATTTTTGGAGGGATAATTTTGCTGTTGACATTGTAGCCGCTGCTTTTGCCGATTTGAAGGAAAGGAAAAAACGGAAAATAAAAAGAAAAACAAAGCAGCATATCTTATAGCTGAGAAATTAAGGTGCCAGACAACTTGAAGAGGCTGAATAATACATGACTCATCTATGATCTCTATCAGCCAAGAAACACGGGATGTAAAGCTCATTCATGTGTTATGCAGAAACTTAAATTGTACGTAACATAATAATTGTAGATAAAAACAAAGTTTTCCGTGTAAAATTACAAGCCAGGCAGGTCAGACAAGCTTGATCTTCCTTATTAATTAATTTATTATCTTGTTTGATTGGAAGGGCGGGTATGGAGGAGTCTTTCGTCCAAACAGAAGAAAGAAAGGAAAAAAATATACGTAATTTATTAGCATAAAGAAATGCTCATTCAAATAAATATTACCACATTGTCTTAGAAGCTCCCGCCATTGGATGTACGCAATCATACTTATGAGTTAAAAACACACATAGGTTGTTTCCTGATGACCCATAATGAAAATTGTGTCAAGCTTTGTCGATCAACTTCTACTTCACAATATAAGAAGCGCAGTCAATTTAGGGAGTCATTTTGTTTTAAAAAATGGCATAAGTACTTTAAACTTTTATATATGTCACGGCATCTTTTGACAGGGAAATCAATTTTGTACCTTTACCATCACCAGCATCAACATCTTCTCTGAATTCTGTCATCTATCTTTTAGCATTGTTCTACCAAGATTCAGCAAAATAATAAATGATAGCACAAATAAGTACGAAAAAGCGACAATTCTTATGTAGTCGGAGACAAGAACTAATGTAAAAAAATCGACAATGCTTATGCATAGAACAGAGAACAGACTATTAAAAATATTTATATTGTCATAATTTTAAACGAGAAGTTGATTCTAACCAATAAGATTTTCTTTTTAAAAACAGAGCTACTCCGGGACAGAGAGTATTACACAAAAGTACTACACTAACCTTTTCTTTTTCTTTTGAGAAAAAGGGTATTATGAAAATTAATCGTCTCCACATGACTGAAATAATTATAAGTATAAAAAATAATACGAAGTTTAGAGTACACGAAGCAAATTTTCCTTTGGGAAAGAAAAAAGGATAAATTTCACTCAAATACATGTTATTAGGATAAAATTGCTTCGGACCCAGGCTATAACTATTAATTTGCTTCTGGATATAAATTGCCATATTCTCTGAAAATAGCCGAAACCGCTAAGGTATGATATAAAGCAAGATGGATGCACGAGGTGATTGAGCCAAAAAAATACCTCGTTAGTCAATAACGGTCAACGCTGAAGTAGGGGTGTAAAAATGGTTAAGTATGGCGGGTCGGCCCGGAGGATGACCAGGTCACATGCGGACAAACAGTCCATCTCGGCCACAGGGCCCCACTGCCATCTCGCCCACAGGACCTCTCGGCCATCTCGGCCATACGGTCTCAGTGCCCCCAGGGGGCTAAAGATTTCACCTCGGCCTAAAGGCCTCATTTAAGCCTAAGGGACACACCTCGGCCTCAAGGCCTCATCTCGGTCTACAGTTCTATCTCGGCCAAAGAGTTGGACTCGGCCTCGGATCCGATCTACTTACTTATCTCGGACCACTTTCTACGGCGTCAGCTACGAGCATCATGAAAGGCCCACCAATGCTCCTTGAAGTCGGCCACTTTCATCTCGGCAGGCTGACCCCACATCATCAGCCATCTCAGGCACTTCTGAGTGCTTCTATATGACTTCATCTCGGTCCTAGGAGTTTACCCTGTGTAATTCTACCAGGTGAAACACCCAGCCAGGTGTCCCAAGCTAGCTTACTCAGCTCAGCACCGAGCCACGCAGCGAGCATGCAAGAGCAAGAGTCATCCAAATGATCTCCTTGCCTGTCACGATATCCGGGCTCTGCCCATGCATTGGCCCAAGCTGCCATATAAAAAGGCTGAGCAGCAGGAGAGAGAAGGACAAGTAACAACAAGCTCAGAAAAAACTACACGCCAGTAACTCGTCTTCTCCACAGTGAAAACGCAGGTTTACCGAAAAACCTCAATTTACAAAACCTTCATCATATATAAACCTTCCTAAAATGGCCTTAACTGACTTGAGAGTCGACGGGTATTACCCGGGGCCATAGATCCCGGGTCCCCTGACCCTTTCTCTTTGTGCAGGTCTGCAGCTCGCTCATTAAGGACAACTGACGGAGTTCTAATGGCACCACATCAAACAAATACTTGGTGATATAATCCGACATCATCATATTGGCGCTAGAAGGAGGGCCCGAACCTCCGTCATTTAAGTCTTCCTAATCGCACTATTTAAAGCTTTTAAGTCAGCTCAAATGGGAAAAGAAGTCCATGAAGGACTAGGAGAGTCCTCAAATTTACACCGTCGAAAAGACACCCGCTCTGTTTATCCTGGACAGGATTCCAGGAGGCCAGAGCCAGAAGCGAAGAAGGTCCCGGTGGTAACCGCGGATGAGAAAGAGAAGGCCATGAAGTATGTGGCTGAGAATTTGAACGTGTTTGAGGCCGTGGTGGAGCGGCTCAAAGGGAAGCGCCCTAAGATGGAATACTTGGAGGAAGATTCTACCTCCTTTTACCAAAAACAGAAGACCCAACGGCAATCTTCTCACCACCCACAGGGTTTTATGACAGATGCAAGACGTAGTGGCGACATAGCCCCTACAGTGGAGTCGGTGCCTATACCTAGGCAGCGCCTGGGTGTAAGGTCCCGATCTTTCAAGAGTGTTCGACAGGAGGCTGACCCTCGCTGGCCGAGGGGCCGACCTGAAGAGCCCAGACCTGAATATATGAGGGTGATCCAAGAAAGCCCATTTTCTTGGGACATCGCGGAGTATTTGGCACCCGACAATTTTAAGGTGCCAAAAATGGACACTTATGACGGGACGTCTGATCCAACTGATCATCTTTTTCAGTTTCAGACGGCCATGAGCCTAAAGAATATTCCAGATCCTCTCCGCTGCAAGACCTTTCCAATGTATTTGCGGGGAAAGGTAAGAAGATGGTTCCAGGAGCTCCCACCTCAGTCGGTGGACTCCTTTAGACAGTTGGCGCAGAAGTTTAAATCCCAGTTTGTATCGAGTGCGCCGTTCATAAAGAACTCTTCACACCTTATGACTTTGAAGCAAGGTCCTGAAGAGTCTGTTCTGAAATATATGCAGCGCTTCTCAGACGAGTCACTGCAGGTCAGTGACCGGAATGAAGGAGTGAAGGCCGCTGCATTTATCAATGGTCTCAGGGCGGGTCGTCTCTTTTCCCAGCTCGTAGAAGAGGGACCCACCACGCTGAGAGAATGCCTGGAAAAGGCGCATCAGTTTGCCCGCGGAGAAGAGGCAAACCGACTAAAAAATAGGCCGAGCAGAGTACTCGGCACGAACCTCGGCCCAGTTCCAAAACGGACCGACATGAGGACAAGCGTGATCGGCGCAGTGCGTTCGATTGCCTTGGGAGCCGAGGTAAACGAGGTAGAGAAGGTCTGCCCCTTCTGGCCTCAAAAGATAGAATTTTAGCTGTCATAGAAAGAGATGGCTTAAGAACAGGCCCGAAGCCTCTGGCAGGTCCCAGAGACAAAAGGGATCCGAAACTGTATTGTCGATACCACCGTGATGTCGGCCATGATACTGAAGATTGTCGGCAACTGGCCCAAGCGATTCGGAAGCTGATTGAGTTGGGGCACTTGAAACAGTTCTATGACCCGCGCTCCCGACTTCATAATCGTCTGAGTTTCCGAAAGAATCCTCAAAAGGATAAATGCCGACCCGAGACTCCCCTCACACGTCCCAGGTCGGACGATGATGGGGACAGAGATCGACAAGAGGCCGTAGTACAGCCTCAAATAAACTCCATAATTTACACCATCTCTGGAGGGCCGCCTCAGCAAAATCATGGGGAACCCAGTACGTCAGGAATGTCATTCGGACCTCCCTTAAAAAAGCGAAGGTTAGCCCGGGAACTGGTCTATGGACCAGAAGATTTTATTCCACTAGACTCTAATAACACGGGTCTAGTAATTGGATTATGTATACATATGGCACCAGATAGAATCGTAGAAGTACGAAGAGTTTAAAATATCTTTTCACCCAAAAGGAACTAAACATGAGGCAGCGAAGATGGTTGGAGTTGATGAAAGACTATGATCTCGCTATCCATTATCATCCGGGTAAGGCAAATAAGGTAGCGGATGCATTGAGTAGGAAGTCAAGTCATGCTAGGCAGACGCCTCTAGAGAGAGAGATAGCCGAGTTTGGATTGGATGTGGTTGACTCGACTGCAAATATTCTGGCTAAATTGATGATCACTCCTACTTTAATTGATAGGATTAAAGAGGCGTAAAAGAATGATTCTGAGTTAATGACCATTGTTAAGCAGTTTGAAGAACGACCGGTAAAGGACTTTCAGTTGCATAATGATGGCAGTCTTTGGTTCAAAGAGAGATTGTGTGTGCCAAACATTGATGGAGTTAAAAGAGAGATCATGACGGAAGCTCACAACTCGCGATTATCCATACATCCGGGAGCAACAAAGATGTACCAGGACCGTAAAAGAAATTATTGGTGGAACGGTATGAAGCAACACATTGCGAAGTTTGTGGAGAGATGTCATACTTGTCAACAAGTTAAAGCCGAACATCAGAGGCCGGCAGGACTATTACAGTCATTAGAGATTCCAGAGTGGAAATGTGAGCATATTACGATGGACTTCGTTACCGGACTGCCTAAGACTCGCAATGGTAATGATGCGATCTGGGTAATCGTGGATCGTCTCACTAAATCGGCACATTTCTTATCCATGTCAATCCAGACATCCATAGAAAAGCTGGTCAGCATGTATATGAATGAGATAGTCAGCCTGCATGGAACACCTGTCAGCATTGTGTGCGATAGAGATCCCCGTTTTACATCGCGATTCTGGAGAGCTTATCAGAATGCCATGGGTACCAAACTTTGGATGAGTACAGCATTTCACCCGCAGACCGATGGACAGTCTGAATGTACCATACAGACGTTGGAAGATATGCTACGCGCTTGCACTTTGGATTTCAAAGGTAGCTGGGACAAATCAGTAAAGTTGATTGAATTCTCTTACAATAACAGCTATCACAGTTCTATAGGTATGACACCATTTGAAGCATTATATGGAAGAAAGTGTCGATCTCCGTTGTACTGGGATGAGGTTGGCGAGAGAGCCATTATGGGCCCAGAACTGGTAGAACAGACATTGGGGAAGATTAAAATGATACGTAAAAGATTGAACGCTGCCCAAGATCGAAGCAAAAGCTGGGCGGATACAAAGAGACGACCGATTGAGTTTGAAGTAGACGAGAAAGTATATTTGCGAGTTTCACCGACCAAAGGCGTGACTAGATTTGGGATTAAAGGGAAACTGAGCCCTAGATTTATTGGCCCTTATGAGATACTAGAGAAAGTTGGAACTGTTGCATACCGGTTGGCCTTACCTCCTACATTATCTCAGGTACATAATGTGTTTCACGTATCCCAGTTACGACGATATGTACACGATCTGGATCATATACTGGAGCAGCAACCCGTGACTATTAAAGATGACGTTACGTATGAAGAAGTTCCCATACGGATTGTGGACCGTAAGGAGCAAGTGTTAAGGAGACGGACAATTTCATTTGTGAAAGTACAGTGGAGTAATCATACTGAACGAGAAGCGACTTGGGAGCCGGAACAGCAAATGCAGAAGCAATATCCACAACTTTTCGTATGAGGTACGTAAGTTTCAAGGACGAAACTTTCTATAAGGGGAGGAGAATGTTACAGCCCGGAAAATTCGTCATGTCGTAACAACCTACAATACCATATACGTAATCTCGTAAGTGTATGATCCATTAGCAATTATATTATAAACATTTGAATCTACACAATAGAAATTCAAAGTTAAGTAGTTAGTAACAACTTAAACTATTAGTATAAATTAAATCAAAAATAAATACATGACACAACAATTTTATACTACTTTAAATAAAAGAAAATAAAATATATACATGAAAGAAAAAGAAAAAGGAAAATGAAAAGGAAGGTGAAGACAACTTGTCTTACACTTTAAACATTTAGCATAAAAAAATGAGCATGCTTAAGAATCTTGTCATAAAACCCATTCCTCACACCCATACTTGTCTAAAGGTTGTCTTTCACCCCATCCCTCCCATGCTTGGCCGCCTCCCACCATTAGTGGAGAAGAAATTTTTATTTCTTCTTCAACTCCTCAAATAATACATCTTCAAATCAACTAATTTCATCCTAAATCCAAGAAACACTCAAGAACACTCCAACACCCCCTTCTTCCCCCTCTTGGCCGAAAGTTGTGCCTTCAACAAGGAGAAGATTTTCTTCTCCTTTCTTCATAACAACATCACTCAAATCAAGTACCATAAACACTCTATCAACTAAGGAAAATTCAAGAAGGTGGTAACATCTAGAATCAAAGGAAATCAAGGTAAGAACATTATAAAGTTTAAGTTTGATTCTTCCATATAATTAGTTTCATAAGTTGCTCACTAACCCTCCTTTTTAACCCCAAGAACCGTGTATACTAGGAAGGAAGGAAGAAGAACTCTCTTTCAAACCAAGTGAAGGAACCATCATCTAAGTGTAAGAAAAGTGAACCAAGGCTAGTATTCTTCCTAGATCCTACATGGTTTTACAAATACTAAGTATTTATGTTCATATCAAAGTTGGATCATCATGTAGTATGTTCAATATTTATTCTCAAGCAAGTATAGATCTAAGTTTAGAAGAAATATACAATGATGTATATTTGATAATTTCAAACATGGTTATGTATAAACTTCCATAATTCGGCCAATTTGATCTCGGAATAGTGAATTGACTAAACGCTGGTATGTGGCCCCTGCATTTTTTAAACCGAAGGGCATGCTGACATAACAATAAGTGCCCGACTCTGTAATGAAAGAAGTCTTCTCCTGATCTTCATTTGCCATCATGATCTGATGATAGCCTTTAAAAGCATCAAGGAAATCAAAGACCTCATACCCCAAGGTGGAATCCACCAATCTGTCAATCTTTGGCAAGGGGTAACAGTCTTTTAGGCACGCCTTGTTCAGGTCGGTGTAGTCTACACACATTCTCCAAGTCTTTTCGGGTTTGGGGACCACCACAGGATTGGCCAACCAACTCGGATATAAGACTTCTACAATGAACTTTGCCACAAGGAGTTTCTCGACCTCTCCTGCTATCACTTTGTTCCTCTCTGGGGCAAAGTTTCTTTTCTTCTGCTTAATGGGCCTGACCTGAGGATCCACATTAAGCCGATGTTCTGCTAAGGAAGTTGGGATCCCGGGCATGTCCTCTGCCGTCCATGCAAAAATTTCTGCGAATTCCCTTAGCAGATTCTGGAGCTGAGACAACGTCTCAACTGTAGCGCCCCGCCCGAAACCAGGGTTCCGGCTCAGTGCACCCGCCATACTCTACTCCATAGACTACAAGGCGTCGATACTATACATGTGCATGTCAACATGAATTGTAATCGATATAGCGGAAGCAACTTAAAAATAAGCTCACGACATGCATAATAATAATAATAATACAAACCGTTCAAATCCACACAAATCACCAATACAGCCTCTCACAATAGTCTTATTACATCACAATGAAATAAAGCTCACACAACAGGTACATAGCTTCAGCCTACATTTCTGCTCACGGATACTCTATCTGGGGTTCCTCCTCAATGAACACGGCATCAGGGTCCCTGTTCTCTGAAATGTTAAGAGGCAAATATGAGCGATAGCCACCGACTTTTTATCGCTCAGCAAGTAGTCTTACCAGATACGACATGTGGATCATACATGGGGAGACGGGGTAACAAATCATAATAACCATACATTTTGAGTATAATAAGCACGTCTCCTTTCTAACAGGTAAAGTATCATGTCATATCAATAAACTGCTATAAACTGGAAGCAGGTAAATAAAGAAGATTTCAAAGCATACATATCATAACAACATCTCATTCTACTTCATCCATAACATCATACTACATCCATATTTAACTCCTAATCCATACTTATACCATCTTTGCCCACCTTACATGTACTACATTTTCATACTTAACACTACATTGTCCACTATAGTGCTGTCATATACTTAAAGAATTGTTAATCATAACTCTAAGGTAACATGGTCATGATGTGATGCATAAAACCTGACTTTTCATAAAATGACTTTTCGTAAACATGACTTTTCATTAACATGACATGATTTTCATAACTTGCGTAAAATGACATATTCATAACTTGCATAACATGACATTTTCATAACATGAAGACATAACATTTTCATCATTTACTATAGCACTTTTCATAAGAATAATACGCACGACATACCGAATGATTCCTCGTATAATACATGTGCGACATAACATCATGAATCATATGCACATGTGCTAACGGTGACGCATTATGACTGAGACCCCGTGTCCCAGACCCGGTATTACACTCAGCCATAACGTAAACATGGGCCCCTAACACCTACCACTCCGGTCCCGATGTCAGGACAGCGCTTCAACATAACATAACATAATCATGATCATGAACATAACATAACATATCGTGTCTCATTGGAATCATTCGTCTCGTGTTTATTATTCCTATGCATATGATCTTTTAAAAACATGAGATGTGACAACATAACTTTGCAAATCTTGTTTTCATGCAACGTGAGACTCGGTCAATTACGGGTATCTTGTCATACTACCATTAGTAACATCACTCACTTAATTTCCTTCTACATATCACAACTTAAACAAAATACCATTTTCACCTACAAATAAGTACCATTCGGCCATCATACTAAAACAGCCCCCTTTTCCTATTATCATCACACAATAATTTGGTAGCATCTATTCCATACATGAATATCATAATTCATAAATTACATACTTAGCCTACTTTCATAACTTAACATATTCATCATATATACATATATATACTTGTATAAAAATATAATGAAGTCATTTTTGTCACTAAGGACTAATGGCCGAACATATATGTACATAGTATATACATATATAAGTCATTTTGTGATATATTATGTAATATCCAAAACTTATTCATTTTCACATCTTAACATATTCATCATATATACATATATACTTATAAAAATATGATGAAATTATCTTTGTCACTAAGGCTTAAAGGCCGAACATATATGTACATAATATATACATATATAAGTCATTTTGTGATATATTATGTAATATCCAAAACTTATTCATTTTCATATCTTAACATATATATTATACATATATGTATACATAAAATATGTAACAACATATTTTAACTTTAAAATGGCATTATGGCCGAAATATAAATATTACATATGTATATTTACAAACTTCCCAAAATAAATATATGTTTATACATGTATAAAAATCATTTTATGATATATTATACAATAGTCATATGTATAATGTTGATTAAGAGCAGGACTCTTGACCAGTATATCTCAAACCTCCGAGAAGTGTTTGGCATCTTAAGAGAATCCCGCATGAGGCTGAACCCAAAAAAGTGTATCTTTGGTGTGCGTACGGGAAAGTTTCTTGGATACATGGTTTCCAAGGAAGGGGTACAGGCCAACCCAGCCAAGATTGAAGCCTTAGAAAGCATGCACCCACCTCGGAACCTCAAAGAGGTTCAGAGGTTGACGGGCCGAATTGCTGCCTTGAGCAGATTTCTTTCTAAGTCAGCTGAGAGATTATTACCTTTCTTCCAAGTCTTGAAGAAACGAACTGCCTTTCTCTGGGATGACCAATGTCAGAAAGCTTTTGATGACCTGAAAGCACACCTGACCGAGGTGCCTATGCTGACATCTCCTCTACCTGGGGAGACTTTGTACATATATCTATCAACTTGCCACGAGGCAGTGAGCGCAGTTCTGCTCAGAGAGCAGGATGCAGTTCAGAAACCCATTTACTTCGCTAGTAAGATTCTGCATGGAGCTGAGGTGCGATATCATAATGCTGAAAAAATCATCTTAGCATTGGTGGTGGCGGCAAGAAAGTTCCGACCTTATCTTCAAGCTCATCCCATAATTGTGGTGACGGATCAGCCCTTGAAGCAGATTTTATCTCGGCCAGACACTTCAGGCCGAGCTGCTAAGTGGGCAATGGAGCTTGCTGAGTATGACATCAACTATAAGTCACGCACTTCCATTAAAGCTCAAGCTTTGGCTGACTTTCTAGCTGAAGGGATTTCTGTGGAAGAAGATCCTCCCCCAGCACAAGGTTGGATCTTATATGTAGATGGGTCTTCTTCGAAGGACGGAAGTGGAGCCGGGCTCCTAATAATTAACCCAAACAAGGAAGAGATGGAGTACGCCTTGCGCTTTGACTTTGAGGCCACTAACAATGAGGCCGAGTATAAGGCCCTGATAGCTGGGCTGAGTTTAGCTCGTAAACTGGGGGCACAGCAAATAACCACCCGAAGTGACTCACAACTCATAGTTTCTCAGATCAATGGGGACTATGAGGCCAAAGAGGACAACATGAAGCGGTATTTGGCTAAGGTTCAGCATTTGAAAGGAATGTTTGAACACTTTATGATAGAACACATCCCCAGGTCGGCCAATAAACGAGCTGACGCATTATCTCGGCTGGCCTCATCCACCTCGGCCACAATTGGGAACAAAATTGTTGTAGAGTTGGTGAAACATCGTGCTTTCGATGGAAATGAAGTCTTGCAGCAAGACTATCATAATACCTGGATGGACGAGATAGTCACCTATCTGCAACATCAGACCCTGCCCGAGGACAAGTCACAAGCCCGGCGTCTCCGCCTGAAAGCTTCCAGGTACGCACTCTTTAATGATCACTTGTATAGAAAATCTTTCTCTCAGCCGTGGTTACGGTGCGTACCTGAGGACGAAGGAGATTATATTCTCCGTGAGATGCACTTGGGCATATGTGGAAGTCATTCTGGAGCACGCTCACTGGCCCGCAAGTGCTATTTGGCTGGATATTACTGGCCCACAATTCGTAAAGATGCAGAAGAGCTGGTCAAAAAGTGCCCATCATGTCAAGCTCACGCTCCAACTTCTCATTTGCCAAGTCGTGAAATGACCAGTATTACCAGTCCTTGGCCGTTTGTGCAATGGGGTATGGACTTAGTGGGGCCTCTACCCCGAGCTCCCGGCTCGGTCAGATTCTTACTAGTAGCGATTGACTACTTCACTAAATGGATAGAGGCCGAGCCACTAGTCACCATAACTGGGGCCCAAGTCAAAAAGTTTCTATGGAAAAACATTATTTGTCGATTCGGCCTACCCCAGATCCTGATCTCAGACAACGGTAGACAGTTTGCTGAGGATCCGGTGAAGAGTTGGTGTCTTGATTTACATATCAAGCAACGCTTCACTTCAGTAGCTCATCCTCAATCAAACGGCCAAGTAGAGCTTGCCAACAGGATCATCAAGGATGGTTTGAAAAAGCGTCTGGACAAAGCTGGCACTAGTTGGGTCGAAGAATTACCCAGCGTATTATGGGCTTATCGGACAACTCCCTCAACTTCAACAAAAGAAACTCCTTTCTCATTGGTGTATGGCACCGAGGCCATTATTCCCGCAGAGATTGGTTCTACTTCAACTCGAGTGGATTATTACTCAGCTTCTGATAATAACCAAGAACTACGACTGAACTTAGATGAACTCGAGCAGAAAAGAGACCAAGCACGCATCCGCATGGCTCAGTATAAGAACTTGATTTCCTAGTATTACAATTCTCAGGTAAGTCCGGGATCCTTTCGAGTGGGAGATCTGGTGATGCGCGTCAACGAAGTCAGTCATGCTGTCTCGGCAGGAACCTTTAATCCTAAATGGGAAGATCCTTACCGCATTGTTGAAGTATTCCCAACAGTAGCTTACAAGTTACAGACTTTAGAGGGACAAACTCTTCCACGAACTTGGCACACTTCTCATCTCAGACTTCTGCATCAATGATGTAAATTGTAATCACCTTGTATATGAATACAAGTTTTTTCTGAGGCATCTTTCAAGAGTCAAGTGTCCAAACAAATTCTGAGCACTATGGAAGGCTCATATAAAACCTCAGCAGGTCCGAGGCAAAAGACCTCGCAGGTTCGAGGCAAATGCCCGCTAAAGGGTACATTAAGACCTCGGCAGGTCCGAGACAAAAGACCTCGCAGGTTCGAGGCAAATGCCCGCTAAAGGGTACATTAAGACCTCGGCAGGTCCGAGGCAAAAGACCTCGCAGGTTCGAGGCGAATGCCCGCTAAAGGGTACATTAAGACCTCGGCAGGTCCGAGGCAAAAGACCTCACAGGTTCGAGACAAATATCCGCTAAAGGGTATATCAAAACCTCGGCAAGACCGAGGTGAAAGACCGTTAAACGGCAGATCAAGACCTCGGCAGGTCCGAGGCAGAAACTCACGTTAGAGCATATTAAAACCTCGGTAATAAGACCTCAGCAGGTCCGAGGCAAAAGACCTCGCAGGTTCGAGGCCAATGCCCGCTAAATGGTACATTAAGACCTCGGCAGGTCCGAGGCAAAAGACCTCAGAGGTTCGAGGCAAATGCCCACTAAAGGGTACATTAAGACCTCGGCAGGTCTGAGGCAAAAGACCTCGCAGGTTCGAGGCAAATGCCCGCTAAAGGGTACATTAAGACCTCGGCAGGTCCGAGGCAAAAGACTTCACAGGTTCGAGACAAATATCCGCTAAAGGGTATATCAAAACCTCGGCAAGACCGAGGTGAAAGACCAATAAACGGCAGATCAAGACCTCGGTAGGTCCGAGGCAGAAACTCACGTTAGAGCATATTAAAACCTTGGTAAGACAGAGGCCAAAACTTCTTAAAAGGAAGGTTAAGACCTCGGCAGGACTGAGGCAGGAACTTATCAAAAGTAAGAGTAAGACCTTGGTAAGACCAAGGCACCTACCCACAAAAAAGAAAAACAAGACCTCGGCATGTCCGCGGCAAAAGTCAAAGAAATGACTCATAAAACCTCAGCAGATCTGAGGAAAAAGTTTGCTGAAGAAAAGACTTGTGCAAGCAAGCCCCATGCTTTTTCTTAAGAAAGCCGAAGTGAAGTTAAACAAGGCATAACCATAACCCAAGTCAGAGCTTGATTTGAACAAGGCAAAGTTTATATCAAGCTTACGAATGATTTAGTTCAGCCCAAGAAACAGGTTTATTCTGACTTGAAGACTTAGTTTATTTTCAACAAAGTTGATCAAGTTTATTAAGACTGACATGAAAAGTTAGCAATGATAGCATTGGAAAATAAACTTAGTAAAGATGCTAAAGACAAAAGAAATGGCTGAGCCAAAAGCTAGAAATTTCATTGATTTAAGCTTTGGAGTACATTTTGATGCCTGCCCTGCTAAAAGCTAAACAAAGAAGAGCCCTAAAGCCTAGTCATCCTTGTCTTCATCCCTCAAGTCAGCTCCGTCAACAAATTTTTGAAACAATTCTTCAAACTCTTGGGCTGCGAGAGGATTGTAGAGTTCGGCTATGCGGCGGTCTTCTTTGTTCAGGTCAGAATGCACTTCGGCACAGGCATCAATGGCTCTTCTTTGGCCGACCTCCATGGCTGAGCCTTGTATCAGGAGCATGTTCTCTTCAAAAAATTTGGATTTCCTGAAGTCTTGAAGAGTTTTGATCTCAGCATCCATCAAGTTCTGACGCAGCAGGGTAATCATCTTCTGATCAGTTTCGCCTCTCTGCGCCATCTCAGCCATCTGCTTCTTCAGATACTCAACCTCATTGAGAGATTGAGTGGAGGTCAGCTCAAGGTCGGCCACCTTATTCTCTAACTCATCCACCTTAGAGTTGGAGGTGGCCAACCTTGTCTCAGCATCTTCGACCTTCTTCTGGAGTTGAGTGGTTCTTGCCTGCAAGTCAGTGACTTTCTGGGTCAGCTCAGCTCTTCTTTTTTCAGATTCTTCAAGCTGCTTTCTTGTAGTCTCCAGCTCCCCAAGAAAATCTCAGCAGCGAGTCACCAACTCCATCTCTTGGCCTCGGATCTGTCAAAAAGATAAAGTTAGGCAGAAAGATCTGTTGACAAGAATGAACTAAGTATTCAAAGAGAGACTTGCTTACCAGAGCAAGATTGGACATGAAGGCGTTGGTCAGGGCCGCAAAATCAGCTGCCCTGAATCTCTGATCCCGGGGCAGGATTGCTGCTCTGTTAAGCCTTTCGGCCACAGCAGGGTTCTCAGCAGAATCCCCTTCAGAAAACCCAATCAAGATTGGGTCTTGGACATTTCCCGGCTGAGGCAAGATTTCCTCAACCGGGTCAGCAGTGATCATCTCCGGGGGCTGAGACGGCCACGGATCACGACTGCTTGAGCCTTCGCCCCGTTGTCTCTTCCGGGGGCAAAGGCTGGAGCCTTCACCAGCATCTGCTGGGGTTTCAGAATCAGTTGGAGCCTGGGGCTGGACCTCAACCTCAGGCTCATCGTCAACAATGGTGATTGGCAGAGCTGCAAAGAAATGGAAGCAAGTCAAAACCCAAACAAGTGTTAATCACTTAGAAAAATTCCTACATATAAAGAAAGGGGTTTACCTGGCTCAGGCTCTGCCACTTCGGGCTCAGCTGGAGCATCACTTATGACTAGGGGCACAGCCGAGGTGGAGGCTCCCCCAGAACTAAGAGCTGCTAACCTCCTCTCTCTCTGAAGCCTCTTTCTGGCTTGATTCTCAGCCATTATCTCAGCTCGGGTTGCGGGACCAGCCATTGCGCCTACATCCAGAGTTAGACAGTTAAAACACTAACAAGAAAAGAATAAAAGTGCTGAGAACAAAAAAGCTACAATGTCCACCTCGGATGATGGTCAGCTGGTCTGGACAAAGAGCCCGATAATCATCCCCAAGGGCCGAATTGGCTACATCGGCAGCCATCCAGACCTCGTAGTCCACCTTCTGCCAATTAATGATAATCGAGGCTGACCGAATTCTGTTTGCCTCATTGCAGTACTCCTGGCCCGGCAATGTGTTATGAACTCTGCCGTGCTTCCAGACAGTCCCGCTCTGCAGTTCAGATTTTAGGACATAAAAGAATTTTTCCTTCCATTTTTTATTGGAGGAAGGGATGTTGATGGCAAAAGGAAAGTCAATGCTGGACGTTCGCTTACTGAAATAGTACCAGATATGCGAAGTTCGGCATGCAAAAAGGGCTCGAAAAATAGTGGTATTAAAAGGAAACTCAATGAGTCTGAGAAGGAGAATATAACAAAGAATAAGTTTTAGGCCATTCGGCTGAATTTAGGGAAGCCTGCATAACACGGACCACGGGCTCAGGAACAGGAAGGTTGAAGCCGGACTTGAAGTAGTCTTCATAGACTGCTTCATAATCCCTGGGAGGATCATAGGCAGTCTGACCAGGCAGAGGCAAAATTGGGCCGAAACGATTCTTATCAATTTTGTAATACTTACAGATCCTATCCAGGTCGGCCTCGGTCAAAGTAGAGGTGGTCTCTTGGACCATTGGGGATGGCCGACCTCTTTCTATAACCCCAGAAAAATGAGAAGGGCCCCTCACGGGGGCCGGAGGATTTACAGACGCCGGAGTAGGGGCAACCCTCACTGGCTCCGGCGAGGAACTAATTACAGTCAGGGCTCTGCTGGACTGAGCAGAGTCCCCGGTGGATTGAACTAAGTTAACGATGGGCAAGTCATCGGCGGAAGAAGATCTGCCAGATGGCGACGGAGAAGCAATAGCTCCGCCTCCAGCGACGTAAGAACCTCATTCGGAAAGATTTTGGGAATCAAGGGAAGCAGAAGACATGATGAACAAGAAAAGGAGAAAACTGGAAGAAGAAGAAGACCGGAGGAAGGCAGAGCACAGGCTGAAAGAGGCTGGAAGTTGCCGGAACTAGAGAAACTCGCCGGAGAAGAAGCTAAAGTGCCGGAATGAAAAAGTGAGAGCAAATAAAGGAAGAAACGGTCTGCAGAAGACCTATTTATAGGGCTTCATCTCGGCACTCCAAGAGTCGCCCGAAATAAATGGCTAACGGTTCGTGAAACAGCGGAATTCAAAAAGCTGCACAACTGACGCTTCGTGCTTTGCGCGAACAGTAAATGCGCAGACCGAGCCAATCAGAATCAGACACGTGCCAGAACAGAAAACGTGTCTAAGAATCTAGTCAGAATTAACTGATCAGTTCAGCCAGAAGCTATCATTAGCGCTTCGTACATTGTGCCCCTAATAAGTACGTTAAGCGGCCTAATCAGATCTTGACACGTCATCAAGGGAAGGACGACCAGGGAAAAATCTGACCAGATTAGTCTGCCCTCTCAGGTCAGCTCGGCCAGACTAATCTGGGGCAAGTGATTGAGCCAAAAAATACTTCGTTAGTCAATAACGGTCAACGCTGAAGTAGGGGGTGTAAAAATGGTTAAGTATGGCGGGTCGGCCTGGAGGATGACCAGGTCACATGCGGACAAACAGTCCATCTTGGCCGCAGGGCCCCACTGCCATCTCGCCCACAGGACCTCTCGGCCATTTCGGCCATACGGTCTCAGTGCCCCCAGGGGGCTAAAGATTTCACCTCGGCCTAAAGGCCTCATTTAAGCCTAAGGGACACATCTCGGCCTCAAGGCCTCATCTCGGTCTACAGTTCCATCTCGGCCAAAGAGTTGGACTCGGCCTCGGATCCGATCTACTTACTTATCTCGGACCACTTTCTACGGCGTCAGCTACGAGCATCATGAAAGGCCCACCAATGAGTGCATGGAACATTGCAATCAGAATGAGCGCATAAAGTACTGCGTTGGCGGTGCATTTTTATGACAGTTTATATTTGTTATAGTTCACACTGAAAGTTGTTGGGTCTTATACTGTCAATACAGTGTAGGCTAACATTGATGACCGTTGATTGCAGTTACACTATATTTTGATGAGTTGGGGCACTGAAGAGACAGTATCAAAGAAAAAAAGTAAATCGATAAACAAAAGCATTATGAAGAGATTTATATATGAAAGTTCGGAAATACTTTTTATGGATATGTTGAAAATAAAAACAATAAACACATCATAGTTGAACATAGTAGAAAGCTATGTTGAAAATATTTGAAAATTAAAGATGAAAAGTCTACATTTTAGTGTTTATAAACACTCTCTATCCAGATGGATTCTTGTTAAGTAAAGTATATCTGAGTTAGACTTCTTGTAGAAAATATTTTGAAATCGCTTTTTTTTTTGAGAGGTTTGTATTAGTAAAGCTCTTTGCTGACTGTACCTTGAAAGCCAATATGTTAGAAATATTTCATGCTAAAAAATAAGCACGACGGAGTAGATCTTTGTTGAAAAGTTGGTGTTTTCTTTCCGGGAACTACTTAACCATTTAGATTTCTATGTCTCAGCCTTTGGATGAGGAATCAACTAATATGCATGATAGATACACTTATGGTAAGAGAAGTCCTCATGCATAGCATTTGTTGATAGTCATGTGCTATTTTGTTGGCAATGGAATGAGATAGTAACATAATTTTGCTAGTTTTAGAATGTGATGAGCTCAGAAGAAAGAGTCTAGGAATATTTGGGAAGGAAAGTTAAATAAGTAAAAAAAAACATGGTTTTATTTTATTGGCGTATACCATGCAGACAGTGTCGGTATATATCTATAGATCATAGAAAGATTTTAAAGGAGCTGAAATAGATTTTGTATTGATACATGCATCATATTAAATGTGATGATTATATACAAAACATGTTCAATGCGTTTGAAAGAGATAATGTATTTATAACTTTGACAAAAATTGAAAAGAGAAATGAATTATTCGAGAGTCACTATATTTTAATTACTAAAACACCAAATAAACGAGAGATCGTTTTCAAGCTAGATAAAATTCCCACATTTATTAGAAACGCTAACGCAGCAAGGGAAATGGTCAAAAGAGGTAAAGAGTCAAGTATATGAACTAAATGGTCAAAGTAAAACTAATGGAAAGTCATAATTATTGGACATAAGGATTGAATGCATTAGTCGAGCGCATTTGTCAGCATTTGTCTTGGTAATAACACATCTCTTGACTTGTCATGTCTGTTTCGGAAATAACCATAGTTAGATTTATTTTTATTAAGCACGTTGAATATTCATATCTTACCTTTTACTTTTTAGTAAATATGAAAAAGTGAAACTCATATTTTGGTAGCAAAAGGCGAAATCCCACGCCTTAGGGGTACCACTGCCCAGCTCCAAGAAGCTTGTGGAGGATGCAAATCAGATGCACAGCGGCCTCTTAGATTGGTGAATCTGCACACAAGGACCCACACAAGGGTCTTCCTACAAACTAGGTGGATTAATTGTCTCCTATAGACTAACAGAAGTAGAGCACACACACTGCGAGTGTCTCCGGATTCGAACTGTTGCCTTCTTAGTAGCAATTTTCAATCCGAATAATTACTGGACTGCGTGCGAAACTCATATTGTATCTCTTAGCAGACATGAAAACTGAAGTTGTCACCGTACCTTACGGATATGTGGCGATATGTGGCTTTATTTATACAAGTATTTTAGTTGTCTCTGTATGTATTGGATATTTTTATTGTAATGGACTAGGTGAGTTTTCGGTATGAGGTTTGAATCCATCACCAACCAATCAAAAGCGTCAATCAGCCGTAGACAGCAAGGTGGAAAGAGAAAGTTTCGAGAAATAACAATTAAGAATAGATTTACATATCTGATTCGGACAAAAAAAAAAAAGGGTTTTGAGACTAGTTCAGAATTTTTGCACAAACTTTGAGAAAAATTAAGTTCCTTGCTCCCAACTAGTTTATATACTTTAGAAAAACTTATGGTTAGATCAACTTAAATTGAAAATGGGAAAGCAAAATACTATTTAATAACAGTATAAACCAGAAAACAACATTCCATCAGAAGAGTCAAGTGCCGCCGTAACATCATTTCATAGCTTTCTGGTCTATTTAACAAGTTTACTTTTCCATTTTTATGTTTTAGGAAATTCAAGAGAGACATATCACTTTAGCCAAATGATAAGGTAAACTGGGTGGATTATCATGTTACTGTATCCACATGTATTTTATCCTTTATTAGTGATTAAATCTTTAAGAAATGAATATTTTAAGTTAAATGGGTTGGACCATCTAGTATGAGTAGTGGGAAAAATGTGGTGAATTTCCATTTGTTTGCTTGTTCCAAATTTTCAACAGATTCTTGAATGCTCAATGTTTGTGGCTGAAGCCATCAGAAGGAAGAAATATCTCACTCTACCAGCGACAGCTGGCCTTGGAATAACATAACGTTGTTATTTTGTGATATTGAGTTTACGAGTTCGAGGTGCAGAAATAACTTATCACAAAGTGTATTACAAGGCTACGTATATCAGATCGCAAAGCGATCCGACCCCTCTCCAGACCATATGCAAACACGAAAGCCTAATGCACCGGAAACTCTATTTACAAACGACAGCGACTTATAAATTTAAAATTTTTCCACTTCTTAGAACGTGTAGATCGTGTTAGGTCCCTTGGAGCACACTAGGAGGGTTGAATAGTGTATCCACCAAGTATGTATATTTTCTTGGATGTTTTTCGTTTTGATTGCAAACCAATACTTAGATGTGTTCTTGAAATGAATAAAACTTGCGGAAGAATAAAGAACACAATATGTATAGAGGTTCAAGTCAAAATGACTCTACTCCTCTACCTTCTTGATTTTTCACAATAAGGATTTTGAATGGGGATGGTTATTTCTTGGGGGGGAGGGGACAACAATCAAAGCAAAATCCAAATACAAAGAAACTAGGCAACTCGTCTAGACCACAACCAAGAAAACCAACCCCTTGAAATCTAGCCTCCAAAGAACTTCTTTGCCTCAAAAAATTCTTGTAGGGAGTATAGTGCACCACCACACTATCAACTAACCCTCCAAGGTCTGGATTTCTTCAAACAAGAAGCACCCTTGCTTCTTAACCAACGATCTACACTTGGCCTCTCACAATCTTCACTCAACAAGAAGAACACTCTTCTTCTTTACAATACAACTCTCACAAATAAAGTAAAATCACAATACAACTATTTTGAGAGCTTGAGCTTTGAGAGAAATTTGAGAGCTTTGATAGTAGAAAGTTTGTCCAAGGAAAGATAATTTTTCCAAAGGTTGCACTTGGAGAACCTGTGGAAATTGCACCTAAAAAGAGGGTACAAAAATATCAAGTGAGCATTAGAAAACAAAGCATAAGACATTTGTGACGTTGGTCACATGAAGCGCCTAACTGTTTAATGAATAAGCGTTCAATGTGACATGGAGTGCTTAATGTGGTTTTGAACAGGCGTTCGATGTTACATGAAGAGCCTGTTGTGGGCAGTTGAACGCGTTCGAAGTAACATGAAGCGCCTAATCTCAGCCTTCATGCTTGTTCGAAATAGTTCTGATTTTTTATCAAAAACTAACTTGATGTTTGTGCCCATTTGGGGGAAAAAAGTTCATTTGACTTGGAAATACACATAAAGCGCCTTGTTAAGCGTTCAAAGTGTACTGTTTTTCACTTTGACACATGAAGCGCCTGATGTAGGCGTTTGAAATGTACTGGAATACGAATACTTCACATGAAGTGCCTTATGTAAGCGTTCGGAGTGTACTGGTCTCCATCCACTATACATAAGGCGCCTTATATAGGCGTTTGAAGTATACTGACTTTCAGACACTTCACATTAGACGCCTTATGTAGGTGTTCGAAATGTCATTTATACAAATCATCAAAACTTAACATATTTTAACCGATTGAATACTTCTCGCCAACATGGAATAATTATTTCATTAACATATCGGTCTCTGCGTAATGAATATCTCTTTTTCGAGAGATTATACGCGTGAAAGACCCAGAAAAAAATATATCATGTTCTAAAATAAAATGTCATTTTGCTTTTAGTTCTGAAGGTTTTTCTTTTCACAAGGAGAATACGAAAGAGAAAAAGTAACACCAACGGTTTTGCCGATGAGAGAAAAACTTAAGTTATTTCCAGAAAGCATTTATCTGGATTTTATCATCCTATTCTTACAAGTATTTTCCTATATCTTTGATAAAAAATACGTTTCAAAACTCCGAAAACATAGTTTCAAGGAGACAAAAAGTTTATTTACTCATAAAAAGTTGGAAGGCTGGTGGTGAGGAAGAGTCTCCTATTTGCTAAGTATCATGTCTCCATTCCAACAACAACGGAGAAACTACAGTGGTGGAAACAAAGGTAAGCAAGTTGTTTGTGTAGGTCCAAACAAGATCAAAGGAGTCTGTTAGGTGTGTGGAAAGCTAGGACACCGAGCAGTCAATTGCAGAAAGAGGAAGAGCCAAACCAGCAACCAGGCAAACCTTGTGGAGACTAAAGGAGCAGCAGACAACATCATTGCAGCAGTCGTCTGAACAAAGGTAAACCTTGTTGGTGACACTACGGAATGTGTTGTAGACAGGCGCTACCAGACATATTGCTACTAGTAAAGACCTATTTTCTGAATACAACGAAATAGGCAGTGCTGAGCAAGTCTTCTTGGGAGATGCACATATTACCCAAGTCCTTGCAAGGGTAAGGTGCTTCTCAGTTGACTTCTGGGAAGAAACTGGAGTTGAGCAATGTGTTGCACGTTCTGGCCATGAGTAGAAACTTGATATCTGGAGTGCTACTAAACAAGGGCAAACTTGTTTTAGAATCTGATAAACTTGTATTGTCTAGAAACGGAGAGTTCATTGGTAGGGGATTCTGTAATGGAGGGCTGTTTGTACTTGACGCTATTTGTATTCCTAATAATAAAGGTGCATCTAGTTCGGTTTATTATGCTGAGTCTCTTGATATGTGGCATGCTAGGCTAGGACATGCGAACATAGGAACTATAAAGAAACTCAAAAACATGAACATGATCTCATATGTTGATGATAATTTTGACAGTGTGAACATTGTGTTGATGCTAAACATCATAAGAGACCATTTAAGAAAGTGGATAGAGTTTCTCAAAAATTTGATTTGATCCATAGTGACTTAGGTGATTTTAAGAATCATATGAGCAAAGGTGGTAAAGGTACTATGTCACTTTTATTGATGATTATTCTAGATATGCGAAAGGTATATCTAATTAAGTCATAGGATGAGACCGAGTCTAAGTTCATAATTATAAGAATGAGGTTGAAAATCAATTAGACCTAAGGATCAAAAGGATTAGGACTGATAGAGGTGGTGAATATAGAATAGATTCTTTGCAAAAGTTTTGTGAAGAAAATGGCATTATTCTTTGAAGTCACACTTCCGTACACACCTCCGTCCAACGGGGTAGCCGAAAGGAAAAATAGGACATTGGAAAATATGATGAATGCGATGTTTGGTTAGTTCAAGATTGCCGGATAACATGTGGGATGAGGCATTCTTGACTGCATGTCAAATTTTAATAGACTACCTCATAAGAAGTTAGACAAAATGCTTATGAGTTATGGAAAAGCTCGCTCCTAACATAAATTATTTGAAAGTGTGGGGGCGTTTAGCCAAAATTACCATTCCTGATTTTAAGAGAAGTAAAATCGGGTCAAAGACAAGAGATTGTGTGTTCATTGGATATGCTCAGAATAGTGCAGCATATAGATTCATGGCTATAGATAATAGTTCTATATTGAAATCTAAGGATGCTGAATTCTTTGAGCATGTCCTTTCCTATGAATAGACAATCCGATGTGTTTCCAGGCTTTGAGGTAGGCGAGTCTAGTAAGATCATAGTTGAACAAGAGATAGATATTCCTAGAAGAAGTAAGAGACAAAGATTGATAAGTCATTTGGAAATGATTTCCTACCGGCGTTTTATCTTAGAAGATGTTCCTAAAACTTATGGATATGCCATAAAGTCAATAGATTCTAAGTTTTGGAAAGAAGCCATTAATATTGAACTGAATCCATTTTTAAGTAATAACACTTGGGAGTTAGTAGATTTGCCTAGAGGATGTAAACCTATCAGTTGTAAGTGGGGTCTTTAGGAAGAAAACTAAAGGTGGATGGAACAATTGATAAGTTTAAAGCTAGGCTTGTCGCTAAAGGATTCACACAGCAAGAGGGTATAGATTTCTTTGATACCTATTCTCCGGTTTTCTAGAATCATATTATAGATTATTAGTTCCACTTGCTGTTAAGATATAAATTGTTTTGATGATGAAAAGATGTTTTAAATAAGTTAATTTTATGCTCGAGACTTGATGCAAAATAAGAAAATTACACTATGACAAAAATGGGTGAGATTGGAACTCAGTGTCCAACATCGATCTCTTAGACTGGGAACAGACTTTGATCGAGCGATGTCAGGCAGAAGAAACCTTTCTGTCTAACATCGATCTCTCAAACTAGAGACATCGATCGATCGATGTCACTTCAATCTCTCCCTTGAGAGACTTCGATCGATCGATGTCAGGCGAAGGAAACCTTACGTCCAACATCGAATCTCTCAGGCCAGGAAGGAGACATGATCGATCGAAGTACAATAGTCTCTCCAGGGGGACTTCGATCGATCGATGTCCAGCAGTTTCAAAACTGCAGAGTTTCTGGACGACATCGATCTCTCACCCCAGGCACTTCAATCGATCGATGTGCCCCAGAATTCAAATTTTTATGAATGTTGGAACAAAATCCCAGGGAGATTCAGGGTATTTTCTCTATCCAATCTTCTTGTGGACTTTACCCCAACATACTACATGCTTTCTTGACTATTATATCATGTCTAAGCAATCTTAGGTTGGCTATTGAGGATCAAATCACTCCATAGGGTGGCTAAAGACTATTTGGGCATTATCTTGACATTTGATGTAGTTGAAGACATGGTGGAGGCCTCAAAAACGTGGTGAACTTCATCTATAAATGGGAGAATCTTGGATGAGGCAAAAACACACTTTAATCATCATCAAGCTTCATCATTCATTGTATTATACTTCTCTCATATTTGTAAAAGTGCTTAAATCTTGTTAAGCCTTTCTTTGTTCTTCATTGTTTTTATATTGAGAGATAGAGAGTCTAGCACAAGAGAACCATAAGTATTTGATCTTTTGCTTGTGCTTAGACTGGTGACAAAGTGTGAACCTTACTAATTCCTTCAACCCATTGTGAGAAAGTTCTTGAGGAAACTTTGTTGAAGTTGTGATGTAGTAAGAAGTTTTCTTGCTAGAACTGTAAGTGCTGATAGTTGCTGTGGTTGCACAAGTGTCTTTTGTGCAAGAAGTTGCTATTGTTGTTTGCTTACACCTAAGGTATTAGTGTAAGTGTTCTGTGAGCTTGTTCTTATTATTTTTAATAAGAAGAGTAGTTGTTTGAAAATCCACTTTGGCAACAAGTGGTAGTGAGTAGAATCATTTACGAATCGAACCACACTAAAATCCGGGATACTCATTCATTGTTTCTCACTCTCCCATTCTTGCTTTGATTTTGCATTCCATTGAGTTGAGCCACAAAGAAAATTCCGCAAAAGGTGCCAAACACTCTATTCACCCCCCTCTAGAGTGTGTTTCGGACCTCAACAATTGTATCAGAGCTAACCTTGATTGCTTGGCTTATCTTTGGCAAGTAGCAAGGTTAAAGATCATGGAAATGACAACCTCAACCTCTTCATCTCACACTTCAACCTCCAAGCATACTGCACTTTTTCAGAATCAAACCTAAAGCACCTATGTTTAATGCCAAAATTATTCTTTGTGGAATTTCGAATGATCAATCATTTGAAAGGCTGTGGATTTGATATATGGAGAGCCGTTGTCAAAGGAATTGAAGTTCCTATGATCACCAACTCAAAAGGAGAATCAATGTCAAAGATAGGGATGACTACAAGCGACGAAGAGAAGATAAACTTCACCATCAATGGCAAGCATTTGATATTCTCTCAAGTGCTTTACCACCACCGAGCTCATAAGACTCCAAGGTCTTGAAAACAACCGAGAGGCATGGAAAGGACTTGAAATGATACACGAAGGAACGAAGCAAGTAAGAATGGCCAAAAGACTCATGCTCATGAAAGAATATGAGATGTTCGAATGAAGAGCGAAAGATTGAGGAGAAATCGACTGATTCACACGAATAGTGAATCAACTTTTCATGGTGGACAAGAAAATCTCAAATGAAGACCTTGTCTCAATCTTTGCCAGAGAATACACCTAAAGTCACCACCATCACCGAATAAAGAATCTCAAGACTCTTACCATTGATGAGCTATCCGGTAATCTTCTTACTCATGAAATTCTTATTGATGAACAAAATAGGATGAATCCTAACAAGCCCACACAAACATCACACAAGGATTGGTGGTAGAGTCCGATGAATCGGATGAGAAGTTGCTCTTCTAGTAAGAAAATTTAGAAAAATGACAACAGAAATAAAGTCAAGCAAGAAAGTTTTTCAAGAGTGGTCCAAGGAAAAAGAAGCAAGTAAAATTGCTATAGATGTGGTCGACCCGGTCACTTCATTGCCGATTGTCACATCAAGGAGCCGCAAAAAGAGAAGAAGGTCTTTCCTCAAAAAGGAAAGCCATCAATGCGGAGGTAACCACGTGGGATGATCTCCTATCCGTCGGAAGGAGAAGAAAGTGAAGATCAAGATTTGACTTGTTGCAATAGTTGAAAATCCAAATGCTCAACATACTTGCCTCATGGAAATTGAAGATGACCTTGAGGTAAATTCTAATCCTTCTAATTTGCAAGATGAAATAGAGAATTTGCAAGATGATTTTAAAAACTGAATTTAAAGTATAAACATTTGAAGAAAGGAGTTCAAGAAGTGCATTTTAGAAAATAAGAAATTGCATGATAAGAACATCTTTGATATTTCAAGAGCATGACATCATACTCACCATACATAAAACCGTAGCTCTTGAAAATGTGGAAATAGAAAGAATATGAGAAACTAAGGTTAGATTTACAAGACTAACCAATGGTAAAATAATCTAGACAAACTACTTGGAAACAAAGAATTGGAAATAATAAATCCGTTTCGGATTTAATTTATCAACTTTCTTCCATTAAGACTAAGTCATTAAAGAAAAAGTACAACGAGAGAAAAACACAACATAACTCATCATCTTCTAAACCAAGGCATGTACCCACTTGTTTCATTGCAACAAAGTAGGGACATGTGAAGAATGCATGTAGAGCTAGATTTGGAAGCATGTATGATTGGAAGCCTAAGGGTCGACAAACTAATCCTTAAAGACCCAACCATCCAAAGGGATACAATGCATAATCTCTTTGGTTTTGTAGGCTCTCAAGATAATGGAGTAAGCCAAAGAAGAAGGAACCAAATGGCTTATGGACAGCGGATGTTCAACGCACATGACCAGGAGACAAAATCGTTTGTTCACAAAGCTCAAGCTCCAAGATGGTGGAACGGTGGCATTTTGGCAATGGAGAGCCAAAATCCTTGAACATGGAGAAATTTGGTAACTCTTCTTTTCACCTATTAATAATGTACTATATGTAGAAGGGGCTTAAATATAATTGATAAGTGTTAGCCAACTATGTGATGCTAATTTTCAAGTTGAATTTGTGGAAAGAAAATGCATTGTGAAAAGAACAATAAGATTGTTTTTTGAGGCTATAAGGAAAATGATGTTTACAAATTTAGCACACATGATTTGATATCACAAAATGTTTCTTGCCTAGTTGCCAAAAATGATTTGACTCAACTATGCATAGACGTACTTAGGACATATTAGTTTAAAAATTTCAAATAGATTTGCAAAAATGAAAAGGTCCCAAGGTCTTCCAAATTGAATTCGAAAACCATGGCTTATGTGACACTTGTCAAAAGGCAAAGCTTGTTAAAATAAGCTTCAAGCCCAAAAGTGAAATCTCCACCACCAAAACCTCTACAATTACTTCATATGGATTGTATAGGGATATTGGTACAGGCAAGTCCTAGGTTAGAAAACATTACACCTTTGTGGTGGTAGACTGACTTCTCTAGGTACACTTGGGTAATGTTTTTAGCCAAAAAGAATGATGCATGTCCAAGAGTTTATAAACTTTGTAGGAGATTAGAAAATCAAAAAGAAGACACAATTAAGGAAATTAGAAGTGATAGAGGTGCTGAGTTTGATGGTGAGTTTCAAGAATTTTGTGTATACAAAGGGTATGGACACCAATTTCTCGGCTCCAAGAACTCCTCAACAAAATGGTGTTGAAAGAAAAAAATAGAAACTTCAAGAAATGAGTAGAGCCATGCTAAATGAATTTGAGCTACCCAAGTATTTTTGGGCAAGCGGTAAACACCGCTTGTCATGTATCAATAGAGTTTATTTGAGACCATCTCTCAAAAAGACTCCTTATGAGCTTTGGAAAGGTAGAGTACCAAATATTGGTTATTTCAAGGTATTTGGTTGTAAGTGTTTTATACTTAACACCAAAGATAACTTGGGATGAAGAATCTTTATGGGATATGCTCAAAATAGCAAGGCATTTAGGGTATATAATAAAGGAGCATGAAAGTTGAAGAATCAATTCATGTCAAGTTTAGTGAACTCATTGAGGATGAACCAAGCATTAATGATGATGATGAAATAATTGAAGTCATATAGAAAATTTGAGAATCCAAAAGGTAATATTGTCATTGACCTTAGGATTGATCCCCTTGAACCTAAGGTTGAAATGAAGAAGTAGGAGGAGATACCTCAAATTTACCGGAGTCATATAAGTATAGGAAAGATCATCCTAAAGAATTAATATTAGGTGAAACTAGTCAAGGCATAATGACTAGGAGAAAATTTAATGAAAATGCCTTCATTTCACAAGTTGAGCCTAAAAATATAAAGAGGCATAAATGATGAAGATTGGGTTTAGCCATGCAAGAAGAGCTAAATCAATTTGAAAGGAGTGATGTTTGGGAATTAGTGGATAAACCTAGTGATCATCCCATAATTGGCACTAAATGGGTATTTAGAAACAAAATGGATGATAAAGGAAATTACTAAAACAAGCTAGGTTAGTAGCTCAAGGATATAGACAAGAGAAGGCATAGACTATGATGAGACCTTTGCCCCTAGCTAGGTTAGAAGCTATTAGGATGCTATTAGCATATGCATGCTATAAGGATTTCAAACTATATCAAATGGATGTGAAATCCGCATTCTTGAATGGAATAATTCAAGAAGAGGTGTATGTAGCTCAACCAGGGGTTTGAAAATCATGATTATCCAAATCATGTATTTAAACTCAAAAAGGCCCTTTATGGACTTAAACAAGCTCCTAGGGCATGGTATGAAAGATTAAGTAACTTCTACTTGAAAATGAGTTTTCAAGAGGAAAAGTCGACACTACTCTTTTTATTAAAGAACAAAAACCATCAATTGCTTGTTCAAATTTATGTGGATGATATTATATTTGGTGCTACTAATGATTCTCTTTGTGAGCATTTTGCTAAATTGATGGAAGGAGAATTTGAGATGAGCATGATGGGTGAACTCAACTACTTTCTTGGTCTTCAAATCAAGCAAACTCAAGATGGAGTATACATATCTCAAACAAAGTATACAAAGGATTTACTCAAGAAATACAAGTTTGAGGATGGAAGAAGTGTGAGCACACCAATGAGCACAAGTACAAAGCTTGACAAAGATGAAAAAGGAAAGCCGGTTAGGTAACCAAATATAGGGGTATGATTGGTAGTTTGACTTTATTTAACCGCTAGTAGACCGGATATTTTGCATTCTATATGTTTATGTACTAGATTTCAAAGTATGCCTAAGGAATCACATCTAGTTTCCATTAAACGTACCTTTAGGTACTTGAAAGGAACCTTGAACTTTGGGTTGTTTTATCCCCAAAATGGATGTTTGATTTAAGAGGGTATAGTTGACTCCGACTATGCCGGAAACCTAGTTGATAGAAAAAGCACCTCCGGGACATGCCATATTCCTTGGAGATTGCTTAGTTTCTTGGTTCTCCAAGAACACCAAATAGTGTGTCACTTTTAACAGTGGAATCCGAATATGTATCGGCCGCTTCGTGTTGTGCACAACTACTTTGGATGGTCCACAATGTTAAGTTATGATAAAGTACCCATCTTATATGACAACATTTCAGCAATAAGCATAGCACAAATCTGGTTCACCATAGTAGGACAAAACATATTGAAGTGAGGCCTCACTTCATAAGGGATTGTATTCAAAAAGGATTAGTTTGCATTGAATTTGTTCCAACAAATGACCAACTAGCAGATATCTTTACTAAATCTCCCCACTGAGACATTCGAATCAATTAGAACAAGATTAGGGATGATAAACAATGGTTAGAGGGTCAAAACTATCAAAAAGGCAGATTCCAGCACACATCGATCGATCTATGTGGCAGTCTCAGACACTGATGTCAAATACAGCATCGATCGATCGAAGTATATGACATCGATCGATCGATGTCAGCGGGCATAAACTTAAAAGCTGCGAACTCCTTTCTTTTTTTTCACTTTCCTCTTTCCCCAAACGCAATCCGTAACTCTCTTTCGCTCAAAACGCTAAACTTCCTCTTTTACGCTCAAAATCCTTGCCAAAGTCTCAATTGTTTCTTCAAATCAGACCTCCATTCCCAAAATCTCATCATTCTCATCTCCATTTTCGAACAAATTCGAACCCTAACCATCCATGGCTCATAAAACGAAATCTTCTTCCAAGAGGCAACGAATCTCTCATGAGGGTGAAAATGAGCCTCAACAATCTTCTCTATTTGTTCCAACTGGATCTAGGACACAAGGGTTGAGGAAGAGAGCAACCTCCTCTCATGAGGCCATGTTGAGTGAGAAAAGGGGAAGGCTCACTCTGAACAATTTCCATGGCTCAAGTCCAGAGAATACAAGGATTTTTCGAAAGAGCCTATGGGCACATGTAAATTTTCCTACATTTCTTTAGAGCTCAATTACTGTTTAGTGAGTGGAAAAAACAAAAAGGTCTACCATTCCCTTAAAATTGCTCAAAATTGAAGACATTTTGAGCAATGAGGATTTGAAACCGATCATCGAATGGTTTGATGATCAAAAATAGAGACCTGTTTGGGAGGTCTCTCAAATGACAAATATGTATACCTATTACACTAGGATGTTCTATGCTAATCTGTGGGTAGATTACAGAATTGGAGTGCCTTATGCTTTAAATTCAGTGATAGATGGTCAATTGTTAGAGTTTAGTTCTAAGACCATCAATGAGTTACTTGAAGTTCCTGATGAGGGTTGGGAAGATTTTGATCTATGGAGGTGGGATACGTATAAGTATCAAATTTCCGAGGATGGGGTTAAAACATTCATTGGATTTCACCCCACCAAAAACACCAATGACATGCCTTTGGTGTATCGAGTCTTGCTTCCCATTGCCACTTTTTGTGTCAATGGTAAGTTGGCTAAACTCCCGAGCAATTTGGATTTTTATATAGCTTACCGTATTGCTATGAGGGAAACGGTGAATTTTGGGGAAATTGTTTTTGCGAATATGATGGAAACCGTAACGAAGAAATCCAAGGCGTTTCCATATAACAATCTCATCTATAGATTGCTCAAGAAGGCTAATGTGGTGTTGGATGAGGAGTATACCAAACAGATATCCAACAAGAATTATTATACAAAGGCCAACATCCAACAAATACATAAGTCACGAAAAGAAACGCAAAAGCGGGGTGGTCAATATGACCAAGATCGAGGAAAGAAGGCTGAAGCAATATTCCACCTTAGGATCCCTTCCTCCCCATCACCCCTGAACCTCCCACCTAAACCCTCCTCTCATCCCCAACACAACCGCCCTCACAACCAAGCTCTACCTCCCAATCGACAAAGGAAAGCTCCAATGGAGGGAATCTAGGGGGTTTCCGAGGAAGAATTCAATGTGGAGGCTGAAAATTGACCGAAATCAACCATACACTTGGTCAATGGGGGAGGACTTGACCAAGGCGGCAAGTATGGTATTGATGATCTGGAGAAGGAAAAACGCAAGTCTTACGAAAAGGATCAAAACTTTAGAGACGGAGCTAATTTCAAAGACCAAGTACCAAAAATTGAAGACAGATCTCAAGGCAGCCCTATCCTGGTTTATGCTTCTTCTTCCGATGAAGAGTAATTACTCTATTTTTCCCTATTTCCTCCGTAGCTATAGGAATCGCTTCGAAGTTGAGATTACTCATGTATCTCACAAACTTCATATTTTGCTTGATGATATTTAAATTCTTCATTTTCGTGTCTTTTATCATTTTTTTGATGTTTTCAAAAAAGAGGAGAAGTTGGTGGTTGAGTCTTGATGTGTTGGTGGTTGGAGTCTTGATGTGTCGATTGTTGATGGCATGGTTTAAATTGGCTTAAGTCTTGGTGTTTTGCATAACATACTTGTTTTGAGAAGTTTGGAATTGGCATGGCATGGCATGAAGTTTCTTGATCTTGACATTGTTTGCTTGGCAATATAAGTTGGCATCATGAATTGCTTGATACAAAATACATGCTTGATATGCTTGGTAACATCTAAATTGATTGGCATTGACATGAGTATTATGGTATGCTTGTTTGATAGTATACATGTTAAAAATATGAAATTTGGTGCATGGGTCAAGAGGGAGCATTTTGGTATTGACATCATATTTATTGATTTGGAAGATTACATGATTGAGGGGGAGTTTGTTTGATGTGTTCATGGATTAAAGGGGAGTTTTAAAATATCAAGTTTGATGTGAATTTATCAATTAAAACATCTTTTGAATCATGGTTTTGAAATCATCAAAAAGGCGGAGATTGTTAAGATATAAATTGTTTTAATGATGAAAAGATGTTTTAAATATTAATTTATGCATTGAGACCTGATGTAAAATAAGAAAATTACACTATGGCAAAATGGTTGAGATTGGAACTTCTTGTTCCAACATTGATCTCTCAGCATGGGGACATCGATCAATCGATGTCATCAGGCAAGAAACCTTTCTGTCCAACATCGATCTCTCAACCTGTGGACGTCAATCGATCGTGTCACTTCAGTCTCTCCCCAGGGAGACTTCGATCGATCGATGTCAGGCAGAAACCTTTCTGTCCCAACATCGATCTCTCACCTGTGGACATCGATCAATCGATGTCACTTCAGTCTCTCCCCAGGGAGACTTCGATCGATGTCAGGCAGAAACCTTTCTGTCCAACATCGATCTCTCAGTCCAGGGGACATCGATCGATCGAAGTGACATCAGTCTCTCCAGAGGGACTTCGATCGATCGATGTCAAGCAATTTCAAAACTGCAGAGTTTCTGGAGGACATCGATCTCTCACCCCAGGCACTTCGATCGATCGATGTCCCCCAGAATTCAATTTTTGTGGAAAGTTGGAACAAAATCCAAGGGAGATTTATGGTATTTTGTTTATCCAATCTTGTTCAAATTCTTGTGGACTTTACCCCAACATACTACATGCTTTCTTGACTATTATATCCATGTCTAAGCAATCTTAGGTTGGATATTGAGGATCAAATCACTCATAGGGTGGCTAAAGACTATTTGGGCATTATCTTGACATTTGGTGTAGTTAAAGACATGGTGGAGGCCTCAAAACGTGGTGAACTTCATCTATAAATGGGAGAAGCTTGGATGAGGCATAAACACACTTTCATCATCATCAAGCTTCATCATTCATTGTATTATACTTCTCTCATATTTGTAAAAAGTTCTTAAAGCTTGTTAAGGCCTTTCTTTGTTCTTGATTGTTGTATATTGAGAGATAGAGAGTCTAGCACAAGAGGAACCATAAGTATTTGATCTCTTGCTTGTGCTTAGATTAATGAGAAAGTGTGAATCTTACTAATTCCTTCAACTCACTGTGAGAAAGTTCTTGAGGAAACTTGTTGAAGTTGTTGAGATAGCAAGAAGTTGTTCTTTCTAGAAATGTAGTTGCTGTAATTGATGTGGTTGCACAAGGTGTATTTTGTGCAAGAAGTTGTTGTTGTGTTGCTTACCTAAGGTGGTTAGTGTAAGTGTTGCTGAGGTTGTTCTTATTATTTTTAATAAGAAGAGTAGTTGTTTGAAAATCCACTTTGGCAACAAAGAGGTAGTGGAGTAGAATCTATCATGATTCGAACCACTCTAAATCCGGTATACTCATTCATTGTTTCTCACTTCCCATTCTTGCTTTTATTTGAATTCCATTTGAGTTGAGCCACAAAAGAAAATTCCACAAAAAAGTGTCAAACACTCTATTCACCTCCTCCCGCTAGAGTGTGTTTTGGATCCAACACTTGCTTCTATTTATAAGCTTGTTATTCACCAAATGAATATAAAAACAGCATTTTTAAATGGAGACTTAGAAGAGGAAATATACATGAAACAACCGGAGGGTCATCGTCATCATCATCATCCGGACCAGTATATCCCAACGACAGTATAAACAACCGAAGGGTATAATAGTTAAAGGCCAAGAGCATAAAGTGTGTAGGCTTAAGTAATCCTTGTATGGTCTTAAGCAAGCACCTAAACAATGGCACGAAAAATTTGATAATAAAATGGTATCAAATGGTTTTATAGTTAGTGAGAGTGACTGGTGTGTGTAGCAAGTTTAATGGTTGTGATGGTGTCATTATTATTGAGAAATATGTTAGATAATTTTCAAAGTCATGATTTTAAGTGGTGAATACTTACAAATGTCACACATGGTGTTATATGTGATTAAAGTTGAAAAAGTTGAAAAAGTTGACATAGATCTCTCATGTTGTTGCAACGTCGATCGATCTATGTACATAGATCCCTCACATCAATCGATCTATGTAAGGCAGTGAAAGTTCAAGACCTTACGGTGAGACATTGATCTCGGAACCTGAGACACATCGATCGATCGATGTACATCGAACCTTCACTTCGATCGATCGATGTAGGTCAGAAACAAATTCTGAACCTTACTGTGAGACATCGATCTCTGAAGCTGAGGCACTTCGATTGATCGATGTCTAGGGTTTTTAAAAATATTTTTCTAAAAAAATGTCAAAATGGTTGTTTCATTTGTATACGATTTATACATGTTTATTATGGGATTATTATGTGTTTTGGTGATTTTAAATATATTGTGACTAATGTGTCTTGGAAGTTCAAACACTTACCAAATAGGGCAAAATTAGAATTTGAGTTTTTGTAGGAACATCACATGGCGAAATATTTCAAGGATGTATTCCTTATACTATTTATCATGACAAAGATGATATCATGATTTTCTGACCATCGGGGTCATTTCTGGAGTTTTCTCATACCAGGGGCATTTGACCATTTCACCCCTGAGGGCATTTTTGGTATTTTCACTCAAGGAATCTCTTGAGCATATTATTATCTTCATTCTGGATTTGAGTTATTATTATCTTGAAGATTATATGATGATTCTTTATAATATTCTCTCAAATGATGATATTATTGATTATAGCGGGATATGTGACGAGTTTTGATGTCACATTCTATTTTTATCTTGAAGACTCTATTTTATATGTATTGGAGGTTATCATTCATCATTTTTCAGAGGTTTTCAAGGTGTTAAAGGTGTGGAAATGTTCACGACATGCAAGAAGAAATAGTTGGAACATTGGTGTTATATATTGTTGTAATGTTGTCCATTATTTTGATGATTTCTTCTTCAAAAATTTGAGTTGATATGCATATACATATGTCCAAAAACGTTGTATATTCAGGTGAAGGGATATATTATTAATTTGATGGGTTGGTGACAAGTGAACCAATCAAAAGGAGCTAGTTGGCAAAATTGCCAGCTAGGAAAATTCAAACATGGTTACCAACGGCTAGGCTGAAGTTTTCAGCAGATTTTTTGGTCAAATTCAGCCTCACATGCCCTATTCTTGTGCTTGTAGTTGAGGGTATTTTGGTGGTATTATCCTCTCTTATTATCTTCATTTTACAAAGGATAATCAAGAGATTATTTTTTTGGAAAATCCAAGAAGTAGCCAATGGCTACTAAGGCATCTTGGAGCTGATTTTTGAGTTTGAATGTGTCTATTCTCACATGCCTATTATCTTGCCAAGGAGTTGAGAAGATGATGGAGTTGTTATGGCCATATTATCTTCACATTTTCAAGATAATTCCAAGTCATTTTGGAGCTAATTTTCGGCCAACAAAGTGATGCCAAGGTGGACCAATTATGTTTTCTTATTTTGCCAAGTGTACAATGCCAACCAATGATGTGAAGACACTTGGACTGATGATGAAGATGGTGACACATGTGCATTCTTATCTCCAAGGCTCAATTCACACTATAAATAGGAGGCAATGGTGAAGAAAGAAACACACTTGAAGCTCACTTGAGCATTTGTTGAATTGTCTAGCTATCATGTTCTTGTTGTTGTTCTTGTTCCATTCTTTCTAGCAAAGGTGTACTTGTTGTATTTGTTGAGCTACAAGCCTCTTGAGCTTCATTTTTAAGATTGATTAGCCAATTCTATAAGGCTATTCAATAGGAGGTAGAGTGTTGCAACTAAGTGTTGCATAGAAAGTGTTCATCCAAGTCTTGAATAGGGTTGGTGTATAACCCAAGGATCAAGCTTGGTTCAAGTTGTAAGGTGATTCATTTCATAGTGAAATCCAAGAAAGGTGTTCCTTAGGAATGGAGTAGGTCACATTGACCGAACCAGGATAATTCTCGGTTGCTTGTCTTTTCTTCATTTCTGTTTTCTGCCCGTTTTTATTGCAGTTTTCACACAACTTCTCACGACTTGAAAAAATTGCTAAACACTTTCCAAATTCGTGATTTTTGGTGGAGTTATACTTCAGACTGTTATCTTTCATTTGCAACAAAATCACTTGATTTCAGCAAGGGAAAGTTAGTCTTTCAGTCTTTACAAAATAACTACTCCAATCTGGCTGCAATCTGACCAGTTTTGAGAAAACTTGAATTATGTTTCATCAAGATTGTTTAAGGTCAGGGCCTTTTGGAAAAATTAACTACACATCCTAAGGAGTGTTTTGATATAAAGAACAATCTTTTCAGTTGAGTATTCAAAGAGAGACACTTTTTTCAAATCAACAACATTCTGTCCAATTCTGTCCAGATTGACCATCAGAATCTTTTTATTTGTTTGAAGGGTCAACGATCTTATTTTTGTCTAATATTTGGACAGAGTCTTTTTAACACATTGAAGTTAAATTTTGAAAAGTTCATAATTTTTGGAGTTGTGTACACTTTTTTTGAATTTTTCAAAAACAGGATATGAATCTGAGGGTCTAGATTCTGTTTTCAAAGGGGATTTTTACAAAGGTAGTAGTGTAATTTCCGCTAACACTATTCACCTCCTCTAGTGGTGTTTATTGCAGGTGCACGGTTCAACAATTGGTATCAGAGCCAGGTCTACACCACTCAAAGAAGCAAGATTCAACATCGTACAAACAACACAAGGCAAGAAACAATATTTCAAAGTAGCCTGCTAGTCTCAAAACAAAGGTACATACAATGGCCGTAGTTTCTCACAAAGGTGATTTGGAAGGTATGTCCACAACTGCTTCCTCTTTTCGATGGTAATAATTTTGTTCATTGGAAACTAAGAATGAGGCTATTCTTAATGGCTATAGACATCGATTTATGGTCTATAGTTGAAGATGAGCCGTACATTCAATAAGATTGTACAAGTTAGTGGAGTCACACAGGAAGTAGAAAAATATAAAAGTGAATGGTCTTCGAAGATAAAAAGAAAATGTCTATGAATGCTAAAGCCATGCAATTGCTTTTAAATGGACTTATGAATTCTGAAGCAGGATATGTGTCAAATTGCACAAACACGCATGACATGTGGAATTCATTAGAATTAAAGCATGAAGGTACTAGGTGTAAAAGAATAAAAATAAACATGCTTATGAATGAATTAGAATCTTTCAAAATGTTGCCGAACGAATCCATAACATATATGGTTACTAATATTTTCAATGCTCTGAAGTTTTAGGGAAATCATTCACCAACAATGAGAAGGTGCAAAAGGTGCAACGAAGCCTTCCTGCTAAATGGAATCCTAAGGTCATGGCAATTGAAGAAACAAAGTCAATCTATAAGATGGATGAATTAATCGGTTCACTTAGAGTATACAGGTAAAGCTAAACCATCGAAAGTCTGAAGTCTAAGACATCTGGTGAGTCTATAGCTTTCAAACAACTGAAACACATGCTAGTAATGATGATAGTCATAGTGATAATGAATTAGACGATGACTTGATATTGATAGCGAGAAAACTTAGAAAGTTTTTCAAACGTCCTAATAGGAATAGACAACGTTCTTCTTCTTTTCTTTTTCTCAACCTAAGAAAAATAACTCTAACAACAATAAATGGTATAATAAAGAGTTAAAGTTAAACTACAAATGCGGTCAAAAAGGACATATTTCATATGATTGTCCAACAAAGAAAATAATAATAACAACAATAATAAAAAGCCAAGGACAAGGAGGCACAAACGACAAAGGCAAAGGAGACCAAGCCAAGGAAAGGCAAACGAGCAATGAAGGTGAGCACATGGAGCGACTCATCCGACTCAGAATTGAAACTGAGGAAGCTCAATCTGCTTCGTATCCAACGAGGTAAGTTCTTCTCTGATAGTGATTCTGATAGTGAAATGACATTTGATGAAATGTATGAAGAATTTTTAAAAATGCATGCTCACTGTAAGAAGCTCTCTAAAGAAAAGAAGAAACTAATTGAAGAAAATGACAAGCTGAAGACGTCAACTTGGAATTTTCTGAACAATTAGAGTCTTTAAACAAGAGTCTACTAATACTCTTGATTCTTTAGATTAACATTGAATCACTTAGGAAAAATGAACAAAAGTTAAAAACGGAAAGTAGTATGTTAAAGTCTAAGTTAGAAGTTGTGAAAATGAGATAGTACAACTTAAGTCTTCTAAACTAAACTTAGAAAAAATGTTAGAACAATTTAAATCGGGTGCTAATATGATAGATACACTAATATCATCACAAAAGTATGGAAATGATAAAACCGGGTTAGGCTATAAAGAAGAAAATGTAAAGTAGATAAAAAGACTAAGTTTGTCTCATCTAGTACAAAAATGCCATATAATACAACGAAATCAACTTTGCCTGCTACATCTACTTCTACTCCTTCTTCTGTTTATTCTAAGGCAAAAGATACAACACACCCACAAAAGCACATACATATCAACGTGCAACTAGGCAAAATTTTGCATCTAGACAACCTAGAAACTATGCCTACATGTATACGAATACAACTAAAATAATAAAATGCATTCAACTTATTATGAACCTAAGTATAGACAATACTCATATAAGAATTATAGAAATGCATATGAACATACACATATAGCCATTCAAGAAACAAAATCATGTGCCTTATACCACTATCAAAATCGGCCAAGAAATTCTTATCAACCAAGATACAATATGTACAACAATGCATCAACTTTTAAATGGAATGGACATTTACATGAAAATTCTTTGTGTTATTCAACTTATAAAATGTCAAATATGTGCCAAAAGGACATCCAAGTTTGGATACCAAAGGGTATATAAACAAGGATGGTGTCCCTAACATTCAAGGACCCAATAAAGGGTACCTAAAACTTTGTCTCCATTGTAGGAAAATCGCAAGGAATGCAAGAAGGAGGCAAAGTCAAAGAATCTAAAAACAAATGGTTTTTAGATAGTGGATGTTCAAGGCATATGACGGGAACCCCAAACTATTCACCGAGTTGGAACATATCAAGAATGGAGGAAAGGTAACATTCGGTGACAACAACAAAGGACAAGTTGTTGGAAAAGGAACAATTGGGGACCCTAACACATTTCAAATACGAAATGTGTTGTTAGTAAGTAATCTTTCTTATAATTTATTAAGTATTTCTCAACTTATAGATTGTGGATATAATGTTTTTTCTTCCCAATTCTTGTGATATAATAAATGAAAAAGGAGAAATGTTTAAAAGGAAATAGGATGGTAACATTTATACTCTTACCTTAGATAACATGTTAGATGCTAAGGTTAGTGTTTAATATCACATGACTTAGATGTGAATTTATGGCATAGAAGATTAGGCCACATAGGAATTTCAACCATTAAGCAATTATCTAAGGAGAATTTAATTAGAGGAATGCCTAAGTTAGACTTAGATAATTTTCAAATGTGTGAAACATGTATTAAAGGAAAACACATTAAAGAAACATTAAAACCGAAACATGAAGTGAGTACTAGTCATGTACTAGAATTGCTTCACTTAGACTTATTTGGTCCAAGTAGGACAAGAAGTCTAGGTGGACACTATGTGTGTGTCATAGTAGATGATTACTCACGCTACACATGGACATTGTTCTTAACACACAAAGACGATGCTCCATTGGCAATCGAAACTCTATTAAGCAACTTGAAAATTATACGAAGAAAATGTTAAAGAATTAGAAGTGATAGAGGTGGAGAATTTAAAAACAAAGATGTAATCAAATTTTGTGAACTACATGGAATAAACATGAATTCTCACCACCTAGAACACCAACTCAATGGAGTTGTTGAACGTAAAAATAGAACAATTCAAGAAGTTGCTAATGTTATGTGAAAATAAATTACCAAAATATTTATGGGCTGAAGCTGTTAGTTGTGCATGCTATATTATAAATAGGCTTCTATTAGAAAGAAATTAAATAAAACACCTTATGAATTGTTAAACAATAGACAACCTAAATAGATTATCTTAAGTTTGGATGTAATGTTTTGTGTTGAACACTAAGGATAATCTAGACAATTTGAACAAAAGTCTATTGAATGCATATTTGTTGGTTATTCAACTAATTCAAGAGCATATAGGTGTTATAATCCTGCATCTAGAAAAATAATTGAATCTATACATGTGAAATTCAATGAAAATGCATGCTTTGAAGTTAGTGATAAAATCAACATAAACAAACTAATGTTGAAAATATGTTTGATGATGATATTACTTGAGCCTGTACTTGATCATCTAGAACCAACTCCCCCTGAACAAGACATGCATGAACCCTTATGAAATAAATGAAGAGATTTGCAATTGGAAGATAATACAACTAATGATCCATTACATATGATAATATTCATACAAATGAAACATTTGAACAAGATGAGGGTGAACCTAGTCAATCTAGGAATTGGTGGCATCCTAAAGAATTAATCATTGGGGATCCAAGTGTTGGGGTTAGAACACGTAGAAACTTAAGTCAACTTGAAGGACATAGTTTAATCTCACACTTAGAACCTAAGAATGTAAAGAAGCCTTAGGTGATATATCTGGATAGATGCCATGCATGAGGAATTAAATCAATTCACAAGGAACAATGTGTGGGACTTAGTACCTAAACCGAAACAAGTCATAATATAGGAAATGGGTTTAGGAATAAAATGGATGAACAAGGAAACATCACAGAATAAGGCTAGGCTAGTCGCACAAGGTTATAATCAACAAGAAGGAATAGATTATGAAGAAACCTTTGCACCCGTTGCACGACTAGAAGATTAGATTGTTACTTGCTATTGCAAGTCTAAGCAACATCAAACTCTTCCAAATGGATGTCAAGAGTGCATTCTTGAATGGATACATCCAAGAAGAGTGTTTGTGAAACAACCCCTGGATTCGAAGATCCAAAGAATCCTAACCATGTTTACAAGCTTAAGAAAGCTTTATATGGTTTGAAACAAGCTCCAAGAGCTTGGTATGATAGATTTGCAAACTTTCTTATTGCAAATAATTATCAAAGGGGAACATAGACAACACATTATTCCTAAGAAGAAAAGATAATGACTTATTAATAGTTCAAATTATGTAGACGATATTATCTTTGGTTCAACAACCCTACCTTAGTAAAAGACTTCGAAATGTATGAAGTCAGAATTTGAAATGTCAATGGTAGGAGAGTTGAATTACTTCTTAGGCTTCAAATCAAACAAACCCCTCAAGGAATTCACATTAGCCAACTTAAGTATGTCAATGATATGATTAAGAAGTTTGGCTTTGAAGAGTTGAAACCACCTACACCCATGAGTGTTAGCACCAAACTAGACAAGGATGAAAATGGTAAACCTTTTGATGACACACTTTATAGGTCTATGATTGGATCTCTGTTATACTTAACGCATCAAGACCTGATCATGTTTATGTGTGTATGTGTGCTAGGTTTCAATCTTGTCCTAAGGTATCTCATTACAATGAGTGAAAAAGATCTTTAGATATCTTAAACACAACCTCACTTAGGACTTTGGTATGATAGAAACACTAAGTTGGAATTATACGCATATAGTGATGCTGATTATGGTGGTTGTAAATTAGATAGAAAATCCACTAGCGGTACGTGTCAATTCATAGGAACCAACTTGATCTCTTGGTTTTCTAAAAAGCAAGCTATTGTAGCTCTTTCTACCACTGAAGCCGAGTATATAGCCTTGAGTTTGTGTACTACCCAAATACTTTGGCTTAAACAACAACTTAGTGATTTTGGCATTAAAATGAAAAAGATTCCAATTTTCTGCATAGCACAAGTGCGATCAATCTTTCACGGAATCCGGTACTTCATTCTAAGGCCAAACACATTGAGGTAGCACTTCCTTCGAGATCATGTTCAAAATGAGGATATAGTTATAAACCATGTAGAACTGATCACCAAATCGCTGACATCTTCACCAAACCCTTAATCAAGCCTTTTGAAACTTACGAGCCAAGTTAGTATGATGACTTACGATACCATTGCTAGTTCTATCTTTTGCATGATTTGCAAAATAAAGGGGAGATAGATAAGAACATGATTTTAAGTCATATGCTAAGTTTAATTGGTATAAATAGTGGAGCATAGGTTAAGGGGGAGAGTATAAGTTGAGGGGGAGCATACTATTTAAAAGTTTGAAACAATTGGTAAAGTTGTGACATTAAAATCATGTTAAGTTATTTTGAAAATCATCCAAAAGGGGGAGAATGTTGAGAAATATGTTTGGATAATTTTCAAAGTCATGATTTTAAGTGGTGAATACTTAAAATGTCACATGGTGTTATATGTGATTAAAAGTTGAAAAAGTTGAAAATTGACATAGATCTCTCAGGTTGTTGCACATCGATCGATCTATGTATATAGATCCCTCACATCGATCGATCTATGTAAGGCAGTAAAGTTCAAGACCTTACGGTGAGACATCGATCTCTAAACCTGAGACACATCGATCGATCGATGTACATCGAACCCTCACTTCGATCGATCGATGTAGGTCAGAAACAAATTCTGAACCTTACTGTGAGACATCGATCTCTGAAGCTGAGGCACTACGATTTATCGATGTCTAGGGTTTTTAGAAATATTTTTCTAAAATGTTAAAATGAGTTGTTTTGTTTGTATATGATTTATACATGTTATTATGTGATTATTATGTGTTTTTGGTGATTTTAAATGTATTGTGACTAATGTGCCTTGGAAGTTTCTACAACTTACCAAAAGGGCAAAATTGAATTTTGAGTTTTGTAGGAACATCACATGGTGAAAATATTTCAAGGATGTATTCTTATACTATTTATCATGACAAAGGTATATCATGATTATTTCTGACCATCGGGTCATTTCTGGAGTTTTCTCATACCAGGGGCATTTGGTCATTTCACCCCTGAGGGCATTTTGGTATTTTCACTCAAAGAATCTCTTGAGCATATTATTATCTTCATTCTGGAGTTGAGTTATTATTATCTTGAAGATTATATGTGATTCTTTATCTTATTCTCTCAAATGATGATATTATTGACTATAGCGGGATATGTGACGAGTTGTGATGTCACATTCTATTTCTATCTTGAAGACTCTATTTTGTATGTTATTGGAGGTTATCATTCATCATTTTTCAGATTTTCAAGGTGTTAAAGGTGTGGAAATGTTCGACATGCAAGAAGAAATAGTTAGAATTTTGGTGTTATATATTGGCACAATCTTGTCAATTATTATTTGGTGATTTCTTCTTCAAAAATTTGAGTTGATATGCATATACATATGTCCAAAAACATGTATATTCAGGTGAAGGTGATATTTATTCATTTTATGGGTTGGTGACAAGTGGACCAATCAAAAAGGAGCTAGTTGGCAAGATTGCCAACTGAAAATTCAAACATGGTTACCAACGGCCAGGCTGAAGTTTTCAGCAGATTTTTTGGTCAAATTCAGCCTATACATGCCCTATTCTTGTGCTTGGAGTTGAGGGTATTTTGGTGATATTATCCTCTGTTATTATCTTCATTTTACGAAGGATAATCAAGATTTTTTTTTGGAAAATCCAAAGAAGTAGCCAACGGCTACTAAGGCATCTTGGAGCTGATTTTTGAGTTTGAATGTGTCTATTCTCACATGACTATTATCTTGCCAAGGAGTTGAGAAGTTGATAGAGTTTTTATGGCCATATTATCTTCACATTTTCAAGATAATTCCAAGTCATTTTTGGAGCTAATTTTCAGCCAACAAAGTGATGCCAAGGTGGACCAATTATGTTGTCTTATTTTGCCAAGTGTACAATACCAACCAACGATGTGAAGACACTTGGACTTGATGATGAAGATGGTGGCATATGTGCATTCTTATCTCCAAGGCTCAATTCACACTATAATAGGAGACAATGGTGAAGAAGATGAAACACACTTGAAGCTCACTTGAAAGCATTTGTTGAATTGTCTAGCTATCATCTTCTTCTTGTTGTTCTTGTTCCATTCTTTGTAGCAAAGGTGTACTTGTTGTTTTTTGAGCTACATCCTCTTGAGCTTCGTTTGTAAGATTGATTAGCCAATTATATAAGGCTATATCAATAGGAGGTAGGGTGTTGCAACTAAGTGTTGCATAATAGGTGTTCATCCAAGTCTTGAATAGGGTTGGTGTATAACCCAAGGATCAAGCTGTTTCTTGTTGTAAGGTGATTAATTTCATAGTGAAATCCAAGAAAAGGTGTTCCTTGGGACTAGAGTAGGTCACATTGACCAAACCAGGATAAATTCTTGTTGTTTTTGTCTTATTTCTTCATTTCTGTTTTTCTGCCCGTTTTTACTGCAGTTTTCATACAATTTCTCACAATTTGAAAAAATAGCTAAACACTTTCAAAATTTATGATTTTTGGTGGAGTTATAATTCAGACTGTTAGCTTTCATATGCAACAAAATCACTTGATTTGAGCAAGGGAAAGTTAGTCTTTCAGTCTTTGCAAGATAACTACTCCAATATGGCTGCAATCTGACCAGTTTTGAGAAAACTTGAATTCTGTATTAATCAGAGTTGTTTAAGGTCAGAGCCTTTTGAAAAAATCAACTACAAATCCTAAGGAGTGTTTTAATATAAAGATCAATCTTTTTGATTGAGTATTCAAGAGAAACACATTTTTCAAAATCAGCAACATTCTGTCCAATTCTGTCCAGATTGACCATCTGGATCTTTTATTTGTTTGAAGGGCCAACGATCTTATTTTTGTCTAATTTTTGGATATAGTCTTGTTAACACATTAAATTTAAATTCTGGAAAGTTTCATAATTTTTTGGAGTTGTGTACACTTATTTTTGAATTTTTCAAAAATGGGTTCTGAATCTGAGGTGGTGTCAGATTCTGTTTTCAAAGGGGATTTTATAAAGGATAGTAGTGTAATTTCCGCTAACCACTATTCACCCCCCTCTAGTGGTGTTTATTGCAGGTGCACGGTCCAACAATTATTTGTCTTTATGTTGATGATATGTTAATTTTTGGTACCAACATAAATGTTGTAAATGACACAAAAGCATTTTTGTCTTCCGTTTTTGACATGAAAGACTTGGGAAAAGCGGACTAATTCTTGGTCTTACGTTAGTGGAAAAATGTGGGGGTTATTTACTTTCTCAAGAACACTATGTGGAGAAAATGTTGATAAAGTTTAATCATTTTGATGTAAAACCGGTTTGTTCTCCATATGATTCAAATGTGACATTGACTAAGAATATGTTTGAAAGTTTGTCACAATGTGAGTATGCTAGAATAATTGGTAGTGTAATGTATTTGCTGAATTGCACTAGGCCTGACATTGCATATGTCGTGAATAGACTTGCAAGATATACTCATAATCCTAATGAAAAACATTGGTGTGCATTAAGAAGATTATTGAGATATCTCAAAGGTACAATGAATTTAGGACTCATGTTTAGTGGTTCACCCGCTATTTTAGAAGGTTATTGTGATGCTAATTGGGTGACTGACAATGACGAGATAAACTCCACTAGTGGATATATTTACATTGGGTGGGGATCTATCTCTTGGAATTCATGTAAACAAACATGTAGTTCTAAATTAACCATAGAATCTGAATTTATTGCATTAGAATTAGCAAGTACAGAGCTGAGTGGTTAAGGAATTTACTTGTTGATATTCCTTTGTGGTCTAAACCTATGTCTTCTGTATCTATTCATTGTGATTCTCAGGCTGTGATCGCACATGCAAGGAACAAAATCTATAATGGGAAAAGCCGGCATATCCGTCTGGCACAACATCATACGTGAGTTGATTAGTTCAGGGGTGGTTAACTTAGAGTTTGTAAGAACCAAGTTTAACCTTGCTTACCCCTTAACTAAATGACTAAATAAAAATTAGTCTATGAAACATCAAGGGGGATGAGACTTATTCCATCTGTAGAGAATTCTTCGTGACGGAAACCCAACCCACTATTAGTAGAGATCCTATAAACGGGGTTCAATGGTAAAAACAAGTCATGAAAGAGTTCCATGTTGCACTATCAAAGTGTTCCTCCCTAATGTGTTGTTGTTTATAGTGCTCACTGTAAAGATTTGAGGGTGAGATTTTAAGAATCTCTTAATGAATATTCATAGCCATGTTGTTTGGTGGTGTGACAGTGCACACTTGATGAATTTCACCTATATAAGCTTGGAAGTGGTGCCGCTTCCTGTGAGAGTCTAGAGAACTCTCTAGAGAGCTTATGAATCCCGAGATAGGTGCATGGCCAATATCGCACCAAACCGCAAACTTAAAGAAGTAGATAATGATATGTCTTCTTGTTGTTCATATAAACAATAGTGGAGTAAGATTCAAGACGAATTTTATCTTACTTCCGTCGATATAACTCAAGTTGTACTACCGGCGATTCAAGACCACAAGTCGTTGTATCCGTTAATGTCATTATCTTCAATTGATAATAGAGAGTTAGTTGTTTGACGTTCTGAATTGTTTATATATGAGTTTGGATCATGTGGGGGATTATTGGAAAAGTACGTTAAAGTACTTTACTATGTGCTCTAAACTTATATAGAACAAATATGATGTTGTTTGGGAGATTGAAATGATGCTATGAACACTTTGAACTTGAAATAGGTCACTTGGATCGATCCATGTTTAGGCTGGAACGAACCAAGTGAAAGTTGGAATAAAGTTAAGTGTTCTGGAGGACTTCGATCGATCTATGTAAGGGACATCGATCAATCGATGTATTCATCGATCGATTGATGTGGTGTGATACAATGCTGAAAGCTTTCTGTCCAACATAGATCGATCACATCGAT
>AP025062.1:27710398-27837096 GCA_036186865.1 Eustoma russellianum
ATTCCCCATCATACACAGCTGGATACATTGGAGATAGCATCTTGCAAGCTTTTCAAATTTTAGCTAGAATTTGTTCTAGTTTTGAATTCAAACAATTTTCAATTTTCAAACATGTGTTAGCTAGCTTATTTGAAATAATTTCTACTCATCTTAAGGCTAATAAGGACGAAATTTGTAGCCTACAAATAGAGCCTTTGGGGCGCATGGAATAGACAACTTTGAATGAATAACAATTCTTGATATTTTCTTCACTTCTTGTGAGACTTTGTTTTTTTTGGTTTTGCATTAAAAACCTAAGTTAAGATCCTTCAAAGTTGAGCATTTTGAAGGTGTTGCCATTGCTAAAAGGTGCTGTCCAGGAGGGCCATATTGATTTGCCTGATCAACGGCCATCTTGAAGTGTTGGTCTTGCTCACTTGATCCACACGTTTTTATCACTGAGGAAGCAAAGGGAAGTCTTCTTCCTTGTACCTAACCCTTTGTGAAGGACGTTTGGAAGGTGGAATTGTTGGAGCCCACGTCAACCGGGAAGCAGACCCTTGGTGGAGGCCTACTTCAAGCGGGAAGAAGTCTATATTCGCTACAAGCGTATGAACGGTTGTTTTCGTCCTAGCATACATATCCCTAATTATGTTTATATACTTCATAGGAACCCCTCTTGCATCTAGACTATCCCATATCATTCTACGTGGCATACTATCATACGATTTTTCAAGATCAATGAAAACCATACGTAGATCGCGTTTCTTCTCCCTATACTTCTCCATCAATCTCCTTAAAATGTGTATTGCCTCCGTAGCAGGCCGTCCTGGCATAAAACCAAATTGGTTTACCGTAACTTGAGTTTCTCCTCTAATTCTAGTGTCGATTACTCTCTCCCATAACTTCATAGTATGACTTAGCAATTTAATCCCCCTGTAATTCCCACAATATTGTGTGTATCCTTTTTTATTATATAGAGGGACCACTACGCACCTTCTCCACTCATCTCGCATTTTTCCTGTTTTGAAAATAAGGTTGAATAGAGTAGTTAGCCATTGAATCCCCTCATCTCCCAAACACTTCCACGCCTCAATAGGTATGTTGTCCAGGACAACTGCCTTAGCTCTCTCCATCTTCTTTAGTGCTCTCTTCACCTCTACTTGTGTGATGCTACGACAATCGCAGTTGTTATATTGTCGTTTTTGGGTAGCGATGCTTTCTCTTTCTTCGTGGTCGACCCTTCCGCTGTTGAAAAGGTTGTGAAAGTATGTTTGCCATTGCCCCTTGATGTCTTGTTCCTAAATAACACCATTCAAAAAGGCGGATTTAGCATCCATTTGATAAAAGTTTAAAATCTTTATAGCAAGCATATGCCAACAATATTCTAATTGCTTCAAGCCGTGCTACGGATGCAAAGGTCTCATCAAAATTAATACCTTCTTCTTGACGATATCCTTGAGCAACTAGTCTAGCTTTGATTCTAGTGACATTTCCTTGATCATCCATCTTGTTACGAAATACCCATTTTGTACCAATAATGGGATGATCAAGTGGTTTGGGAACTAACTCCGAAACGTCACTTCTTTCAAATTGGTATAATTCTTCTTAGGCTCTATGAGAGAAATGAAGGCGTTCTCTCTATATTGCCTTCGTGTAGTGATACCCATATTTAAATCACTTATGACCAACTCGTGTAGGTGAGAGCTTTTATGCTTGAATTATCTAGGAAGCTTGGAGACATCTCCTCCAACTTCTTCATGATCCTTTCCGAAATGGACAAATCATCATGATTCAAATGATCATCATTTTTCCGAACATGAGATGCAGTTTGAACATTTTGTGTATCAACAGTATGAGAAATATTTCTATTTGACTCACTAAGTTTATGAACACTTGGTGGAGGAGTACCTTCAGTAGGTTCTACTCTTAAGTCAATGAAGATGTTTCCCTTTGGAGACTTATCAACAATTTCTTGTTGATGAGCAACCGTTGGAATGTCTTCAATAATTTTTTCTTGAGGAGCAACAACCTCATTTTCTTCACAATCCTCATTAAGTTTAGGTTCGTCATTAAGTGACTCATTAAACATAACATGGATTGATTCTTCCACCTTTTGACTCTTTTTGTTGAAACGAAATGCTTTACTATTTGCGGCATAACCTAAAAAGATACCTTCATCTGCTTTGAGGTCAAGTTTGTCCAAAGTGTCCTTAGTGTTAAGTATGAAACACTTACACCCAAACACTTTGAAATATCCAATATTAGGAACTTTACCATTCCAAAGCTCATAAGGTGTCACATTTAGGTATGATCACATGGCAAGCGGCATTTACCGCTTCGTCCCAAAAACACTTGGGCAAGTCGAACTCATTCAACATTGCCCTACACATTTCTTGTAGAGTTCTATTCTTTGCTTCGGCTACACTATTTTTTTGTGGAGTTTTAGGAGCCAAAAGATTATGTGTGTATCCTTTAGATTCACAAAACCTTTCAAACTCTCCATCAAACTCACCACCACGATCACTTCGTATGGATTTAACGGTGTCACCCATGTGATTTTCCAATCGTATACTCAAATTTATAAACTCACTACATGCATCATTTTTCTTTGCAAGAAACATCACACATGTATAACGAGTATAGTCATCTACTACCATGAAGGTATAATGTTTACCACCCAAACTTTTTGTTCCAACATCCCCATACAAATCCATATGTAGTAATTGTAGGGGTTCGGAGGTGGATATATTTGTTTTTGTTTAAAGCTTGTTTTCAAAAGCTTTGCATTTTGAAAGTGTCACATAAGTCTTGGTTTTTGGAACTTTCAGAAGGCCTCGGACCTTATTACTTTCACAAATAAATTTAAGTTTTGAAACATACGTGTCCGAGACGTCTATGCCATAGTTGTGTCAAATCATTCTTGACAACTAGGCAAGATATATTCTGTGAAACCAAATCATTGATGCTAAGTTTGTAAATGTTTTTGAATCTCAAAGCCTCAAATAAAATAATGTTATCTTTTTTTGCAATGCACTTTGTTTTCAAAAACGTAACTGCATAATTAGCGTCACATAGTTGACTGACACTTATCAAGTTAAATTTTAATCCAACAACATATAGAACGTAACTAAGAGAGAAGAAATTGTTACCCACAATACCATGTCCTTTGATTTGGCCTTTGCTACCTCCAAAGTGGACAACTCCTCCATCTTGCATAGTGAGTCTATGGAATAGACTTTTGTCTCCCGTCATATGGTTGGAACACCCACTGTCCACGACCCATTTGACCTTCTTGTCTTCGCTTTCTCTATTTAACGCTAGGGCCCACAAAAGAACCATATGATATTGGTACCCTTTTTATTTTGGGTCCTTGAAGGTTAGTTACATCCACTTCGCGTTTGGGTACCCATACAAGATTCTTATTATTTTAGCTCTACACACTCTTTTTACATGACCCTTTTCATTGCAATAAAAACATGTAGGAATGTGTTTGTGTGGATAAGTATGCTTGTTATGCCTGTGCAATGACACATTCCGTGGTTTCTATTTTGGGATGACATTCCTTGGAATCAAGGATGAAGCGTTTTTCATGGGCTCAACATAAGGTTTTGACACATTGGTTGAATTTGCCTTTCCCTTAGGCATGTGTCTTTTCTTCTTCGAAGATAAATGATGCTTGTTCATTTAATTTTCCCTTCTTAGATGCATATATGACACTAGATTTAATTTTTTTTTTTGCTTTCATGCTCAATGTAGATGCATCTTTACTTTTCTCAATTTTATTAGCACGTTTCTTTTGAGAATTTTTCTTATTCTCAAAGGTTTATTAGGGATGCTTGATTTTATCGAATCATTCTTCCCCTCTAGTGCTATCACATGCATGGTCAATAGAATATCATGCTCAGGTTGCAATGCAATGTGATTTCTAAAGTGTCATTATATTCATGTATGCATGCTCTAAAGTTCTTTTTGACATGTTTGTATTTCATTTCTAACAAATCATTTTCTTGCACTAAGTCATCCTTCTCATCTTGTAATCTATAAAATGAGGATATAGTGCATACCTCCATGTCGTCCTCGATAGCCATGAGTGAATGGAATTCATTGTCAAGATCATTATTGAAAATTCCCGTGATAGATAGATTCTCGTTATTTTCATCTTCGCTCTCGGATCCGGATAAGACACTCTCCCAATGAGCTACTTCTGCTTGCAAAGCCTTCTTTCTTTGGTAGATGACTTTCTTATCTTTTGGATGCGGGTCTTTCACTCGGCAATACTTCATGAACTGACTTTATCTTCCGCATTTATAGCATTTATCATCTTGGTCCTTCACCTTGTCTTTATCCTTAGAGATTTTTTCTTTGATGAATCTCTTGGCTTCATCTTCGTTCTTCCTTGTGAATCTTCTAAACCATCGAACGAGAAGTCCAACTTCATCGTCCGACTCCTCCGATTCGCATGCAAGTGCATTCGATGAACTTTGGATGTGATCATTCTTTTCTTTAGCTTCAAGCTGAATCTCATAAGTAATGAGATTGTCATAAAGCTCATCTAGAGTGATAGTCTCTAGATCCTTTGACTCCTCAATGACCGTCACTTTTGCATTCCATTCTCTTCCTAAGCTATTTAGGAAGCAATGGATGAGATCCTTTTGCTCTATCTTCTTACCAATCGCCATTAGTAGGTTGACAAGCTTGGTAAATCGTTGAATAGATTCTTCGATCTTTTCACCTTTAGGGACATTGAAATTGTAGAATTGTTTTATTAGTTGTCTCCTCTTTGCCTTCCTCACTTGAGATGTTCCCTCATGGATCAGCTCTAACTTTGTCCATACTTCATGTGCGGATTGAACTCTTTGTATTTGAGCTCTCTCATTTGGTGATAGAGAGCTATTTAAAATAGGAAGAGCTTTGTTTTTTATGACAAATTTCAACTCCTCTTCAGGAGTAGGATCATCAACGTCAAAAAGAATAGTGGAACCTTTGGACACCTCCCTCCATATACGATACCCACAAGAACGTAAATATGTTTCCATGTTTGATTTCCATAGTGGGTAGCTTAGAGGGTCAAACATGGGTACTTTAACATGAACATTTGAAATAGAAGGGATTAGTGACTCTTGTCTTCTTCTTCTAGAAGAGTCACCACTTGGAGAACCGGCATCTTCAAAACTAAAGGGATCCATACTTCAAAAGATCAAATCTTGCTATTTGAACTCAAACACTCAAGATTTTGCTCTGATACCAATTGTTAGGTCCCTTAGAACACACTAGAAGGGGGTTGAATAGTGTGTTCACCATGTATGAATATTTTTCTGGATATTTTCATGTATGAGAACAAATCTATACTTGGGTGTCTTCTTTAAAAATGAACAAACTTGCGGAAGCGTAAAGAACACGATGAATAGAGGTTCAAGTCAAATGACACTACTACTTTACCTTCTTGGTTTTTCACAAGAAGGATTTTGAATGGGGGATTGTTATTTCTTTTGGGAGAAAGAACAATAAAAGAAAAACTTCCAAAGTAAGCAACTAGGCCACACGCCTAGACTACAATCAAGAAATGCCAACCCCTTGAAGTCTAACCTCCAAAGAACTTCCTTGCTCCTCAAAGAATTCTTGTTGTGAGTATGGTGCACCTTAACACCATCAACTAACCCTCCAAGATCTGGATTTCTTCAAACAAGAAGCACACTTGCTTCTTGACCAACAATCTACACTTAGCATCTCACAATCTTCACTCAAGAAGAAGACTCTTCTTTTTTTACAAATCACAATCTCATAAATAAGGTAAAATCCACAATAATACAACTATTTTGAGAGTAAAAGCTTGAGAGAAACTTAAGAGCTCTTCGTAGAAAGTTGCTTTTGAAAAATGATGAAAACTTCTCTTTTAATCAGCTCCTAGCCATTGTCAAGATTGCAGGAGCCAATAATGAATTTTGTCTCTTTGTGATGACATGTCTTCATCTTTGGAGATCTTCTCTTGGATGGATAAAAACTTCTTGAGGAAGCTTCTTCTTTAAAGCTTAAAGAGGAAAGAGAGCATTCCCCAAAGTGAGAGAAGACCTTGTGATATTACACTAAAATGGAGGGTACAAATGTCAAGTAAACATTAGAAAGTGCAGCATAAAACATTTGTAACATTGTGTCACATGAAGCGCCTGATGTGATTAGTGTACTGACGATCAATGCAACATGGAGCGCCTAATGTGGGTTTGAACAGGCGTTCAATGTGACATAAAGCTCCTTAAGTGAATAAGGAACACTTGTTCAATGTCACATGAAGCGCCTATTGTGGGCAACTGAACTTGTTCGAAGTCACATGAAGCGCCTGTTCTCAGCCTTCGTACTTGTTCGAAGTAGTTCTGACTTTTGCCAAAAGTAACTTGATATTCGTGTCCATTTTGGGGGGAATCATTCAATTGACTTTATAACACACATGAAGCGCTTGTAGTGGCGTTCGAAGTGTACTTTTCACTGCTTGACACATAACGCGCCTAAAGTAGGCGTTCGAAGTGTAGTGGACTCCAAACACTTCACATGAAGCGTCTTATGTAGCCGTTCAAAGTGTACTGTTCTCCAGACACTTTACATTAGGCGCCTTATGTAGGCGTTCGAAGTATACTGACCTTCGAACACTTCACATTAGGCTCCTTATCCAGACGTTTTAAGTGTCAATTATGCAAATCATCAAAACTTAACATATCCTAACAAACCATAGATATGAGTGTGTTCAAAACGTCCTACTGCAGATATGAGTGCGCTAATGTGTTTAAAGCATAAGGTCAACTATATTTTCTATAAATTATTAATCAAAAGAAGTGGTCAACTACATTTTTTGCAGCTTATTAATCAAGAGAAGAGGGGGTACCCTGAGATGAATACCATTCAAACTTACTTTAGTAGACATGCATGATTCCTGCAATTAAAGTAACTTCGTCAGTTCTATACACCCGCTAGAAAAATTCTTATACATGCTTATGAAATAGTGCAAACACAAAAAATATATAAAGATTTTACATGTTCCGTATGATCAGGTCAATATGAAATGGTATACATATGAAATAGTCTAAATTCAATATTTTATTATTACGTTGAAATAGTACGCATATGAAATGGTCTACATTCAACTTTTATTTATACGCTATATTTTATGGATATATGAAGAGATCATAGTTAATTAAATGTAACACATGTCACTGTTATAAATATAGTAGAGAAAAAATATAGTAGAGAAAAGAAAGGAAAAGAGAAACTGGAAAACTTTGTATCTCAAGGTGTGTCTTTCATATATGATATAAGGTTCTATTTATAGGACTCATGGATTGAAGATAAACCTGGACAAACCATTTGGATAATACAAAAGATATGATACTTTGGATATCCACATCTAATATAATGCCTATCCCTTCAATGTAATATCAACATCATGTTTATCCTTGAGATTCCAATATATCCATAACACTCCCCCTTGGATATCCAAACTTTATAGAATATGCGTCATTAAAACCTTGCCAAAAGACCCCAGTGGGATAAAAAGTTGGTCGAAGGAAAAAAAGTACACATTCGTAAAAATCGGTAAGTGTGATACACTGCATCGTTAAAACCTTGCCAAGAAAAACCATGTCGGATAAAAAAAATTGGAAGAAGGAAAAAAAGTACAGTGTGCATGTAGTAATAACACTCCCCCTGATGCTGGCAAGAGATCTTTGAGTCGACGCATTCCAATATTGTGGACCATCTCTTTAAATGTAGTCGTCGGTAGCGCTTTCGTGAACAAGTCGGCAAAATTATGGCTTGATTGTATCTGCTGGATATTGATATCACCATTCTTTTCAAGGTCATGAGTGTAGAAGAACTTTGGTGATATATGCTTCGTTCTATCTCTTTCGATGTAACCATTCTTAATTTGAGTAATACATGCTGCATTATCCTCGAACAATGTTGTTGGAGATTTTCTTAGCGAAGGTAACCCACATGACTCTTGGATATACTGAATCATTGATCTCAACCATATGCACTCACGACTTGCTTCATGCAATGCCAAAATCTCGGAATGATTTGAAGATGTAGCAGTTAAGGTTTGCTTCACTGATCTCCATGATATAGCTGCACATCCGCAAGTAAATACGTATCAAGTCTGTGATCTTGCCTTATGAGGGTCAGAAAGATACCCAGCATCAGTGTAACCTATTAATTGCGATTCTGAATTCTTTGAGTAGTATAAACCCATATTTTGTGTTCCACGAAGATAACGCAAAATGTGCTTTATACCATTCCAATGTCTTTTGGTTGGAGTTGAACTATATATTGCTAATAAGTTCACTGAGAATGTAATATCTGGTCTCGAGCAATTGGCAAGATACATTAAAGCACCAACAACACTAATATATGGTACTTCTGGACCTAATAATTCTTCATTATCCTCTTGGGGTCGAAATGGGTCTTTATTCACATCTAATGACCGTACAACCATGAGAGTACTCAATAGATGAGCCTTATTCATATAGAATCGTTTTAAAATTCTCCGTATATGATGATTGATGGAGAAAGATCCCGTCGGGTAAATGCTCGATCTGCAGGCCGAGACAAAACTCTGTTTTCCCAAGATTTTCATCTCAAATTCTTTCATGAGATAATCAGTAGTTTTCATAAGCTCTTCAGGAGTTCCAGCAAGATTTAAATCATCAACGTATACAACAATTATAGAGAATCCACTATGAGATCTCTTGATAAATACACATGGACAAATTGGATTATGTATATATCCTTCTCTTACGAGGTACTCACTAAGGCGATTATACCACATCCTGCCAGATTGTTTTAGTCCGTACAATGATTTTTGTAATTTGATTGAGTACAATCCCTTCGTCCTTTGATTACATGCTTCAGGCCATTTAAGTCCTTCTAGGATTTTCATATAAATATCATTGTCTAACAATCCATATAAGTATGCAGTAACCACATCCATCAACCGCATATCAAGGTTTTCAGTGACTGCTAGGCTGATTAGATATCGCAATGTTATGACATCAATTACCGGAGAATATGTCTCATCATAATCAAGCACAGGTCTTTGTGAAAAACCTTGTGCAACCAGACGTGCCTTATATCGCGCAACCTCATTGTTCTCGTTGCGTTTTCGTACAAAAACCCATTTATATCCAATAGGTTTGGTCCCTTTAGGGGTTTGGACTATAGGTCCAAATACTTTGCAACTTTTTAACGATTTTAGTTATGCTTGGATTGCATCTTTCCATTTTGGACAATCATTTCTGTGTCGACATTCTTCAATAGATTTTGGTTCAGGATCCTCATTCAGTATTTTACATGCAATTCCATAATCAAAAACATGATTAATAATACCCATTTGTCTATCCCAATTTTCTCCTGTACTTACATAATTCAAAGATATCTCTTCAAAATTTTGTTTACTTGCTACTTCGGGAGCAACTTGTTTAACAATTTTAGACTGACCAGTTCTTATTTCTATAGCGCTTTCAAGTTGTGAACATCTTTTCTCTTCTGGAGTATTAACTTGTGCCCTTTTCTTTCGAGGGTTCTTATCTTTTGCACCAGCTGGGCGTCCACGTTTTAGACTTGTTTTTGGTATACCATCATCATGCCTTTCAGAGGCATTAAGTCGAACAGGCGTATTCATCGCCAAACTTAGGTTTTTGTTACCTTTTTACTATCAATAAATGCATCAGGTAACTGATTCGCAATATTCTGTAAATGGATTATCCTTCTTACTTCTTGCTCGCATTGATATGTTCGTGGGACAAGATGAGAAAGTGAAGGAACATTCCATGTATTTCACGCCGTTCTTCAGGAAATGGTACTTTCTCTCCCCCTAACGGCGGGAAAACTTTCTCATCAAAATGGCAATCAGCATATCTCGCCTTAAATAAATAACCCGTCAGGGGCTCAATATATCTCACAATAGAAGGAGAATCAAAACCCACATATATCCCTAGACGTCTTTGAGGACCTAGTTTTGTCCGTTGTGGTGGAGCAATCGGAACATAAATCGCACAACCAAAGATCTTTAAATGTGAAATATCAAGTTGCTGGCCAGATACCATTTGTAATGGCGAATATGGTTGAAACGAGCTAGGTCTTAGCCGGATCAATGTAGATGCATGCATGATTGTATGTCCCTAGGCCGATGTAGGTAAATTTGACCTTAGGATCATAGGTCGAGCAATCAGTTGTAAATGTTTGATGAATGACTCTGCCAGGCCATTTTAAGTGTGAACATGTGCCACTGAATGCTCAATATCAATCCCAATCAACATGCAATAATCGTTAAAATCTTGTGATGTAAATTCACCGGCATTATCAAGATGGATACATTTAATTGGATAATCCAGAAATTGTGCTCTTCAGCGAATGATTTGAGTAAGAAGCTTGGCAAAAGCTATTATTCTTGTGGAGAGCAAACTCACATGAGACCATCTCGAGGAGGCATCCAACAAGACCATAAAATATCAAAATGGTCCGCATGGTGGATCAACAGGTCCACAAATATCCCCTTGTATTCGTTGTAGAAATATGGGAGATTCGACATGAACATTCATCGGGGATGGTCTCGTAATCAATTTTCCTTGTGAACAAGCGACACACATACAATCACGAGGTAACAGAATCTTCTGGTTCTTCAAAGGGTATCCATGTGAGTTTTGTAAAATTCTACGCATCATTACTGATCCCGGGTGACCAAGTCGATTATGTCATAACATAAATAGCTTTGGATCATTGAACTTCTGGTTCATCACAATATTAGATTCTACTGGATGTATAGTCACATAATACAATCCAGATGAGAAAATCGGAAAGTGTTCTTTAACAAGCTTCTGGCCTGTATCACTGGATGTTATGCATAAAAATTACATATTCCCCTTATTCATAGTTTCAATGTGAAAACCATTGACATGTATGTCTTTAAAACTCAATAGGTTTCTCTTTGACTTGGTAGAAAATAATGTCATATTGACCAATATATTTATACCACCCGGTAATATAATTGTTGCTCTTCCGGAGCCTTCAATCAGTGTTGTAGTAGTCGAAATTGTACTAACATTTGCTTTTGCCAATTTTAACGTTGAAAAATATTTTCTATCATGGAGAATTGTGTGTGTCGTCCCACAATAAATTAGACAAATGTCTTCACCATTCATCTTGGATAAATGTCAAGCATAACATATACGACTCTTATTATTTGATTCCAAGTATCAGAAAAAGAATAGTAAAAAAGAAACACTCTAATTTATTGGAATCATTTAAAGAAAATAATAATAATCATGAAAAGCAAATTTATTCAGAATAACAGTTTTGTAAATCCTAACCTAATTGCATTCTAAAAAAACGAAACTTATTCATAACCATTCTAAAAAACAAAATTTATCTAGCCAATCATTCTTGATTCTTCTGGTTTGCAAAATCATCCACAAACTAGATCCCTTCACCATCCATATTGGTCCCCATAAGATAATCCTCAATATCCAAATCATTGAAATAATTGGAATTCATATTATTGTCTGCAGTATCGTAATCAGTGAAATTAACTTGCTTTCCTTTATCCTTCTTGGATGCTTGGTAGAGGTCAACCAGATGTCTTGTGGTACGACAAGTATCTGACCAATGCTCTTTTGCACCACGGCGATAACAAACCTCATCCTGGTTTTTAACCTGTGTATTTTCCTTTGTATTTTCATCTGGCTTTTTCTTATTTTTGTACTTCAGGTGGTATGGTGCAGAATTTCTACCTTGACCACGACCTCTACCGCGGCCACGACCACTTCCTCGACCACGACCACGATTATTGTTATGGTGACTTGCATTTGCTTCAGGGAATGGTTGTGATCCGGTCAGGTGAGAGTTGTGGTTTCTCATCAATAATTCATTATTTTGTTCAGAAACAAGTAGACATGAAATAAGTTGTGAGTATTTTTTAAATTTTCTTTCTCTATATTGCTGCTGCAGGAGCATATTCGATGCATGGAACGTTGTGAATGTTTTCTCTAATATACCAGCATCTATAACTTTGTCTCCACACAACCTTAATTGTGAGACTATATAAAACATTGCAGAGTTATATTCGTTCACAGACTTATAATCTTGCAGCCTCAGGTGCAACCAGTCATATCTAGCCTTTGGGAGGATTACACTTTTCTTATGGTTATACCTTTCTTCCAAATTTTTCCATAACTCATATGGATCTTTTACTCCAAGATATTTGGTTTTCAACCCGTCATGCAGGTGATGGCGAATAAATATCATTGCTTTCGCCTCTTATTCACTTGCCTTATTTCCTTCTTTTATAGTATGCCCAATATTCACGGATGTCAAATGGATCTCGGCGTCAAGGACCCAAGCCATATAATTTCTTCCAGAAATGTTAAGGACAGCGAATTCCAGTATTGTGATGTTTGCCATATGTCTGAGTAAACATAAATCAAATATATCAGAAAATGATATATCCAGTCAAAACTACAGGTTTGAGTTAAATGTCATATGCTTCAGGCATAAGATGCTTCAGACATAATAAACAGATCATAATAAAATCATACTAATAAAATGTAATAAATAGAAACTGTATATATGATATCAACAAAAGATGAAATCATAATAAAATCATACTAAAGATGATACGACCATCAGGAATTCATTCAGTGTACTGCGCTAAATATTCATGTGTATGTACGTGTATATATATAAACTTGAAATAATAACAATAATAATGGAATTATTACCATTATTATTTACTTTATTTTCCTTTAAAAAGAACTTTAAAATAATAATAATAATAATTACTTACTATTATTACTATTTTCCTTAATAATAATAACAATAATAATTAAATTATCATCATTATTATCATTATTTTCTTTGAAAAGAAACTTTAAAATAATAATAATAAAATCTGAATTGGCCTTCCTTTTTTTTAAGTTGCCTTTTTTTAATTATTTTGTTTTTTTTAAAGTGCCTTTGGGCCGAAGCCTTTTTGTTCTAGAATAGGGCCAGGCTGGCCAGCAGCCAGGACCACCCCAATTACAATAGAAAGCCTCAGCCTCCAGCGCTGGGAGCCCAAAAAATTATCTCCAAATTTTAATCTGGAGAGGGTCTCAAACCAGAGACCTCCAAAAGAGTGGAGGGCGCCTGCTCCACCAGGCCAGGAGGCTGTTTGATTTTTTAAGCAAAACCATTTATATTTATTATAATCAAGAAACAATTTCCATAAAAGGCAACGAGATTTTCGTAAAGTCAGGATTGAACCTGAGACCTCTCTGTCGCTGTCGCTGGTTGAGGCGCTGGCCACCAGGCCAACGGCAGTTTTTGACAAAGTTGGAGCTGTTTTACATATGAATTAAAAACCATAATTCCACCATAATAATAACAAAAATTGGTGGAAATAAAAAAACCGATTTTTGACCCAAAAATTTCTGTTTGGCCCATGGACCCTCCAACTGAATCTTATATATAATTATACATCTACGTATTGACAAGCTGAAAGCTCCCTCAATTCATGTTTCGGGCATGTTAACCATTCATGCTTCGGGCATGATAACAATTAATGCTATTTTAACAATTCATGCTTTGTGCATGATAAAACTATCATGCTTCAGGCATGATAACAATTAATGGTTTAGACATGTTAACAATTCATGCTCCGGGCATGATAAAGCGATTTATGCTTCAGACATGATAACAATTAATGGTTTAGACATGTTAACAATTCATGCTTCGGGCATGATAAAGCGATTCATGCTTTAGGCATGATAACAATTAATGGTTTAGACATGTTAAAAATTCATGCTTCGGGCATGATAAAACGATTCATGCTTCAAACATGATAACAATTAATGGTTTAGACATGTTAACAATTCATGCTTCGGGCATGATAATTATTTAGTCATATCATGCTTCAGGCATGGCAATTATTCGTACTTCAGGTATATCAACTATAAATAGTGATATTGATATACTTCAGATATATCAAATATTGTACGCAAATAACAATAATGATATTGCCTAGGCTTCCTTTTAAAGTTCCGAAATATTACAAAGAAAAAGAAAGAAAAGGGAAAAAGGACAAAGACCTTCAGCAAATTGTCTCCAAACCTTTGCTTCGTTGAAATTGAACTTGATGTCGAATCAATGGTCGACTTTGCGAGAGGATTGGCTCGTGCTGATAACGTGTTATAAATATAGTAGAGAAGAGAAAGAAAAAGAGATTCTGGAAAACTTTGTATCTCAAAGTATGTCTTTCATATATGATATAAGGTCCTATTTATAGGACTCATAGAGTAAAGAAAAACATGCACAAACCATTTGGATAATACAAAAGATATAATACTTTGGATATCCACATCTAATATAATGTCTATCTCTTCAATGTATATCAACATTATGTTTATCCTTGAGATTCCAATATATCTATAACAGCCACAATATTTTTTCAAAGAAAATTACATTTTCACCAGTGCTTTCGTAATTGTCAAAAGACCTCATGTAGTATTGATTAAACTGAAAGATAATCGGAAAAATGGGTTTCAGTTTGTTTCATTACCTAAAAAAGGACGTTTCTTGTTTACTAGACTCCTGCATTTGCGTAGGGTCCGGAAATTATTTAATTACCTAAACTGTCAAATTTCCTACATGATACGATTTCTGCTGTTTTGACAAGACAGTCAGGGTGAAAAATTCCTCAAACTGACTTGGGATGAAAAATTCCTCTGAGTAGTTGAAAGCCTCACTGTAGATGAGAAGAGGAGTAAAGGCAGACACAAACTTACTTGGAATGAGCGGATTAAGCATGACCTTCTAGATTTACATTCTCTAATGGTATGGTCCGAGATAAGAGTTTATATAAACAGATGATTAAGGTTAAGGAGGTTTAAACATGATATATAGGTACCTTAGAGTATAATTATGAGCTCGAGTACTTTATACACTTTAGGTTGAGTTTGCATTTTTTTTGTCTTTCTCTTTCATTATTTGTGTATACACACGGTTATGACTATTTTAATATCGGCAGCTTTCGATTTGTTTTTATTAAATCTCTTCACCAGTACACTAACACAACATATTCCTATTATTGTGTCATCTATGCAGGTACATATAGAGACGTGGTCTCATTGGAAGCAAGCTCTCTATTCCTTAGGATTGAAGTATTGTTGTCTGTCTCTCACCCTCCAGACCCTAACGATAGCTTTTGATATTGTTGGGATATACATAGTATGGTTGTTGTTTGAACTAAAAACACAACAATATCTCTCATAGCTCAAATATTAAGATTTCAGACAGATGGAGGAAGCTGGATTTTCAAAGTATAGTCTAAGAAACACCGGCATGTGAAGCTCATATATAGGGCATTAGAATTTATTTATGCGTGTCTTATACAGAAATGCCAGGAAAACATGATAATCATCTGGACAAAAATATTTTCCGGATCAAACAATACTAGCTGACTGGGAGGCAGCTGTCTTTGAAATTTACCTTCAGAAATAGCCAACCTAGCAACACCAAAGGCTTTTTTTTATTCTTTTTTTTTTCTTGGGTGATGGGAGGGGAGAGAAAGTCCCAAGACCGATATTGATTTTACGTAAACAACCTTTTGTACCACTACAAAATACTTCTTCCATTCCAAAACTATTGTTCCAGCTAGACTTAAATAAAATTTAAGTCAAATTATTTTAGTCATTATTTTCATTTTATGTTTAATTAGTTAATTAAGATAAATTAAGAAAATTATTAAGTGTTAATAGAAATGGTGATATATAAATACTGACTATTAAAACATTACTATTTTCACAAAACGAATAATATTTTTAAAACTAACCAAAACACGAACTAGAACAATATATTTTTAGCGAGAGCAAGTAGTGTAGAAGTAAAATATAGAAGTGCAATTTGTGAACGGGAGCTTCGCTGAATCCAAATTTGGCTCAAGAGTAAGATTTTTAATTCACAGTTCAACGTCGCTCTAATAAACATAAAACTCTTAAATATGATCTAATGGCATGGTTCATAGAACTTGGAGAAAAAATAGGGCCCATCCAAGCTCATCTTGTTTTAAAATAGTAAAAATATAAGTTTCATATAAACAAAATGCAAACTTTATAAAGCTTATGTAACAATATTGCTTGCTTTGGGATATCAAACCAATGAAAAAAATATAAAGCTCAAGTAGTTGGAGAACAACGATAACGTGAAAGTTAAATTAGTGACAAATCTAATGTAAAGAAGACGAAAAACAAAGAAGGAAACGCATTAACTTATATCAATTAATTAATTATACCCAGTATGTCCTAACAACATCAAAAGTTATCATTAGGGCCTGGGGATGATGAGCGATAGGCAAACAATACTTGTATCCTAATACATAGATAATTTGATTCCAGTAAGACACATGCTCAAACACATTAAGTTAAATCTTTTATATTATAAAGGGACCATTAAATCTTGCAAGATGGTACTTCTAAAAACAAAAGTAATTGCAAAAAGAGAGAAAGTATAATACGTATTTATCCTATATCTGAGTTATTTTATTGTAATGTAAGTACCAACAATTATGACATGTACAAAGCATACAGCATAATTAAACACTTATTTAAATAAAAACTGCATACATGTTGCAAAGGATTGTAATTAAATAAGAAAACCGCGTAATATTATATAAATGTAATGATCTAATAATATATCAAAACGTACACTTTGAGTATTATACTTAGAATTAATTTTGACATTTTCAAGGTGAACTTTGCATTTCAGTTATCGATTTCTCCAAAGTTACCCCGGACATGCATAAAGACAACTGAATAATCAACCCGCCCCCCTACTCCCCCCACCCCCAACTTTTTCTGTTTCCCCTCTCTTTCCACTTGAGATATTGGGTTGCCGTCCAAACTCCAAAGTTGGCCTTACTTATCATGGATGACCTTTAATTATTTGGTGATGTCACATGATAAGATGGTTTGGTGATGTCACATGATAAGATGGTTTTGAATCAACTATTAAGTTTGTTGTTTTGCTTTTTTTAAATTACGTGTTCGAGCTGCAAAAACAGTTTTTTGTACAAATTGTAAAATAAGATTATGTATATCAGATTGAAAAACGATCATAGGGAGTTTTAGGAGGCCATACATGGACTCCTTGAATAATTTACATTCATTTTCCTTCTTCTGTAATACTTTTAAACTCCATCAGAAATACTGGTAATAATTTCTAAACATGGTTTTCCTAAACTATCGGAGCAGTGTGTATCTAAAATATACCTCTGGAGTTGCTTCGTTAGTGTATTGAAAGTTCAATGTTGACAGTACTTCCCAAAGAAAATAAAATAGAGTTCAATATTGGCAGCTATATAATTCAAAATTGGACTAGCTTATATTGATATGTTTGTAAGAAACTTTAATAATTTAAATGGTAAAACTTTGTTCGGGCTTATAATTCTTTAATAAAATATTGTACACAAAATCCTCCTAGAATATATTTTTAAATGATATTGTTTGTTTCAAACAACTAATTCATAAGGCGAAGAAAAACAAACAAACCATCACAGTTCTGATAAGATATACCGATCTTTGTCCTAAAATCATTATGATATATATATATATGTGTGTGTACATATGATGATTGATAAGCCCACGCATCTTTCCCTTTATTATCATTTACTTTATTAGATTTTTTAAAATCAGAAATTTTCTATTTGGATTTACTAAATTCCTTCACTAACACACTAAGACATCATATCCTTATTATTGTGTCATTTATGTAGGTACCTATAGAGATGTGGTCTCACTGAAAACAAACTTTCTATCCATTGGGATGGAGGTACGTTTGCGTGTCTTTCATCCTCTCCAGATCCTAGCGATAGTTTTTGCTGTCGTTATAATATACTCGGTATGATTGGTTCACTGACTTTATTAAATTTTTTCAACAAACTTTTTCGACGTCATAATTTTATTCCACTTCTCATCTTTTAGTTAACACATTTCTTTCTTTCTTTCTTTCAATTTTTTTTCAGGCTTCAGAATTTTAGGAGAGACGTATATGTCATTCAAGCCAAATGCTAGAGGACAAAGGGATAAAGTTCGACGAACACATTAACATTATATTATTTAACCTTGTATTATGAATTAACTCTCTCAATCATGAACAGTTTAAGGGGTTAATGATGCCATCTAATACGAGAAATAATAAAAATATATAGGGAATCTAGATTCCTGAATCTTTGCAGTTGAAACCATCGGAGAGAGGAAATAACTTATTTTACAAAAGACAACGACTTATAGTTTTTTGAATTTTATTTAAAAAAATAGTTTTTAAATTTTTTGATTTCCTAACACAAGGAGGTTTAATGCTTCTCATGAACGTGGAATAATTCGTTCATTAGAAATATCAGTCAAAATCTTGGACCAGAGAAAAAAGTTAGTCTTGCCTAATATTGCGATTTCTTAAAACAAGGAATACTTCTCATGAACATAATTCATTAGAAATATCAGCAATATATTGGACCAAAGATAAAAAATTAGCCTTCATCCATACCAGCTTTTGTTTTATTAATCTTTTTTTTTTGCTTTTGCGTTTTTCACAAAAAAAAACATGAAAAAGAAAAGTGCTTCAGATTCCAAGAACATGGAAAAAAATATGTATACATATATCACAGTTCATTGTATTCCAGATCCAACATGTAAACAGACGACATTTGAAGTGTGGCTTAAAACTTTATAATATTTAGAAAGTGAATTTTTTAATACATGCATATATCTTAATACAGTGGATGGATTCAAACTATTTAGAGAGAGATATACATTATAACCTCATTTTGTTTTTACACACATTTAACTCGCTTGTATTTTGACTTCATTGTTTTGACATATTTACATTTCACTTATTTGCTATGGTGAGTTTTTCATTTTCCATTTCTAATGGAGTCAATGACACTCTTCTTTGATTTTGAAATATGATGGAATAAAACAAAATGACTCACCAAATTGGCTTCGCTTCTTATATTATGAAGTAGCAGTTGGTCGATACATCTTAAAGCAATTTTCATTATGGGTAATCAAGAAACAAACTCTGTGTGTTTCTGACACATGCGTATGGTTGCATACATCTGTCTTCCCATACCATGCTATAAGCGGGAGCCTCTAAGACAATAGGGTAATATTGTTGTAATGTTGTTCTTTTTTTTAGTTAAAATGCTAATATTAACTAGAGAAATCAAAGCATCAAGGGGATGCGACCTATACGATATCATTACTTGTAGGTCTACATGCCGAACTATATGTTCTATTCAATAGTGTATAGCAATTTTAAACCATATGAGCAGTGCATATGTCTAAGATGTGTGGGTAAATGTAGCGCCCCGGCCCGACACTGTCATCGAAACCAGTGCACCCGCCGTAGCCTACTATGAGAACTACGAAGCGTCAAAGCAGATCAAGCGTACATCATTCATGACGTAAGATAAATCAGCGGAAACGTCATAAAATCTAAACCTTCATCGTCAATACTACAACCAGAAAATGCAGCGGAAATAAAAGGTGTTTGGTCATCTAGCTAACATAAGTTCCAGAACAACATAATAACATTGAGTTTCCAAAACTTAAAGAAAGTAGTCCAGCATCTATCTATTCCCATGTCCGTCATCCCATTGAGCCCACTCGCCATCGTCTTCGATAAATATCATCTCATATTCTGGCTCACCTGAAAAGGAATAGAGTATCTGTTCTTAGCAAAATTATCGCCAGCAAGTAACCCATCTATACACCTTACGGGACCACACATGACGAGCCATCAGTGTATAAGTCATTACCCAAAATAAGATGCTCGGGTTTGCAAATAGCATCTTCATAAGAATTCCTCAAACAGATAAAACGTATAAATGATACACGGATACGAGAACAAACATGTACAAAACAACATATCACATAAGCAAGTCATAAGCTAGTCACATTTCTTACATGTCAAATCTTATGCTTCGTGTAACATGATGCATGAACTTCTTTAAAACCACACACAACACCCATGCATAAGTCTTCTTTCATAAACATGTCATGCGTTTCATTTCACAAACTTTTCATAATACTTCTTATCATATTCTTCGCGTAGCAGAACTTTATACCCTGTGGGTGATCAGTCCACAGCAAACAGAACTTTATACCCTGTGCTGAAAGGTCCACGGCCCCATAACATATAACTTTATACCCCGTGCTGAAAGGTCCACGGCCCCATTACATATATCATATATCCGTGCTGAAAGGTCCACGGCCTCATTACATATATCATATATCCGTGTTGAAAGGTCCACGGCCCCATAAAATAACTTTATTTTCCGTGCTGATAGGTCCACGGCCCCATAAAATAACTTTATACCCTGCTGTTGATTCACAGATCACGCTTTTATACCCTGCTTTCGCAGGCGTGACTTTTATACCCTGCGATCAACCAGCAGCCATCTTGTCTTTCGAAAACTTCTAACTTTTCTTGTAAACTCATGTTATTTCGCAAAGCAATTCTCAAATCAAATACAAGTGCCCATGTCATGATGCAGAATGCTCATGTAACATCATATCAAACGTGTAAACATGCACACACACTTTACATATCAAGTACAAAGTTCTGAACCCCTATCACATTCTGCTCGTATCATTTCATGTCCCTTCGTATTACAAAATCATCTCAAGTTCACACTTAACCTTGCTCGTACATACTTCCTCAAACACACCCTTTTCGTACCATTTTGTGCTCTTTCATATTGCTAACTCACTTTGGATTCATACCTAACTTTACTCATTCACACTTAACGTTTACTACTCAAATACACCTCATTCATACCACTTCATGCCCTTTCGTATCACGAATCCACTTCGAATTCATACTTAACCCTACTCATTCACACTTAACCCTACTCATTCACACTTAATGTTTACAACTTTAGCACACTTTCAAAACACTTTGTAATTTATGAGCAATGGAAGATAATACAGGTATCTCACACACACATCTTACATATCAAGTATACGGTCTTGCACCTCAAACACTCCCTGTTTGTATCTTTCCAAGTCCGTTCGTCTCACTAATTCACTTGGGATTCAATCTTATTCTTACTTAGTCAATCTTATCATTTATTCCTCAATTACACCTCAAATACCCTTGCATTTTATGTTCAAAAGAAGTGTATAAAGTTGCTACACTTACATAGGGCGCCTAAAAGGGTCAAAAAGACTTCCAGTATACTTGGAATGCCACATGAGGCGCCTAAAGTGACATAAAGCGCCTATACTAGGTGTTCGAAGTGTTCGGGGATGTGCCGTAGACATTGAACGCCTACATGAAGCGCCTAATGTGACATTGAACGCTACATTAGGTGCCTAATGTGACTTGAAGCGCCTAATGTAGGTGTTCGAAGTGTTCTGACGGTTCTAAACTGTAGTTTTTCTGTACGGGAATGCTTCAGGACACATTGAACGCTACATTAGACGCCTAATATGACTTGAAGCGCCTAATGTAGGTGTTTGAAGTGTTCTGACGGTTCTAAACTGCAGTTTTTCTGCAGTAACTTCCACCCAACACCTTTCTTCTTCAACCCTTTCATGTTCAACACTTCAAGATCCATCTTAGCTCCTAAATTCATCATGCTTAACACACAACTAACATGTTTTGATACTTAAACAAGTAAACTAGTATCCACCCTAAACCTTCTATCACCCACAACTTTCAATAGATATCGTCAAACCTTCCAACCCAACAAGTCTTTCAACAATGTCAACATTCATCCTTCCACTCCCTGCAAACACACTCAAAGCATCCAAGGTGTAATCACCAAACTTAAGAACTTACACAAGGACAATGAACACATCACGTGTAACACTCTTGTGGGCATAATTAACTACAAAGATCACAACATAATTATTTTCAGATATTGGCCCACAGAACATAACTTTGCTCAACAACAACAACAATTACACATATAATAAAGCATTTAGCATAGACAAGTCAAACTACCAATGTGTGATCCAAGTTTTCTCTTTGTAAGAACATAGGGCCTAAAGTATCAAAATTTGCGTAAAGCGTATAGAAAGATTACTTGCCTTTGTTTCTAGTTAGCCTTATGAATTTACTGCAGAATCTTGATAAGGGTTGAATCTAGATTGGCCTTTTCCTTCCTTTTCCTTCTCCTCTTTTTCTTCTTCCTCTCCTTTTCTCTTCTTTCTCTTTTCCTGCGGTTTTCCCCTCTTCTTTTTGATGGTATAACCGTCCCATTAGGCTGAGATGGGGAGTTATACTAAATTTTGGTAACTCCCCTATCTCCTAGTAGGGACCTTTTAGGTAATTTCCTTTAATTCTACTTTTAACCCCTCTTCTTATTTTTCCTATATTTTATTCAATTATGCCTCATAAATCTATACAATTAATCAATTATACTTTAAGTTGCTTCCTAATTATTTAATGTCGGACCCAAAAGTTGCAGGGTATGACATTCCACCCCCCTTACAAAAAGTTTCGTCCTCGAAACTTGCGTACCGTAGTTACAAAGTTGAGGATACTTCCCTCGCATTTGTTCTTCGAGCTCCTAAATGGCCTCACGTTCTGGGTGTTTGCTCCACTTGACATTCACATAAGGGATCACCTGTTTCCTCAACACTGGGTCCTTTCGATTTACGATTTCATGGGTATCTCTCCGTAAGTAACGTCGTCGTTGAGTTTCAAAGGTCGGGTTTCAAGCACATGGCTTGAATTCGTCATGTACTTTCTTAACTATGATACGTGAAATACGTTATAGACTTGCACCAATACCAGGGGTGATGCCAAATCTCCCACTTCCTCATGTATCTCGTAAGGATCAATAAAACGGGCTTAACTTGCCTTTGATTCCAAATCTCACAATACCCTTCGTAGGTGATACTTTTAAATAAACCTTTTCACCTACATTAAACTCCAAAGGCATTCGTTTATAATCAACCCAACTTTTATTGCGGTCCTGAGCCGACTTGAGTCTTTCTCGAGTGACTCTCGCGCTTCCTAATGTCTTCTCGAGTCATTCATGTTCGGTGATGGTCCTCCCACCGAATTCATCCCAATAAACCGGGGAGCTACACTTCCTTCCATACGAAGCTTCAAAAGGAGCCATATCAATTGCACTGTGGTGACTGTTATTATGATAGAACTCCATTAACTTCACCATTACTTCCCCAACTCCTTTTGAAATCTAGGACACCAGCTTTTAACATGTCTTTTAGAGTATGCGTAGTCTGTTCAGACTGTCCATGTCTGAGGGTGATAGGATGTACTCATCCTTAACTCCTTACCCAGGGCTCTCTAGAATACTATCCAGAGCTTGGAAGTGAACCGTTGGTCTTGGTCAGACACTATACTTATCGGAACATCGTGTAGGCTGACAATGTTGTCCATATCTAAATTTACCAACTTCCGAGAGATACTTCCCTCGAGACCGATAGAAAATGTGCAGATTGGTCGATCGATCCACAATCACCAAAATCATGTTATATCCACTACTTGTTTTCGGTAATCAACCACAAAGTCCATAGTAATTAGTTCCTATCTCTACTCTGGAAGCTCCAACGGTATCAATAATCCACTAGGTTGTTGATGTTCAGTCTCAACTTACTGACACATCAGACATCTCCCAATGAGCTCCGCAATATGTCTCTTCATCCCTCACCATTAATAATATTGTTTGAGATCTCTGTACTTCTTTGTGCTACCGGGATGTACCAATAACATTCGAACTGTGTGTTTCCTACAAAATTTCTCTTCTAAATCCATCCACCCCAGGAACCCATAGTCACCCACTAAACCATAGGCTCCCGTCATCATTAGCCTGAAACCCATCAACCTAACCATACCTCAGTTTCCCAGCAATAACACCCAAAGTCTTATCATTATTCTGAGCCTCTTCCACCCGATCGATCAGACTCAATGTGATGGTCAATGTTGTCATAATATTCACCTTAGAGTCAATCGAATCTAGACCAATTATTCTATTTCTCCCTCCAATGGTGGTGTCGCGCATGGTTAGACTTCCTATTTAGTGCATCCGCCACTTTATTAGCTTTTCTCGGATGGTAATTAATTGTCATCTCGTAGTTTTTTAGCATTTCCAACCATCGCCGTTGTCCCATGTCCAACCCTTCTGGAAGAACAGATACTTTAGGCTCTTACGATCAGTAAACATAGTACACTTCTTCACATATAAAAAGTGCCGCTAAATCTTCAGGGCGAACACAACTGCTGCAAGCTCAAGATCATATGTAGGTTAATTTTGTTCGTAAGGTTTTATTTGCCTCATAACACATACGATAACTCGCCCATGTTACATCAAAACACAACCTACAAGTAAGGTATTACCCTCAACTCGATTTGGATGGAAAATCATAACTTATGCTATAGTTTACGTACTTAGGCCATTTTTTTTTGACGCATTACTATAGAAACCTTTCTGTACAGGAGGGTTGAGCCACTACTGAAGATGTGGTTTATCTCTTCTTGAGCTTTGCGAAACTTTTCTCGCATTCTCCCGTCCTCTCAAACTTGGATTTCTTTTGAGTAAGCCGACTGAGGGCTACGCTATTGTCGAAAGTCCCACGACAAACTTCCCGTAATAACTAGCTAGACCCAAGAAACTCCGCACTTCGGTAACAATGGGGTTAGACAACTCGATGCTAACTTTCCAACTTTCTTCGAATCAACGGCAATCACCTTGGAAGGTTATCTATTCCATCTCAGAATTCTTAACTGTACCTTGTTTTAATCGACATTAAATGTTGGTGTGAGATCTTAATTTGATCTCGACGCTTAGACACGGTACAGAGTCTCCAACTATTCTAGTGAACCACGAAGGCGCTTAACGAATTCCTTTGCCACAAAAGAGTGGTTCATGCCGCTGTCGAAAAGTACATTGGCCAATATCTTATTCACTAAAATTGTCCCTCATACCATGTCGGTGACTTCCTAAATATCCGTGTCAGTCATGAAATTGACGCGGACATTCATCCGCGGCTTTGCCCTCAGCCGCTGAGCCGCTTCTCCCGGATCATTCTTCCTTATCTCCGGGCAATCCCTAATAAGGTTGCCCCCTATTCGCATCGATAACATACTCTTGCCACCTTCCCACATTCACTGTCATGACTCTTATTGCAATGCAGCAACTCCTATGGCCTGTCACCAACTCCACTCTCCTCTTTTGATCTCTAGCCTTTGTCAGAGTATCCTGCATTGGCCATCTCCTGCCGCCACTCTGCGGAAATCACTCTCGACGTGAAAGCATGTGTCCATCATGTCCTCTTTGGTTCTCCTCCCAGCACTTACAATTGCGGACTGGATTCTTGAGAACAAATCTCGCTCGAACTTCATCATCTCTAAGCGATTATCTTACATAATCGTAGGAGCGAATTAACCCAACGCATGGAAACAGTCGGCATACTCCGACACTGTCATCCGACCCTATTTCAGCCTGTCGGACGCCTTTATCTTGTCTAAGCTTGCTATCTCGGGCATGTAATACTGCAGAGAGGCATATCGCAGAATTGTGTCCCAGAGATCAATGGGGTCTGAAATTTAAATTATTATAGAAATTTAAATAATATACGCGCTCGCACACACCCAACCCAGATCATACTTATACTCTAGGAAATCATCACTTATACCTAAGGGTCAAACTTAAGGGAAAATCACATCTTAATTTGCTATAAGATCATGAACCTAAGTTTCCGAGATAGATCTGAAGCCTAGGCTCTGATACCACCTGTAGCGCCCCGGCCCGGCACTGTCATCGGAACCAGTGCACCCGCCGTAGCCTACTATGAGAACTACGAAGCGTCAAAGCAGATCAAGCGTACATCATTCATGACGTAAGATAAATCAGCGGAAACGTCATAAAATCTAAACCTTCATCGTCAATACTACAACCAGAAAATGCAGTGGAAATAAAAGGTGTTTGGTCATCTAGCTAACATAAGTTCCAGAACAACATAATAACATTGAGTTTCCAAAACTTAAAGAAAGTAGTCCAGCATCTATCTATTCCCATTTCCGTCATCCCATTGAGCCCACTCGCCATCGTCTTCGATAAATATCATCTCATATTCCGGCTCACCTGAAAAGGAATAGAGTATCTGTTCTTAGCAAAATTATCGCCAGCAAGTAACCCGTCTATACACCTTACGGGACCACACATGACGAGCCATTAGTGTATAAGTCATTGCCCAAAATAAGATGCTCGGGTTCGCAAATAGCATCTTCATAAGAATTCCTCAAACAGATAAAACGCATAAATGATACACGGATACGAGAACAAACATGTACTAAAACAACATATCACATAAGCAAGTCATAAGCTAATCACATTTCTTATATGTCAAATCTTATGCTTCGTGTAATATGATGCATGAACTTCTTTAAAACCACACACAACACCCATGCATAAGTCTTCTTTCATAAACATGTCATGCGTGTCATTTCACAAACTTTTCATAATACTTCTTATCATATTCTTCGCGTAGCAGAACTTTATACCCTGTGGGTGATCAGTCCACAGCAAACAGAACTTTATACCCCGTGCTGAAAGGTCCACGGCCCCATTACATATATCATATATCCGTGCTGAAAGGTCCACGGCCCCATTACATATATCATATATCCGTGCTGAAAGGTCCACGGCCCCATAAAATAACTTTATTTTCCGTGCTGATAGGTCCACGGCCCCATAAAATAACTTTATTTTCCGTGCTGATAGGTCCACGGCCCCATAAAATAACTTTATACCCTGCTGTTGATTCACAGATCATGCTTTTATACCCTGCTTTCGTAGGCGTGACTTTTATACCCTGCGATCAACCAGTAGCCATCTTGTCTTTCGAAAACTTCAAACTTTTCTTGTAAACTCATGTTCTTTCGCAAAGCAATTCTCAAATCAAATGCAAGTGCCCATGTCATGATGCAGAATGTTCATGTAACATCATATCAAACGTGTAAACATGCACACACACTTTACATATCAAGTACAAAGTCCTGAACCCCTATCACATTCTGCTCGTATCATTTCATGTCCCTTCGTATTACGAAATCATCTCAAGTTCACACTTAACCTTGCTCGTTCATACTTCCTCAAACACACCCTTTTCGTACCATTTTGTGCTCTTTCATATTGCTAACTCACTTTGGATTCATACCTAACTTTACTCATTCACACTTAACGTTTACTACTCAAATACACCTCATTCATACCACTTCATGCCCTTTCGTATCACGAATCCACTTCGAATTCATACTTAACCCTACTCATTCACACTTAATGTTTACAACTTTAGCACACTTTCAAAACACTTTGTAATTTATGAGCAATGGAAGATAATACAGGTATCTCACACACACATCTTACATATCAAGTATACGGTCTTGCACCTCAAACACTCCCTGTTTGTATCTTTCCAAGTCCGTTCGTCTCACTAATTCACTTGGGATTCAGTCTTATTCTTACTTAGTCAATCTTACCATCTATTCCTCAATTACACCTCAAATACCCTTGCATTTTATGTTCAAAGGAAGTGTATAAAGTTGCTACACTTACATAGGGCGCCTAAAAGGGTCAAAAAGACTTCCAGTATACTTGGAACGCCACATGAGGCGCCTAAAGTGACATAAAGCGCCTATACTAGGTGTTCGAAGTGTTCGGGGATGTGCCATAGACATTGAACGCCTACATGAAGCGCCTAATGTGACATTGAACGCTACATTAGGCGCCTAATGTGACTTGAAGCACCTAATGTAGGTGTTCGAAGTGTTCTGACGGTTCTAAACTGTAGTTTTTCTGTACGGGAATGCTTCAGGACACATTGAACGCTACATTAGGCGCCTAATGTGACTTGAAGCGCCTAATGTAGGTGTTCGAAGTGTTCTGACGGTTCTAAACTGCAGTTTTTCTGCAGTAACTTCCACCCAACACCTTTCTTCTTCAACCCTTTCATGTTCAACACTTCAAGATCCATCTTAGCTCCTAAATTCATCATGCTTAACACACAACTAACATGTTTTGATACTTAAACAAGTAAACTAGTATCCACCCTAAACCTTCTATCACCCACAACTTTCAATAGATATCGTCAAACCTTCCGACCCAACAAGTCTTTCAACAATGTCAGCATTCATCCTTCCACTCCCTGCAAACACACTCAAAGCATCCAAGGTGTAATCACCAAACTTAAGAACTTACACAAGGACAATGAACACATCACGTGTAACACTCTTGTGGGCATAATTAACAACAAAGATCACAACATAATTATTTTCAGATATTGGCCCAAAGAACATAACTTTGCTCAACAACAACAACAATTACACATATAATAAAGCATTTAGCATAGACAAGTCAAACTACCAATGTGTGATCCAAGTTTTCTCTTTGTAAGAACATAGGGCCTAAAGTATCAAAATTTGCATAAAACGTATAGAAAGATTACTTGCCTTTGTTTCTAGTTAGCCTTATGAATTTACTGCAGAATCTTGATAAGGGTTGAATCTAGATTGGCCTTTTCCTTCCTTTTCCTTCTTCTCTTCTTCTTCTTCCTCTCCTTTTCTCTTCTTTCTCTTTTCTTGCGGTTTTCCCCTCTTCTTTTTGATGGTATAACCGTCCCATTAGGCTGAGATGGGGAGTTATACTAAATTTTGGTAACTCCCCTATCTCCTAGTAGGGACCTTTTAGGTAATTCCCTTTAATTACCTTTAATTCTACTTTTAACCCCTCTTCTTATTTTTCTTATATTTTATTCAATTATGCCTCATAAATCTATACATTTAATCAATTATACTTTAAGTTGCTTCCTAATTATTTAATGTTGGACCCAAAAGTTGCGGGGTATGACAGTAAAGCTTATACATCATGATATATACATGAGTGCATATTCTATGTGCTACATCCCTAGATACAAATGCTTTTCCTTCAAAAATATATCTGTTTCGACCTTGCCAAATAATATACAACGTCACAGCATAGGAAATTTTCTCTTCCTTGGCTTTCAGCGTTTTCCCTTTGAGTCTTCTCGATCCCCATATGCCAATATCTTGTTTATAGAGTGGATTCTCTATGGGAGTGCCAAGCATGCGGAGATAGTTAGCCAAACTTGCTTGGTAGCTGAGCAGGAGAAGAAGATGTGCTGCAGCATTTCTTGTTCAGCCGAGCAGAGGTCACATTCTCTGTTTTCTAGATAAACAAGACGTTCCTTGGTGGGAAGCTTATTCAGCCCAGCAAGCCACAGTGTGAAGGAGTGTTTAAGGGTAACTGCTGAATCCCAGACAATCTTGCCTCAACTGACCTTACTGCCCTTATCCCTGAAATACTCATACTCCAAACGAGGCTTGACTGTATCTTCCGCTGTCCATGAGGTGATTACCTCTACTGTCGAGCTACAGGAGCTTCCCTGACCAGCAAATGATCTCAAATCTCCATACGTTTCTTTAGAAGGGGTGAGTCCAAGCTGCGCCTCGTCCTCGACTATACCGTACCTTGTAGTCTATACTTATGATTCATCCACTGCACCCAGATCTTGTCTTTCTTGTGGTGCAAATCCCACAGGTGCTTGGATAGCAGTGTCAAATTCCACGCCTTCAGTTGGATAACTCCTAGGCCACCTTCTTCTTTAGGCAGGCTGACATGAGACCAAGCAACCCAAGCCTTTTTGGACACCAGTGAGGAACTCCCCTATAAGAAGTGCAGACAAATCCTGTTTACCAGAGTCCTAACTGTGGCTCGAAGAGGTAGCACACTTAGCCAGAAATAGTTCATTCCCTACAGAACTAACTTGATCACTTGTAGTCTGCCAGCGTATGAGAGACTTGATGCATTCCATAGTCGTACCTTATCCATCAGTTTTTTTTTTATGAAAGGTGCATAGTGTGAGCTCTACAGCTTGCAGCCTGCTATAGGTATGCCCAAATATCTAAAAGACATGGTGCCTTCTGAGAACCCTGTGTCTACCTGCAACTAGCTGGATGCGTCACCAATGCCTGCGTTAAAGAACTGGGATTTTGTCAGGCTGGCTCTGAGCTCTGAACAGTCACCAAAGTCAGACAACGCATCCATAATTTTCTTTACTGAGCTAACATCCCCTTTTGAGAATATGATTATATCATCCGCAAAGCTGAGGTGAGTTATTTTCTGCTCAGCGCAGCTAGTATGGTAATGGAACTCCTTATCATGACGCAGTCCACGAAGTAGTCTTGATAGATATTCCATACCAATTACAAATAGAAAGGGGAAATAGGCCCCCCTACCTCAAGCAACGTCTGCCCTGAAAGAACCCATAAGGCTTGCAGTTAAGAGAAACAGAGTAGCTGGTAGTGCTCACATACTCCATGATCCAACCCATGAAGACAGATGGAAGTCCCAATCCAAGGAGCATTTCCTTGAGGAAGGATCAACTGATGGAATCAAAAGCTTTTCCGATGTCTACCTTAAGTATGCATTTTGGGGTTGTCTTTTTTCTCCCGTAATCTCTGATCAGCTCTTGAACTAATAAGATGTTTTCCATCATGGATCTGTCTTTGAGGAAACCAGCCTGAGCAGGATCCATCAAGGAGGCCTTGACTGACGTTATTTGAGTTGCAAGAATCTTAGAGATTATCTTGTAGACGTTGCAGCACGAGATAGGCCGATAGTCCTCAACTCTGGTGACATGAGAAGCCTTGGGGACTAGACCAATGGTAGCGTGATTGACCTATTTAAGTAATAGGCTGTTCTTAAAGAACTCCTACACTGCAGCAATCAGGTCGGCCCCTAATATCTCCCATGCTTTGATGAAGAACTGAGATGAATAGCCATCAGGTCCAGGTGCTTTATCCTTCCCAATGGAGTACAGTGCAGCTTTGATCTCGACTTCCTTTACTGGGGCTGTAAGTGAGTCATCTTGCTGCGTAGATAGCCTGGGACCACCATTTAGGACTTGTGTTCTGATGACCTGGACTGGCTGAGCTAAGCCAAGCAGGTCGGTGTAGAAAGATACAAAGTGCTGAGCTGCCAACTCGGTAGATGAAGACATAGTGCTATCGCCAAGCTGAACTCTAGTAATATTGTTCCTTGCCATGTTTATTTTAATTATGGAGTGGAAAAATTTTGTATTCCTGTCACTCGAAATTAATTAGTTACCTTTGGCGAGCTGAGCAAAGAATTTCTTTTCAGCCTCCAAAAGGTTGAAAGCTAAGTGCCTTTGTTTCTGCAGTTTGTGTTTCCAGTTAGGTGTGCTCCATTATCCTTCTGGGTGTTTCTGCATGTGCTCGAGTTCTTCCAACGCCTCGTCAGCTCTACTTGAGATGTGCGAAAAAGATTTCATGTCAGCTCCTTGAGTAGGCCTTTCAATGCTTTCAACTTCTTGCATATCTGATACATGGCATAGCTGTGGATCCGTTGACTCCACTCTGAGCTGACTAGAGGTAGAAATTCCTTGTGGTCAGCCCACATGTTGAAGAATTTGAAGGAGCTTTTGACTGTTGGTCTGGAGCTGTCAAGGCTGAGCACAGCAGGTGAATGATCAGAAAAGGCATCGAGCAGGGCAGAAATGTACCTTTGCCATAGGGTTTGTCTCCATGAAGTTGTTGTTGACCATAATTCTATCTATTTGAGATTTGACAGTGCTATTATCCCACGTGTGGAAGCAGCTAGATCAGTTGAGCTCCATTAAACCGCTCTGAAGGAAACAACTGAGTTGGTCCTGAAGTTCATTGTTACTTCTCGATTTGCCTCCTATTCTCTCTTCTTCAGTTAAAATGCAGTAGAAATCACCCAGGACAGTCCAAGGTTCATTCTGCATTTGGCTCTGATTGATTATAGAATTCCGCATGGCTGCTTATCAACAAGCGTGTTGAAGCTATAGACAAATGTGAGTTGCAAGCTCAGTCCGACCACCAGAGATGTGATTCTACAGTGCATAACCTGAGGATCAGTTGAGAGGACCTGGATAGCAACTGAGGACGGGTTCCAATATACCAAAATTCGCTTGTCTGCATGAGAGTCAAAATTATTTACAAACTCCAATCTAGCAAATTTTTGTTTATAGAGCAGATATATCTTGTTGTCTAATTTGGGTTCTAATAATCCGATGATATCTATTTTTTGTTTTCTAATAAAATTATAGACACTATTGATCATACCTTGGCCTTGTCTTGAGGTTCCTTGAGCTTTTTCCTCAGTGCAAACACCTTTGATTTCGACACCACCTCGGTGAATCCGTCCTGGAGAATAGAGTTGATTCTCTCCACATGGTGTTCTACGTAAACACTATGTTGTTGGCCCTGACCTAGCTGAGTTGGTTTCATCTAGGCCAATTGTGTCCTCCATTATTTGGTCAGAAGCCGGATGGGGCTTAGGATGCACAAGTGTGGGTGGCTGGGCTGAGGTGAAGGGCCGTGCTGAGTTGATGAAGGCAGTCCGAGCTGAGCTAGAGGATAGCCGAGCTGTTTCTGGTAAAGACTTGACTGAAATTGAGGCAGTGTGCTGCTTGGCCGAGCTGAGCTGTTTGGGTCGTGCTGAGCTAGGTCCAGGTATGGAGGGTTTTTTTGTGGAAGGGATGGGAGCAAGTGTTATGAGTTGCGGATGAGCAAACATGGTAGTTACCGAGCCAAGATGGTTTGTGTGCATCTCGGCCTCGGCGGAATTTGTTGGCTTCTGAGGGCCAGCTTGTTTATGAGAGTCTGCATTATGTTCAAGCTGTCTGCAGTCTCTGTAGAACATCGGCACCCTCTCATATTCCACCTTCTATACTATTATGGTGTCATTTGAGAGCACCAACTCCACCGAGGTCAGTAATTCTTTTCTAAGGTGGATTTCAATTAGCGCACGAGCGTAGTTCCAAGTGCTTCTGTTGGCTGATCAATGTACAATAGTGTGCCGAGCTGAGAGCAGATGCTGGAGAGAACCTGATCTACCCAGAGCGTCACAGGAAGGTTGGGAAATTTCACCCAAACTGGGACCTGTGTCATTTCCCTAGCTCTAAAAGCGAATAATTTGGGCATTTTCTTGAGAATGAGGGATATCCATATACGAAATATGGGTCAGCGCAGAGGAGCTCTTCTGTCTCTTTGGCAGATTCGAACTTGAAGATTATCCACCCAGAAGCATGGAATTCCAATTTATGTTTGAGCTTCCATGCTTGGAAAAGGTTGTGCATAGCTTGCTGCCCTAGAAATCTATCGACAAAGCATCCAACAAGGAAGTGTTCTATTTCCTCATCATTTTGGAGCTCATCTATGTTGGTGTGCACCTTGCCTAGGGTGCTCACTTCTACCTTCTTGAGTTTGAGTCCATGCTCAGGTCTTCTGTTGTTCGCAAAGAGGATGTTCTAAGCTATGCATGGCATTGGTTGCCGGGTGAGCTGCTACATGGCTTGGGTTTTGGGCGGGAGGTGAGATGGTTTGAATTTTTTTTCGGACTGTTTGCAGCAGGGGGCTTACTGGTGTTGTCAGTCCCAGGTGTCACTTTATTATTATGTGTAGTGGAGGGAGGTAATGGAGAGATCACCTGATGGAGGCAGGTTGGAGGTTGACTATCACGTGCTGTCACATCAGGCAGGCTTTTGCCCGTGGACAATTTTTTTTGTTGGTTCTCTCTTTCTTCATCCTGTTTTTCTAGTGTTATTCAAGCCTGAAAGGCGAGTTGCAACCGCTTCTAGGTCATTCAAAATAATAGTTACTGCCTTAACATGCACTGATGTAGGGTTTTCACCTGCAGTGGCTCTGACATCTTTCTTGGCATTAGTAGCTGAGCCTTCATCATCAGAACTGCGATGAAAGGAGAATGAGACATTATCTTCAAAACTTGAGCTGTTCTTGTAGAATCCAGGATCGTTGAACTAGGTCATATATTGTTGGTTTTTTTAATGTACTTCGATTTTTAATATATATTTTTATATATTATTAGATTACTCTTTCTCCATCTACTATTATCATGTATTATTTCCTACTGAAAAATTCCAAGAGACTATATATCAACAGTCTGTCATGAGGCAATGGCCTATCAATTTTTTTTCTTTCTTGCGTATCATGACAATGGACAATTCAAGTATGAGCATATGCAACCAGTGAAGATAGAGGTTTTAATTTCCACTGTAATTATCTTTATTTAAATAAAGAAATATGACTATTTCATTTTTTTGATTGTCCACAATGTTACTTTAAGTTCCCTTCCCTGTCAAGAAATTGAAATTGGATGCACCCACACTTTTGTCTTTCTTTGGAAAAATTGCATCTTGTCTTTTGCCTTGGATTATAAGGGGGTGTGATGTAGGTTTCTTTTATGTTTAGCATTCCATCTTGTATTTTGTTTTGTATATAACTAATCTGTTTCCAAGATACTCTTGTTCATAGGCATTTTCTTCATAACGTCATGGTCTTAACTTTTTCTGTCAACATGCGTCCTGTTGTCCAGTTTTTATTAATTTTCGTGAAAAAACTAGAGAAAATGTTCGTATAATATATATGCCAGATTGATTGTGTTTACACACATACAGATTGATTGTATTTTAAAAAAATACATATATGTACATATATAGATGAATGTGTATGCATGTATATATATGTATATGTATGTATATGTCTATGTATGTATGTATACATGTATATGTGTGTGTACTATACACACACATATATTACATATATATCTGTGTGTGGATACACACATGATCTGCTTTCCCGTATTACATTTGATGATATTCTTTAGCGGCATGTATGTCCTCTTAATAGTTGTTGCTTGTTGCAAATATTGAAGATGACAACAATGATAGTGTGCCGAGTCGAGGTGGTGACTTGAAGGAATACGTTGATGAAGGTGTCAGTGATAGTGTCTCAGGTAACAAGATGAAGACATACATTAGCATACTAGACACAAGTGATAGTATGCCAAGTCGAGGTGCTGACTTGAAGGAATACATTGATGAAGGTGTCAGTGATAGTGTCTCGAGCTGAGGTGACGAGGTGAAGACATACAGTAGCATACTAGACACAAGTGAAGCAATCATGTGCCAAGGGGGCGAGTAGACAAAAGTGACGAGACGCAGCAGCATGTTGAATGTACGGAAAGAAGCACCAAGACGAAGTACCGAGCAGACAAAACACAGCAATGCGGTAAAGGACACAATTGACCAGCATCTTGCAGATGGCTTTGCAACTGAATCGTGCCACATCAGGAACAAGATGGACATGGCAACTAAAGAAAGAGATGGAGAAAAAGCAACTAGAATGAAGTTTAGGAGGAAAAGTTTAAGATACGGCAGTTACGAGTTCTGTACTGTTTGGTTTAACTAATTTAGCACATGTGTATTTATGATTCTAGCTTGCGTATATTTTTGCAAAGTCAATACATGAGATATTTTCTCAACATCTTCCTATGGCAGTCACATTGTGAACTCTCTTCTATCTTATTCTATTTCTTTGCTTTACTTCGCTTATGTTTTTTGATATAGTATCAGAGCCATGATCGCTTCTTACTGCTAAAATCATGCTTTCCTTTCTGTAATATTTTTGTTGTTCACATTGATCTTCAATTCGAATTGTAGAATTTGATCTCTAATTTATGTCTTTGACTTCTAATGTTTTTCCTCTCAATCCTAAAGTAAATAATCCACAATTTCCTGAAAACCTTGTGGCTAACCTCTTATATCTTCACCCCAATGATAGTCCAACAGCAATATTGGTACAGCCTCCACTCACTAGTTTTAGCTTCCACTCGTGGAGTTGCATATTTCATATGGCGCTGTTGATTACGAACAAGATGTGCTTCATTGATGGAACTATGCCAAAGCAAAATTTAACCGATCCTCAATTTCAAGTATGGAGACAGTTGAATACGATGATGTAGTCATGGAACATGAACTGTGTTTCACTCTCTATTGCTCAAAGTATAATGTGGTATGATAGTGTATTTGATGTGTAGAAACATTTCACCCTCAGGTAAGCTAAAGGTGATCTTTTTAGACTTCTAGATTTGCTTGAAGATTTCTGTGCAGTTAGAGAAGAAATCTCCACTGCAAATGATTACTTTACAAAGCTTAAGATAACATGGAAAGAAATATTGGCATTGTGACCTATGCCTTAGTGCACATGCCATGGATGTACATGTGATGTAACTGTTGGGAGTAATTCAAGTCAGACAAAATTGATTTCTGTACAATTTGTTCATGAAATAAAGCATTGGCCGACCTGGCGAGTCTCAGTTCAGGTCGGACTGACCTGGATGTCAAGACAATCCAAGTGGCGCAATTGAGTTTGCGTTCTGAACAGTCAGCCGACCTGCCGACCTCAGTGCAATAGCACTTCAGAACAGCAGTGTGCTATCAGCCTTCAATGAGTCTGAACTGAAGTCAGATTGATAAGTCAGATCAGATCAGTCCATTCAACGCAATTATATTTGCGTTTTAGACTGATGGCCGACCTGCTGACCTCGGCGTCTCAGCACAACAGAACAGCAATTGTGTTTTCAGCCGCTTCAGCCGTGCTCAGCAAACCAGCAGAGCTCATCATGATAGTGCTGCAGAACATCGAATGCTCTCAGTCAAACAGCAGAGCGCAGCACACAGTAGACCTCAGCTCGGCAACAATGTACAACAACAGTGATGCGCTATCACTCGATTAGCTCAGCTCAGCACAAAGCAGAGCTCAGCTGGAAATAACCTTAATAGCTTAGCTGAGCAGAGATCCGAAGTGAGTCCAGGACTCTGTACTTAAGACATATTGCTTCTGTATACTGTGTCCAACAAGAAAATCAATCGTCTCCCAGGATACAACGGAGTCAGTTCAGACGAGCGGCGCTGTAGCGCATGAACTCAAACGAACTTATAAGTTGTCCTGAATTTCTTGGATTACTGGGAAATGCAGAGTGTTTGTGTATGCGAGAGAATGATTACGCAGAGAGAGATTCCACAGAAAAGAAAAGAACTTAGAATTTTTCTGAGTGACCACATAGGTCAGCTTGGCCACTATTTATAGGAAAATTCTGAGATCAGTCTGTTACATTCAGTTCAACTACAGCCATAAGATCAGACACTTGCTCGTCCTGAACCTTTGGAGCAGATAACCGCACCAGGTCTGCCCTCAGCCATCGGATCAAATAAATGTTCAACCAGAGACTTCAGATCTTAACATATTCAGGTCAGGCCAGCACGGTTAAAGCTCAACAACTTTTCAAAATGTAACCTTAGCCTATCTTAACAACCTGGAGATGTTTAAACTCAAACAAACTTCACCTCAGCTGATAAGATCTGGCCCGATACTGCAGGACCCAGCCTGCAATCTGCAGCCCGCAGCCCAGCATACAGCCTGAGCCCATCATGTCAGTCCGCAACATGAGCCATCAGCTCAGTTCGCAACCTGACCCTCACTTTGAACATTAATTTCTCATTCACCCGTTATCGGAATTGAGGGATTCAAAAGCCTTAAATTATCTACTCGTCAAGTAGATAATTAAGGACTCGTTAGTCTCTACTCATCATTAATGAAACTAATCATAACTCAGCTCAATGTACGTTGCCAACCACAGTTTGCAACTTGGCCCAATTCAATTCCTTACCATTTTCTCCAGCAGTAACAACAAAGATGTGTGAGTTTGTGAAAAGTGACCATATGGTTAAGTTTGTTAAAGGTTTGATTGAAGATTTTGAGGCTCAACTCACAGATGTTTGTCAAGTTAATGAAGTGAGATTGATCAATCGATCTAATTAAATGAAAAACTTCATAAAATTAAAAAAAGGTGACATCGATCTCTCAACTGAGTATATCAATCGACTAGAGTAGACATCGATCTCTAAACTGAAGACATCGAATGATTGATGTCATGCTGAATTCAAATTTTTATAGCCGTTACGGACGACTCTATTTCTGATTTGAAGTGCTTTTCCTTTCTTTTCTACTCCAAATTAAATGTGTATTTATTAGCAATGTCTTTAATGCTATTTTGAGTGTCTTTACACCTATATAAGCTCTCCTATGTGGGTATGGTTCAACCAATTGAAGTGTAGAGCGATTGAACGCAAATTGTGCTCCTTAAGTTAATGAAGTGAGAGACATTAAAGAAGGCTGAAAAACGAAATTGATCTCATCATATACAGAAGAAGCATTGAAGAGGCATTTATATACTTTCACCTATTTCAAGTTTAATTCTCTCTTCATCACAAAATGTCTTAAGTGTAAAAGCTTTTAAAGATCATCAAGCATATATTCCTTGTATGAATTCTTGTATTGTGAGACTATTGAAGTCTAACACAAAAGAGACATATTTGATCTCTTGCGTATGATTTAGACTTGATTTGAAAGTGTAACTCTGCTTCTTCTTTCAAAACTTATTTGGTAAAGGTTATTTGGAAGAATTTTGCTGAAGTTGTGAAAATCATAGTAGAAAAGCTTCAAGGCTATTGCTTGTTGTAGGAGTTGTTGTGGCACAAGTTGTCGTAGCAATTGTTGTAGAATGAGCTTATTGACATCTTTGGGGCAATTTATATATTTGTACTTGAAAATCCACTTTGAAAACAAGTTGGGGTAGAATCAATGAGAATCGACTACCATAAATTAGGTGTCTCCATTAACATCGCACCTCATTCCTTCTTATTTTGGTGAGTATTTTGAGTTTGAGTAAACTAAATTGAAAAATGTTATGACCCGTAACCTGGGGGCATAAGGTAAGGAAAAAAATAATATAATAAAGTAAATAAAAGGTAATAGAAGAAAAAAGAGAATAAAAAGGAAATAATAAAAATAGGGACGGAAGTTATCCTAATTAAGTTGAATTGAAATAGGAAGATAAAGGATAACAATAAGTTGAATTGAAATAGGAAGATAAAGGATAGCAATTTAAGTTAGAGATTAACCTTGTCTATACTACCCACAATTATTAGAAAACTACCTAAATCTATTACTACCTAGCTATAAATATATACAGATAGTTAACCTACACAAACAAAACAAAACAAAAAAAGAAAAAAAAGAAAGAAACTCTAAACTACAGGACAGCCCCCTCCCCAGCAAAAGAAAAGCCAACAGCAAAAGAAAAAGAAAAAAAACGTTGGTAGCCACTTCCACTCTAGCAGCCAGCCGAAATCAAGTAAGAAAGCAACCACAATTTCTTTTTCAATTGGGTAGCAGGCGGCTAGCAACCATTCCTTAAGAGAAATAATTTTATGCAACTCAACCACAATCCACGTACGGTATAATATACACAAATTGAGACAAGTACCCTACCTATATTTACTATGACTTTTGCAAAATAAATAATGTTATTTTCGGTACTGACTCCGGATCATTCATGTTTATGTTTGTTTTCATAGATGTTTGATTATATAGGTATATGTTTATATGTGTGTGCCGATCATATACATGCATATGTTATATTTACCTTGTCGTTGCTGTTATTATGTGGAATGGCCGAAAGCACCAGTGATGAGCAGCGGCCAAATTTTTCGGGTCTTATTATGAGTATTTTAGTGTATATATACATATGTACAGCGGGTATGCAATTAAGATATTTGTGTAGATGCGTACGGTTTGTGTTGTATAAGCAAATGGCTGAGAATTGGGGGGCCACTGATGGTACTTGGGTAGGCAAAGTATGGTGAGAACATTATGTGCAAAAAAAAAAAAGAAATACTTGGGGACAGGCCTATGTGGTACTTATGAATATGGAGAGGTGCTGCGATTTACGTGGAAGGGCAGTTGGAGAAAGAAAAAAAGAATATAGCACCAAGTAAGTGGCCTAATTTATGGTAAATTGAAATTGTTGTTTATATATATATATATATATATATATATATATATATATATATATATATATATATATATAAAATAGAGGTGTCATTTTCCAATTCTTTTGCCATGCCACTATCGGCCAGTGGCACAACAATTTCAATTTACCATAAATTAGGCCACTTGCTTGCTGCTATATTCTTTTTTTCTTTCTCCAACGGCCCTTCCACGTAAATCGCAGCATGACACCTCTATTATATATATATATATGTGTGTGTGAAACTGGATATATGATGGTATATGTATGTGTATGCGTTGTGATGTATATGTTTGTATGGCCGAAGGTATTGGTATGATTGTTAAGTATGTTTCTTTTCTGTCTCCTCCAAAGATAGAATAGCAGACATGGTTTGCAAATAAATGTTAAGGGTCATAAATATATGGATCCGTGTGCAGGGTATATGCATACACAGGTAGAATTCTTTAGTTTGTCATAGGGCATGGGCCGAAAGTTGGAAGGGGGGTGATAATGGAGATAATTCTGAATACAAAATACAAAAGTATTGAAACATGGATATGGTGATGAATTATATATATATATATATATATATATATATATATATATATATATATATATATATATATGTATGTATATGTATAGTGATGAAGCCGGATCTTCACCAAGGGTCTAGACAACCTCAAATTAGCTCCGTCAGTTAACTTGAAGAGTTGTTAACTGGGATTAAAAGTTTGTAGCTGGAATAGCCTCTAAAATATCCTGCACAAGAAAGCACGGGTCAGAGGTCCCGGGGGGTTGGCCCCGGAAAAAACCTTCCGACGCTCAAGTCAGTTTGGGTCATATCTCACTGAGATTATAATTTAAATGGTGAGTTAAGAGTTTCTCACAGTATATGCCGAGGGGCAGAGTGTATGAATTTGCTTTATGGTATGAATGTTTGAATTCTGGATTCCCTTCTTTGTCTTGGTTGGCTTGCTTTTGTAGACCTTTTTCCCGCCTTTTGTCCCTGATAGTGGATTGTGGATAGGACATTTACTTGGGGCAGAAAGCCTAAGGCGCCGTAGGTCTGCTGATGTGATCAGTAGTCTGACTGATGTGACTAATAGGCCGGCCTGGTTGATGTAACTAGTAGGCCGGCTGTTGTGACCTTGGCGTGTTCAGAAAGAATAACCAGCTGTAGTTACTATATTTGAATTGCGCTTCTGTTTGAGGGTCCCACGAAGTAATATCGTGCTAAGTTCCTTTACCAAAGTGCACAACTGAACTTTACCGAAGTACAGGATCAACCCTTGCCGAAGTGCATGACTAAGCCTTGCCCAGATGAAGTGGTCTGAAGTGCGGCATTTGTGTAGAAGCTGAAGTTGATGCCGAGGTGCAAACCTTGGCATATTCTTCGATGTTATGAGGGTGTCATGATGCCCTGCTGAGGTACCGTTGAGGCTGAACATCCATGCTTGGGCGATGTACTGCTGAGCTGTAGTACTTTGAGTGCTGAGCTACTGGAGTTAAACCATTGACCGTTGACTAACAGACGATTTAATTATGGTTTATCATATGGGTTATGATGGGTATGCTTATGCCTGAGGCAAATATTCTTGGGAATGGATGAGGCGTGTGACTTTCGACCAGGAGACCAATGAGGAATAAGTTGATTCAAAATTGACAAGCATATGAATTGTATTAGTATGACTTTATGTGAAAAAGAAAATATGAGTGCTGTGAAAGAGAAAATATGAGTGCTATGAAAAATGAGTGTGGGTCGAGGGGGTTAGGGGGTGGGTGAGGTGAGTTAGGTGGTGGATAGGGGAAAAAGTGGTTGAGGGAGATCCGTGCATTTATATACGTGTATATGTACATGTATGGGTGTGTGCCTTTATATGTATATACGTACATGTGGATGGAGGTTATTAGGATATCAGACATCGAAAGATTGATAATCGTGTGCTCATAATTGTTATCTGATTGTGTGTGCTTCACTTGATCGATATGGATTGTTGAAAAATATTTCAGAAATCGATATTTAAAAATGGTCTTAAAATCGTGCATCGCATATTTCGAAAGTCACCCTTACAGGGGAAATATATTGTTAAGGTGGGTTGGTTCCGAACAAAAGGGCCATCCGAACACATATGACTATTATCGATAGGCCGCTCGGACACATATGACCGCCATTTAGGCCGTCCAGACACATATGACTATTATAGATAGGCCGCCTGGACACATTGACCAGTGGGGGGCCAATTCATAAGCTTGCTATATAAGTCACTTGTAAGGAAAGTGTCATGGCCATTGCATCGAAATCGAATTTGAAATTGCTATCCAAAATCGTATTGAATTATCGAATCGCATCGTATCGAACATCGAATCATTTGAATCGGACCGAGAATTTATTTGCATCGCATCGCATCGATTTGAAAATTGCATCATCGTTTTTGGTTGTACTAACACTTTCTTGTTGATGACTTAGTTGCGTGTGACTTTGTTGCTTGATTGGATATGAGTAAAAAGGTAAATTCTATTTTTGAAGAGAAGCATGTTATTTTATAGATTATTATTTATTTTATTACACTTGCTTCTCCATGTATGATCTCATGGTAAATATATTTAAGCTACTTGTTGGGCGATGTATGTCGCTCACCCCACGTTATCAATTAGTTTTTTGTGGACAGACAGGTAAATGAGCTAGTATACCGTGGATGATTGGGAATGGAGATTTCAAAATTGAGGATATTCAGATGAGACTTTCGATGACTTAGTTGAGGCAGTTATTATGATATTCGAGGTTTATGTATTTTGGAGATTTAGTATTTATATACGTTTGACATTTGTGTCGAGCTAAATTTGCCTAGACATTGATATTAATGATGATGATTATTTCGAGGTTTTAGTGTTTATGACTTCCGCTGACATCGATTTACGTTATTATAATGACGTGTAATTGGATTGTATTGACGCCTTGTATTCTCCTTAGTGAGATACGGCGGGTGAGTCGTTTCGAATACTAAAACTCGAGACGGGTCGCTACAAAAAAAATTATAAAAAAATTATCCAATACTCTATTCACGTTAATTTAGAATGTTATTAAGGACCTAAAAATAATTACGATGAAAGAAAGCTCAAGATATTCTAATATGAGCAGAACCACAAGCGTCTTGACTCCCAATCCGACGAAGTGCAACGGGCAATTCACCACTTTCGTAAAGCCGCGTTTGATTATTAAGCAAACCAAAATTTCCAACCAACCAAGAGCTTTATTAGCTTTGCCATAAATATGAGAAATCATAACATGGATCCCCAGCTTTATTAGCTTTACGATAAACATGAAATATCATTAGATGCATATCCTTCACTAACCGCCGAACCTGCATGAATAAATGAAGAAGCTGACCATGCACCTTGGCACAACGCACCAATTCAACCATAGTAGCTGGATCACATTCAACAAAAATCCCAGAATAAGCACGAGATTTACACAAACTGAAGTCCATCCCGCAAAGCCAAACATTTCAGCACAATTAAAAATCGTGGGAGTAAGAAAAAGCCAACACCACTAAACCTTCAGCATCTCGCAATATCTCTCTTCCACCAGCTTTATGTAACGTGGGCTTCGAAGCCCCCAGCAACATTTAGTTAAAAAGAAGCTTGAACTTGTTTGCGCCATTGAACCACCTTGGGTTAAACACTTTGCTTCATAATCAAATTTAGTGTTATGCCACCACAAAAAGAATTTCGATTACCGACGAAAACATCACCGACGAAACGAGGTACGTCGGTCTTTCGTCGTTAATTTGCGACGCAATAGCGATAAACAGAGTTTCGTCGTTAATTGTGACGAAATTACGATGAAATACATTGTCGCTAACAAAAAAGTAGTCAGGTTAATCCTTTCGTTACAATTTCGTCGGTGTTTTGTCGGTGGTTCGTCGCTACTCTGTGTCTTTTGTTCGTCGCTATTTAGATTGTAGCGTTTCATCTCTATATCGTTGCTAATGTGTCGCTAAAATTCCAGAAACATAAACACGGATAAACAAGAAAATAAATTCGTCGGTCAGTAGGTTCTCGGCGTTGTATTAAGTTTCGTCGGTATATCGTCGGTGTTTAGTCGATGAATTAGTCGTTGCAAATGTTTCGTTTTACTTTTCATTCGTATTTTATAAATTCCGATTCGTCGTTCTGTCGTCGCAGATTCGTCGAGGATTAAACACGTGTATGAATTAAGAAAAAAGAAAGCGATGATTGGAAAAAAAATTTATTCATTTAGAAATAAAAATTTACATTATAAAGACGAAAAATTAAAAAAAGAAATCTAAAAGAGAAGCGGAGAGGGGCCGTTCACTCTTCGTCATCGGAAGAAAGAGTGGCCGCCACATTCTCCGCGAACTCTTTGAGGAGGCACTTCAGCTTGTAATATCTGGCTTTCAACTTGCGCAGCCTTCTGTTCACGCTGTGCAGTTGCCTCGACTCCTGCTGCATGTTTGCTATAAGCATACGGTAGTCGATCTGCGGTTCCGGCATTTCTTGTTGAGGATCCTCTGGCGGCATTGTGCCATGCATAGATATTGAATCCTCCCGCTCAACCGATGGTTGTGGTTGAGGAGGAGGGCGTTGTGGAGGTGCACTGTTTGCCCCTCCACGCCTTGGGGTTCTTCTATAACGACGGGGCATACTTTGTAGTTTGTTTAGGAAGTTTTATAACTTTGTTTATGTGAAATGTAAGGCTGTGAGGTTATATATAGGTAAAATTAGCGACGACATAGTGACGAATATGCGACGAATTTTTCGTCCGTTACTCAACATCGGAATATGTGCGGCCGTGACACTTCGTTTGAACAAGCGACGAACTAGCGATAAAATAGCGATGACTTAGCGATGTAAGGTCATCGTACGTTGTACCCATCTGGCACTGTGCGGACACGGCTGTTGGGTGAATAGCGACGCCTTAGCGACGCCTATAGCGACGAAACGCATCGTATGGTGTGAAAGTACGACGGTATTTCGTCGGTAAAGCATCGCTAAATTTCCAGAAATATAAACACGGATAATCAAGGAAATAAATTCGTCGGTTATTAGGTTCTTGTCGTTGTATTAAGTTTCGTCGGTATATAGTCGCTGTTTAGTCGATGAAGTAGTCGTCGCAAATTTTTTCGATTTACATTTCGTTTGTATTTTAGCGTCGTCTATATTTTAGCGTCGTCGAGATTTGTAAGGGATTAAACACGTGTTTAAATTAAGAAAAAGAAAGCGATGATTGGGAAAAAAACTTCATTAATAGAGAATTAAAAATTACAAAATTCATAAAGAAAAAACTGAAAAAATATAAAAGAAGAGCGGAGAGGAGCCGTTCAATGTTTGTCATTCGAACAGAGAGTTGCAACACTCTCCACGCACGCCTTCAGGAGGCGTCTCAGCTGCGCAGCTTTGACTTTGATCAGCATCTGCCTTCTGTCCAGGTATCTGAGATGCTGATCCTGGTAGCGCAGACGCCGATTCTGTTGCTTAAGCACCTCCCTCATCTCCTCTACTGTGTTCCACAGCTCCTTTATTTCTACACGAGGATCGCCAATTTGGTACGTCAGTTTCGAGGACGAAACATTTTGTAAGGGGGTGGAATGTTATGCCTCGCACCCTCTGTAGAGTAATTTAAGGATAAAAAAGAGGTTAAATGGGATGGATGACCATAAATGATAATGAATAAAGAATTAAGTAATAGAATTAATTGGAATTTATTGAAAGGATTAAATTTTAGAATTAATTAGTATTTAATTTAGAATTGTATATTAGAATTTAATCCTTTAAGATAAATGAGACAATAGGATATAATTTCGAAACTCAAATTTCACCCTTCCCATTTCAAAACTGACAGAACGTCAGTTTCTCCATATTTGAGAAAGAAACCGATGCTCCTTTTTCTCTCTATCCCTTAGGCGATTTTTTGGACACCTTGCAACCCTAGGAGAAGAACTCCCTCAAGAACCAATCTGTTCTTTGCTTGTTTTTCAGATCTTCTTCGAGTAATCACAGGCAAGTAATCTACTTATAAGTTCCTACGTTTTGCGAAAGAATAAGGCCTATTTTAATATCAAAATTGGATCACCATGCAGTAGTTTCTTTCTGTGAATCTATATGTGGCTTATGTGTTTTGGTTTCGGGTTTTGGACACTATATGTTGAAATCATTGTTGTTGTTGTTGAAATATGTGAGATCATGCAAAACTCAATCCCATGAACCCTATTTTGTGCTATTTTCGGATGGAGGGTTAAGAGGGTGAAAAAGGTGAGATTTAGGGTTGGTTTTGGTAATGATTTGAGTTTTCAGATCAAATCCTTGTTTGGTACGTTAAAGGTGTTGTTTTTAGTGGATTAAGGATGGATTGATAGTGAGGATTAGGCTTGGAATGGTTGGAAGGGAGTTCGAAAACATTTGGGTTGAGATCTGCAGTTTCTGCAGGAATTCGCAGAGGAAATTTTGGAAAAACGGCGACATCGATCGATCGATGTCAGAGTTCGAAGTACATCGATCGATCGATGTCTGACGGGTGAGAGATCGATGTGTCCCAGTAGTATATAGATCGATCGATGTATAAAGGGGTGAGATATCGATGTTCTCTGATGGACATCGATTGATCGATGTGAGGGTATGAAGTCACATTGATCGATCGATGTAGGGGATGATGTCAACCAGTTTTGTGGGGAAATAAGGGAAGAAAGAGGGAAGCTATGGAACCCTTTTGGGGAGACCTTAGGGATTTCTTAGGACATGATTGAGGTTAGTCTAGGTCGTGGGAACACGACTTAAGATGGTGAATCAACAGTGGCGATTCGTAGGGTATTTGAATCGGACTTCAACGAATGACCTAAGGGGTTAAGAATGAACGTATGAGGCTCTACAGAGTTCAATAAAAAAGAGGAATGTGAGGGTTCCTACATTATCCTTTGGGGTTCTAGAATGAATGATTAGGTGATGTTGACTTATCGGAAAGGATACGCTCGAGTGTGTGAATGAGGTGAGTCTCGAATGATTAATTGACATTTGAATGTGAATGAATGATGAGAAGTCGTGCATTTTTGCATCATGGAACTTGCATTTGCATTATGATTTGATGAGAGTTGTGCCTCGGCACAGGGCATAAAGTTTGCGAAATGAGCAGTGATGCATTACAGGGTATGAAGACAAGCTGTAACCATCACAGAGTATAAAGTGAGCTGTAATGTTTCATAGGGTATAAAGATAAGCTGTAGCACATTACAGGGTATAAAGTTGAGTTGTGGTACGTCATGGGTATAAAGACAAGCTGTGACCCACCACAGGATATAAAGTGATGTGACCGGATATTGTGACATGCATTGCACTGTTTCAAAAGAAATCGCATAAGCATTGGTGACTGTGTAGTGTAGTGCATATTTTGTCATGCATCACGTGAGTTGCTTCAGTATGATTGATTGGTAATGTGGTTGTATTTGAATTAATGAATGCTTCTTAATTAGTGTTCTTATGCTGCCATGCTATAAATCTATATTTTTGAAGTTATACAAGACATGTGTCCTATCAATCCATTGAATTACATATTACTCATGTCTTGCCATGCGTTGATCCCGTATGTCTTATAAGCGGGTTACTTGCTAGCGTTTTTCGCTAAGGGTACTACTTTTGGTTTTGCAGATGAACCTAGTTACGACATGATTTTCATAGAAGACGACAGTGAGTGGGCTGAATGGGATGCTTAGAGCTCATGTTGGGAACTGTTCTAAGCTGTCTTTTAATATTCCAGCTTTCGTGCATTTATTTGAGGATTTAGGTGGCTGCGCCCATAAACAATCGTTGATGGTTACGTTGTCTTTTGATGTACAGATCGATGGTTTAGAATTATTTTACATGTGTTTCCGCGCTTATTTCTCTTGCGTCATTGATGATGTGTATCGAGAGATGAGACGTCTTGTAGTCTTCTCAGTAAGCTACGACGGGTGCACCGGTTCGGATCCGCTGTCCGAGTCGGGGCGCTACAGGTGGTATCAGAGCCTAGGCTTCAGATCTGCCTCGGAGACCTAGGTTATGTCATGTAGAGTCTAAGCTATGATCTTGACCCTAAGTTGATCTGTACGTCTAAGTATATGATCTTAGATATAAGTTTGATTGGGATGGGTGTGTGCGAGCGCGATAAAATTTAATCAATCAATGTTATTTTATTTTAGTTTACGAGCTCCGTCCTGTACAACGCATAAGGGCTTTCAGTATTATCTTTAGAATGACTGAATGCTAATAAGCGTGATCTTGCAGACAATGCCTCCCAGAAGAGATCATCAGGGAAACGGTGGCAACGGGAACAATAACCCTCCTCCACCGCAGATGGTATTACCTCAAGAACTGATGGACGCTATCACAGTGATAGCTCAAGGGGTTGCTCAACAACAGCAGCAACAACAACAACCTCCTCCTCCACCACCTCCTCAGCACAGTATCAGATATTACATTGGGGAGATGCGAAAGATGCATGCGCCAACTTTTGAGGGGACCACCGATCCAGAAGTAGCCGGATTCTGGCTGAATGAGGTGGAGAAATGCTTCAGGCTGGTGCAAGTGCCTGAGGAACTGAAAGTGGATGTGGCCACGCCCTTATTGAGTGGCCGAGCGAATGCCTGGTGGAGTGGAATTCAGCCAAAGATGACTCCCCCTATTCTGTGGAGACAATTCGTACAGGCCTACAAGGATTACTACGTGCCCGAAACTGCCATTTTGGAGAAGATGAGGCAGTTTGATAAATTTGAACAAGGGAGGATGTCCATTTCCAACTATGCTAATAGATTCCATGCCTTGGGCAAACTCACGCCCATGGTGTTGGAAAACAATAGAATGAAGACGCTTAAATTCGAAGAAGGTTTGAACCCCCGCATACGGACGGCTATAGCAGGGTCTAGTCTGAAGACATTTGAAGAGATGCTGGATGCTTGTTACCGGGTAGAGAGTGACATGCGCCGGTCACAGCCTAGAGAGGCTCATGATGACACTAGCAAGAGGCCCAGGGATGATAGAAGTGGAGGTAAACCCGGACGTTGGATCAAGATTCCAAGAAAGGGCCAGACGGGATAGATTCAGAGGGCTCCGCAGCCGAATCAGCCTGACCGTCAAACTCCTGGAGCATGCCCGCATTTTCAGAAAAATCATGTAAGAGAATGTTGGAAGAAAACCGGAGCGTGCTTCAAGTGTGGGAAGACAGGCCATAGAATAAAGGATTGCCCTTAGTGGAAACAAAAGCCACAGGGAGAAGCAGGGTCAGCACAGCAGCAAAGGGGCAGGCCCAACGCGAGAGTGCATGTCATGACTGACGCTGAGGTGCAAGAGAGCACCGATGTTGTCACAGGTACGATTTAAGTTAAATCGTAGTTGTTCAAGTTTAATTTTAGTCATTTAAGTTGAAATTTTAGTAGTCTAAGCTGAAACTGATCGAGTTTTACATGAAAACTTTATGTGTTTCACTCTTTGTGTTTAGGTATGATTCTAGTTAATAAACTGCCTGCGAATGTGTTGTTTGATAGTGGAGCGAGTCACTCGTTCATATCCAAGAAGTTCGTCAAAGGACTCAACTGTCTACCTGAATGGCTTGACAACCCCTTCAGGGTGCAGGCAGCCAGTGAACAAGTATTGATTTCACATCACCAATATAGGGACTGTGAGTTAGAGTTGAAGGGAAAGTGTTCCCTGTTACATTGATCCTAATTACGGTGAAAGCTTTTGATGTGATATTGGGCATGGACTGGTTGACCAAATATCACGCCAATATTGACTGTAGGCTTAAGCAAGTGACCGTTAAGGACCCTAAAATGAATGAGATAACGGTACAAGGAAATATCAAGCTACATAAAGCCCCGAAAAAGATATACTTGACGGCGATTAAGGCTTTCAAGGCCTTGAAAAAGGGAGCAGAGGGATTTATGGTGTAAACTTTGGACGCGACGCATGAAGTTCCCTCAATGGATCAGATTCTGGTAATCAATGAATTTAAAGACGTGTTTCCGGATGATTTGTCGGGAGTTCCGCCATCAAGAGAAGTGGAGTTTGAGATCAACTTAATTCCTGGAGCCGAACTTATATCCAAGACACCTTACAGAATGGCTCTAGCTGAACTTAAGGAGCTAAAGGGACAACTTCAGGAGCTGTTGGATAAGAAGTTGATTCGTCCCAGTGTATCACCTTGGGGAGCTCCTGTATTGTTTGTGAAGAAGAAAGATGGCAGCATGCGGTTGTGTATTGATTACCGGGAGTTGAACAAGATCACTATCAAGAACAAATATCCTCTGCCAAGGATTGAGGATTTATTTGATCAACTAAAGGGAGCCCAATGGTTCTCAAGATTGATCTTCGTCAGGGGTACCATCAATTACTCGTGAAGGCAAATGATGTCCCTGAAACAGCTTTTCAGACACGATATGGGCATTATGAGTTTTTGGTGATGCCATTCGGCGTGACTAATGCCCCAGCAGCTCTCATGGATTTAATGAACATCGTATTCCGTGAGCAGCTGGATCAATTCGTTATGGTGTTCATCGACGATATCCTGGTTTACTCCCCTGACGAACAATCCCATGCAAAACACTTAAGAGTGGTGCTGCAAATCTTGAGGCAACAAAAGCTTTATGCCATGTTCAGCAAGTGTGAATTCTGGCTAAGAAGTGTATCCTTTCTCGGTCATGTGATTTCGGAGGATGGGATCTCCGTGGATCATAAGAAGATAGAAGCCATTACTGAATGGCCAAGACCTACAAACGTGACTGAAGTAAGAAGCTTCCTAGGCTTGGCAGGCTACTATAGGAAGTTTGTTGAGGGGTTCTCGACAATAGAAGTTCTATTGAGTCGACTTACACAGAAGAAGACTAAGTTTGAGTGGACTGCCGAATGCGAGCAGAGCTTTTCTGAGCTCAAGAAGAGATTGATCACAGCCTCGGTGCTGGCGCAACCCTCCAGCACCGACGGTTTTGTGATCTATAATGATGCGTCCAAGAAAGGACTAGGTATATACACCATTACAATTAATGCATTGTATATACATATGCTAGTCTTAAACTTCACTTTCTGTTTATAGGTTGTGTCTTAATGAAAAACGGACGAGTTATCTCGTACGCGTCGAGACAGTTGAAGCCATATGTGCAGAATTACCTGACGCTTGACTTAGAGCTCGCGGCTGTAGTATTTGCTTTTAAGATATGGAGACACTATTTGTATGGAGAGAAATGTGCAGTGTTCACGGACCACAAGAGTTTGAAGTACTTATTTTCACAGAAGGAGCTTAACATGAGGCAAAGGAGATGGTTGGAATTACTCAATCATTATGATTTAACCATCAACTATCATCCGGGTAAAGCAAATAGGGTGGCGGACGCGCTGAGCAGAAAATCTAGCCATGCAAGACAGTCTCCTTTGGAGCGAGAGATCGAAGAGTTTAGTCTGGATGTTATAGACTCGGTGGCGATTGTCCTTACGGCCTTATCTATAAGGCCAGATTTGGTAGACAGAATCAAAGAAGCTCAGCATGAGGATGCAGCACTGAAGGAAATCCGTGACAAATTATCTACGGGGACAGTAAAGGATTTTCATTTGAGAGAAGATAGAAGTTTTATGGTTTCAAAACCGGCTATGCATACCAGATAAGGAAGAGCTTCGTAGAAAACTGTTGAGTGAAGCTCATAACTCAAAGTTGTCTATCCACCTCGGCAGCACAAAAATGTATAAGGACCTCAAAAGGAATTACTGGTGGATAGGGATGAAGAGAAGCATAGCGGAGTATGTTGAGAGGTGTTTAGTATGCCAACAAGTTAAAGCAGAACACCAACGACCTGGTGGTTTGATGATGCCACTTGAGATTCCTGAATGGAAATGGGAGCACGTGACTATGGACTTCGTGATGGGGTTACCCAAAACCAGAAATGGGAATGAGATAATTTGGGTAATTGTAGACCGCTTGACAATGACAGCTCATTTCATAGCTATGCCACATGGTACCTCTTATGAGAAATTATGCAACATATGCGTGTATAACATTGTGAGCTTGCATGGAGTCCCTGTCAGTATTGTGTCAGACCGTGATCCCAAGTTCACTTCTAAGTTTTGGAGGGCATTTCAGAAAGCGATGGGTACCGAGATAAGAATGAGTACCGCATACCACCCTCAAATGGATAGACAATCCGAGAGAACCATCCAAACTTTGGAGGACATGTTGAGAGCATGCGCCTTGGATTTCAAAGGAAACTGGGATAGCATGCTGAAGTTGATGGAGTTTTCGTACAATAATAGCCATCATAGTGCGATCGGCATGGCGCCGTTTGAAGCATTATACGGACGCAAGTGCAGGTCCCTGATTTGTTGGGACGAATTTAGGGAAAGGACAATTACTGCACCAGAATTAGTGGAGCAGACCATTGGGAAGGTGAGGGTGATAAGAGAAAGACTAAAGGTGGCCCAAAACCGTAGCAAAAGTTGGGCAGATTCTAAAAGAAGGCCCCTACACTTTGAGATTGGGGAAAAGGTCTATTTGCGAGTTTCACCCACCAGGGGAGTGGCGAGGTTCGGAATGAAGGGCAAGTTAAGACCTAGATATATTGGTCCATATGAGGTGCTTGGCAAGGTTGGAGAAAGTGCATACCGACTAGCGTTGCCTGTAATCTTATCACAAGTACATAATGTATTTCACGTGTCGCAATTGAGGAAATATGTGTCGGACCCGAGCCACGTTCTTGAGGCTCAACCGCTAGATGTTAGAGAAGATGTCACATATGAAGAACATCCAGTGAAGATTGTAGACAAGAAAGATCAAGTCCTACGCAGGCGCGTAATTCCGCATGTCAAAGTTCAATGGAGTAACCATACGGAGCGTGAAGCCACGTGGGAGCTTGAAGAGCAAATGAAGGAGTTGTATCCACATCTCTTCTAATAAGGTACGTCAGTTTCGAGGACGAAACTTTTTGTAAGGGGGTGGAATGTTATGCCCGCACCCTCTGTAGAGTAATTTAAGGATAAAAAAAGAGGTTAAATGGGATGGATGACCATAAATGGTAATGAATAAAGAATTAAGTAATAGAATTAATTGCAATTTATTGAAATGATTAAATTTTAGAATTAATTAGTATTTAGTTTAGAATTGAATATTACAATTTAATCCTTTAAGATAAATGAGATAATAGGATATAATTTAGAAACTCAAATTTCACCCTTCCCATATCAAAACTGACAGAACGTCAGTTTCTCCATCTTTCAGAAAGAAGCCGACGCTCCTTTTTCTCTCTATCCCTTAGGCGATTTTTGGACACCTTGCAACCCTAGGAGAAGAACTTCCTCAAGAACCAATCCGTTCTTCGCTTGTTTTTCAGATCTTCTTCGAGTAATCACAGGAAAGTAATCTACTTATAAGTTCCTACATTTTGCGAAAGAAAAAGGCCTATTTTAATATCAAAATTGGATCACCATGCAGTAGTTTCTTTTTGTGAATCTATATGTGCCTTATGTGTTTTGGTTTCGGGGTTTGGCCACTATATGTTGAAATCATTGTTGTTGTTGTTGAAATATGTGAGATCATGCAAAACCCAATCCCACGAACCCTATTTTGTGCTATTTTCGGATGGAGGGTTAAGAGGGTGAAAAAGGTGAGATTTTGGGTTGGTTTTGGTAATGATTTGAGTTTTCGGATCGAATTCTTGTTTGGTACGTTAAAGGTGTTGTTTTTAGTGGATTAAGGATGGATTGATAGTGAGGATTAGGCTTGGAATGGTTGGAAGGGAGTTGGAAAACGTTTGGGTTGAGATCTGCAGTTTCTGCAGGAATTCGCAGAGGAAATTCTGGAAAAACGGCGACATCGATCGATCGATGTCAGAGTTCGAAGTACATCGATCGATCGATGTCTGACGGGTGAGAGATCAATGTGTCCTAGTAGTATATAGATCGATCGATGTATAAAGAGGTGAGAGATCGATGTTCTCTGATGGACATCGATCGATCGATGTGAGGCTATGAAGTCACATCGATCGATCGATGTAGGGGATGATGTCAACCAGTTTTGTGGGGAAATAAGGGAAGAAAGAGGGAAGCCAGAGAACCCTTTTGGGAAGACCTTAGGGGTTTCTTAGGACATGATTGAGGTTAGTCTAAGTCGTGGGAACACGACTTAAGATGGTGAATCAACGGTGGCGATTCGTAGGGTATTTGAATCGGACTTCAACGTGAATGACCTAAGGGGTTAAAAATGAACGTATGAGGCTCTACAGAGTTCAAAAAAAGGAATGTGAGGGTTCCTACATTATCCTTTGGGTTCTAGAATGAATGATTAGGTGATGTTGACTTATCGGAAAGGATATGCTCGAGTGTATGAATGAGGTGAGTCTCGAATGATTGATTGATATTTGAATGTGAATGAATGATGAAAAGTCGTGCATTTTTGCATCATGGCACTTACATTTGCATTATGATTTGATAAGAGCTGTGCCTCGGCACAGGGTATAAAGTTTGCGAAATGAGCTGTGATGCGTTACAGGGTATAAAGACAAGCTGTAACCATCACAGGGTATAAAATGAGCTGTAATGTGTCATAGAGTATAAAGACAAGCTATAGCACATTACAGGGTATAAAGTTGAGCTGTGGTGTGTCATAGGGTATAAAGACAAGTTGTGACCCACCACAGGGTATAAAGTGATGTGACCGGACATTATGACATGTATTGCACTGTTTCAAAAGAAATCGCATAAGCATTGGTGATTGTGTAGTGTAGTGCATATTTTTTCATGGATCACGTGAGTTGCTTCGGTATGATTGATTGGTAATGTGGTTGTATTTGAATTAATGAATGCTTGTTAATTTGTGTTCTTATGCTATCATGCTATAAATCTATATTTTTGAAGTTATACAAGACATGTGCCCTATCAATCCCTTGAATTACATATTACTCATGTCTTCCCATGCGTTGATCCTGTATGTCTTATAAGCGGGTTACTTGCTAGCGTTTTTCGCTAAGGGTACTACTTTTGGTTTTGCAAATGAACCTAGTTACGACATGATTTTCATAGAAGACGACAGTGAGTGGGCTGAATGGGATGTTTAGAGCTCATGTTGGGAACGGTTCGAGACTGTCTTTTAATATTCCTGCTTTCGTGCATTTATTTGAGGATTTAGGTGGCTGCGCCCATAAACAACCCTTGATGGTTACGTTGTCTTTTGATGTACAGATTGATGGTTTAGAATTATTTTACATGTGTTTCCGCGCTTATTTCTCTTGCGTCATTGATGATGTGTATCGAGAGATGAGACGTCTTGTAGTCTTCTCTGTAAGCTACGACGAGTGCACCGGTTCGGATCCACTTTCCGGATCGGGACGCTACATTTAGCCCCCATCTTTTCGCTACATCTTCACCCCTCGCTGTTGTCTAACGGACTACAGATTTGCCCCATGCAGAGATTGAAAATGATTTTCTGCTGGATGTATAACCATTTGCGCGGACAGAGAAAATCTCTCATGTACGAGTTGGCTATAAAAAATATAATACTGGAACAATTAGTCGAACATGGCCTGAACCACAAAAGTCCCCCGAAAAACTCCAACATCGGATTAAGCTTACAACTTTTGATGCGTCCGCATAATATATTCCGAAAAGTCGCAAAAAGTTGCTCCATACTTCAACCGCCACATCACCAAAAATAATCAAACGGTCTATTGTTTAGTGCATTTTTGTGTGTGTGTATATTTATAAGGTAGAACATTGTAGAAGTTAGTTAGAAAGTTATTCTCTTGTATGTGCCTTGTATTCTTGTTAATAATCAGTGAAGAAGTGATTAATTTCTCAGCAAATTCAACCTTCTCTCATCTTCTTTCTTTATTTGGTTTGTTCGTTTGAGTTTCTAGTTTGTCGTTGCTTTCTAGTTCAGTTACGCAGCTTCTGTTTTTCTTCAAGCTCTGCGAGCAAGCAAATAGAAAACCGCATTATGACCCTCAACGCCAGCAAACCAACACTGATGATGTCGGAATATATCACCAAGTATTTATTTGATGTGGTGCCGTTGGATCTCCGTCAGTTCTCCGTAATAGGCAGGTAGCTGACCTGCACAAAGGAAAAGGGTCAGAGGACCCGGGATCTATGGCCCCGGGTAATACCCTCCGACGCTCAAGTCAGTCAAGGCCATTTTAGGAGAGGTTTATATATTGTTGAAGGTTCTGTAAAAAGAGGTTTTTCGGTAAACCTGTGTTTTCACTGTGGAGAAGACGATTGTCCATAGTCAATTGTCAAAGTGTAGTTTGTAAAAGCTTGTTGTTACTTGTCCTTCTCTCTCCTGCTGCTCTGCCTTTTTATATGGCGGCTTGGGCCAATGCATGGGCAGAACCCAGAAATCGTGACAGGCAAGAAGGTCACTTGGATGACTCTTGCTCTTGCATGCTCGCCACGTGGCTCGGTGCTGAGCTGACTAAGCTAGCTTGGGACACCTGGCTGGGTGTTTCACCTGGTAGAATTACCCAAGGTAAACTCCTAGAACCGAGATGAAATCCCTAAGAAGCGCTCAGAAGTGCCCGAGATGACTGATGATGTGGGGTCAGCCTGCCGAGATGAAAGTGGCCGACTTCAAAGAGCATTGGTGGGCCTTTCATGATGCTCGTAGCTGACGCCATAAAAGGTGGTCCGAGATCAGTAGGTAGATCGGATCCGAGGCCGAGTTCAACTCTTTGGCCGAGATGGAACTGTAGGCCGAGGTGGGGCCTTGAGGCCGAGATGTGACCCTTAGGCCTAAACCAGGACTTTAGACCGAGGTGAGATCCTTAGCCCCCAGGGGGCACTGAGACCGTATGGCCGAGATGGGAAAGGGGCACTGTGGCCGAGATGGACTAGTTGTCCGCATGTGACCTGGTCAACCTCCTGGCCGACCCGCCATACTTAGCCATTTTTACACCCCTACTTCAGCGTTGAGCGTTATTGACTAACGAGGAGTATTTTTTGGCTCATCACTTGCCCCCCCAGGTTAGTCTGGCCGAGCTGACCTGAGAGCGCAGGCTAATCTGCTCAGATTTTTGCTGTGTTGTTCTTCCTTTGATGACGTGTTAAGATCTGATTAGGCCGCTTAATGTACTTATTAGGGGCACAATGTACGAAGTGCTAATGATAACTTCTGGCCGAACTGATCAGTTAATTCTGGCTAGATTCTTAGACACGTTTTCTGTTCTGGCACGTGTCTGATTCTGGTTGGCTTGGTCTGCTCATTTACTGTTCGCGCAGAGCACGAAGCATCAGCTGCGCAGCTTTTTGGATTCCGCTATTTCACGAATCGAGGACCATTTATTTCAGGCGACTCTTGGGCTGCCGAGATGGAGTCCTTTAAATAGGTCCTCCCCAGGCCATTTCTTCCTTTATTTGCTCTCACTTTTTCACTCCGGCAATTTACTTTCTTCTCCGGCGAGTTTCTCTGACTCCAGCAGCTTCCGGCCTCTTTCAGCCTATGCTCCTCCGCCCTCCTCCGGTCTTCTTCTTCCTTCAAACTTTCTGTAAGTCTTCTTCTTCCTTCCTTTATCATGTCTTCTGCATCCCTAGATTCTCATATTTTTTTCCCAAGGTGGTTCTTATGTCGCCGGGGGCGAGGAAGTCGTTGTTTCTTCGTCGCCGTCTGGCAGAACTGCCTCTGCCGATGATCTTTCCATCGGCAGTTTACTTCAGTCTACCGGGGACTCTGCTCATTCTAGCAGAGCCCTCACCGTAATCCATTCCTCGCCGGAGCCAGTGAGGGGTGCCCCTGCTCCGGCATCTGTAAACCCTCCGGCCCCTGTGAGGGATCCTTCTCATTTCTCTGGAGTGATAGAGAGAGGTCGGCCTTCTCCTTCAGTCCAAGAAACTTCTTCTAGTTTGTCTGAGGCCGACCTAGATAGGATTTGTAAATATTACAAAGTTGATAAAGCTCGTTTTGGCCCCCTTTTTCCCTTGCCGGGTCAGACTGCTTATGATCCCCCTAGGGATTATGAAGCAGTCTATGAAGACTACTTCAAATCTGGCTTCAATCTCCCTATTCCTGAGCCCCTTCTCCGTATTCTGCGGGCTTATGGGCTTAAGGCTTCCTCAAATTCAGCCTAACGGCCTTAAACTCATTCTTTGTTATATTCTTTTCCTAAGAATTGCGGAACTCCCTTTCAATACCAGTATTTTCCGAGCCCTTTCTACATGTCGGACTTCGCATAGCTGGTATTATTTCAGCAAGCGAACGTCTGGCATTGATTTTCCTTTTGCCACCAATATTCCTTCTTCCAACAAAAGATGGAAGGAAAAATTCTTTTATGTTAAGAGGTCTGAGCTTCCGAGCAGAAGTATCTAGAAGGCTGGCAGAGCTGATAACACGAGGCCAAGCCAGGATCACTACAATGAAGCAGACAGACTTCGAGCACTTCCAATAGTCATTGACTGGCAGAAAGTGGACTCGGAGATCTGGCTAGCAGCCGACCTGGAGCATTCGGCTGTCGGCAACCTATATTTGCCACTCTCTTCGGACCAGTTAACCATCATCCGAGGTGGATACTGTTATTTCTCTTCTCAGCCATTTTCTTCCTCTTTTTTCAGTGTTTAACTATTCAACTCTGAATGCAGGTGCAATGGCTGGTCCTTCTACTCGTATGGACTTGATGGCGGAGACTCAAGACAGAAAAAGGCTTCGAAGAGAGAGGAGGTTAGCCACACTTGGCTCTGGGGGAGCCTCCACCTCGGCGGTGCCCCCTGTCTTAAACGTTGCTCCTGCTGAGCCCGAGCCAGCAGAACCTGAATCAGGTAAGTTCTTTCCTACGTAGAAATTTTCTAAGTATTTTATCACTTGCTTGTGTTCTAACTTATTGTCATTTCTGCGCAGCTCTGCCAATCACTATTGTTGATGATGAGCCTGATGCCAAGATCCAGGCCCAGGCTCCATCTGATTCGGAAATCCCAACAGATACTGGTGAAGGTTCCAGCCTTCGCCCTCGGAAAAGGCAACGGGGTGAAGGCTCCAGCAGTCGTGATCCGGGGCCATCTCAGCCCCCGGAGATGATCATTGCTGAACCGGTTGAGGAAATTCTGCCTCAGCCGGACAACACTCAAGACCCAATTCTCATTGGGTTTTCTGAAGGGGATTCTGCTCTGAGCCCCGCCATTGCCGAAAGGCTGAACAGAGCAGCAATCCTGCCCCGGGACCATCAGAAGTTCAAGGCAACTGGCTTTGCCGAGCTGACGAACGCTTTCATGTCCAACATCGCTCTAGTAAGCAAATCTTTCTTTGAGTACTTGTTTTTGTCAATGAACTCCTCTTTTTAAGTCTATCTTTTCGATAGGTCCGAGGCCAGGAAATGGAGTTGGTAACTCGCTGCAGGGAGTTTCTTGGGGAGCTCGAGACCATGAAGAAGCAGCTTGAAGAAGCTGAGAAGGGGAGAGCTGAGCTGACCCAGGAGAACACTGATTTGCGGGCTGGAAATACTCAACTCCAGCGAAGGGCCAAGGACGCTGAGACAAGGTTGGCCACCTCCAACTCTAAGGTGGATGAGTTGGAAAACAAGGTGTCTGACTTAGAGCCGGCCTCCACTCAATCTCTCAATGAGGTTGAGTATTTGAAGAGACAAATGGCTGAGATGGCGCAGAAGAGCGAGAACGATCAAAAGATGATTAATCTGCTGCGCGAAAACTTGATGGAAGCTGAGATCAAAACAATCTGAGACTTCAGAAAGTCCAAGTTCTTCGAAGAAAACATGATCCATCTGCAAGGCTCAGCCATGGAGGGCGGCCAGACGAAAGCCATTGATGTCTGCTCTGCTGTGCATCCTGATCTGAACAAAGAAGACTCCCGTATAGCCGAATTATACAATCCTCTGGCAGCTCAAGACTTTGAAGAAATGTTTCAGAAATTTATTGACGGAGCTGACTTGAGGGATGAGGACCAAGATGACTAGGCTTTAGGGTTCTTCTTTGTTTAGCTTTTAGCAAGGCAGGCATCAGAATGTACTTCAAAGCTTATATCAATGAAATTTCCAACTTTTTAGCTCAGCCATTTCTTTTGTCTTTAGCATCTTTACCAAGTTTATTTTTCAATGCCATCATTGCTAACTTTTCATGTCAGTCTTAAAAAACTTGATCAACTTCATTGAAAATAAACTAAGTCTCCAAGTCAGAATAAACCTGTTTCTTGGGGCTGAACTAACTCATAAATAGGTTGGAGATAAACTCTGCCTTGTTTTGATCAGGTTCTGACCTGGATTGTAATCATGCCTTCAATTCTTGAATATATAATGTTCCTTTTTAATGCAACTTTATCTGTCCGGACTGAATCATACAAGGCACACGAACCTTGCTCGTTCTTACTCCGTCCACCTTGTGTTAGGAGGATTTTTAATGCTTGTTTGTGCAAGTCTTTCCTTTACCGAATTTTTACCTCAGACTTACTGAGGTTTTATAAGTCATTTCCTTGACTTTTGCCTCGGACATGCCGAGGTCATAACCTTCCTTTTAAGAAGTTTTGCCCCGGTCTTACCGAAGTTTTAATGTGCTCTACCGCGAGTTTCCGCCTCAGACCTGTTGAGGTCTTGGTCTGCCGTTCTGCAGTCTTTTGCCTCAGACCTGCTGAGGTCTTGATGTACCCTTTAGCGGGCATTCGCCTCGAACCTGCGAGGTTTTTTGCCTCGGACCTGCCGAGGTCTTAATGTACTCTTTAGCGGGCATTTGCCTCAAACCTGCGAGGTCTTTTGCCTCGGACCTGCCGAGGTCTTAATGTACCCTTTAGCGGGCATTTGCCTCGAACCTTTGAGGTCTTTTGCCTCGGACCCGAGGTCTTAATATACCCTTTAGCGGGTATTTGCCTCGAACCTGCGAGGTCTTTTGCCTCGGACCTGCCGAGGTCTTATATGAGCCTTCCATAGTGCTCAAAATTTGCTTGGACACTTGACTCTTGAGAAATGCCTCAAAAAAGTTGTATTGATATACAAAATGGTTACAATTTACATCATTGATGCAGAAGTCTGAGATGTGAAGTGTGCCAAGTTCGTGGAAGAGTTCGTCCTTCCAAAGTTTGCAACTTGTAGGCTCCCGTTGGAAATACTTCAACAATGCGATAAGGACCTTCCCACTAGGGATTAAACGTTCTCGTTGAGACAGCATGGCTGACTTCATTATCGCGCATCACCAGATCCCCCACTCGAAAGGATCTCGGACGTACCCGAGAATTGTAATACTGGGAAATCAAGTTCTTATACTGAGCCATGCGGATGCGAGCTCGGTCTCTTTTCTGCTCGAGTTCATCCAAATTCAATCGTAACTCTTGGTTATTATCAGAGGCTGAGTAACAATCCACTCGAGTTGAGGTAGAGCCGATCTCCGCAGGAATAATGGCTTCTGTGCCATATACTAGTGAGAAAGGAGTCTCTTTTGTTGAAGTTGATGGAGTTGTCCGGTAAGCTCATAAGACGCTGGGTAATTCTTCGACCCAACTAGTGCCAACTTTGTCTAGACGCTTTTTAAGACTATCCTTGATGATCCTATTGGCAAGCTCTACTTGGCCATTTGATTGAGGATGAGCTACTGAGGTGAAGCGTTGCTTGATATGTAAATCAAGACACCAACTCTTCACCGGATCCTCAGCAAACTGTCTGCCGTTGTTTGAGATCAGGATCTGGGGAAGGCCGAATCGACAAATGATGTTTTTCTATAAAAACTTTTTGACTTGGGCCCCAGTTATGGTGGCTAGTGGCTCAGCCTCTATCCATTTAGTAAAGTAGTCAATCGCTACCAGAAACAATCTAACCGAGCCGGGAGCTCGAGGTAGAGGTCCCACTAAATCCATACCCCATTGCACAAACGGCCAAGGACTGGAAATACTTATCAACTCATGACTCGGCAAATGAGAAATTAGAGCATGAGCTTGACATGACGGGCACTTTTTAACCAGTTCTTCCGCATCTTTACGAATAGTGGGCAGTAATATCCAGCCAAATAACACTTGCGGGCTAGTGAGCGTGCTCCAGAATGGCTTCCACATATGCCCAAGTGCATCTCACAGAGAATATAATCTCCTTTGTCCTCAGGTACGCACCGCAACCACGGCTGAGAAAAGGATTTTCTGTACAAGTGATCATTAAAGAGGGCGTACCTGGAAGCTTTCAGGCGGAGTCGCCGAGCTTGTGACTTGTTCTCGGGCAGGGTCTGATGTTGCTGATAAGTGACTATCTCGTCCATCCAGGTATCACGATAGTCTTGTTGCAAGACTTCATTCCCATCAAAGGCACGATGTTTCACAAGCTCTACAACAATTTTCTTCCCAATTGTGGCCGAGGTGGATGAGGCCAGCCGAGATAGCGTGTCAGCTCGTTTGTTGGCCGACCTGGGGATGTGTTCTATCATGAAGCGTTCAAACATTCCTTTCAAATGCTGAACCTTAGCCAAATACCGCTTCATGTTGTCCTCTTTGGCTTCATAATCTCCATTAATCTGAGAAACTACGAGCTGTGAGTCACTTCGGGCGGTTATTTGCTGTGCCCCCAGTTTACGAGCTAAACTCAGCCCAGCTATCAGAGCCTCATACTCGGACTCATTATTAGTGGCATCAAAGTCAAAGCGCAAGGCGTACTCCATCTCTTCCTCGTTTGGATTAATTGTTAGGAGCCCAGCTTCAATTCCGTCTTTCGAAGAAGACCCATCTACATATAAGATCCAACCTTGTGCTGGAGGAGGATCTTCTTCAACAGATATCCCTTCAGCTAGAAATTCGGCCAAAGCTTGAGCTTTGATAGAAGTGCGTGACTTATGGTTGATGTCATACTCAGCAAGCTCCATTGCCCACTTAACAGCTCGGTCTGAAGTGTCTGGCCGAGATAAAATCTGCTTCAAGGGCTGATCCGTCACCATAATTATGGGATGAGCTTGAAGATAAGGTCGGAACTTTCTTGCCGCCACTACCAATGCTAAGATGATTTTTTCAGCATTAGGATATCGCACCTCAGCTCCATGCAGAATCTTACTAGCGAAGTAGATGGGTTTCTGAACTGCATCCTGCTCTCTGAGCAGAAATGCGCTCACTGCCTCATGGCAGGTTGATAAATATATGTACAAGGTCTCCCCAGGTAGAGGAGATGTCAGCATGGGCAGCTCGGCCAAGTGTGCTTTTAAGTCATCAAAAGCTTTCTGACACTGGTCATTCCAGAGAAAGGCAGTTCGTTTCTTCAAGTTTTGGAAGAAAGGTAGAGATCTCTCAGCTGACTTAGAAAGAAATCTGATCAAGGCAGCAATTCGCCTGTCAACCTCTGAACCTCTTTAATGTTCCGAGGTGGGTGCATACTTTCTAAGGCTTCAATCTTGGCCGGGTTGGCCTGTACCCCTTCCTTGAAAACCATGTATCCAAGAAACTTTCCCGTATGTACACCAAAGGTACACTTTTTTGGGTTCAGCCTTATACGGGATTCTCTCAGGATGCCAAACACTTCTCGGAGGTTTGAGATATACTGGTCAAGAGTCCTGCTCTTAATCAACATATCATCAATGTAAACATCCATAATTCGGCCAATTTGATCTCGGAACAGCGAGTTGACCAAACATTGGTAAGTGGCCCCTGCGTTTTTTAGACCGAAGGGCATGCTGACATAGCAATAAGTGCCCGACTCTGTAATGAAAGAAGTCTTTTCCTGATCTTCCTTTGCCATCATGATCTGATGATAGCCTTTAAAAGCATCAAGGAAATCGAAGATCTCATACCCCAAGGTGGAATCCACCAATCTGTCAATCTTTGGCAAGGGGTAACAATCTTTCGGGCACGCCTTATTCAGGCCGATGTAATCTACACACATTCTCCAGGTCTTGTCGGGCTTGGGGACCACAACAGGATTGGCCAACCAACTCGGATACAAGACCTCTTCAATGAACTTTGCCATAAGAAGTTTCTCAACCTCCCCTGCTATCACCTTGTTTCTTTCTGGGGCAAAGTTTCTTTTCTTCTGCTTTATGGGTTTGACCTGAGGATCCACATTAAGCCGATGTTCTGCTAAGGAGGTCGGGATCCCGGGCATATCCTCTGCTGTCCATGCAAAGATTTCTGCAAACTCCCTTAGCAAGCTCTGAAGCTGAGCCAATGTTTCAGCTGGCATCCAGGTCCCAATCTTGATTGTGTTCTCAGGCCGACCTGGGTCTAGGATGAATTCCTGAACTGCGTCATCCGTATGCAAACGCTCATCAGTTGGGGGAATGAGATCATCCAGAACAACCTGCTGAACAGCCCCACTCCCTTGGGTAGCCACTGCATAACAATTCTGGGCTATAGGAATATCCCCTTGTAAAGTAACTACCCCGCCTGGGGTAGAAAACTTCATGCTGACATGCAAGGGGGATATTATGGCCTCCAGAGCTACTAACGCTGGTCGGCCTAAGAGAATATTATAGGCCGACCTCTCTTTGACTACCACGAAATCCATCCACAAACAATGGTAGGCAGGAGGTCTGCCAAAGCTGACACTAAGTGTAATCAGGCCAGCTGGCCGAACAGGCATACCAGTGAATCCAAATAAAGGAGAAGCTACTGGAGTCATTTAGGAGTCTGCTAGACCCAGCTGTTTATATACATGATAGTACATAATATTCATAGCACTCCCAGTATCTACATAAACTGTTCGTACTTCTACAATTCTATCTGGTGCCATATGTATGCACTGTCCAATTACCAGACCCGTGTTATTAGAGTCTAGTGGAATAAAATCTTCTGGTCCGTAGACCAGTTCCCGAGCTAACCTTCGCTTTTTTGAGGGAGGTCCAGATGACGTTCCTGACGTACTGGGATCACCCTGATTTTGCTGAGGCGGCCCTCCAGAGATGGTGTAAATTATAGAGTTAATTTGGGGATGCGCTGCGGCCCCTTGTCGGTCTCTATCTTCGTCCTCGTCCGACCTGGGACAGGCGGGGGGGGGGGGTCTCAGGTCGGTACTTGTCTTTTTGAGGATTTTTCTGGAAACTCAGACGATTATGGAGTCGGGAGCGTGGGTCATAGAACTGCTTCAGATGTCCCAACTCAATCAGTTTCCGAATTACTTGGGCCAGTTGCTGACAATCTTCCGTATCATGGCCGACATCTCGATGATATCGGCAATACAGCTTCGGATCCCTCTTATCTCTGGGACCTGCCAAAGGTTTCGGGTCTGTTCTTAATCCATCTCTTTCCATGACAGCCAAAATTCTGTCTTTTGAGGCCAGAAGGGGCAGACCCTCTCTACCTCGTTTGCCTCAGCTCCCAAGGCGATCGAACGCACTGCGCCGATCACGCTTGTCCTCAGGTCGGTCCGTTTTAAAGCTAGGCCGAGGTTTGTGCCGAGTACTCTGCTAAGCCTCTTTCTTCAGTCGGTTTGCCTCTTCTCCACAGGCAAACTGATGCGCCTTTTTCAGGCATTCTCTCAGCGTGGTGGGTCCCTCTTCAGCGAGCTGGAGAAAAGAGACGACCCGTGCGGAGACCATTAATGAACGCAGCGACCTTTACTCCTTCATTCCTGTCACTGACCTGCAGTGACTCGTCTGAGAAACGCTGCATATATTTCAGAACAGACTCTTCAGGACCTTGCTTCAACGTCATGAGGTGTGAAGAGTTCTTTATAAACGGCGCACTTGACACGAACTAGGATTTAAACTTCTGCGCCAACTGTCTAAAGGAGTCCACCGACTGAGGTGGGAGCTCCTGGAACCATCTTCTTGCCTTTCCCTACAAATACATGGGGAAGGTCTTGCACCGGAGTGGATCTGGAATATTTTTCAGGCTCATGGCTGTCTGAAACTGAAAAAGATGATCAGTTGGATCAGACATCCCGTCATAAGTGTCCATTTTTGGCACCTGAAAGTTGTCTGGAGCCAAATACTCCGCGATGTCCCAAGAAAACGGGCTTTCTTGGATCACCCTCATATATTCTGGTTTGGGCTCTTCAGGTCGGCTCCTTGGCCAGCGAGGATCAGCCTCCTGACGCACGCTCTAGAGAGATCAGGACCTTACACCCAGGCGTTGCCTAGGTATAGGCACCGACTCCAATGTAGGAGCTCTGTCGCTACTACGTCTTGCATCTGCCATAAAATCCTGAGGGTGGTGAGAAGATTGCCGTTGGGTCTTCTCCTTTGGGTGGAAGGAGGTAGAATCTTCCTCCATATATTCCATCTCAGGACGCTTCCCTTTAAGCCCCTCCACCACGGCCTCAAACACGTCTAGATTCTCGGCCACATATTTCATGGCCTTCTCTCTCTCATCCGCGGTTACCACCGGGACCTTCTTCGCTTCCGGCTCTGGCCTCCTGGAATCTGTCCAGGATGAACAGAGCGGGTGTCTTTTCGACGATGCAGATTTGAGGACTCTCCTAGTCCTTCACAGGCTTCTTTTCCCATTTGAGCTGACTTGAAAGCTTTAAATAGTGTGATTAAGAAGACTTAAATGACGGAGGTTCAGGCCCTCCTTCTAGCGCCAATATGATGATGTCGGATTATATCACCAAGTATTTGTTTGATGTGGTGTCGTTAGATCTCCGTCAGTTGTCCGTAATAGGCAGGTAGCTGACCTGCACAAAGGAAAAGGGTCAGAGGACCCGAGATCTATGGCCCCGGGTAATACCCTCCGATGCTCAAGTCAGTCAAGGCCATTTTAGGAGAGGTTTATATATTGTTGAAGGTTCTGTAAAAAGTGGGTTTTCAGTAAACCTATGTTTTCACTGTGGAGAAGACGATTGTCCGTAGTCAATTGTCAAAGTGTAGTTTGTAAAAGCTTGTTGTTACTTGTCCTTCTCTCTCCTGCTGCTCTGCCTTTTTATATGGCGGCTTGGGCCAATGCATGGACAGAACCCGGAAATCGTGACCGGTAAGGAGGTCATTTGGATGACTCTTGCTCTTACATGCTCGCCACGTGGCTCGATGCTGAGCTGAGTAAGCTAGCTTGGGACACCTGGCTGGGTGTTTCACCTGGTAGAATTACCCAAGGTAAACTCCTAGAACCGAGATGAAATCCCGAAGAAGCGCTCAGAAGTGCTCGAGATGACTGATGATATGGGGTCAGCCTGCCGAGATGAAAGTGGCCGACTTCAAAGAGCATTGGTGGGCCTTTCATGATGCTTGTAGCTAACGCCATAAAAGGTGGTCCGAGATCAGTAGGTAGATCGGATCCGAGGCCGAGTTCAACTCTTTGGCCGAGATGGAACTGTAGGCCGAGGTGGGGCCTTGAGGCCGAGATGTGACCCTTAGGCCTAAACGAGGCCTTTAGACCGAGGTGAGATCCTTAGCCCCCAGGGGGCACTGAGACCGTATGGCCGAGATAGGAAAGGGGCACTGTGGCCGAGATGGACTAGTCCGCATGTGACCTGGTCAACCTCCTGGTCGACCCACCATAGTTAGCCATTTTTACACCCCCTACTTCAGCGTTAACCATTATTGACTAACGAGGAGTATTTTTTGGGTCATCAAACACTGTTATGATAGATTGTAAAAGCAATGGAAAGAAGAATGAAGGTGGATTGGAGTTTGAATAAGCAAGAATAGCTTGACACGTGACATGGATCGATCTATTTCTCAGTTAGATCGATCCATATGGCTTGAAAATGAAACTGAGTATTTTGTTGGACTTCGATTGATCACATTGATCGATCGATGTGACATAGATCGATCACTTCAATCGATCGATATACCCTGAGTACAAAGTTGAAGTACATTGTCCAACATAGATCGATCACATGGATCGGTCGACGTGACTTCGATCGATACATAGATCGATCAATGTGGCTTGGATGAAAAGTTAGAGCACTCTGTGAGACATCGATCGATCGATGTGACCATCAGGTGTGACTTTTCATCTAAAGTTGCAACCTATGTACCAAGGGACATGTTCCAACCACCTATGGACGGTTTTGGACGTCTGAAATGAGGTTAAAGTGCCTATAAAAAGGCACATTTAACACATTTCAAGATTATCCCATCTCTTGTCCATTAAAGCATTTATATTCTTATTCCTCTCAAATAGCATTCTCAATTGAAAGTACATTGGATTTGTATCCTTATTGCTGAGGTCAGAAATCATTTGGCTTGTTATATCCTAGGAGGAAACTTGCCTATAATCATGCAACAACTAGTGGGGACAAATATTCCTTCAGAAAGTGTCACTATATGCCTCAAGCCATCAATATACTACTACTTCACTTATATCTTGATTCTATTTTCTCAACGATCGTAAGGAATATTTGAAAATAGACTCAAAGACGTTTCTGAATCAAGAGAGCATGAAGCTAGGCCGATTTGATGGCTCCAACTTTCTTTGGTAGAAGGACAAGTTGATGTTCTTACTCACTGCTTTGCAGATTGGGTATTGCTTAGACCCAAATTTGAAGGAGATCTCACTCTACGTGAAGAAGACTTCGAGGAGGTGAAGGCTGCCTGGAGGAAGAGACAAGAGAATGAGGTGTTGTGTAGGGGGCACATCCTAAAAAAATCTGTCAGATCGTACCTTTGATCTGTTCACGCTACATCATCACCGAAAGAGACATGAAATGCCTTGGAGTTCAAGTACAACAATGAGAAACAATACGTGACCAAATTCCAAGTTATGAAGTATTTTAATTTTAAAATGACTGAAAATTTTTTAATTATGGATCAAGTGCACGAGTTGCAGGTCATTGTTTCCAAGCTCAAAGTGTTAGGTGTGGAAGTTTTTGAATCATTACAAGTAGGAGGGATAATTACAAAGCTTCCCTTTAGTTGGAATGACTATACGAAAAAGTTTCTGCATTCAACTGAATCATTTTCTCTTGAGAAACTTCATAAACATTTGCGTATAGAAGAGGAGACTAAAAGTCTTGTAAAAAAGGCATGTTTATGAAGATGCACCAAGAGTGCATTATATCAATGAGAAATGACGGAGTTGGAGTGGAATTAAAAGGAAGAACTCCGAGACATCTCAACCCACAGACAAGGCAAAAAATTCCAAGAAAGATAAAAATGTTAAAATTGTGGCAAGAAAGGACATCTGAAGAAGGACTGTTGGTTTCGAAAGAAACAAAAATAGGGTGGTAGTCACAACATGCCAAGAATGCTAATATGGTTGATATTGGAACCGACGAACTGGTTGCAATGGTCTCTGATTTGAATGTTGGCATGGTGACTGAGCTGCATATGGCAATGGATGAAATCACAAATGACTAGTGATTCAATTCGGGTGCACTATACACGTTTGCAGAAACAAGGATCTATTCAAGACCTATCAATTTGTGGATAACAGCCAGCAAGTTCTCATGGGAAACCGCAGTGGCACAAAAGTCTTGGGTAAGGTAGTGTAGAGCTAGATTTTACTTCTGTAAAGAAGTTGTTATTAGTTGATGTTCTACATGTATCCAAGATTTCAAAGAATCTTGTTACTGTAAACATAGTCTATAAAAACAGGTTCAAGATTGTAACCAGGGGGAGATAAAATTATAATGTCCAAAAATGAGATCTTTGTAGTCAAAGGTTACTCTTGCGATGGTATGTTTAAATTGAACATAAATAAAAATCATGCAGCTTGTGCTTACCCTGTTGATTCTTCTTTTCCATTGTGGCGTGATAGACTTGCGCATGTAAGTACTGCAACTATTAAGTTTATGACTAAGCATGCTTTAATTTTTTGTAAAGATGAAAATAAAAGAACATGTGAGATTTACATATAAGCGAAAATGACAAAGAAACCATTTTCAAAGGTTGAAAATGAAACAAAACTCTTAGAACTTGTTCATTTGGATATTTGCAAATTGAATGGTGTTTTGACCCAAGGAGGAATCGATATTTTTTCAGTTTCATTGATGATTCGTCTAGATATACGTATGTATATTTGCTAAGGCATAAGGATGAAGCTTTTGACATGTTCAAAGTTTACAAAATGCAAGTCGAAAATCAATTAGGATCGAAAATAAAAGTTCTAAGAAGTGACTGTGATGGTGAATACTTTCCTCTTGAATTTAGTCAATTCTGTGAGGAGCATGGTATCATACATAAGAAAGTGCTCATTACACACCCTAACAAAATAGTTTGGCTGAAAAAAGAAATAGAAGTTTAGTTGACATGCTAAATGCAATGTTAATAAACTTTGGTTTGCCAAAGAATTTGTGGGGGGAAGCATTGTTGACGGCTTGTCATCTTCATAATAAAATTTTTTCTAAGAAGTTTAAGGTTTCCTCATATGTAATATGGAAGAAACAAATACTAAATCTGAGTTATCTTAGAGTTTGAGGCTGTCTAGTCTATTATAGAGTTCAAGATCCATAAAGAACTAAGCTGGAGCCAAAAGCTCCCAAAGATGTTTTTATTGGATATGCTGGAAACTCTAAACCATATAGGATTTTAGACATAGAATCAAATGTGGTTGTTGAATCAAGGGATGTTGAATTTCTTGAGAATAAATTCTTAAGAACAGATTCAAATCAAGATTCAACAAGTGGAAATTCGAATGAACCTATAACTAGAGATTTCTCTAATAGTCCTTCTAGTGTTGAACAAAATCAAAGTTCTCCAACTGAGGTTAGGAGAAGTCAATAAGCTAGAAAGGAAAAGTATTTACATCCTGATTTCATTTCTTCACAATCCATTACTTTCTTAGTTAAAGGTAACAGGACAATGGTATTTAAACAAATACCAATTATACTAAGTGTTGAAGATGATCCTGAATCCTATAAGGAGGCGATAAAATCAAGAGATGCATTATTTTGGAAGGAAGCAATTGATGATGAGATGAATTCGTTATTGTTTAATAATACGTGGGTTCTCACTGATTCGCCTCTAAGTTTTAAAGCAATTGGATGTAAATGGGTATTTAGAAGAAAATATAATATGGATAGTTTAATTCAAACTTTCAAGGCTTGATTAGTTGCAAATGTTTTAGACAAAGAGAAGGGATAGACTATTTTGATACATATGCTCCGATTGCGAAAATAACTTCCATTAGAGCGTTGACAGCTTTAGCATCCATTAATAATCTGTTTAATCATCAAATAGATGTTAAGACTGCATTTCTCAATGGTCATTTAAACAAAGAAGTCTATGTGGAACAACCGGAAGGTTTTGATATAGCGGGTAATGAGCACAAAGTGTGCAAATTGGTAAGGTCATTGTATAGACTGAAACAAGCACCGAAACAATGACATGAAAAGTTTGATAGTACCATTTTGAAAAACGGGTTCAAGCATAATGTTGCTGATAAGTGTGTCTATTCCAAGTTTACGGTCAAATATGATATCATTTTTTGTTTGTACGTGCATGACATGTTGATTGTTAGCACTAATATGGAAGGAGTAAATGAAACTAAGAAGCATTTAACTTCACAATTCCAAATAAAAGATTTGGGTGGGGTAGATACTATCTTAGGGATAAAAGTGTCCAAACATAGTGGGGGTTTTGCTATTTGCTAATCTCATTATATAAGCAAAGTGTTGAATATCAAACACTTGGAGATCAAAGAAGCAAACACACCATACGATGCGTCATACATATTGGCTGGACATAACAGTAGAGCAGTAGCTCAACTTGAATATGCTAGTGCAACTGGTAGTTTAATGTATGCTACATATTACACTAGATCGAGTATTGCCTTTGTGGTGTGCAAATTATCAAGGTATCCTAGTAATCCTAGTATGGACCATTGGAAGACAATCGGAAGAGTGCTTGGGTACTTAAAAAAAGAACTATGAATTCCGGATTGTATTATAAAGAGTTTTCCTCTCTGTTGGAAGGATATACTTATGATAGTTGGATAACTAGTGTTGGTAATAACAAATCTATTATGGGTTGGGTGTTTACATTAGATGGTGGTGCGATTTTTAGGCTTCAAAGAAACAGACATGTATAATACACACCAACATGAAATTCGAATTCATAGCGTTGGGATCTGCAGGTAAGGAGGAAGCAGAATGGCTGAGAAATTTACTATTGCATATAGAGTTGTGGTCACAACCAGTGCCAGGCATTTCTTTACACTGTGATAGCCAAGCAACTACGTCTAGAGGTTATAGTAAAATATATAGCAGGAAATCTAGACATGTCAGCCTTATACATGATTATGTAAGGCAATTAATAATTGATGGTGTAAAGGCCGTTGCATATGTCAAGTCCTGCAATAACCTAGCGGATTCGTTGACAGAGAGTCTATCAAAAGACTTGGTGCAAAGTACATCTTTAGGGATGACATTAAGACATATGGTATAAGTTCATTTGTGATGGAAGCCCAACTTTTCCTAATATACCACTAGTCAAACGTTCAATGGGTAACAACATGTCACAAGTGAGGGGTTAAAGTACTAAGATTGACCTGTAAAGAATCAAACCATATTGTATTGATCTTTAAAGAATCGGAATACTAGTGTTAAAGGAGGGTGAGTGTTAAGCACTCTTAATGAAGGATTAAGAGGTAGTCTTCACCTATATGAACATGGGAAGTGGTGCCGCTTCGACAAGCAATGATCTTGAAATGTTCATAAATACTAGGGGAAGCACAAGCCATAAAGTGCGGTTTAAGATGAACTTCTATGGAGAATATGGCATCATGTGTATAACATTTCCGGTTCTAGCACATAGGAATCTGATTCAAAGCATTCGTGCTATCAATATTTCGTCATAACTTTGAAGTGTTTTACTAACAAGAGGTGCGAATCGAAAGATACTTCTTCGATGCATGAAATGTCATAAACTGCTTTACAAACTAAGTGGGGATTGTTATGATAGTTTGTAAAGGCAACGAAAAGAAGAATGAAGGTGGATTAGAGTTTAAATAAGCAAGAATAGCTTGGCACATGACATGGATCGATCTATTTCTATTTCTCAGTTAGATCGATCCTTGTGACTTGAAAATGAAGCTAAGTATTCTTTTGGACATTGATCGATGTGACATAGATTGATCACTTCGATCGATCGATGTACCCTGAGTGCAAAGTTGAAGTACAATGTCCAATGTAGATCGATCACATGGATCAATCGATATGACTTTGATCGATGCATAGATCGATCGAAGTAGCTTGGTTGAAAAACTGGAGCACACTGTGAGACATCCATCGATGACATCGATCGATCCATCACACCGATCGATCGATGTGCCCAAGATGTGTGACTTTTCGTCTAAAGCTGCAACTTATGCACCAAGGGACATGTTCCAACCATCTATAGATGGTTTTGGACGTCTGAATGTAGGTTAAAGTGCCTATAAAAGGCAAATTTAACACATTTCAAGATTATCACAATATCTTGTTCATTAAAGCATTTACATTCTTCTTCCTCTCCAATACAATTCTCAATTGAAAGTGCATTGGATTTCTATCCTTATTGTTGAGGTTATAAATCTTTTGGCTTGTTATATCTTAGGAGTAAACTTGCCTATAACTCTGCAACAAATAGTGTGGGCAAATATTCCTTACAGAAAGTATGACTATATGCTTCAAGCCATCAATCTACTGCTACTTCTACTCCTATCTTGATTCCATTTTCTCAACAACCACTACGTCCATACCAGTCACACTTAGCTATGCTCAAATCATCTACCTCCCCTTGCTTTGGAGATGGGAAGCACTAGTTCATCACTAGTAGCCTCCGATAGGTAGCCTCCGATAGGTAGCCTCGTAGAGATCCAGCCTCTCATGTGGAGCACAACATTGTTATTTTTGGCACATAAATGTTTAAATTGAAGAGAGACTTTCTCAATCCGAGGTTGAGAAATAGGTATATATTGGAATTTACCGATTGCTTATTAAGAGAAATTGATGGTAGCGTAATTCGAACATAAAGTCTTATAAATCGAAGTAGACAAGTCTTACGAGTTGAACTAACCCACATTGGCCAGAGCATTGCTTATCAATGCATATTTGCCAATTCTTTCTCCTCTTTCAAACTCCTCATAAATGATTCAAGCACATGACTGGTTCCATCACTCTCCCAATCGTCACCTACACTATCCAAGATATCTTTTTAAATGGGCTTTACATCCAGTGACTCAAATCCCAAGTCGTTCGAGTCATCTCGGATTAGTTTGTTGCTGTTTAATTCCTCCATTTGAATATATTAATGTACTAATTTCCCCGAAGACAAATAAATTATTCCGGTGAAGAATTCAGAGAATAAAAAAGAAAAGAGAGTTTGAAATGGAAATGCCATATGCAACTTGACATGACTAAAGCCTTTGATTGACTTTCCTGGAAATTTTTAAATGCGGTAATGGTCAGTTTTGGATTCAATGAAAATTGAAGGCGTCTAGTGAGTTGTGTCTCTAATTGTTGGTTCTCTGTCCTTGTTAATAGTGATTCAGCAGGATATTCCCAGTCTAGCTAGAAGAGAGGTGCGGTAGGGTGATCCAATATCACGCGCTCTATTTATTATTGCTGTGGAGTTTCTTGTTCGTAGCTGAATCGATTGTTTGCCTAGTGAGGCTTTCTATTATAAAACTGGGTGTCAAATGAAAGTTGGGTCGCTTTCATTTGCCGATGATGTGGTGATTTTTGTAATGGTAGCGACAAGTGTTTACGAGCAGTGATAAGAGTTCATTCATACTTATCAACTACTATCAGGCATTCAGGCCAAATAGTTTATTTATTGAAGAGTGCGTTCACTGTTGGTGCTTCGGCTGTCCATTCACAGCGTGAGATTATTGGTCACACTACTGGATTTATAGAGACGCATCTGCCACTCTCCTATCTAGAGGTTCCTTTATATCATGGCAGGAAGCGAATAATGTTGTTTGATCGCTTTGTCTCATAAATTCATGAGCCTATAACTAGTTGGGACGCTAAGATTTTATCTATTGGGGACTGCGTAGTGTTTATTATTAAAGAATAAGTCTGCCGAATTAAGCAAAGCAAACTAGCTGAGATGCCACACTAAGATGAGGTGTTAAGTTGAAGTAAAACAGAAGAAGTCCCAAACCGAGGTGGCAAGCCGAGGGGAGGACAGAAGTAGAAGTACTCGGGCTAAGGATATAAAATGCCAAGCTAAAATATACAGTGCCGTGGTGACAGGATGCAGTGCCGAAGAGAAACGATGCAATACCGATGTGATGAGATAAAGAACCAAGGTGAAAAGTGTTAGAATCAAGTACCAAGCAAAAAATAAGAAGTGCCGAGGTGAGCTAAAATGAGAAGGACTAAAGTGATAAAGTGGTGGAGCTGATGGAAAGAATGCCAAACCGAGGTGACGAAGTGAAGGCACTAAAGATAACAACAATGACGGAATGCCGAGCCGAGGAGACGAGGCGAAGGCAAATAAATGGACAAGCAGATGTGACAAGCTGTGCTGAGCACAATAACAATAGAGCAGAACAAAGATATTAACAGCTACAAGAGACCGCACTGCCGAGCTAAAACACTTAGAAAAATACAATCTCACAGGCAACACTAAAGAGAAGAACAGAGCAATGACACAATTCAGAAAATACAGGAAAAGGAGATCTCGTGTATTCATACGAATATACTGTACATACATCCACTAGCTCAGTGGATTAAAGAAACTAACAAATTTAAATAGAATATAGTCGTTATTATAGCCATTGGTGGCTTGAGATTTCATACCTCTTTCAAGCCTTATAAAAGGCAAACTTATGTACATCCATAGTGTGTAAGTTGAGTGAAAATTTTATATGTCTGAATAAAATTTTTACAGTTCAACCTCAAATTTATGTTCCTATGTTGTACAATTTATGCTTCAAAATTTTACAATGTGTGATACCCAAATGCTTTAAACACATGCTTCTGCAGTTACACTCCACGCCTCTGAAAATCTAACATGGTATCAGAGCCATGAGCTTAAAGAAGAAGAAGAAGTTGTGAAGAGAATACATTTGGCCAGTCCTTGTGTGTGAAAACTCCTTTTATGAAAACTAACATGGCCGAGCTTTTATCAGTTGCTAAAACTACTTCAAAAATCTCGCTCTTCAACTTCACATCATTTTCAAATGTTTTTTCTTTGGGCTTTGAATAGCCTTTGCCTTGGGGCAGAAATCTTTACCTGCACACATTTTTTTTAAATTTTTTCAATCAGGCTGTGAAGGGCGCTGAAATCTTCAACTCCACACACGTTTTTTGAATCTTGTTTCAAACAGGCTGAGAAGTACCTTAGCCAGCGAGGTGAAATCTTTCCTAATGATCATAAAGAACCTTAGCACTGTACTGAAATCTTTTCAATGTCATGAAGAACCTTAGCGTCGAGCTCAAATCTTAATGGGTTATGAAAAACCTTAGCTGTTAAGCTAAAATCTTTTTCAATTGGTTTTGAAGAACCTTAGTTCCCAGGCTGAAATCTTCTGAGACTTACGTGTTCTTGCAAATTCTTGATTCATTCTTTACGTGCTACGCTGAATCTTTTAAACGAGAAAAAGACAATCATTCATTTCTATTTCTTGGTAAGAACGTGTTCAAGTTTCTCCAGCAACATAGCCTTTTGATGCCTTCTTCTCAGCTGACTGTGCAAATGTTTTTCATAACACCTTTTGTAAATATTTTTTCTAACTTGGCTTCATTGACTTTGAAGAGCCTTGGCATATGTCCAAAATCTTCTTCTTTAAAACTAGCTTTGAAGAGCCTTGACATTAGCTCGAAATCTTCTTCCTGAACAGGGTCTAAAGAACCTTGGTATTATACCGAGATCTTTCTCTTAAATAGGCAATCAGGGACTTGACGTCAAGGTGGAAAACCTTACAGAGGTCACAGTACCTTAATCAACTTGTTACAGTTCAAGAAACAAGTTTGATTTTCTTCTCTTCGAATATTGGCCTGAGTTGCCATATTTTCAAACTCTGTACATGCCATATTTTTAATCAATGTACATATTTTATTTCGATGTCGGTCTAAGTGCCATTTTTGTAAAACACTCAACTAACTCTTCCTAGGCCTTGTAAGGTCCGTGATGAACACTCTAGAGGGGGGATGAAATAGAGTGTTGAACAATTTTGTGGAATATTTTTGGTTTAGCCCAATAAAAAACAACACTCAAAATCAATAAATAAGGAGATGAGAGATAATGAGTGAAGACACAAGATTTAGAGTGGTTCGAATCTTAAATGATTCTACTCCACTACCACTTTACTTTCAAAGTAGATTTTCAACAACAACTTTCTTAGTACCTTTGATAAGGAACAAGAACAACAACATCAACACTTTCACTAACTCTAGTGCAAGCGACACCTACAGCAACATCAACTTATTGCACAACCAATTTGTGCAATATCAACAACAACAATAGCAGCTTGTTGCAACCTCAACTGTTGAGAAAAAGAGTTTGAGTGATTCATAAAATGCATGATTTAAATAACGTGTGCTAAAGAAAGGCATGACACAATTTATTGCTTGATACGTTTTTGCGACAAACTTGCTTTATATACTTTATATATATTGTTGCCGTACTAACAAGCCATGAAGCTTTAAAGTTTACATCAAATGGCAAACATTTGTGGTGTTTGAACTATTTTCAGGTGCCACCATTAATGAAATAGTTCATTAAGTGAAGTACTTAGTTAAATGAACAAAGTAGTTCATTAAATGGAGATATATTTGGAGAAGGCATGATGGCAACAAACATGGAAATAGAAAGTCTACTCCCATTACTCATCACACGTTTATATATATATATATATATATATATATATATATATATATATATATATATATTCAGATTTTTTAAAAAGGCACAATACACATATATCCTGACGTACTACCGACACGTTACATATATTACGAATGTACGACAACGTCACACCACTATACTTACCTCATATTTATGAGTACATTCAGGTCTTATGTCATATGATATGATTCATGGTGATGACAAAATTAGTACGACACGTTACAAGGTAAACCAAAAATTGTTGCATTGGGTGACTGCCGAAACTTTACCAACGTGTTACGTACTTGCCATATATAGATGGCGAGCCCCTACACTTCAAAAATGGCCACAATTTTTATGGCTAACATGGTACACTCAGCCATAAAATCATTTCATGTTGGCACACACAAATCACCCCAAAAAAAGGCCAAATTGTGGAGATTTCAAATTCACTTTTTAAGCACATGTGGGTGCCAAATTTGACCAACATTAGAGCTGAATATTCAAGTTATTTTATGTATATTATGTGTGAGATAATATATAAACATGTGCAAAAAAATTGAATTTAATCGGAGAAAAATCGCGTAATCGACGAAAGTCGAAAATTCGGTTTTCTACGAACATAACACATGGAACGTTTTTGACATGGCATGTAATATGTATCTAGACACTTTTTACATATTAAACACATACTAAAGTGTTCTAGAATATTAAAAATAGAGCTGATTGGAATATACCATATATGTGTAATTATTGTGCAATATTTGACAAAGTTTACAAAAGTAAAATTCAGAACATGCTCAAGACATATCACACGCCTTCTCAGCCTTGGTGGAGCTTAGTTGGCATCTCAATTGATGGAGAATAAGCCACAAAAGGTTAGTGATGTAATGGAGGAAGCTACACCAGGTAACATTTCAAACTTTCTAGCAAATGTAACACATGCTGAAAATTCAGCATGTGAGACATTATGGTGGGCGATTTTTGTGTCTTAATGTTGATCAATTTGCTTCTCAAAATTCGAGGGATTGATGTGTAGTAGTATGATAACATTTCAAAGTCTTGAGAATATAGCACATGCTGAAAATTCAGCATGTGAGACAATAGAGCCGGCCGAATTTTTGGTACTAAATGGAGATCAAAATTGCTTCCAAATTTAAGGGGATTGATTATAGAATATTTGGCAATGTTTTGAACTTCAATTTCGCACATGTTTTTTATTTCATTCTCAGATATTTACAGCTACTAAGTGATGACAAAACTCATCCAATCAAGGAGCCACAATTAAGCAAGGTCAATACAATCATCCAATCAAGTTGTGCCAAATAAGCAAGATGATGTCACATGTATACAAGGCATTCTTCCAAGGACATAAAAGAGAATTCTCAAGATGCAAGGGAAGCCCTAGGGGGTCGGCCAAGGAAAGATAAAAAGAAGAGAAGAAGAGCCAAACAAATGCAAGACAAGTCTCATAATTTTCAAAGTGCAAAAAGACTCTCTACTCTCTTCTTCTACATTTCTTTCTTCTCCTTCTCTCTCAAGCCTATTGTACCTATATTCAAACATATTGAATATGCTTTGTTCATACCACCATACACGCATCATTGTTGTAAAAGGTTGATCAAGGTGTTGTAGGACTAGTAAGGCATTACTAGAAATGGGGAGTTGAATAGTGGGTGCGGAAAATTTGGTTTTTAAAATATTTTAACCCAAAAACACAACTTCTGAAAACAGTTTCTGTTTTAATATCCTGATTTGAAATGTTTGAAAAACTAGGTTACATATCTTCAAAAATTCTGAAATTTGGAGAGATTCTAATCTCAGATGTTCTGAGTATCCCCTAAAAATTTTAGATCAAAATGCAACCTCTAACTTTTTGAAAAATTATTTGTGGTCAGATTACGTAAATCTACCAGAAACAGTAGTCTGATTTGAAAATTTTATTCCTATTAATCCGTAACTCCAAATGGTCTAAGAATTTAATGAAACACCCCTTAAGATATGTATTTTAATAGGTTGGAACTGTTTTGAAAATTGTTTTTGGGAAATATGTCAAATACATTCAAGTTCTCAACCATTGCAAGTCTGAAAATCAGATTGTACTATTCTCAGAACTATTAACGTTTGATTGACTTATACGTATCCAAATGGGTTGAAAGTTGCGATAAGTGTACCTTAAGAGGTGTGGCTATGTTTCTGCAAAGTTTGATAATTTTCGAAAGTCTTTTGATATTTTCAATAATGCAATAAAAACAAAAGTGCTGGAAATTGAAAGTAAAGTGTTGAAAGTGATAACACCGAGAATTTTATACTGGTTTGGTTAACACAACCTACTCCAGTCTTCGAAGACACCTTCCTCAGTTATCACTAATCACAAAATAACACCTTACCACAACGGTTTCTGGAGTTATAAACCAACTCCACCCTTAAGCAAACGATACAAGCAATCACACCGATCACGAACACCACCACCGACCGGATGAAGGTTTGACCACACCTTGATCAACCTTTTACAATTTAAACATGTACGGTGGTCTAATCAAAGCCTATTCAGTATAATGAATATAAGAACGATAGGCTTGAGAGAAGAAGAAGAAGAAAGAAAAGTGGAAGAAGAAAGTAGAAGACTCCGTTTGCACTTGAGAGATTATGAAAATTGTCTTGCTTTTGTTTGGCTCTCTTCTATTCTATTTAACTAGACTTGGCTGCCCCCTAGGGCATCATCTCCATCTTGAGAATTCTCTTTTAAGTCATTGGAAGAATGTCTTGTGTAGATGTGACACCATCTTGCTTACTTGGCACAACTTGATTGGATGATTGTCTTGGCCTTGCTTAATTGTCACTTGATGATTGGTCCAACTTGGCATCCTTTTTACATCATATTCTAGAATACTTTGATATGTCTTGAATATGTAAGGAGATGAGAGATAATGAGTGTCGTAATAATTTTTTCATCACCATGACTTATATCATATGATATAAGACCTGAATATACTCATAAATATGAGGTAAGTATAGTGGTATGATGTTGATATACGTTCGTAATATATGTAACGTGTCGGTAGTACGTCGGAATATATGTGCATTGTGCCTTTAAAAAAATCTGAATACCAAAACGTGTGAATGAGTGTAGAAGGAGACTTTCCATTCTTCAATTTGTTGCCATCATGCCTTCTCCAAATATATCTCCATTTAATGAACTACTTAGTTCATTTAACTAAGTACTTCACTTAATGAACTAGTTTAGTTCATTAATGGTGGCACCTGAAAATAGTTCAAACACAACAAATGTTTGTCATTTGATATAAGCTTTAAAGCTTCATGGCTTGTTAGTACGGCAACATTATATATAAAGTATATAAGGCAAGTTTGTCACAAAACGTTCAAGTAATAAATTGTATCATGCATTTCTTTAACACACGTTATTTAAATCATTCATTTTGTGAATCACTCAAACTCTTTTTCTCAACAGGTGTGATCAAACTTTTGTCCGTTCGGTGGTGGTGTTCGTGATCATTGTGATTGCTTGTATCGTTTGTAAAGGGTTGGAGTTGGTGTGTAACTCCAGTAACCCTTGTGGTAAGGTGTTAATTTTGTTTACTGATAACCAAGGAAGGTGTCCTCGAAGACTAGAGTAGGTTGATTTAACCGAACCAGTATAAAATTCTTTGTGTTCTTTACTTTACTGCATAGTACCTTCAGTTTCCAGCATTCTGCATCTATTTCGTCGCAATCTTAAAAATAGCACACGAATTTCAAAAATTGTAAAGTTTTTCAGAAGCATAGCCACACCTCTTAAGTTTCATTTGACACAAGTTTCGACCCATTTGGACAAGTATAAGTCATTTAAACGTTAATAGTTATGAGACTAGTGCAATCTAATTTTCAGGCTTGCAAAGGTTGAGAACTTGAATGTATTTGTCATATTTCCCAAAAGAATTTTTCAAAACTGTTTCAACCCATTAAAATACATACCTTAAGGGGTTTGGCATTAAATTTTCAGACTATTTGGAGTTACGGATTAATCGGAATAAAGTTTTCAAATCAGACTACTGTTTCTGGTAGATTTGTGCAATCTGACCACAAACGATTTTGCAAAGGGTTAGAGGTTGAATTTTGGTCTGACATTTTTAGAGGAACTCAGAACATCGGAGAGTAGACTCTTTCCAAATTTCAGAATTTTTGAAGATCTATAACCTAGTTTTTCAAACGTTTCAAATTAGGATCTGAAAACAGAAACTATTTTCAGAAGTTGGGTTTTTGGGTTAAAATATTTTAAAAACCAAATTTTCCACACCCACTGGTCAACCCCCCTTCTAGTGGTGCCTTACAGGTCCTAAAAGTGGTATCAGAGCGCAGGCACACTCACAACAAGGAGATCCAATGATCTAAGTGAGATGGCAAGCACTAGCTTCAATACTGAACAAGAAGGTATGTCGAGTCAAAGGCCTCCTCTTTTTGATGGTGAGTCCTTTATCCAATGAAAACTTAGAATGAAACTTTTTCTTATGGCTATTGATATTGATCTATGGTCTATTATAGAAGACGGTCCATTCGTTCCCACTAAATTATCTACTGTAGATGGTGTCATACTAGAGGTTGTAAAACCAAAACAAGAATACACAAGTGATGACAAAAAGAGACTAAGTATGAATGCTAGAGCCATGCAATTACTTTTAAACAGGCTAAGCAAAAGTGAATCTAGTTATGTATCTAATTGCACTAGTGCTCAAGAGATATAGAGAATTCTTGAGATGAAGCATGAAGGGACTAGCCAAGTAAATGAGTCTAAGATTAATATGCTTATGTCCACACTTGAGTCTTTCAAATTATTGCCAAATGAGTCCATTGTTGATATGGATTTACGATTGACTAACATTTATAACTCTCTTGAGTCTCTTGGCAAAGCTTTCTCTATGCAGGAATAGGTCCAAAAGGTATTAAGAAGCCTTCCATCCGAATGGGACCCTAAAGTCACAGCAATAGAGGAGAGTGAAGAAACGAAATCAATAAAAATGGAGGAACTAATCGGATCGCTAAAGGTATACGAAAACAAACTTACATTAAGGAAATTGGAATCAACAACAAAAAAAGGTAAGGCTATTGCTTTTAAATCAAATGAATACGTCTCTGCTTCTTCCGATCACATAGATGATAGTGATTCCGAATCACACAATGATGATCTAATACTATTGGCTAAAGGTTTGTGAAAATTCATGAAAAAGTCATTTAAAAACAAACCTACGGCTACTTTGTGTAAAAGAAATAAAAATAAAACTAATGACAAGGACTTAAAGTGCTATGAATGCGGGAGACTTGGACACTTGTCATATGACTTCCCTAACAAGGACAAACAAACAAACAAACACCTTGACAAGGATCGGACCAAAACTAGACTCGTCTCAGAACGTAAAAAAAGGAGAAGAGCTCTCAAGGCCTCCACTTGGAGTGACACATCCAACTCTGAGACTGATACCGAAGAAGAGACGGCCTAAGTATGCTTTGTATCGAAAGCATCAAACGATGGAACCCATACATCTAAAGGCACATCAATCAAGTGGTTCCTTGACAGTGGTTGCTCGAGGCACATGATGGGTGACCCGAATTTGTTCTCAAAGTTGAAGAATGTTACAAAAGGTAGATCCGTGACCTTTGGAGACAACAATGAAGGAAGAATCATTGGAAAAGGTACAACCGGAAGCCCAAGTACTCTTCAAATCTCCAATGTCTTCCTAGTAAGTAATCTATTCTATAATCTACTTACCATCTCACAGTTTATTGATAACGGTTTTGATGTGTGTTTCACTCATCCTTATTGCAACATAATAAACAAAAATGGAGAAACAATATTAAAATAAAAAAGGGAAGGAAATATTTTTACGCTTTCTATGGATGACATATTAGACGCTAAGGTTAAGTGTTTTATGTCAAATGAACCTAACGTTAATTTGTGGCATAGGCGATTAGGACTTATTGGCATCTCTACGCTTGAAAAACTTCAACGGAAGAACCTAATACGAGGATTGCCTAAACTTGATTTAGACAACTTTCAGTTGTGTGAATCTTGTATTAAAGGCAAACGAACACGCGAGTCACTTAAACCCAAAAATGAAATTAGCACGTCTAGAGTTTTAGAATTGCTACACATTGATTTGTTTGGTCCTAATCGTACTAAGAGTCTTAGTGGACGCCATTGTGAATGTGTTATTGTTGATGATTTTTCTTGCTATATATGGACTTTATTTCTTGCAAATAAAGATGATAGTGCCATTGAAATAGCAAAACTAATAAAACAAATTGAAAATGAATGTGGTTTGAATGTGAAAAAGACTAGAAGCGATAGAGGCGGTGAATGTAAAAACAAGGACATGATTGCATTTTGCGAAGAAAAAGGAATTAAATACGCATTTTCGCCACCTAAGACACCACAATTAAATGGAGTAGTAGAAAGAAAGAATAGGACACTACAAGAAATCGCTAAACCATGTTATGCGAAAATAAGTTGCCTAGATTTCTGCGGGCGGAAGCCGTAAATTGTGCAATGCTATATAGTTAATCGTTTGTCGATTAGAAATAAAATAAGTAAAACTCCTTATGAGATAGTAAATGATCGCATGCCTAAAATTGATTATTTTCGTGTGTTTGATTGCAAATGTTTTGTTTTGAATACAAAAGATAATCTAGATAAATTTGAATCTAAATCAATTGAATGCATCTTTCTTGGATATTCTGTGAATTCTAAAGCATATATATGTTATGATCCTATCACTAGACAAATTTTAGAATCTAATGAACTTGGCGAGTTTGAAAAAGATAAAGAATATGTCGACGATTTTGAACTAAAACCCGTGTTAGATGACATAGAAGAGAGTGGCGTGCATGATGAATCAAATACACTAGATATAGGATCTTCAAGGCACCACTAGAAGGGGGGTTGAATAGTGGGTGCGGAAAATGTGGTTTTTAAAATTGTTTTAAACCAAAAACCCAACTTCTGAAAACAGTTTCTGTTTTCAAGACCTGTTTTGAAATGTTTTGAAAACTAGGTTACAGATCTTCAAAAATTCTGAAATTTGGAGAGATCTTAGTCTCAGATGTTCTGAGTATCTGCTAAAAATGTCAGATTAAAATTCAACCTTCAACCCCTTCAAAAAACGTTTTTGGTCAGATTGCACAAATCTTCCAAAAACGGTAATCTGATTTGAAAAATTAATTCCAGTTAAACCGTGACTCTAAATGCTCTAAAAATTTAATAACTAACCCCTTATTAGGTGTATTTAATTGGGTTGAAACAGTTTTGATCAGTGGCTTTCTTTCATTTCTATATGGCACATAATTGCACTTTGTATGATATGAAGAATAGAAAACACGATGAGATGTCATAGGGGAAGGTCTAGACGTTTTCTTAGATGCCATATATGTCTTAGATGCATCCATTTTCTTTGATGGAATGAATTTGGTTGTTTTGTTTAGTGACTAATTTTTCTCAACGTTTCCTAGTCCTTTTTTTGTCACTATCATGCTTTTGTGGAGAGATGATGTGATCTAGCATGTTTGTTCCCGTGTCAAATTGGTTCACCATTTTCTCTAAATCCACATTCCTTGATTTCAAGTTTGAAATCTCAGATTTCAGTTCAGTGTTCTCGGATGTCAATGATGAAATTTCAGACTTTAATGAATTTATGATGCAAGACAACTCTTCTTTTGAATCGTTTAATTGAGACACAAGATTTGTGTTAGAAGATTCTAACAACTTCTTGTCTTCAGTTAATCGCTTCTTTTCTTTTGCGAGAGTCTTAGAGAACTTATGAAACTCTAAATATTTACTAAATAAATCATTGTAAGAACATTCAGAATCAGAATCAGAGTCGGAAGATACCTCATTTGATGTCTTAGATGTAAAACATACTTGTGCCTTTTGTTCTTCTGTATCATCAGTCTCAGAGTCGGATGTGTCACTCCAAGTGGAGGCTTTGAAGGCTCTTCTCCTTTGTTTAGGTTCTGAGATGAGTCTAGTTTTGATCCGATCCTTGTCAAGGTGTTTGTTTGTTTGTTTGTCATTGTTAGGGCAATTATATGACAAGTGTCCAGGTTGTCCACATTAATAACACTTTATTTCCTTATTTTTATTTTTATGATCCTTAGATGAAGTAGACTTATGTTTATTTTTAATCAATTTTCTCACGATTTTTCTTAATCTTTTAGCCATCGTGATTAAATCTACGACGTATTCATTTGACTTAAATGCTATAGCCTTATCATTTTTAGAAATAGACTCGGAAGTTCTTAAAGTGAGTTTGTTTTCATATACCTTAAGTGATCCAATTAGTTCCTCCATTTTAATTGATTTGGTTTCTTTGCTCTCCTCTATAGCTGTCACTTTAGGTTCCCATTCGGATGGAACGCTTCGTAATACTTTTTGGACCTTTTCCTGCATAGAGAAGGCTTTACCAAGAGACTCAAGAGAATTGTAAATATTAGTCAAGCGTAGATCCATATCAACAATAGACTCATTTGGCAATAATTTAAATGACTCAAGTGTGGGCATAAGCATGTTAATTTTGGACTCTTTCACTTGACTAGTCCCTTCGTGTTTCATCTCAAGAATTTTTCACATTTCTTGAGCACTAGAGCAATTTGAAACATAGCTAGATTCACTTTTACTTAACCCATTTAGAAGTAATTTCATGGCTCTAGCGTTCATGCTCAGTCTTTTTTTTATCATCACTAGTATACTCTTGTTTAGGCTTAACAACCTCTAGTCCGACACCATCAACAATTGACAACTTAGAAGGAACAAATGGACCATCTTCTATGATGGACCATAGATCAATATCAATAGCCATAATAAAAAGTTTCATTCTTAATTTCATTGAATAAAGGACTCAACATCGAAAAGAGGAGGCCTTATGGTTGACATTCCTTCTTGCACGGTGTTATAGCTAGTGGTTGCCATCTTACTTAGATCGTTGGATCTTCCTGTTGTGAGTGTTCCTGTGCTTTGATACCACTTGTAGGATCTGCAAGGCACCACTAGAAGAGGGGTTGAATAGTGGGTGTGGAAAATGTGCTTTTTAAAATTGTTTTAAACCAAAAACTCAACTTCTGAAAACAATTTGTTTTCAGGACCTGTTTTGAAACGTTTTGAAAACTCGGTTAGAGGTCTTCAAAAATTATGAAATTTGGAGAGATCTTAGTCTCATATGTTCTGAGTATCTCCTAAAACTTTTAGATTAAAATTCAACCTTTAACCCCGTCAAAAATCGTTTTTGGTCAGATTGCGCAAATCTTCCAGAAACGGTAGTCTGATTTGAAAACTTAATTCCAATTAAACCATGAATCCAAATGCTCTGAAAATTTAATAACTAACCCCTTATTAGGTGTATTTAATTGGGTTGAAACAGTTTTGAAAAATTCTTTTGGGAAGTTAGTCAAATACGTTCAAAGTCTCAACCTTTGCAAGCCTGAAAATCAGACTGCACTAGTCTTAGAACTTTTGACGTTTAGATGACTTATACTTGTCCAAAAGGTTGACACTTGCACCAAAAGAACCTTAAGACGTGTGACTATGTTTCCTGAAAGTTTCGTGATTTTTGAAATTCGTTTACTATTTTTAAGAACGTGATAAAAATGATGTACTGTGCTGGAAACTGAAAGTAAGTGCTAAAAGTAAAGAAAACAAGGAATTTTATACTGGTTCGGTTAAATCAACCTACTCCAGTCTTCGAGGACACCTTCCTCGGTTATCATTAATCACAAAACACAAATAACACCTTACCACACAGAGTTGATGGAGTTATACACCAACTCCAACCCTTTACAAACCTTGTAAATGATTACAACGATCACGAACACCACCACCTAGCAAATGAAAGATTGATCACACCTTGATCAATCTTTTACAACAATATAGAATATGTGGTGGTATAGATGAAGCCTATTCAAGATGTATGAATATGAATACAATAGGCTTTAAGAGAGAAGAAAGAAAGAAAGGTAGAAGAAGAAAGTCTAGAAAACGTTTTTCGCTTTTGCACTTGTGAGACTTGTCTTCTATTTTGCACTACTTCTTCTTCATTTTATCAAGCCCTTGTCCGCCCCCTTTGTCTTGATCTTCCCCTTGAAAATTATCTTTTAAGTCCTTGGAAGAATATTTTGCATCGTTGTGACATTCACTTGCTTACTTGGCAACTCCTCATTGGATGATCATTATAACCTTGCACTCATTGATTGGATGAAAGTTTTCATCATTTGATGACTAGATAAATCTGAAAAATATCACTTAAAACATGTGCCAATTATCCATAAAATTGTTGCCATAAGTCACATAATAAGTCCACATAATTAGCAAGACAAATCATCTCCATTTTGCACCTAAACATCGGCACCCTTGTTTCATCACATGCTGAAATTTTTCAGCATGTGCACTATCCAAGACTCATTCAAATTCTTGCCATGTTGATATAGATTAATCCCTTGAAAATGAAAAATCAAATATGTTAACTTTGGAGACAAAAATCGACCACAACACATTCCAACACATGCTGAAATTTTCATCATGTGTGATATTAAAAATATCATCACATTATTTCCATAACATTTTTAAAACATTGCCATTTTATCTCCCAATCAATCCATATAATTCAAAGAAGTAAATATGACACATTTAACTCAAAAATTCGGCCACCCTAATGCACACATGCTAAAATTTTCAGCATGTGTAACAAATGTGACATAGTTTGAAATGTTACCTTGTGTAGCTCCTTTCTTTATGTCACCAAAATTGTATGCTTCATTCTTGGCCAATCAAGATGCCAACAAAGCTTCACATATGCTCCAACAAGGCTGAGCTACGCATGTATAAGCTTGTACATGTGCTGAATTATTTTTGCAAACATTGTAAAATATTGCACAATAATTATACATATATGGTATATTCCAGTCAGCCCTTAAATGATTTTTCTAGAACACTTTAGAATGTATAGAGTATGTAAAAAGTGTCTAGATACATGTTATATGTCATGCAAAAAATGTTCCATGTGTCGTGTTCGTAGAAAACCGAATTTTCGATGTTTGTCGGTTACCCGATTTTTCTCCAATTAAATTCCAACTTTTTTCACATGTTATATATATTATGTTACATATAATATACATAAATTAAACTTTAATATTCAGCACTCAGGCGGATTTAAAGTGGCGCCTAACATATGACAAAAATTGAATTTGGAATCTCCACAATTGGCCTTAATTTGGGATGATTTGTGTGTGCCAACATGGAATAATTTTATGGCTGTATATACCATGTAAGCCAAAAAATTTGTGGCCATTTTTGAAGTTTAGGGGATGACTATCTATATATGGCAAGTACATGACACGTTGGCGAAGTTTTGGTATTCACCCGATACGAGAATTTTTGGTTTAGAACCTTTTAACATGTCGTGATAATTTTTTCATCACTATGACTTATATCATATGATATAAGACCTGAATATACTCATAAATATGAGGTAAATATAGTGGTGTGACGTTAACGTACGTTCATAAAACATATAACGTGTCGGTAGTATGTTGGAATATAAGTGTATATGCCTTTTTATAAAAAATCTGAATATATTTTTTTATTTAAAAGATATTTTATTAGTATAAACCCTCACTTATGGCTGAGGAAAACCTTATTACAACAAATGAAGAGCTGACGATAGTAGCAGTATATGATTATCAACATCCATAACATATATGATATGCCGCATTAAAACCTTGCCAAGTAAAATCACCCTTGTGGAAAAACCTTGGCGAAGGAAAAAGCGTACATATTTATATATATGGACTGTTGACATGAACTACCGTGTAAAATGAAAGAATATATAAATCGGAAATTACATAAACGTATCAAAAAAAATAGCCGTGTGAGCATGTACTCCTGATGATTGTCCCGTATCCAGGCAGAAATCGCGTCAGTGGCCAGGAAAGTAAATGCGACCCATTTCCAATGTAAAAGTAGGAAAACCGTAAGCCGTATATGACATATTTGAAGCAGCAGATGTTGAAGGCAAAGGAATTCCCTAGTGCCATGTCGCAGCCCATCCCCGTTGCAAAAACCAACCACATAAGCGTGAGAAGCCAGTGGTAGTGTTGACTCCGTCCATGCATCATGTAAACATAAGAGTGTGTTAAACATATAGAGGAGACGTAAGAAAAGGCCTTCGTCCAGGTGAATGTAATGCATACCGAGTCTGCCTGTACTCATCCAAGTACAGGCAGCGAAATGAAATGAAAGCCAATCCATATGGAAGACGAGTGATGCAGCAGTGTAAAAGTTGCGAAGATGTGAGACCGCCCATGTACAAATTAAACATGTAAGTGTGTGAAGCAGGATTAATAATAATAAACGGGTATCCCAAACTGAGGAGATGTGGATCTCACCGAGTCTGCCTGTACTTATCAGAGTACAGGCAGCGAAATTGTCAGTATGCCAATCTTTGCGGAAGACTTGATAATATTGATACTCGCCCGATTGTATAAGAAACACCAAACCAGATTGAGATGTTGTCCATGCACAATAGAAAATAAATAGTATGTCAGGTTTAGCCAGACGACATGATATGCCATAAAGGAGCAAGGTAAACATACCGAGTCTGCCTGTACTCAAACAAGTACAGGCAGAGGATACTGTTGTGTGCCAATCCATGTGGAAGACCATAAGCTCAATGAGTACGTAAGTTTACTGATGTGAGGTCCAAAGTGACTGAAGCGTGTACCATGGGTGGCAGACTGTTGTTATCAAAGAAGCATGTTCGCGGTGATGTCATTGCGTATTGGGCAAGGTAGTGAGCCGCCATGTTGGACTCTCGATATATATGCGTGATTTCTAGGCGATTAAGATTAATCAATGTTTGTAATAGCCTAAGATGATAGTTTCCAAAGATAGGTTGCGGCTGACAGAGGCGCAGCAACATTTGCGCACAATCGGTCTCTATGACGAGTGTTTGATATAATGGGAGAAAGTAGAGTAAGCCAAAGAGGGTAGTTTGAATTTCGACCATCAAAGTTGTGTATGGAGGCAATCGAAAGGACAAGGCGCGCACACACGTGCTGACATGATCACGCAGGATAACGCCGCCTGCAGCATAGTGACGCCCAACTGCTGCATCCACATTAAGTTTGAATCTTCCTGATGGTGGAGTAAGCCATCTTACCACTTTAAGACGGGGAGGTCGAACATACGGAATCCATGAAAGAGAGACAGATGGCCCTGCTGTGAGTTTTGAGCCGTGTAATGTGTGAATCCACATGTCAATGTCAAAATGTATAGTGGCCCAAAGTGCTGATATAGAAAACGATGCCGCGTCCCCGTACACTAAATTAGCATAATTGTGCCAGATTTATGCACCAGGATACCCGGAACAACAATGTTCAATACCCCAAATAGAGAAGAATAGGAGGAGCGATACCACCATGATAAGAGGTATTGGCGTAGGTTCAGAGTGGTGGGGGAGACGCCATGCAATTCGGTCGCAAAGAAAGTCCATAAAAGCCTAATTGGAGGACAATATAGGAATACATGATCAACCGTTGCCGAATGCTGCCTACAAAATGGGCATTGCACGGGACGTGCGGCAGAATAACGACCAATATAATCTTCAAATGGTAGAGCGGAGTGAAATAAACGCCAAAGTAGTATTTTTATGGTTGGTGAATGCTGCTTGAACCAAATAAACTTAGCAGAAAGTAGCGTGGGCTTGGAAGTCCAACAAACATCATAGGCCGATTTTAGGGTGAATTCGCACAATGGTGTGGGCTTCCATGTAAGATAAGAACCTGTGCCTGTCGTCTGCGAAATACAAGTGTCATGAATACGATAGATGAGTTTCCAAACCGGTGAATTCGGCAGTCTTGGCCGATAATCCCCTCTCCGCCCGTATTTGACATGAATATACCGACTCCATAAGGTGTCGTGCTTCTGATATAACCACAAAATCCTGCAGTGGTATGCGTGTTGCAGCATATTAAGATCACCAAGTCCCAAGCCTCCTTCCGCAATAGGCAAAGTGATATTCGACCATGCAACCCAATGATGGCGTTTTCCCCAGTAAAAAGTTGCCATCTTTCTATGTATCATTTTGATGACAGACTTTGGTAATCCTCCTGCTGCAATAATATGAAGAGGGAGCGCAGAAAGTACTGAACGCAGCAATACTAAACGACCCGCTGATGAAAGAAGACGGGAATGCCAACCATGTAATCGATCATCGATATGATGTAATAGGGTAGAACAGAATCGGGACCGATTGATCCCTCTGTGGAGATAGGAACCAAGATATCGAAAAGGTAGAGAAGAAAGTCACATGCCCAATGTTTCTTGGAAGGACCGACACCGATGTGGCGTAATGTGTGCCGAGGGAATGAGACTACTTTTTTGAAAGTTGACCTTTTGACCAGAAGCAGTTTCATACTCAGTTAAGAATGTGTGGAAGCGCCTTAAATTGCGTTGTGTTCCCTGTAGAAAAATAAGTAGGTCATCCGCGTACGCTAAGTGTGTTATTGCAAAAGGAATGCGGCCTAGGCAAAATGGCAGTATATGTCCTGCTGCAACCAATGAGTTTAATCCTCTGCTGAAACCCTCCGATGTCAAAATAAATGGCAAATGAGATAAAGGATCACCCTATTTGACACCTCTGTATGGACGGAATGTGGGCGATGGCTCCCCATTTATCAAAACCGATAACGTAGTAGCACGTAGATGGTTGATGATAATCCGAGTGAAAAAATCTGAAAAACCAAACTGATGCAACAGCCGCTCTAGATAATCCCAGCTGACCCGATCAAAGGCTTTCATCATATCCAACTTCAGGCATAATTAAGACCCACCTCTATCCAGCATATGTACCATTTCTCGTGCCAATAAAACTTGAGTTGAAATATCATGTCCCGGGAGGAATCCTGTTTGCTCTGGAGAGATTAATTTCGGGAGAAGCATCCCCAAACGTGTGGAAATAATACGGGTACAAACTTTGCTCAAAAAGTTTGTGAGACATATAGGCCAAAAATCACTGAACGTCTGAGGAGATTGTGTCTTGGGTATCAAAGTAATTAAAGCACTAGCCATGACAGTCGGCTGCGGGATGCCAAGAAACAACTCCTGCACTGCTTTAACAACATCAGAATGTATGATAGGCCAACATGAACGATAGAAACTACCATGGAACCCATCCGGTCCTGCTGCGCTTTGAGGGTCCAAGTGCCACACGACCTCCTTTACTTCAGACTCCATAGGAAGCTGCGTCAGCATTCGATTGTCGGATTCTGTTACCAGTCGAGGGATGTGCGAAAGTATAGAAGAGTGATTTTGCATTGATTCTTGAGCAAATAAATCAGTATAGAAAGAGACTGTGTCGGACATAATCTCATCTGTGTTCGTCAATATCTGGCCCACTGCATTGCGAATTTTCTGAATTCGCAGATGTGTTCGCTTCCCCTTGACAATGGAATGAAAGAATTGTGTGTTAGCATCGCCATCCTTAAGCCATTTTATCCGGGCTTTTTGTTTCCAGAATTGTAATTCATAAGTAGATGCTTGTAGATATTCTGCCTTGGATCTATGATACTCTTCTCTTGTCTCCTTAGTCGGATGCGCATCCCAGGCTGCCTCGGCATGATTAAGTTGAGCCTCTGCATGCTTCAGATTACTGAAAATATTTTCAAAGATGTCCTTATTCCACCGCTGGATATCGCTTTTGAATGAAAACAATTTTTTATAGAAGCCATGCATGCCACCAGTAGTGGGATATGACAGCCATGCCTGCTGCATATAAGAACGAAAGTCGGAGTGATGTAGCCAGGCGTCCAAAAACCAGAAGGAGCGTCTGCCAGGTGAGACACTTTGTCGACACAATAATAATAATGGCATGTGATCCGACGTGACCCTCAGCAAATGTGATAACTACATATCTTCAAACACATCCTGGAAAGCGGAATTTATAAAAACCCAGTCCAATCGACGACGTATTCAGCCAAGCCCTCTGTCGTCTGCCCAAGTAAATCTGGAGCCGTGATGCGGCGGCGTCATTAGGGAGCATGTTTCAATACACTCATTAAAGTCTTGTAATACTGCTAGAGACGGAGTGGAGCGACCTCTATGATCCTCGATGGTTCGAAAAGTATTAAAATCACCTCCCACCACCCAGGGCAATTGAGATGATTCAGCAAAGTCACATAATGATTGCCAGAGTGGACGACGCTGAAGAGATGTGTGCTTCGCATACACAATAGATAAAACAAATGTCCATTGCAGTGAGAGTGACTGCAAATAAAAAATATGAATATATATATATATATATATTAAATGGCGTGTGATATGAGGGAGAAGAAGACTTTCCTTTCTTCGATTTGTTGACTTTGTGTCTTTTCCAAATATAGCTACCTTTAATGAACTACTTAGTTCATTTAACTAAGTACTTCGCTTAATGAACTAGTTCAGTTCATTAATGGTGGCACCTGAAAATAGTTCAAACACAACAAATGCTCTCCATTTGATGTAAGATTTAAAGATTCATGGCTCGTTAGTACGGCAACAATATATATGAACTATATAAGGCAGGTTTCATGCAAAAACGTGTCAAGTCATAAAACGTATTATACATATCTTTAATACACGTTATTTAAATCATGCATTTTGTAATAACTCAAACCCCTTTTTCTCAACACTAGAAATGCATGATCACTTAAAAATGCATGAGAACTTAGAGAATAATCAACCAAGATGGCATAAGAATCACCCACACGATCTCATTATAGGCGATATAACTCAAGGTGTCCCACCACGTAGAAGAATAAATTCGGATGAAATAAACCAATTTCATGCTATGATATCTGAAATTGAACCTAAGAACGTTTTTTATGCTTTGAGTGATTCTTCTTGGATTGATGCTAGGCATGATGAATTAAATCAATTCGTAAGAAATGATGTATGAGATTTAGTGCCACGACCACAAGATAAGACATTAATAGGCACAAAGTGGGTGTTTAGAAATAAAATGAATGAAGAAGGTAAAGTTGTTATAAACAAGGCGAGACTTGTAGCACAAGCATATAATCAAGAAGAAGGAATAGACTACGATGAAACATTTGCACCCGTAGCACGTTTAGAAGCCATACGACTATTACTTGCTATTGCTTGCGTGAAAGTTTTTAAACTCTATGAAATGGACGTAAAAAGTGCATTTTTAAATGGTTTTATACAAGAAGAAGTATACGTGAAGCAACCACCCGATTTTGAAGATTTGAAATACCCTGATCACGTGTACAAATTAAAGAAGGCACTATATGGTTTAATCAAAGCACTTAGGGCTTGGTATGATCGTTTTGCTACTTTCCTTTTAGAAAATGGATTTAAAAGAGGAACCATAGATAGCTCCTTATTCTTAAAACATGATAAATCAGATTTACTAATTATTCAAATTTATGTTGATGACATCATTTTTGGATCTACATCTCATAAACTTGTTGAAGAATTTGAAATTTGCATGAAATCCGAGTTTTAAATGTCTATGGTTGGTGAATTGAATTGTTTTCTTGGGTTGCAAATTAAACAAACTAATAAAGGTATTCACATAAGTCAAGTTAAATATGAGAATGACATGATTAAAAAGTTCAATTTTGAGAACTTGAAACCATCCCCCACCCCTATGAGTGTCACCACTAAACTAGATAAATACGAAAATGGAAAATATTTTGATAATGCTTGATATAGGTCTATGATTGGTTCTTTGCTTTATCTTACCGCAAGTTGACCCGATATCATGTTTAGAGTTTGTATGTGTGCACGTTTTCAAAGCCAACCTAAAGTGTCTCATTATAATGCTGTGAAAAGAATATTTCGATACATTAAGCACACCCTCACTTTAGGAATTTGGTATGGTAAAGATTATGAATTTGACTTGCATGCTTATACTGATGCGGATTATGGTGGATGTAAAATAGATAGAAAAAGCACAAGTGACACTTGTCAATTTATAGGAAATTCATTGATTTCTTTGTTTTCGAAAAAGCAAGCAAGTGTGGCATTATCTACTATCGAAGCTGAATACATGGCGGTTAGTCTTTTCTACACACAACTCTTATGGTTAAAACAACAACTTTCTCATTTTGGTATCACGGTACATCGCATTCCCATTTATTGTGATAGTATGAGTGCTATAAACTTGTCTAAGAACCCCGTACTACACTCTAAAGCAAAGCACATAAAAGTACGATATCACTTTCTTTGTGATCACATGAATAATGGTGATATTGTTATAGATCATGTACGCACTGAAGCACAAGTAGCCGACATATTCACTAAGGCACTAAATCAAGCCACGTACGAAAATCTACGCTCGAATTAGGCATGATTTCTGCTGATTTGATATAGCTTGATATGCCTTTCCATCTTTACATGCACTTTTGATTTTATTTCCAAAATAAAGGGGGAGAGAGAGTGAATGATTTAAGGGGGAGCGAGAGTGATTGATTGCAAAAATCAAGGGGGAGAGAATTCAAAATTCGAAATATGAAATTCGAGATTTGAATTTGTGCACGATTGGAGGGGGAGCAATTAAATTTAAATCATGAACTAAGGTTATTTTGTAAATCATCAAAAAGGGGAGATTGTTGAGAAAAAGAGTTTGAGTGATTCACAAAATGCATGATTTAAATAACGTGTGCTAAAGAAATGCATGACATAATTATTGCTTGACACGTTTTTGCGACAAACTTGCCTTATATACTTTATATATAATGTTGCCGCACTAACAAGCCGTGAAGCTTTAAAGCTTACATCAAATGGCAAACATTTGTGGTGTTTGAACTATTTTCAGGTGCCACCATTAATGAACTAAACTAGTTCATTAAGTGAAATACTTAGTTAAATGAACTAAGTAGTTCATTAAGTGGAGATATATTTGGAGAAGGCATGATGGCAACAAACATGGAAATGGAAAGTCTCCTCCCATTACTCATCGCACATTTTTTTATATATATATTATGTACATATATTCAGATTTTTTAAAAATGCACAATACACATATATCCCGACGTACTACCGACATGTTACATATATTACGAACATACGTCAACGTCACACTACTATATTTACCTCATATTTATGAGTGCATTCAGGTCTTATATCATATGATATAAGTCATGGTGATGACAAAATTAGTACGACACGTTACAAGGTTGTAAAACAAAAATTGTCGCATTGGGTGACTACCGAAACTTTACCAACGTGTCACGTACTTGCCATATATAGATGGCCAGCCCCTACACTTCAAAAGTGGCCACAAATTTCATGGCTAACATGGTACACTCAGCCATAAAATCATTCCATGTTGGCACACACAAATCACCCCCAATTAAGGCCAAATTGTGGAGATTTCAAATTCACTTTTTAGCACATATGGGCGCCAAATTTAATCAGCCATTAGAGCTGAATATTCAAGTTATTTTATGTATATTATGTGTGACATAATATATGTAACATGTGCAAAAAAAATTTGAATTTAATCGAAGAAAAATCGCATAATCGACAAAAGTCAAAAATTCGATTTTCTACTAACACAACACATGGAATGTTTTTGGCATGACATGTAACATGTATCTAGAAACTTTTTACATATTCAATACATATTAAAGTGTTCTATAATATTCAAAATAGGGCTGATTGGAATATACCATATATGTGTAATTATTGTGCAATATTTGACAAAGTTTACAAAGTAAAATTCAGCACATGCTCAAGACATATCACACGCCTACTCAGCCTTGGTGGAGCTTAGTTGACATCTCAATTGGTGGAGAATAAGCCACATAAGGTTAGTGACATAATGAAGGAAGCTACACAAGGTAACATTTTAAACTTTCTAGCAAATGTAACACATGCTGAAAATTCAGCATGTGAGACATTATGGTGGGCGATTTTTGTGTCTTAATGTTGATCAATTTGCTTCTCAAAATTCAAGGGATTGATGTGTAGTAGTATGGTAACATTTCAAAGTCTTGAGAATATAGCACATGCTAAAAATTCAGCATGTGAGACAATAGAGCTGGCCGAATTTTTGGTACTAAATAAAGATCAAAATTGCTTCCAAATTTGAGGGGATTGATTGTAGAATATTTAGAAATGTTTTGAACTTCAATTTGGCACATATTTTTCATTTTATTCTCAGATTTTTACAGCCACTAAGTGATGACAAAACTCATCCAATCAAGTAGTGGAAAGTAAGCAAGGCCAAGACAATCATCCAATCAAGTTGTGCCAAGTAAGAAAGATGATGTCACATCTATACAAGCATTCTTCCAATGACATAAAAGAGAATTCTCAAGATGGAAGGGATGCCCTAGGGGGCGGCCAAGGCGAGATAAAAAGAAGAGATGAAGAGCCAAACAAATGCAAGACAAGTCTCATAATTTCCAAAGAGCAAAAAGACTCTCTACTCTCTTCTTCTACATTTCTTTCTTCTCCTTCTCTCTCAAGCCTATTGTACCTATATTCAAACATATTGAATAGGCTTTTTTTCATACCACCATACACGCATCATAGTTGTAAAAGGTTGATCAAGCTGTGATCAAAACTTCATCCGTTCGGTGGTGGCGTTCGTGATTATTATGATTGATTGTATCGTTTGTAAAGGGTTGGAGTTCGTGTGTAATTCCAGCAACCCTTGTGGTAAGGAGTTAATTTTGTTTAGTGATAACCGAGGAAGGTGTCCTCGAAGACTGGAGTAGGTTGATTTAACCGAACCAGTATAAAATTCCTTGTGTTCTTTACTTTACTGCACAGTACTTTCAGTTTCCAGCATTCTGCATCTCTTTCGTCACAATCTTAAAAATAACAAACGAATTTCAAAAATTCTAAAATATTGTAGAAACATATCCACACCTTTTAAGTTTCATTTGGCGCAAATTTCAACCCATTTGGATAAGTATAAGTCATTCAAACGTTAATAGTTCTGAGGCTACTGCAATCCGATTTTCAGACTTGCAAAGGTTGAGAACTTGAATGTATTTGACATACATCCCAAGGACTTTTTCGAAACTGTTTCAAACCATTAAAATACATATCTTAAGGGGTTTGTCATTAAATGTTCAGACCATTTGGAGTTACACATTAATCGGAATAAAGTTTTCAAATCAGACTACTATTTCTGGCAGATTTGCGCAAACTGACCACAAACGATTTTTCAAAGGGTTAGAGATTGAATTTTGATCTGAAATTTCTACGGCATACTCAAAACATCGGAGAGTAGATTTTATCCAAAGTTCAGAATGTTTGAAGATCTGTAACCTAGTTTTTTAAATGTTTCAAATCAGGATCTGAAAACAGAAACTGTTTTCAGAAGTTGGGTTTTTGGGTTAAAATATTTTAAAATCCAAATTTTCCTCACCCACTATTCAACCCCCCCATCTTTTAGCGGTGCCTTACAGGTCCTATAAGTGGTATCAGAGCACAGGCACACTCACAACAAGGAGATCCAACGATCTAAGTGAGATGGCATCCACTAGCTTCAAAACCGAACAAGAAGGTATGTCGAGTCAAATGCCTCCTCTTTTTGATGGTGAGTACTTTATCCAATAGAAACTTAGAATGAAACTTTTTCTTATGGCTATTGATATTGATCTATGATCTATTATAGAAGGCAGCCCATTCGAATACGTCTAAATCACAAACAGGAGATCAAATATTTATAGTTCCTCTTGTGATAGACTTCTATTCTCACATTTACAACAATGAAAACAAGAAACAAGAGCTTAATGAGCTTTAAGCACTTTTGCACATTTGAGAGCTTTTTACCAAAATGGGGGATGAAGCTTGAAGAGAATGAAAGTCTCTGTTGCTCTCATCTGAGCTTCTTCAATTTATATGAGATGAGAGCAACTTTTTGAGGCCTTCCCCAAGTCTTCAAGTCAATCTCAAGTCTTGAGAATGTGCAAATATCCTTTAGTCATCCTATGGATTGACTTGATCCTCCAAAGCTACCCTAGAGAATCTTAGACATGGATATAAGAGTCAAAGAAACATGACTAATGTTAGGGAAAAGTCCACAAGAAATTTGAGTAAGATTAGAAAGAGAAAACACCTTAAATCTCCCTTGGAGTTTGTCCTAACAGTAATAAAAATTTGAATTCCGGATGACATCGATCAATCGATCGATGTGTCTGCATTGAGAGATCGATGTCCTCTAGTGCGGTTCCAGTTTTGAACCTGCCATACATAAATCGATCGATGTCTCTTCCTTGAGAGAATGATGTGCACATCGACCGATCGATGTCCCATAGCTGAGAGATCGATGTCCTCCAGCAAGGTTTTAGTCTTATTCCTTATGTACATTGATCGATCTATGTAAGGGTATGATGTATACATTGATGTCTGATAGACATATTGTAGCGCCCCGTACTCGGCTACCCCTCGTACGGTGCACCCGCCGTACCTTCCCTTTCGGAAAAGTACAAAGCGTCGATACTTAAATTCGTAAAACCCATGAATAAACATGGATTACAAAGTCACGATCTTAACAGGTAGATAAAAAATACAGCAGAATTTGAACCTTAATCCGGAAGCGTCAAATCGCGAATACATAGCAAAATTATACAAACTGAACCGATAGCAAACTACCCCACGAAATTATACAAACATTATCCGAAAAGAGTCCGAAAGTAGCTAAGTCCCAAAATGTCCCAAAGGCTCATCAAAAGCTTCCATCATCATTCTCTTAACAGCGACTTCAATAACCTATGGGTATGGCACCCTCGGCTCATCACCAATCCACTCGACTTCATTACCTGGCTCTGGGGGGAAAAATAAATGGGTGAGCGACAGAGTCGCCAGCAAGTATACAATAACACCGTACAATAAAGAGAAAACGGCATACAAGAATCAAACCCCAATTCCTTAAGTTAAAACATACCTACCAATACCTTTCCGAAGCATCATACTTAAAGTCATATCAATCACTTAGCTAAGATCTAAATGTCATCACTTAGTCAGATTCTACGTGCTATAGCCAACCCTTACTTCTATGAATAGGTATCATGCGTAATGCGTATGAAAATGTGAATGCAATGCAAATGCAACGGAAAACATTCTTTCTTTCATTTAGACATGCTCATAAAAATACTTGAACTTTCTTGCTTTCTTTTAAATCATGCTCATCATAAAACAAGAGAGTGTGTCAGCCTATTATACCGGGCATGACTCGGTTCTTATAACACGATCACCTTCAGGTCTATTATACCGGACCTGGCTCGGTTCTTATACTCTTCAGACCTATTATACCGGGCCTCGATCGGTTCTTACATTTCATCAGACCTATTATACCGGGCCTGGATCGGTTCTTATACTTCTTCAGATCAATTAACCCCGGATCTGTAGTGGGTTAAGCTGGCCAGAAGGGACGGAATTCTTTCAAAACAGAAACTCTATATAACACATCAATAAAATCATGAGCATGGAACATATGAGCATGTCAATGCAAGTGCATGGGATGCAACATGGTAAAATGCACTTATAACATCATAAACAACTTTCTTCATGGGCTGGAAAACGATCCAGCAGCATGCCCTGTATTGCCCGGGCTCAAAATCAACCTTTTGAGCCTGTTTTCTAGAAACTAAAAATATGGACATGCACCACATGATCTTAACTACATTCTGTACAAATTTCATGCGATTTCGACAAGCGTAGGTACCTCAATAAAAACAATTCCCAACAAGGGTACAACAGGAATTCTGCTGCACTCTCAACTCCATTCCTTACCTTGTCTCCATCCATAAACTCATTATGGGGCTCATGTAGCACCTGGAAATCTTTTCTATTTCTTTCGTGAACAATATCCAAGTGCCCATTCACCAAAACAAGTCAAAATAAGTACAATACAAGTCATACAAGCACAAAGGGTCAATCTGTCCTGTTTTCCAGAATGTTACACCAACTTTACCTCAATGGTTTACCACCAAGATCAATAGATAAAATCAATTGCTTTACATGGATACTTAGCTCTATGTCTTAAGTACTTCCTGTAAAATTTTCAGGTCAATCCAAGATGTCTAAGGCACTTAAATAATTTTTCTCCCTAAGGTGGTACAACCAGAAACTGTTTTGACCCCTTGATACTAAAAATTCATTTCTGACCAATCCACAAATGATTTTCCAGAAATTCCAACTCCACAATAAAATAGACATAATAAGCTACGACCACACAAAAAATAAGCTCAATCCAATGTTTAGAAGTTCCTTAACTAAGTCCATCAATTTGGCATAAAATCTGTCCAGAACTCTGTTTTCAACCAACATGCATAGAAATATCCTTTCCTTCCTAATTTTGTTCTTTAGCTTGTAATCCAAGTTAATGGTCATTCAATAGACATAATAAGGCTTCCCTATACTAACTCAAGTCTCTTTTTAGCATGCAAAAGTCGTTCATATGGGCTGTTCATTCCTTCTAAACAAAACAGTCCTCTAGTCCAACAATTTCACATATTAAAATCACTAAAAATGCTAGGTTTCATACCAATCATGTCTCATTCAATATCAAACATAGGGCAGTCCCTAATCCATCACTTTTAACTCTTATTTCAAGTTTAAACATGCTTTATATTGCAACATAAGAGAGGTCTATCATCGAACCTTTCAAAACATAAGAAAAGGGTAACAACTTAGGCATATTTTTACTAAGATCATGTCTTAAGCTTCTAGACATTCAAGTATGCACATAATCACATATATTGTAAGGGGTTAAAGTATACTTGCCTCTTCAAGCTAAAGCTCTTGTCTTTGCTTGGTTATGAAGTGAGATGTGATGAAATCCTTCACATTCTTCACCTTAAGCATACGGTTTTAAGGGAGTGAAATGAAAAGATTAGTTCTTTATTCAATAGAGGAAATAGGATAGGTTTGAGGGCTAGAGCATCTTACCAAAATGAGCTTGGAATGGAGATTCAAGTACCACAATATGTCACCACCTAAGAAAGTTGATGGCTTTCACCTATTTACACCATAAAACCCACGGTTTTGGGTATAGAGAAAGAGAGTTCATGTGAGCTTCATTCTTTACCAAAATGAGAATTCTCTTAAGGGAACTTGGAATAAGACTTACCTAGATGTCTTCTTGAGTCTTGAAGTTGAAGTTAAACTCCCATCCTTCAAGATGTTGGGGCGAAATCTTGGTGAGGGGGATGGAGATTGTCTAAGTGTTTTGCTCTTGCATGATGAGAAGGTAGATGTTTCTAGAATGGTTTGATTTAAAACATGTTAGGGACTTAGGAGAAGGGGACGGTTTTGGAGGGATTTTTGTGAGGGTTAGGGCTTTCTTGAATGTTAATCAAGGTTAAGTTAGTATAACCTTGGTTACTTTATTCAAACTATAGTTACTTTTGTGCTAACCCAAGTTACTTTATTAAATCATGGTTACATTAACCTTGGTTTAGAGAAAAGTAACCATGGTAGGATTTAAAAATCCTCCATGTCTAGACACTAAGGGGGCGGTTTTGGTTGGGGTCTTTATGACCTGCATAATAACTTCTTGTCTTATTATTTTAACTAATAAAATTGGCTAGAAATTTCTAGAACATCTCCATGTATAGGCCGAATTTTTAGGCTTCTTGGGCCATTTGATATTTCTTGTTCATATACTATATTGTTTCGTATATTTTATTGTATTCTAAGATTAGCATATGCATGCATACATTTTTCATATACACGCACATACATATATATTGGTATGTATGGTTCATATAACTCTACATTTCATGTATTACTTTCTTGAAGTTTCCCTTATTTAATTTGGCTTCGTATCACCTTAATAATGATTAAGTAAAGAGGCTTAAATTGACTTAAGTAACATGCGCTAAAAGAAATTTCTGCTTTCATTCCGTCTCATATTCATAGTTTTCACGTACATGATCGTTGGGGTACAACATCCTTCCCCCCTTCAATAAAGTTTCGTCCCTGAAACTTATGAATTGTCAAAGAGATATGGGTACTTTTGCTTCATGCCTTCCTCTAACTCCCAAGTGGCCTCATCAACTGAATGGTTCTTCCATTGCACCTTGACCATAGGAATAGACTTATTCCTCAATGCTTTCACTTCTCTATCAATTATCCTTTCGGGTTCCTCAACATATGATATATCAGCTTCAATCCTCAAAGGTTGTTCATCCATAATATGGCTCGAATCATGCACATACTTACGCAATTGAGATATATGAAACACATTGTGTAATTGAGACAACGATGGTGGTAGTGCAAGTCTATAAGCAACTTCTCCAATCCTTTCCAAGATCTCAAATGGTCCAATGAATCTAGGACTAAGCTTCCCTTTAATTCCGAACCGCTTTACTCCTTTCAATGGAGATACCTTCAAGAATACCTTATCTCCTACTTGAAACTCAAGTGGTCGACGCCTCACGTCGGCCCACGCCTTGCTTCTATCCTGAGCAGCCTTCAATCTTTGTCTTACAATCATAACCTTTTCCTTGGTTTGCTCCACTAAGTCAGGTCCTGTGGAAATCTTATCTCCAATCTCATCCCAATACAATGGCGATCGACATCTTCTTCCATAAAGAGCTTCATAAGGAGCCATTCCAATAGATCTGTGATAGCTGTTATTGTATGAAAACTCAACCAACTTCAAACTCTTATCCCAGCTACCTCTAAAGTCCAACACACAAGCACGCAACATGTCCTCCAATGTTTGAATTGTTCTCTCTGATTGACCGTCAGTCTGGGGATGAAAAGCTGAACTCATGCGAACTTCCGTACCCATCGCTTTCTGAAATGCCGTCCAAAACCTTGATGTGAAGCGGGGGTCTCGGTCACAAACTATACTCATAGGAACTCCATGCAAACATACAATCTGATCCACATACATAGAAGCCAACTTTTCCATGGGTGCTTTAATCGACATCGCCATGAAATGAGCACTCTTCGTCAGACGATCCACAACAACCCAAATAGTGTCATATCCACTTCTTGTCTTAGGTAAATCGGTCACAAAATCCATAGCGATGTGATCCCACTTCCACTCAGGCACCTCAAGTGGTTGCAATAATCCAGCTGGCCTCTGATGTTCTGCTTTGACTTTCTGACATACAAGACATTTCTCAACAAAGTCTTCTATCTGATTCTTCATTCCTGGCCATCAAAACTTTTGCTTCAAGTCATGATACATCTTATTTGCTCCTGGGTGAATAGACAAGCGTGAACTATGGGCTTCCTGAAGCACTTCACTTCTTATCGCATCATCATTAGGCACACACAATCGACCTTTAAACCACAAACTGCCGTCACTACGGACTTCAAAATCATCAGATGGCTTCTCCTTTAGCTTGCTCTTAACTTTCATCAATGCATCATCCTTAACTTGAGTCTCCTTAATCCTATTGATCAAAGAAGGAACCACTACTAACTTTGCAAGCACGTCGGAAATCGAATTCACTTCCTCCAGACCAAACTCTTCCATATCACGCTGTAGAGGTGGTTGACGGGGATGACTCGTCTTACGACTCAAAGCATCAGCAACTCTATTAGCTTTTCCTGGATGATACTGAATAGAGATGTCATAATCCTTGATCAACTCAAGCCATCGCCTTTGGCGCATATTCAGCTCCTTTTGAGTGAAGAGGTATTTCAAACTTTTATGATCCGTGAAGATCTCACACTTCTCTCCATACAGATAATGACGCCAAATCTTCAGAGCAAATACAACTGCTGCAAGCTCAAGGTCATGTACTGGATAATTCTGCTCAAACGGCTTAAGCTGGCGAGACGCATACGCAATCACACGCCCATTCTGCATAAGAACACAACCCAATCCATTCTTGGAAGCATCACTATAGATCACAAACTGTTCTCCTGAAATGGGTTGAGCCAAAACCGGTGCAGACGTCAACCTTGCCTTCAGCTCAGAGAAGCTACTTTCACAATCCTCATTCCATACAAATTTTGTCTTCTTCTGAGTCAATCTAGTGAGTGGCATAGCTATCCTTGAAAATCCTTCAACAAACTTGCGGTAGTAACCGGCCAGTCCGAGAAAACTCCTTACTTCAGTGACATTGGTCGGCCTCGGCCACTCAGTAATTGCCTCAATCTTTCGGGGATCAACCGAAATCCCATTTTCAGTAATAATATGGCCCAGAAATGACACACTATGCAACCAAAACTCACATTTATTGAATTTCGCATAGAGCTGATGCTTTCTTAGAATACCAAGTATTGTCCTCAGATGGGCTGTATGAGTTTCCTCATCAGGCGAATAAATCAGGATATCGTCAATAAAGACTACCACATACTTATCCAACTGGTCCCGAAACACCCGATTCATAAGATTCATAAACGCTGCAGGGGCGTTGGTCAGTCCAAAAGGCATTACGAGAAATTCATAATGTCCATATCTCGTCCTGAATGCTGTCTTAGGAATATCCTCAGCTCTTATCTTCAATTGAAAATATCCAGATCTTAGGTCCACTTTGCTAAACACCCGAGCTCCCTGCATTAGAATACTTTAAATATTATTCATGATTATTGTATTGAGATAAGACTTGGTAATTACTGACCTGAAGCTGGTCGAACAGATCGTCGATCCGAGGCAACGGATACTTATTCTTTACAGTGATCTTGTTGAGTTCCCGATAATCAATACACAGCCGCATACCTCCATCCTTCTTCTTTACAAATAAAACTGGGGCACCCCATGGCGACACACTTGGACGAATCAACTTCTTTTCCAATAACTCATGCAATTGCTTTTTTAGTTCTTTCAGCTCAGCGGGTGCCATGCGGTAAGGAGCTTTAGAAATGGGCTCAGCTCCAGGGATGAGGTTTATCTCAAAGGAAATTTCTCGATCAGGGGGAAGGCCTGGTAGTTCCTCTGGGAAGACATCAAGAAACTCTTGAACTACTGGAACTTGCGAAATGTCCAGTGCTGCCTGCTCAGCACTAAAAGCATAAACAAGGTAGCCTTGACATCCCTTTCGCAACGCTCGACGGGCACGAGCTGTATTCACAAAAATATTCTTTGACTTCTTCAACTTGGGACCTCCTTGAAATGATACTTCCTCTTGCTCCTTTATCACCAGAAGTGTCCCTTCCTATTTTCTGGCCCACCGTCGTATCACGACGAATGATATCCTTCTCGATCCGATAACATGCATCAACGAGCGCCTCAAAATCAGCAGAGATAACATTTACCAACCAAGTGCGAATCCTTGGGTTCAGCCCACTCTCAAACTTCACTATCTTAGATTCCTCATCATTCATCGTAGCCGGAGAAAATCTACCTAAAACCAGAAACTTGCTCATGTATTCAGACACAGTCATACCAGGTTCTTGCTTCAACATTTCAAAATCATGCCTCTTTTGCATCTTTACTGACGGAGGAAAATAAAACTTTTTGAACTCTTGGATGAATCTCTCCCATGGAATAGGTTGGGGCAAAGGTTGCAGCTTAGCCTTCCACCACTGGTTCGCCTCTCCAAGGAGAAAAGGCCTCACAGCTTGGGTTTTCATATTGTCAGGGGCTCCATTCAGTTCAAAACAGTTCTCCACTTCATCTAGCCATTTTTCAGCCATATCGGGGTCAGACTTGCCTTCAAAAGGCGGCACATTCGCTCGCTTGAGCTTCTCAAAGTAGTACTGCGCATCTCTTATCGGTTCATAAGGAGGAGGAGGGGTAACTTGCTGAATCATTCCCTGGCCAATCTGAGTTATGGTCTGACAGAATGCTTGGAAATTCAGAATAACAAGTGGCACTTGCGGAAGAGGGTTTCCTTGAGCTGGTGGGGGATTTCATTCTGCGGTGGAGGAGGAGGCGGTGGATTCTGATTCTGAGGAGGAGGTGGAGGGACTTGATCTTGAGGTTGTGGAGGGTTGGGTTCGGGTGCATGGCCAGCATCTCTGCGAGGTCTACCACGAGTCTGAACCATCTGTATACGGAGTAGAAATATATATATATATATATATATATATATATATATATATATATATATATATATATATATATATATATATATGTATATATGGATCGAGATGACTGACTAAATTTAGACATGCTTGGAAAAGGAATTTAAAGCAAGAAAAAGAGTCAATATGCGACATATCAGGCTAGCAGATCAACCAAGGGGACCCTATTTCCAATCTAAGTTTTCTAAGCTAAGGCCATCTCTCTTCTAAGATCATGACTTAATTCTAAGATCAATTCTTAGTTTTCTAAGATCATAACTTAGCTTCTACGTTCTACCCGAATCTAGAGCCTCGGCTCTGATACCACCTGTAGCGCCCCGTACTCGGCTACCCCTCGTACGGTGCACCCGCCGTACCTTCCCTTTCGGAAAAGTACAAAGCGTCGATACTTAACTCGTAAAACCCATGAATAAACATGGATTACAAAGTCACTATCTTAACAGGTAGATAAAAATACGGCAGAATTTGAACCTTAATCCGGAAGCGTCAAATCACGAATACATAGCAAAATTATACAAACTGAACCGATAGCAAACTACCCCGCAAAATTATACAAACATTATCCAAAAAGAGTCCGAAAGTAGCTAAGTCCCAAAATGTCCCAAACGCTCATCAAAAGCTTCCATCATCATTCTCTTAACAGCGACTTCAATAACCTATGGGTATGGCACCCTCGGCTCATCATCAATCCACTCGACTTCACTACCTGGCTCTGGGGGGAAAAATAAATGGGTGAGCGACAGAGTCGCCAGCAAGTATACAATAACACCGTACAATAAAGAGAAAACAGCATACAAGAATCAAACCCCAATTCCTTAAGTTAAAACATACCTGCCAATACCTTTCCGAAGCATCATACTTAAAGTCATATCAATCACTTAGCTAAGATCTAAATGTCATCACTTAGTTAGATTCTACGTGCTATAGCCAACCCTTACTTCTATGAATAGGTATCATGCGTAATGCGTATGAAAATGTGAATGCAATGCAAATGCAACGGAAAACATTCTTTCTTTCATTTAGACATGCTCATAAAAATACTTGAACTTTCTTGCTTTCTTTTAAATCATGCTCATCATAAAACAAGAGAGTGTGTCAGCCTATTATACCGGGCATGACTCGGTTCTTATAACACGATCACCTTCAGGTCTATTATACCAGACCTGGCTCGGTTCTTATACTCTTCAGACCTATTATACCGGGCCTGGATCGGTTCTTACATTTCATCAGACCTATTATACCGGGCCTGGATCGGTTCTTATACTTCTTCAGATCAATTAACCCCGGATCTGTAGCGGGTTAAGCTAGCCAGAAGGGACGGAATTCTTTCAAAACAGAAACTCTATATAACACATCAATAAAATCATGAGCATGGAACATATGAGCATGTCAATGCAAGTGCATGGGATGCAACATGGTAAAATGCACTTATAACATCATAAACAACTTTCTTCATGGGCTGGAAAACGATCCAGCAGCATGCCCTGTATTGCCCGGGCTCAAAATCAACCTTTTGAGCCTGTTTTCTAGAAACTAAAAATATGGACATGCACCACATGATCTTAACTACATTCTGTACAAATTTCATACGATTTCGACAAGCGTAGGTACCTCAATAAAAACAATTCCCAACAAGGGTACAACAGGAATTCTGCTGCACTCTCAACTCCATTCCTTACCTTGTCTCCATCCATAAACTCATTATGGGGCTCATGTAGCACCTGGAAATCTTTGCTATTTCTTTCGTGAACAATATCCAAGTGCCCATTCACCAAAACAAGTCAAAATAAGTACAATACAAGTCATACAAGCACAAAGGGTCAATCTGTCCTGTTTTCCAGAATGTTACACCAAATTTACCTCAATGGTTTACCACCAAGATCAATAGATAAAATCAATTTCTTTACATGGATACTTAGCTCTATGTCTTAAGTACTTCCTGTAAAAGTTTCAGGTCAATCCAAGATGTCTAAGGCACTTAAATAATTTTTCTCCCTTAGGTGGTACAACCAGAAACTGTTTTGACCCCTTGATACTAAAAATTCATTTCTGACCAATCCACAAATGATTTTCCGGAAATTCCAACTCCACAATCAAATAGACATAATAAGCTACGACCACACCAAAAATAAGCTCAATCCAATGTTTAGAAGGTCCTTAACTAAGTCCATCAATTTGGCATAAAATCTGTCCAGAACTCTGTTTTCAACCAACATGCATAGAAATATCCTTTCCTTCCTAATTTTGTTCTTTAGCCTGTAATCCAAGTTAATGGTCATTCAATAGACATAATAAGGCTTCCCTATACTAACTCAAGTCTCTTTTTAGCATGCAAAAGTCGTTCATATGGGCTGTTCATTCCTTCTAAACAAAACAGTCCTCTAGTCCAACAATTTCACATATTAAAATCACTAAAAATGCTAGGTTTCATACCAATCATGTCTCATTCAATATCAAACATAGGGCAGTCCCTAATCCATCACTTTTAACTCTTATTTCAAGTTTAAACATGCTTTATATTGCAACATAAGAGAGGTCTATCATCGAACCTTTCAAAACATAAGAAAAGGGTAACAACTTAGGCATATTTTTACTAAGATCATGTCTTAAGCTTCTAGACATTCAAGTATGCACATAATCACATATATTGTAAGGGGTTAAAGTATACTTGCCTCTTCAAGCTAAAGCTCTTGTCTTTGCTTGGTTATGAAGTGAGATGTGATGAAATCCTTCACCTTCTTCACCTTAAGCATACGGTTTTAAGGGAGTGAAATGAAAAGATTAGTTCTTTATTCAATAGAGGAAATAGGATAGGTTTGAGGGCTAGAGCATTTTACCAAAATGAGCTTGGAATGGAGATTCAAGTACCACAATATGTCACCACCTAAGAAAGTTGATGGCTTTCACCTATTTACACCATAAAACCCACGGTTTTGGGTATGGAGAAAGAGAGTTCATGTGAGCTTCATTCTTTACCAAAATGAGAATTCTCTTAAGGGAACTTGGAATAAGACTTACCTAGATGTCTTCTTGAGTCTTGAAGTTGAAGTTAAACTCCCATCCTTCAAGATGTTGGGGCGAAATCTTGGTGAGGGGGATGGAGATTGTCTAAGTGTTTTGCTCTTGCATGATGAGAAGGTAGATGTGTCTAGAATGGTTTGATTTAAAACATGTTAGGGACTTAGGAGAGGGGGATGGTTTTGGAGGGATTTTTGTGAGGGTTAGGGCTTTCTTGAATGTTAATCAAGGTTAAGTTAGTATAACCTTGGTTACTTTATTCAAACTATAGTTACTTTTGTGCTAACCCAAGTTACTTTATTAAATCATGGTTACATTAACCTTGGTTTAGAGAAAAGTAACCATGGTAGGATTTAAAAATCCTCCATGTCTAGACACTAAGGGGGCGGTTTTGGTTGGGGTCTTTATGACCTCAACCATACTACTTCCTTCTTTAATGAGTTGTCTTAACTTGTTCCTTAAATGCATGTCTATTTTATGTTCTATTTATTCTTTGCATAATAACTTCTTGTCTTATTATTTTAACTAATAAAATTGGCTAGAAATTTCTAGAACATCTCCATGTATAGGCCGAATTTTTAGGCTTCTTGGGCCATTTGATATTTCTTGTAACTTTAGTTCATATACTATATTGTTTCGTCTATTTTATTGTATTCTAAGATTAGCATATGCATGCATACATTTTTCATATACACGCACATACATATATATTGGTATGTATGGTTCATATAACTCTACATTTCATGTATTACTTTCTTGAAGTTTCCCTTATTTAATTTGGCTTGGTATCACCTTAATAATGATTAAGTAAAGAGGCTTAAATTGACTTAAGTAACATGCGCTAAAAGAAATTTCCGCTTTCATTCCGTCTCATATTCATAGTTTTCACGTACATGATCGTTGGGGTACAACACATATACATCGATCTCTGTCAGAGATCTATGTCAGGGTATGATATATACATCGATCTCCGTTAGTGAGCTATGTCAACGTATGATGTATACGTAGATCTCTAATAGAGATCTATGTGAGGGTATGACGTTGCTTTCTTATTTCCAAGTACAAAACGATTTTTCCATCCTTTTTCAAACATCTTTTAAGCTTTATCAAAACATTCATATTCAAACAATCTCCCCCTATGTGAGAGATCAATCTCTCACAATGCGTTTTTCTCATTTTGTTCTAATTCCAAATCATGAAATATCTTTTTAGCTTATTTTCAAACATCTTTTAAATTCATCAAAAAAAATTCATTTTCTAACAATCTCTCCCTTTTTGATGATTTCCAAACCAAGGCTTTGAAAAGATGTTTTTGTTTGAAAACTATATTTGAGCTAGCTAAAGATTTCAAAACTTAAAATTTTATTTCTTCCCCTTTGTCAAGGCATTTAAGCTCCCCCTCAATATATGAAACATACAAACATACTGAAGATTAGTTCAAAGACTTCAATGCTCCTCCTTTATATATAAGCATCCCAAAACCGATGACGTATGTCAAGTTTATTTAAAATCTCCCTAGACACAAGCATTCTACATACATACATCATATTCAAAGTTCATATTAGCAACACATGCTTCATGATATATTCTTTTAGCATATATCAACATCTGAGCTACTTATATACTGAGCATACATATCTGATTGACATATCCATCCGTATTCCATACATTCATGTATTAAACATACTAAGCATACCATACATGTATCAATCATCCCATGTATATCCAAATGACCATATACTAAGCATATCCAATATACCCAAGCAACCATACTCAAACCATCATTTCTGCACAATCATCCATCATATCCAAGAGCATGTTCAAACACAAATATAAGCTCTTATCCAAGTAAGCAAGACTAAGCATATACCATTTTGTCCCCTACACAGCATATCAAGCCTCATACACAAGCTACATACATGAGCCATATATCAAGCCACATATACAAATATACCAGTATACCAATATGCATATTCTTCCCCTTTTTGTAATCATCAAAATTCCCTAACACAAAGCAAACAATATTACATCTCCTTTTATTCAAAGTAATTAGGTTGCCCCTCAACATATGCCACTTATATTTGCCACATATACATATCTCAAATATACTTGCAACACATATCTCACTCATATCTCAAACTCATTTTTGCTCATACCTATTAACCTTTAAATACATATCACCTTATATTAATCCCATATTGCATCACATGCCTTATACATACACTCTTTATTATGTACTCCATATATCCGTATATTTTTCTTCCTTTTTCTTGTAAAGGACAATAAGGCACGATAAAAAGATCATAAGAAATCATATGATCATGCAAGTTTCTAAAGTACAAGTTTAATACAAAATAAGTAATAAACTAAAAATTAGTTAGGAAGGGGTAAAGTTTTTCTCTGGAACCCACACTTTCTCTTTTCTATCCTTGATAACTTGTTTGATGTTAGTATTATCATAACAATCTTTATAGGAATTCTTGTCAACATAATTTTCATCCATCACTATATCCGATTTCTTTAGCATGGAGTAGATGAGGTTGCGATAAGAATATGTAACTTAGTGGCTGCTTCTGTCATATTTGTCATTAATAACTCCACAAAGTTCAAGAAATTTCTTGCTGGCAAGGCTGTAGGATATATAGAAATCTAAATTACTAGAAAGCTTATAGGATTTCTTAGTGACGCAAAAATGACTGCCCCAGTCAATACTCGATATACCAATGGCATATTGTTTTTGTCCTTGGTAGGATGGAAAACTAAAAACATTTTAACTTGGTCCTCATCGACCTTTCATCTTGCCTCATCCCATTTTTATATTTCAAATCTTATGTAACCCTAAATTAGGAGCCACAAGAAAATCATTTATAATCCTAACATTCAAATCTAGGTGTGTACCATAAATCACATTAAGCATTGCATAGGGAAAAGAATTCAAGTATTCCACCTACCATTGTGCATAAAATAGTCTAGTGTACATTCTAGACATTTTGTTCATCTACTTCTCATTCCAAAGAGGTCTCTATTTTTGAACATCTATCCAATCTAAGACTAGCATCAACTCAGCATTTTTCTCAAAATCCTTGATTTTAAACAATATCAAAGGAGTGGTTGTCCTCTCATTCATCTCTCATTCAGTAAATGATTCTTAAGCATGTGAAGGGATGTATTTAAAGTTGTCTGGCACATCTAATTCTCTAAATTCTGCAAGTTGCATCCGCAAAAAGTTGTAGATGGTTAACCATTTTCTTAATTCCATCAACTTCTCAGTATTGGCAAAATCCGTGCCTCTACCTCTAACCATCCAGCCTCTAGGTCCAGTAGGGACTGTGAGCTTTGACATTGAGAAGGATTGCTTGACCCTCCTTCACTATGTTTAGAGTTTCTTGGTCTCTTGTAAAGTATTCTTGCTCCTCATTTTGATTCCTTGTTTATATATAATTTTTTGTAACGAGATTCTAAAATTGTAGGGAGACAAATTCATCACAAACAAACTATTTTTGTATATAATCCCTTATAAAGTGATGTGTAATCTCAATATGCTCGGTTATAGTATAAAGAACCAGATTTTGTGATATATTTATAGATGAGGTATTATCACATAAAATAGGTACTTTTCTAATTTAATATTATAGTCATGTGTGTGTCATCCAAAACAATTATGCACAACACGAGGCATCCGATACATGCTCAGATTCCACTGTGGAAAGTGACACACTATTTCGGTTCGTGAAAAACCAAGAAACCAAGCAAGCTCCAAGAGATTGACATGTTTCAGAAGTACTTTTCTCATCAGGATTTTTTCATAGTCTGAATCACTATACTCTCATAAGTCAAAACACCCGCACTTAGATTAAAGCAACCCAAAATGTAGAATACCTTTTAAATCTTAAAGATAAGTTCTTAAGGCAAGTAGATGCAATTTCTTGAGCATATTTTAAAATATGGCACATAAGCACATATCATGTAATATATTCGTCTAGCTAATAGTGAAACAAAGTAAACCACCAATCTATTCTTATACTTTGTTACCTTGACCCACTTTTCTTGCTTTGAACTTGTGCTTATGTGTGTGCTTATACTCATGTCGTTCTCAAGTTTGTAGTCCTTGAGAAGTTGTGAGAGACGTATACTTTATCCATGGTTTGCTTGATTTGAAGCCCAAAGGAGGTAGTTGAGTTCATCCATAATGCTTATCTCAAATTCTTCTTCCTTAGCAAAGTGCTTACTAAGACAATCATTAGTAGCATTAAAGACATATATTTGAGAAAGTGAATGACTTCTTCCTTGTTTTTGAGAAACAAGGAAATATCAATCTTAGAATACTATTTTTAACAGGAAATTTTCAATTTCTCTAGGTGTTCAAGTCCATAAATGGCTTTGTAAGGATATGATTTGAATAGTCTTGATCTTTAAACCTAGTGGTTTAGGTACACGAGATTTAAAGTCATTTGATATCACATTTAATCTTTATAATCATATTCCACAATTCTCTCACTTTCCATGTAAGCTAATGTTTTTACACATAATTTGAGTCAAATGCATTTCATAATTTGCATAGTATGAAACTCAAAAAGACAGCTGAGTTTTTCTCATTATTACTGTCATACCCCGTGACTTTTAATCACGACTTTCAATACTCTAGGTCAACCGTGAATGCAATTTAATTAATGATGTAGATTGTGATACTTAGTTACTTAAAATATAGACAAAAAAGAAGAAGGGGTTAAAAGTAGAATTAAAGGTAATTAAAGGAAATTATCTAAAAGGTCCCTACTAAGGATAGGGGAGTTACCAAAACTTAGTATAACTCCCCATCTCAGCCTAAAGGGGGACGGTTAGAACACCAAAAATGAGAGGGAAAACCGCAGGAGAAAGAGAGAGAGGAGAAGAAGAAGAAAAGGAAGAAAGAGCAACCAATCTAGGTGCAATCCATACCGAAATTCTGCAGTAAATCCGTAAGCTTAACTAGGAACAAAGGCAAGTAATCTTTCTATACGCTTTACGCTAATTTTTGTTACCTTAGGCCCTATGTTCTTACAAAGAGAAAACTTGGATCACACATTAGTAATCTTGACTTGCCTATGTTAAATGCTTACTATATGTAATTGTTGTTGCTAGTTGCGTAAAGTCTTGTTCTTTGGGCCATATTTCTGAAAATAGTTATGTGGTGCTTTGTTGTTTGTCAAGCATGCCCCTGAAAATGTATTCTTGATGTGTTTATTGTCTTGTTTTATTCTTGTGTTGGTTGTCTACACCTAGATGTTTGAGACTAAGTGCAGGAAATTGAAGGATGAATGATGGCATTGTTATAGACTTATTGTGTTGGGAATGTTGATGGTGTCTTTTGAAGGTTGTGAATGATAGAAGGTTAAGAGTGGATATTATTAGACAAACTAAGCATCAATTCATGTTAGATGTGTGTTAAGTATGGTGAATCTAGATGGTAAGATGGATCTTGAGAGGTTTAGCATGAAAGGGTTGAAGGAGGAAGGAGATGGAAGTTACTGCCGAAAAACTGTAGTTTAGAACCGTCAGAACACTTCGAACACCTACATTAGGCGCTTCAAGTCACATTAGGCGCCTAATGTAGGCGTTCAATGTGTCCCAGAGCATCCCCGTACACTTCGAACACCTACATTAGGCGCTCTATGTCACATTAGGCGCTTCATGTAGGCGTTCGATGTATACGGCACATCCCCAAACACTTCGAACGCCTAGTATAGGCACTCCATGTCCACATTAGGCGCTCCAAGTAGCGTTCGAAGTATGCTGGAAGTCTTTTTGACCCGTTAGGCGCTCTATGTATGTGTAGTAACTTTATACACTTTGAACATGAAATGCAAGGGTATTTGGGGTGTAATTAAGGTGTAGATGGTAAGTTTGATCAAGTAAGAATAAGATTGAATCCCAAGTGAATTAGTGAGACGAACGGACTTGGGAAGATACGAACATGGAGTGTTTGAGGTGCAAGACCGTATACTTAATATGTAAGATGTATGTGTGTGTGTTACATGCATGATACGAAGTTACATGTGCATCCTGCATCATGACATGGGCACTTGCATTTGATTTGAGAATTTCTTTGGGAAAGAACATGTGTGTACAAGAGAAGTTTAAAGTTTTCGAAAGACAAAATAGCTGCTGGTTGATCGCAGGGTATAAAAGTCACGCCTGCGAAAGCAGGGTATAAAAGCATGACCTGTGAATCAACAGCAGGGTATAAAATATGTTATGGGGCCGTGGACCTTTCAGCACGGAAAATAAAGTATTTTATGGGGCCGTGGACCTATCAGCACGGATATATGATGTATGTAATGGGGCCGTGGACCTTTTAACGCGGGGTATAAAGTTATATGTTATGGGGCCGTGGACCTTTCAGCACGGGGTATAAAGTTCTGTTTGTTGTGGACTGATCACCCACAGGGTATAAAGTTCTGCTACGCGAAGAATATGATAAGAAGAGTTATGAAATGCTTTGTGAAGTGACACGCATGACATGTTTATGAAAGAAGACATATGCATTGGGTGTTGTGTGTGGTTTGAAAGAAGTACATGCATCATGATACACAAAGCATAAGACTTGACATGCAAATAAAGTGATTAGTTTATGTCTTATTTATGTGATATGTTGTTTAATACATGTTTATTCTCGTATCCGCATGTCCTTTATGTGATTTATCTGTTTTGAGGAATTCTTATAAAGATCTTATTTGCTAACCCGAGCACCTTATTTTGGGCAATGACTTGTACACTGGTGACTCATCGTGTGTGATCCCGTAAGGTGTATAGACGGGTTACTTGCTGGCGATAATTTCGCTAAGAACAGATACTCTATTCCTTTTCAGGTGAGCCGGAATATGAAATGATATTTATCGAAGACGATGCCGAGTGGGCTCAGTGGGATGATGCACATGGAAGTAGATAGATGTTTGCTTACTTTCTTTATGTTGGAAAACTTGATGTTTGTTATGCTATACTGGAGGATAAGTTAGACAGTTGTCTGAACACCCTTTTATTTCCGATGTACTTTCTCGTTGTATTTATGATGATGAAGTTTTAAATTTGATGACGTTTCCGCTGATTTATCTTACGTCATGAATGATGTATGTTTGATCTGCTTTGACGCTTCGTAGTTCTCATAGTAGACTACGGCGGGTGTACTGGTTCCGATGACGGTATCGGGCCGGGGCACTACAGGTGGTATCAGAGCCTAGATTCAGATCTATCTCGGAAACTTAGGTTCATGATCTTTTAGACACATAAGCTATGATTCTCCCTTAAGGTTGATCCTTAGTTATAAGTACTGATTTCTTTAGTGTTTAAGTATGATCTGGGTTGGGTGTGTGCGACCGCGTTTATCATCTAATTTCGTATTAATAGTTGTACTACATACCTCACCCATTTGTACGCATTCAAGCTTTCAGTAACCTCTTGTATTTACTGAATGCTAATGCAATGTTAACTTTTCAGAGAAATATGCCTCCAAGAAGAGATAACACAGGCAACTCGGGCAATAGATAGGAGAACCAGCCGCCACAAGTGGTTTTACCCCAGGTGCACACTGACGCATTAACGGTGATTGCACAAGGGTTTGCTCAGCAGCATCAGCCTCCGCCTCCTCCACTGCCCCAGCATAACATCAGGTTCTTTTATGGAGAGATGAGAAAGATGAGGGTGTCGGAGTTTGGAGGATGTACTGATCCTGAGGAAGCTCAGCACTGGTTGGCTGAGGTAGAGAAATGTTTTTGACTAGTGCAAGTACCGGAGGAGATAAAGGTTGATGTGGCCACACCCCTTCTAAGTGGCAAGGCTGGTGAATAATGGGACGGAATGGTGCTGAGAATGACCCCACCTATCTCATGGGCGCAGTTCTGTGGTGTGTTCCTGAAGTATTATGTGCCAGAGATGGCTATACTGGACAAGATTAGGGCATTCGACCGACTTGAGCAGGGTCGGATGACCGTATCAGAATATGCTGATCATTTCCACGCTTTGGGAAAGTTTGCCCCGGCGATTATGTCTGATAATCACCTTAAGATGACGAAGTTCGAGAGGGGTTTGGACTCGAGGATACACTCGGCAATAGTGAACGCAGGAATGAAAACTTATGAGGACATGATGGATGCATGTTTTCGTGTTGAGAGCGATTTCCGCAGAGTAGCGGCAAGAGCCGCTAATGCTGGAGGGCCTGATAGAGGCAAGAGGCGAAGGGATGATGTGAGAGTTGGTGGAAGACCCGGACGTTGGGTCAAGATTCCAAAGAGAGGACCAGTTGGAAATTTTCAGAGACTTCCACCTCAGAATCCAGTAGTTCAGCAGGGTGTAGGAGTTTGCCCTCATTGCAACAAGAACCACGTCGGAGAGTGTAGGAAAGTGGCAGGAGCATGTTTTCGATGCGGTCAAGTGGGTCACATGATTATGGACTGTCCGGAGATGAAGAAAAATAATCCGGGAGAAGCGGCTCAGCAGCCGAGAGCAAATCCACGAGCAAATACCCGTGTACATCTCATGACGGACACAGATGTGCAGGAGGCTACCGATGTAGTAGCAGGTATCATTTGAATTAAGTTTAAATCATTATTGAATTAAGTGTTTACGTGTGTAACTTTTTGTGTAAAACTTTATACGGCCTTAGGTGCGGTTTTAGTAATTAAGATGCCTGCCAATGTACTTTTCGATAGCGGCGCAAGCCACTCCTTTGTAGCAAAGAGATTCACTAAGCACCTTGGTAGTTTGCCTGAATGGTTAGAAACTCCATATCGTGTTCAAGCGGCCGGAGATCAGGTTATGGTTTCGTATCAGCAGTATCGAGATTGCGAGTTAGAGTTTGAAGGCCAAACGTTCTCCGCCACACTGATCCCTATTCAAATGTACGACTTTGATGTTATATTGGGAATGGACTGGATGGCCAAGCATCATGCCAATATTGATTGTCGATTGAAACAAGTGACAATCAAGAACGCTAAGATGGAAGAGGTAACGTTTCAAGGGGAACCGGAATGAAAGAAAGTCCCAAGAAGGTGTATGTGTCGGTTTCACAAGCGTGCAAAACCTTAAGGAAAGGTGCTGAGGGATTCCTAGTGTATGCAATGGATGTTACTTGGGAGGTACTGTCCATTGAGCAAATTCCAGTGGTCAATGAATTTTTTGATGTGTTTCCAGAAGATTTACCAGGAGTACCACCCCAGAGAGAAGTTGAGTTCGAGATTAACTTGATTCCCAGAACAGAACCTATTTCTAAAGCTCCTTATAGAATGATTCTGGTAGAATTGAGAGAATTCAAAGAACAACTGCAGGAGTTATTAGACAAGAAGTTTATTCGCCCTAGTGTATCGCCCTGGGGAGCACCTGTTTTATTTGTAAAGAAGAAAGATGGTAGCATGAGACTTTGTATCGATTATAGAGAGTTGAATAAAGTTACCATCAAGAATAAGTATCCCCTTCCATGAATTGAGGATTTATTTGACCAGCTCAAAGGTGCTAAAATATTCTCTAAAATTGATCTCCAATCAGGGTATCATCAGTTGCGAGTGAAGGCCGAGGACATCGCAAAGACAGCCTTCCGCACAAGGTATGGCCATTATGAGTTCTTAGTGATGCCGTTTGGATTAACAAATGCCCCCGCAGCTTTTATGGATCTTATGAATACCGTCTTTCGGGAACAGTTGGACAAGTTTGTAGTGGTATTCATAGATGATATTCTGATGTATTCTCCTGACGAACAAACTCACGCTGAGCATTTGAGAACCGAACTAGGTATTTTGAGACGGAAACAACTGTACGCTAAGTTTAACGAGTGTGAGTTTTGGTTGAGAAGTGTGGCTTTTCTGGGTCACGTGATATCGGAGGAGGGAATTGCTGTTGACCCGAAGAAGGTGGAAGCTATCACTGAATGGCCTAGACCTACCAATGTTACCGAAGTACGAAGTTTCTTGGGTCTAGCGGGGTATTATAGAAAGTTTGTGGAGGGATTCTCAAGGATAGCAGTACCTCTCAGTCGCATTACCCAAAAGAAGTCTAAGTTTGAGTGGACGGCGGAATGTGAGCAAAGCTTCACGGAGCTTAAGAAGAGACTAACCACAGCTCCCGTATTGGCTCAACCCTCCGGAACTGATGGGTTTGTGATTTACAGTGATGCGTCAAAGAACGGTTTAGGTACGTAAACTATAGTATAAGGTTATGATCTTGTATACCTATTAATTTTAGACTAATACCTTGTTTGTAGGTTGCGTCTTAATGCAAAATGAACGAGTCATCGCATATGCCTCAAGGCAGCTTAAGCCTTATGAGCAAAATTATCCCACGCACGATCTTGAGCTTGCCGCGGTGGTGTTTGCCTTGAAGATCTGGCGGCATTACTTATATGGAGAAAAATGCGCGATATTCACGGATCACAAGAGTTTAAAGTATTTATTCTCTCAGAAAGAATTAAACATGAGGCAGCGAAGATGGTTGGAGTTGCTAAAAGATTATGATTTGACAATCCATTACCATCCAGGAAAGGCTAATAAAGTGGCAAATGCGTTAAGTAGGAAGTCCAGCCATGCGTGACAATCACCATTGGAAAGAGAGATGGAGGAGTTTGGTTTAGATTTGATTGACTCCACAGTGAACGTTTTGACAACATTGGCTATCACACCAAGTTTGGTTGATCGGATAAAGGAGGCTCAGAAGAATGATAAGACCCTCAGTGAAATAATGGAAAGGGTAAGACATAGCCAAGTTGAAGGATTCGGACCAAAGAGGATGGGATCTTATGGTTTAGAGAAAGATTATGCGTACCTGATGTTGACGAACTCAGGAAGGAAGTGTTGCAAGAAGCTCACAGCTCAAGGCTATCCATACACCCTGGTAGCACCAAGATGTATAGAGATCTCAAGCAATATTATTGGTGGTCCGGAATGAAACGACATGTCGCTGAATTTATAGAAAGGTGCTTAGTTTGTCAACAAGTCAAGGCGGAACACCAAAGGCCTGGTGGATTGTTGATGCCATTGGAAATTCCGGAATGGAAATGGAAACATGTCACGATGGATTTCGTAGCTGGTTTACCAAAGACAAGAAGTGGATATGACATGATTTGGGTCATCGTGGATCGTTTAACAAAGTCTGCCCATTTCCTACCCGTTTCAAGTGAAGCACCTCTTGACAAGTTAGTGAAATTATATATGGAGAATATTGTTAGCCTGCATGGTGTTCCAGTAAGTATAGTGTCCGACCGAGATTCACGGTTTACATCTAAGTTCTGGGCAGCATTTCAGAAAGCCATGGGTACAGAATTAAGGTTGAGTACGGCATATCATCCTCAAACTGATGGACAGTCCGAGCGGACTATTCAGACCTTGGAAGATATGCTAAGGGCTTGCGTGTTGGATTTTAAAGGGAGTTGGGATGGAATGGTAAAGCTGATGGAGTTTTCTTATAACAATAGTTACCACAGCGCAATTGACATGGCTCCTTTTGAAGCTTTGTATGGAAGAAAATGTAGGTCCCCGGTTTATTGGGACGAAGTAGGTGTGAGGATTGTCACCGGACCTGAGCTATTGGAGAAAACGCTAGAAAAAGTGAAAGTCATCCGGGAAAGACTCAAGGCAGCTCAGGATCGCAACAAGAGTTGGGCAGATTCCAAACAACGACCATTGGCATTTGATGTGGGTGAAAAAGTTTATTTGAGGGTATCACCTACAAAGGGTGTCATGAGGTTTGGAGTAAAAGGCAAGCTAAGCCCTCGTTTTATTGGTCCTTACGAAATACTTGAGAAGGTGGGAGCCTTGGCTTATAGGTTAGCGTTACCTCCGGTGTTGGCGCAAGTTCACAATGTCTTTCACGTATCACAACTAAGGAAGTACGTGACGGATCCAAGTCATGTACTTGAAGCTCAACCTTTGGAACTTAAGGATGATGTTACATACGAAGAGATACCCGTAAAAATTGTGGACTGAAAGGATGAAGTGTTAAGGAAGCAAGTGATTCCTTATGTAAAGGTCCAGTGGAGCAACCACACAGAGCGTGAGGCCACTTGGAACTCGAAGAACAAATGCGGAAGAAGTATCCTCAACTCTTTGACTAAGGTACGTAAGTTTCGAGGACGAAACTTTTTGTAAGGGGGGTGGAATGTCATACCCCGTGACTTTTAAGCACGACTTTTAATACTCTTAGTCAACCGTGAATGCAATTTAATTAATGATGTAGATTGTGATACTTAGTTACTTAAAATATAGAAAAATAAGAAGAAGGAGTTAAAAGTAGAATTAAAGGTAATTAAAGGAAATTATCTAAAAGGTCCCTACTAAGGATAGGGGAGTTACCAAAACTTAGTATAACTCCCCATCTCAGCCTAAAGGGGGACGGTTAGAACACCAAAAAGGAGAGGGAAAACCACAGGAGAAAGAGAGAGAGGAGAAGAAGAAGAAAAGGAAGAAAGAGCGACCAATCTAGGTGCAATCCATACCGAAATTCTGCAGTAAATCCGTAAGCTTAACTAGGAACAAAGGCAAGTAATCTTTCTATACGCTTTACACTAATTTTTGTTACCTTAGGCCCTATGTTCTTACAAAGAGAAAACTTGGATCACACATTAGTAATCTTGACTTGCCTATGTTAAATGCTTACTATATGTAATTGTTGTTGCTAGTTGCGTAAAGTCTTGTTCTTTGGGCCATATTTCTGAAAATAGTTATGTGGTGCTTTGTTGTTTGTCAAGCATGCCCCTGAAAATGTATTCTTGATGTGTTTATTGTCTTGTTCTATTCTTGTGTTGGTTGTCTACACCTAGATGTTTGAGACTAAGTGCAGGAAATTGAAGGATGAATGATGGCATTGTTATAGACTTATTGTGTTGGGAATGTTGATGGTATCTTTTGAAGGTTGTGAATGATAGAAGGTTAAGAGTGGATATTATTAGACAAACTAAGCATCAGTTCATGTTAGATGTGTGTTAAGTATGGTGAATCTAGATGGTAAGATGGATCTTGAGAGGTTTAGCATGAAAGGGTTGAAGGAGGAAGGAGATGGGAGGAAGTTACTGCAGAAACACTGTAGTTTAGAACCGTCAGAACACTTCGAACACCTACTATTGAAGGAAATGGCGCCTTTGTCATCTTCCTTTCAATACAAATTTGGCATTCTTCCTTATCAAAATTTAATTTTGGTAATAAGTCAAGATTAACCATTCGTTGTATTGATTTATAATTTACATGTCCCAAACGAAAATGGCATAAACAAGAAGTCTCAAGCATGTAAACAGAAGAAGAAACAATATTATTAGCCTCAACATGCAATTCTTTCTTTGGTACAATAGTGATGACATTTAATTTGAACATCCTATTCGACAAGTACCCCTTCCTCAAATACATGCCATTTTTTTAAAAAATAACTTTATTGGAATAACACTAGTATAAATTCATGCATGACTAAAACAGGTCCAGAAACCAAATTCTTCCAAATGTCGGGGAAAAGACTGAATGGCTTCGAAATTTCCTGGAAGATGTGTCATGCTGGCCTAAGCCAATCCCTCCTATCAGCGTACACTATGATAGTGAGTCAGCTATAGGACGAGCTCAAAACAGCATCTATAATGGTAAGTCTCGACACATACGTCGGAGACACTATACCATTGAACAGTTGATCTCTAATGGCGTGATTTCCATTGATTATAAAAATCAAAGGAGAATCTTGCGGATTCGTTGACAAAAGGTTTTCTTAGAGATTAGATGTCAAATTTGACAAACGGAATGGGATTAAAGCCTATAATGCAAGAACCTGTGTAACGGATTGTTGACTGGAGATCCGAGAATCTTGGTTCAATGAGACAACTAAGTTATGAAGTTTCAATGAGCACTTACTCATTCTGTTAAACAAAAGTGTTGTCTGCAAAAAAAGTTAGGGTATGCTAATGCTTTTAATGGTCCCTATATCTTGATATATCAAGTGGGGTATGCCAAAATACCCTTGATAGAAAACACTTATGTAAGTGTGAAGTGCTGTTGTCTAGGTTCACCATAAAGGCCGGTTAGTTCAAGACATCAAGTCACTAATTAGCCAAGTGGATCTGATAGTATATCATTAAGAAAGGTACAAAGCCAGAAGCTACCTCTTCTGATGCAACATTTTCTTGTCTGATTTCTCATTAATTTCTATTCATGTGAGGAATTGTTGGATAAAATTGAAAGAAATGGGCCAAGTTAAAAACTATGGTTAGCAGCGTACTTTGAGCTTAACTCCGATTAGTGTCATTAATGATAAATGAAAACTAATAAGTTGTTAATTATCTACGTAACGAGCAAAGGATTTTAGGCTTTTGAATCACTCAATTATGTTACCGGGTGAATGAAAAATTAATGCTCAAAATAGAAGAAAATGTGGAAATCATCTCAGCTCGGCAAGAGAGCCCAGGCGCTGGTTGCCGGCATGAAGGGCTCATGCATGGACTCGAGTTGTAGGTTGCGGGCTTGATGGGCTCGTCGTGGGATGATGGCCGGCCTGCAGACCACGCACGAGCCCATCAGGCCCCCAACCCACAACTCGAGTCCAAGCATGTGCCCTTTAGTCCTGCAACCATCGCTTGGGATCTCTTGGCAAGCTAAGCTGATTTCCACATTTTCTCCTACTTTGAGCGTTAATTTCTCATTCATCCGATATCGTACTTGAGTGATTTAAAAGCCTAAAATTATCTAATCGTTATGTAAATAATTAAGGGCTCATTAGTTTTCACTTAACATTAATGAAAACTAACCAGAGTTAAGCTCAAAGTACGTTACTAACCACAGTTTGCAACTTACCCCATTTCTTCCAATTTTCTCCAACACCTACAGTGGAAGGACATTTGGGATTGCAAAAACTGGTAGATGTTCAAGAAGATTTGTACAGGAATGGTGTATGTTTCGTGTGCAGAAATCATTGTGGTCCCAATTTCTAGTTGCCAAATATTGTTGCGGCCAGCACCCAACCCTCGTAGCTCCAAAGCAAACAGACCCTTCCGTATGGAAACGGTTGCTCTGAGTGCGGGAGGATGCAGAGCGACTTATTTTTTGGGTTGGGGGGCAGTGGTGATGTTATTGGGTTGGTAATGAGCAATTAGAGGAATATTTAACCTCTTTGGTATCCAGGATAATTAAGTTGTTGATTACATTATTAAAAGCTCTTGGGGCGTTCCCAAATCGGAGTCAATGTAGCTTCCTTATTTGTGTTGAGCATCAATATATTCAAAAACTTATGGCTATACTATGGCATAACTCTATTTTAGTAAACTTTTCACTATTAGCATGGATACTTCTCATGGTTGGTTGCCTGTAGATAATTTTATGCAACGGCGTGGGATTATCTTGGCTCCCAAGTGGACATTTTGTCTGGCTCAGGAAACTATATATAGCACATCTTTTTATCTATTGTCCGCTGGCTAGAGAGGTTCCGAGCTACTTTACTCGTATGTTTTGGCATCATTTGGATGAATGCTACTACGGTCGCCAAATTAATTCAGTGTTGGGAATAGACTATTGTAAGACAGGATATGTACGGTAGACTATTGTAAGCCAGGATATCTGCGGTTGATTGTTCCGCTGATTATACTGTAGCTGCCATGCATTCATGCGAGGCATCAGGCGGTAGGGAATGCTCAGCATGTTATCCAACATGTGAAAGCGTACATTCATAATCTTTCAGCAACAGGATTAACGTGTTACTCAGTGGCGAGGGAATGTTAGTGTTGCCGGTGCTTGGGGGCTGCGATTCTGTCAAAGTTGATGAGGTGGAAGATATCAATTTGAGCTGAGGACTCAGAATATACTGAAGACAGTCATGAGATGAGTTGATTAAATTAACGGTGGAGGTGTTGGATGCCTGACTAGGCTTGTGAGTGTCTGGTGATCGGGGTGTGTAGCAGCAGTTGCAGCAAGGTGCTGCAGGAAGATGAAGGTGGAAGCGCGGGTGATTTAAAAGTGCTGAAATGACAATTGTGTCCTTGTCAATTACATACATGATGACATTTAATTAGGGATTTTCTTGTAATTTTACCCGTTACTTTCCAAATAAAAAAAGAAAGCAGCTGAGCTTTCTGTTGAGCTATTGCATTCCATCTGAGAGACAGTTATTTTTTATCAAGAAGCTCTCGTTGCATTTTGTTCCTTATCAATTACTTCTCTTTTTGTTTTGTTCTCTTGACGCAATTGTTCAATTTCTTGAAAGTTTTGTTACATTTGATGTATTGTGTTGGTTCAACTGATAAAACATGGTATCAGAGAGTAGTAGATGAATTTTGGCACATTCATGACTGCAAATAACACCTCACCCTCCAGTTTTGGCAACAACAATATTCCTGTTGCGATGGATCCTTCAGAGGATCCTTACTTTATACATCCGAGTAATAGTCCGTCCTTAGTGTTAGTTCAACCTGTGCTA
>AP025062.1:27837106-27848207 GCA_036186865.1 Eustoma russellianum
GGGTGATTTAAAAGTGCTGAAATGACAATTGTGTCCTTGTCAATTACATACATGATGACATTTAATTAGGGATTTTCTTGTAATTTTACCCGTTACTTTCCAAATAAAAAAAGAAAGCAGCTGAGCTTTCTGTTGAGCTATTGCATTCCATCTGAGAGACAGTTATTTTTTATCAAGAAGCTCTCGTTGCATTTTGTTCCTTATCAATTACTTCTCTTTTTGTTTTGTTCTCTTGACGCAATTGTTCAATTTCTTGAAAGTTTTGTTACATTTGATGTATTGTGTTGGTTCAACTGATAAAACATGGTATCAGAGAGTAGTAGATGAATTTTGGCACATTCATGACTGCAAATAACACCTCACCCTCCAGTTTTGGCAACAACAATATTCCTGTTGCGATGGATCCTTCAGAGGATCCTTACTTTATACATCCGAGTAACAGTCCGTCCTTAGTGTTAGTTCAACCTGTGCTAGATGGCCATAATTTATGTGGATGGAGTAGATCTATAAGGAGAGCCTTGGAAGAGAAGAATAAGATGGGATTCATTGATGGTACATTGATGAAGCCAGCTGTTGCATCACTCAGACACAATGCCTGGATCAAAGCAAACAATATGGTTGCTGCGTGGCTGGTAAATTCTTTAACTCCAAGTATTGTACAGAGTGTCACCTGGTTAGACAATGCGTTAGATATATGGAATGATCTCAAATATAGGTATGGAAATGCAGATGCATTCCGTCTCTCAGATCTGTAAGAATAATTTTACATGATAAAGCAAGATAATATCTCAGTTACTGAATACTATACTAAATTGAAAGGTGTATCGGAAGAACTGTCTATTTTGAGATCTATTTCTAGTTGTGTTTGTACGCATTGTTTTTGTAATATTACAACACAAATTAATAGGTTTGTAGAAAATAAATGTGTCATCAAATTTTTGAAAGGACTCAATCATGAGTTCGAAGCTGTGAAGTCTTAAGTGCTTCTTGCTTCACCCCTACCTATTTTAAAGACTACATTTGTTATAGCTGTGAAAGTAGAAAGAAAGATGAATTATTCTGCTGGACAGAATTCCTTCATGAACTCTCCCACATCTGTTATGAATGTTAACCTTGCACCTAGAGGAAATAGTAGTTTTGCTCCCAGAGGTTTTAACAGTAATGCTGCAGGCGTCTCACCTAGGCCATTTGGAAAAGGATTTGGTAAGGGAAATGGTAGGTTTGGTTAGACAGGCATAAGAGTTTCCTATTGCACTCATTGTAACATGTCAGTGCATACTTTGGATAGGTGCTACAAGAAGCATGGATATCCCCCCGGCTTTAAGCCCAAGAGTCATGTGAATTTGGTGACTGGAGATGGTAGTTGTCAGCCCTATGGAGAAATGACGAGTCAGGCTGATTATAAAAGAGCTGAGGCTTATGAAGTAGGAAGTGATGAGATAGTGGGAACTACACCTCAGCTGCTACCACCCTTGACTCAAGATCAATACTCTCAACTGTTAAACCTCCTACAGGAGCATCAAGAGATGAGAAGCAGGAATGGTTCAGAAGCCACCATGGGGCCCAAAAGTAGCCATGCCATCATGACAGCGCAGAAGGCTAATGACTTTGATAAGAATTCAGGTAACTTTTGGCACTAAAACTTAAACATATGAATATTGGATTCTGGGGCTAGTGCTCATGTGTGTTCATGTCTTGCCTTGTTTGATTCTTATAGACCAATTGATTCTATTTCTGTAAAGCTACCAAATAAGACTCTAGCCCAACCCATATTGGAACAATAAGAGTAAATGATGATCTTGTGCTTACTCATGTTTTCGTTGTGCCTACATTTGCATTTAGTCTAATATCCCTCAGCAAATTAACACAACACCTTATCCATGTCATTTTATTCAAACCTTTGCTTGATTCAGGACCTAAGAACCAGGAAGATGATTTGTTCAGCTGAGGTGAACCACAGGCTATATCATCTTCATGGATCTCTCAAGGTCTCATCCTTTCAGTCATATGCTCATCCCTCAATACCAGGATCTTGTGTGGTATCTGCATCAGATCTTTTGTTGTGGCATGCTAGTCTTGGGCACTACTCAGTCAAAAAATTTCTTATGAACTGATTCATCACCAACCACCTTCTTACAATCAGCTTAGAGTCTTTGGTTATCTTGCATATGCGACTGATACTCATGCACACGAAGAAAAATTTGCACCGAGGGCAAGAAAGTGTATTCTGCTGGGCCTGTCATACACTACCAAAGGCTATGTCTTACAGGATCTTGTTAACAAAGATGTTTTTGTTTCAAGAGATGTAACATTTCAGGAGGCATGTTTTTCCTTTCATCATACTCTGACACCTGCCCATAATTTTCCTTCCTCATTACCTAATAACTCAGCCTCTGATAGTCCAACTCCAATAGTACCTGATTTCTTTCCTACTGGTTTGGTATCTGATTCACCAAACCTATCACCTATACACTCATCTGATCAGCTCTCTGTCCCTTCTGGTTCTCCACCTATATCACCTACACAGGCTTTTGTTTGACCATCTGATTCTTCTGAACCTGATTCACCCTCTTATTCCTTTCCATCCACAGTGAGTTCTACTTCCCCTTTGAATGAGTTGGCTTCTGGAGACTTGGTTGTTGATTTAACTGTGCCAAGAAATAATGCCACTAGTGATGCAGCACCATAGGCTAACAGATCCAAATGCATAAGACAAACACCATCTTATCTGCAAGATTATAAAGAATAGGAAACACGATGAGATGTCATAGGGGAAGATCTAGACGTTTTCTTAGATGCCATATATGTCTTAGATGCATCCATTTTCTTTGATGGAATGAATTTGGTTGGTTTGTTTAGTGACCCATTTTTCTCAATGTATCCTAGTCCGGTTTTGTCACTATCATGCTTTTGTGAAGAGATGATGTGATATAGCATGTTTGTTCCCGTGTCAAATGGTTCACCATTTTCTCTAAATCCGCATTCCTTGATTTCAATTTTGAAATCTCGGATTTCAGTTCAGTGTTCATGGATGTCAGTGATGAAATTTCAGACTTTAATGAATTTATGATGCATGACGACTCTTCTTTTGAATCGTTTAATTGAGACACAAGATTTGTGTTAGAAGATTCTAACAACTTCTTGTCTTCAATTAATCGCTTCTTTTCTTTTGCGATAGTCTTAGAGAACTTATGCAACTCTAAATATTGACTAAATAAATCATCGTAAGAACATTCAGAATCAGAATCAGAGTCGGAAGATACCTCATTTGATGCCTTAGATGTAAAGCATACTTGTGCCTTTTGTTCTTCCGTATCATCAGTCTCAGAGTTGGATGTGTCACTCCAAGTGGAGGCTTTGAAGGCTCTCTCCTTTGTTTAGGTTCTGAGACGAGTCTAGTTTTGATCCGATCCTTGTCAAGGTGTTTGTTTGTTTGTTTGTCCTTGTTAAGGCAATCATATGACAAGTGTCCAGGTTGTCCACATTAATAACACTTTATTTCCTTATTTTTATTTTTATGATCCTTAGATGAAGTAGACTTATGTTTACTTTTAATCGATTTTCTCAAGATTTTTCTTAATCTTTTGGCCATCGTGATTAAATCCTCATCATCGGAATCTGTGTCACTATCATCTACGACGTATTCATTTGATTTAAATGCTATAGCCTTATCATTTTTAGAAATAGACTTGGAATTTATTAAAGTGAGTTTGTTTTCATATACCTTAAGTGATCCAATTAGTTCCTCCATTTTAATTGATTTTGTTTCTTTGCTCTCCTCTATAGCCGTCACTTTAGGGTCCCATTCGGATGGAAGGCTTCGTAATACTTTTTGGACCTTTTCCTGCATAGAGAAGGCTTTGCCAAGAGACTCAAGAGAATTGTAAATGTTAGTCAAGCGTAGATCCATATCAACGATACACTCATTTGGCAATAATTTAAATGACTCAAGTGTGGACATAAGCATGTTAATTTTGGACTCTTTCACTTGAGTAGTCCCTTCGTGTTTTATCTCAAGAATTTTCCACATTTCTTGAGCACTAGAGCAATTTGAAACAAAGCTAGATTCACTTTTACTTAGCCCATTTATAAGTAATTGCATGGCTCTAGCATTCATGCTCAGTCTCTTTTTATCATCACTGGTATACTCTTGTTTAGGCTTAACAACCTCTAGTGCGACACCATCAACAATTGACAACTTAGAAGGGACAAATGGACCGTCTTCAATGATGGACCATAGATCAATATCAATAGCCATAATAAAAAGTTTCATTCTTAATTTCCATTGAATAAAGGACTCACCATCGAAAAGAGGAGGCCTTATGGTTGACATTCCTTCTTGCACGGTGTTATAGATAATGGTTGCCATCTCCCCTAGATCGTTGGATCTTCTTGATGAAATTGGCCACCTTGTTTCATCACATGCTGAAATGTTTCAGCATGTGCACTATCCAAGACTCATTTAAATTCTTTCCATGTTGATATAGATTAATCCCTTGAAAATGAAAAATCAAATATGTTAACTTTGGAGACAAAAATCGGCCACAACACATTCCAACACATGCTGAAATTTTCAGCATGTTTTTTTAAAAACATCATCACATTATTTCCATAACATTTTTAAAACATTGCCATTTTATCTCCCAATCAATCCATATAATTCAAAGAAGTAAATATGACACATTTAACTCAAAAATTCGGCCACCCTAATGCACACATGCTGAAATTTTTAGCAAGTGTAACAAATGTGACATAGTTTGAAATGTTACCTTGTGTAGCTCCTTTATTTATTTCACCAACATTGTATGCTTCATTCATGGCCAATCAAGATGCCAAAAAAGCTCCACATATGCTCCAACAAGTCTGAGCTAGGCGTGTATAAGCTTGTAGTGCTGAATTATTTTTCCAAACTTTGTAAAATAGTGCACAATAATTATACACATATGGTATATTCCAATCAGTCCTTAAATGATTTTTCTAGAACACTTTAGAATGTATAGAGTATGTAAAAAGTGTCTAGGTACATGTTATATGTCATGCCAAAAATGTCCCATGTGTCGTGTTCGTAGAAAACCGAATTTTCGACGTTTGTCGATTACCCGATTTTTCTCCGGTTAAATTCCAACTTTTTTCATGTTATATATATTATGTTACACATAATATACATAAATTAAATTTTAATATTCAGCACTCATGGCTGATTTAAAGCAGCGCCTAACATGTGACAAAAATTGAATTTGGAATCTCCACAATTGGCCTTAATTTGGGGTGATTTGTGTGTGCCAACATGGAATGATTTTATGGCTGTATATACCATGTAAGCCACGGAATTTGTGGCTATTTTTGAAGTGTAGGGGCTGGCCATCTATATATGGCAAGTACGTGACACGTTGGCAAAGTTTTGGTATTCACCCAATACGACAATTTTTGGTTTGGAACCTTTTAACGTGTCGTAATAATTTTGTCATCACCATGACTTATATCATATGATATAAGACCTAAATATACTCATAAATATGAGGTAAATATAGTGGTGTGACGTTAACATACGTTTGTAAAATATATAACGTGTCGGTAGTACGTTAGAATATATGTGTATGTGTCTTTTTATAAACAATCTGAATATATATATATATATATATATATATATATATATATATATATATATATATATTAAATGGCGTGTGATATGAAGGAGAAGAAAACTTTCCATTCTTCAATTTGTTGCCTTTGTGCCTTTTCCAAATATAGCTGTAGAGAAAAGAGGGTTTGAGTGATTTCAAAATACATGATTTAAACGTGCATGACATATTGCATAAAAACGTGCATGACATATTGCATAAAACTTGCCTTATATAGTTCATATAGAATGTTGTTGTACTAACGAGCCATGAAGCTTTAAAGCTTACATCAAATGGCAAACATTTGTTGTGTTTGAACATTTTCAGGTGCCACCATTAATGAACTAAAGTAGTTCATTAAGTGAAGTACTTAGTTAATTAAACTAAGTAGTTCATTAAAGGAAACAATATTTGGAAAAGGCACAAAGTCAACAAGTTGAAGAAATGAAAGTTCCCCTCTCCTCTCCACACTTATTACACGCCTTAACACACACACACACACAGATATATATATATATATATATATATATATATATATATATATATATATATATATATTCAGATTTTTTGAAAAAGGCACATACACATTTATTCCAACGTACTACCGACACGTTATATATTTTACGTACATACGTTAACGTCACACCACCATACTTAACTCATATTTATGAGTATATTCAGGTCTTATATCAGATGATATAAGTCATGGTGATGACAAATTAAATATGACACGTTAAAAGGTTCTAAACCGAAAATTGTCGTATCGGACGAATACCGAATCTTCGCCAACGTGTCACGTACTTGCCATAAATAGATGACCAGCCCCTACACTTCAAAAATAGCCTTAAATTTCGTGGCTTACACAGTATGTGCAGCAAAAAAATCATTCCATGTTGGCACACACAAATCACCCCACATTAAGGAAAAATTGTGGAGATTCCAATTTCAATTTTGTCACATGTCTAGGCGCCACTTTAATCAGCCTTATGACCTGAATATTAAAGTTTAATTTATTTGTATTATGTGTAACATAATATATATAACATGTGCAAAAAGTTGGAATTTAATTAGAGAAAAATCGGATAATCGATAAACATCGAAAATTCGGTTTTCTACGTACACGACACATGGAACGTTTTTGGCACATCATATAACATGTATCTAGACACTTTTTACATATTTCATACATCTCAAAGTGTTCTAGAAAATTCATTTAAGGGCTGATTGGAATATACCATATGTGTATTATTAAATGTGCACTATTTTACAAAGTTTCTAAAAATAAAATTCAGCACATGGCCAAGTCATTATACACGCCTACAACAGCTGAGTTGGAGCATACATGGAGCCTTGTTGGCATATTGATTGGTCAAGAATAAAGCATACAATGTTGATGACATAAAGGAAGGAGCTACACAAGGTAACATTCAAACTTATGTCTCATTTGTAACACATGCTGAAAATTTCAGCATGTGGATTATTGGCTGGCCGATTTTTTGTAACATATGAGGGATATTTTACTTCTTGACTAAGGTGGATTGATTAGCAGATAATTTGGAAATATTTTGAATAAGTTATGCAATTAAAGTGGTGATATTTTTAAATATCACACATGCTGAAAATTTCAGCATGAGTGGGAATGTATATGGATGAAATGTTGGCCTTGTTGATGATAAATTTTTATTCAAAAATTGATGAAGATGTCTTGCACTAAATGATAATTGAATTCTTGGATTAAATCAATGTAAAATAGGCAATATTTTGAATAAGAGGTGAATGTTACACATGCTGAAATTTCAGCATGTGCAAGACTCATTATGGCCGATTTTTGTATACCATTTTGGAGAAAATTGTCTTGCTAATTTTATGTGATGGTCTTGGGAGTTATGGTAACTATTTTATGATGATTTTGGCACATGTTTTAAGTGTTATTCTCAGATTTGTCTAGTCATCAAGTGATGACAACATCCAACCAATCAATGAGTGCCAAGTAAGCAAGAGCTTAATGATCATCTAATGAGAAGATGCCAAGTAAGCAAAGACATGTCACAATGATACCATATACTCTTCCAAGAACTTCGAAGATAATTTTCAAGAAGGAAAGAAGAGCATAGGGGGGCGGCCATAATGATAAAAAGAAAGGAAGAAGAGCAAAACAAAAACAAGAACAAGGCTTGCAAATTTTGATGCATCTAAAACGTATAGCCTTGTTCTTCTACACTCTCTCTTTCTTTCTTCTCTCTAAAAGCCTATTGTACTTACATTAATATACTTGAATAGGTTTCATCTAGACCACCACATATTCTTTTCATTGTTGTAAAAGATTGATCAAGGTGTGATCAATCTTGCACTTGCGAGGTGGTAGTGTTCGTGATAATTGTATACTCATACAAGGTTTGTAAAGGGTTGGAGTTGGTGTGTAACTCCATCAACCCTGTGGTAAGTTGTTATTTGTGTTGTGTGATTAGTGTGAACTGAGGAAGGTGTCCTCGAAGACTGGAGTAGGTTGTTTATAACCGAACCAGTATAAAATTCTTGGTGTCATTTACTTTCAGCACTTACTTTCAGCTTTAGCACGTTCATAAAAATAGTAAACAGATTTCAAAAATCACGAAAATTTCAGGAAACATAGCCACACGTCTTAAGGTTCTTTTGACGCAAGTTTCAACCCTTTTGGACAAGTATAAATCATTCAAACGTCCAAAGTTCTGAGACTAGTGCAGTCTAATTTTCAGACTTGCAAAGGTTGAGACTTTGATCGTATTTGACTAACTTCCCAAAAGAATTTTTCAAAACTGTTTCAAACCATTTAAATAAAACTTATAAGGGGTTAGTATTTACATTTTCAGAGCATTTGGAGTTACGCACAAATAGGAATTAATTTTTCAAATCAGTCTACCGTTTCTGGTAGATTTGCGCAATCTGACCACCAACGAATTTTCAAGGGGTTAGAGGTTGAATTTAAATCTGACATTTTTAGGAGAAACTCATAACATCTGAGTCTAAGTTCTCTCTAAATTTCAGAATTTTTGATAACCTGAAACCTAGTTTTCAAAACATTTTAAAACTGGTCCTGAAAACAGCAACTGTTTTCAGAAGTTGGGTTTTTGGTTTAAACAAATTTTAAAAACCACATTTTCCTCACCCACTATTCAACCCCCCCTTCTAGTGGTGCCTTGCAGATCCTACAAGTGGTATCAGAGGCAGGCACACTCACAACAAGGAGATCCAACGATCTTAGTGAGATGGCAACCACTAGCAACAAAACCGAGCAAGAAGGTTTGTCAAGGCAAAGGCCTCCACCCTTTGATAGTGAGGTAAATTCCGATTCCAATTCCGATTCCGAACTATCTTATAACGATTTGTATAATGAATATCTTGAATTGCATAAGTTTGCTAAGACTCTTGCAAAATAAAAGAAACGATTAATTGAAGACAAAAATTTTTAGAATCCTCTAACGCAAATCTTGTTGCTCAATTAAACGATTTAAAAGAAGAGTCATCTTGCACAATCAATGCATTAAGATCAGAGGTCTCATCATTGACCATGCAAAATAATGAAATGAAATCCGAGATTTCAAGTTTGAAATCAAGGAATACAGACTTAGAGAAAATGATGAAACAGTTTGATACGGGATCTTACATGCTAGAGCGTATTATCTTATCACAAAAGCATGATAGTGATAAAACAGGTTTAGGATACATTGAAACAAATGAAGTATCCATTAAACCAACCAAGTTCGTAGTGTCTAAGAAAGTAGACACCCCAAAACAAAAAACGGCGCCTGAGATGATGCAAAGACCACCTCTCCCCTCCTCACGCCCTACTTCTTCCTCATATCATGCGAAATACAATTTTGTGCCATATAGATATGAGAAGAAACAAGTGATGCATACACGTCATCCATTTCTTTCATCTAGATCACGCACTACGCACACAAACACAAGGACATATAAAAAACGTCCTACATATAATGAATATAAAGGAGTTCTTGGCCAAAGGCCTAAAGTGCACTCACCACATGTTTACTACATTGCACCTTCATCTACATTCTTGCCATTTGCTAGACCGACAAGGATCACCCAAGTATGGGTACCAAAAGGTACTTTTACTAAAAGGTGAATAACTAACTCGTAAGGACCCAAAATTAAAAGGGTACCTAAATCATTTTTACACATTGCAGGGAACCCACATATCAAAAGATACATCAATCAAATGGTTCCTTGACAGTGGTTGCTCGAGGCACATGACGGGTGACCCGAGCCTATTCACGAAATTAAAGAAGGTCACAAAAGGCGGATCCGTGACGTTTGGAGACAACAACGAAGGCAAGATCATCGGAAAAGGTACAATTGGAAACCCAAGCACTCTTCAAATCTCCAACGTCTTTTGGTAAGCAACTTATCTTATAATCTTCTTAGCATTTCGCAATTTATTGACAATGGTTTTGATTTGATGTATGTTTTACTCACCCATATTGCAATATAATAAATAAAAATAGAGAAACAGTCTTAAAAGGAAAACGGGAAGGGAACATTTTTATGCTTTCTATGGATGATATGTTAGATGCTAAGGTTAAGTGTTTCATGTCAAATGAACCTAACGTAAATCTGTGGCATAGACGTTTCGGACATATTGGCATTTCTACACTAGAAAAAATCCAACGAAAGAACCTAATACGAGGATTGCCTACACTTGATTTAGATAACTTTCAGTTGTGTGAATCTTGCATAAAAGGCAAACAAACATGCGAGTCGCTTAAACCTAAGAATGAAATAAGCACGACTAGAGTTTTGGAATTACAACACATTAATTTGTTTGGTCCTAGTCGCACTACTAGTCTTGGTGGGTGTCACTATGCTTGCGTGATTGTTGATGATTTTTCTCGTTATACTTGAACTTTATTTCTTGCACATAAGAATGATAGCGCTATTAAAATTGCCAAACTGATAAAACAACTTGAAAATCAATATAGTGTCAATGTGAAAAAGATAAAAAGCGATAGAGGCGGTGAGTTTAAGAATAAGGGCATGATTTCATTTTGCGAAGAAAAAGGAATTAAACACGAGTTTTCGCCACCTAGAACTCCACAATTAAATGGAGTAGTAGAAAGAAAGAATAGGACATTACAAGAAATTGCTAGAACTATGTTGTGCGAAAATAAGTTGCCTAGATTTTTGTAGGCAGGAAGCCGTAAACTGTGCATGCTACATAGTAAATCGCTTATCCATTAGAAAGAAAATAAATAAGACGCCTTATGAGATATTAAATGATCGCATGCCTAAAATTGACTATTTTCGTGTGTTTGGATGCAAATGTTTTGTTTTAAATACAAAAGACAATTTAGATAAATTTGAATATAAGTCAATTGAATGCATCTTTGTTGGATATTCTGTAAATTCAAAAGCATATAGATGTTATGATCCTCTCACTAGACAAATCATAGAATCTATTCATGTGAAGTTTAATAAATTTGGTG
>AP025062.1:27848217-27858722 GCA_036186865.1 Eustoma russellianum
GTTTAATATGCATGATATGCATGATACACTAGAAATGCATGATCACTTAGAAATGCATGAGAACATAGAAAATAATCAACCAACATGGCATAGAGATCACCCACATGATCTCATTATAGGTGATATCACTCACGGTGTGCGACCACGTAGAAGAATAACTTCGGATGAAATAAATAATTTCATGCTATGTTTTCCGAAATTGAACCCAAAAATGTGCATGATGCTTTGAGTGATTCTTCTTGGATTGATGCTATGCATGACGAACTTAATCAATTTGTTAGAAATGACGTATGAGATTTAGTACCACGACCACAAGATAAGACCATAATAGGCACAAAGTGGGTGTTTAGAAATAAAATGAATGAAGAAGGAAAAGTTGTTAGAAATAAAGCTAGACTTGTAGTACAAGGCTATAATCAAGAAGAAGTGATTGAATATGATGAGACATTTGCACACGTAGTATGATTAGAAGTTATACGACTTTTACTTGCCATTGCTTGCATGAAAGATTTTTAAATCTATCAAATGGACGTGAAAAATGCATTCTTAAATGGATTCATACAAAAAGAGGTATACGTGAAACAACCTCCCGGTTTTGAAGATTTGAAACATCCCAATCACGTGTACAAACTAAAGAAGGCACTATACAGACTAAAGCAAGCACCTAGAGCATGATATGATCGTTTTGCTACTTTCCTTTTAGAAAATGATTTTAAAAGAGGTACTATAGATAGTACATTATTTTTGAAACAAGATAAATTAGATTTACATATTATTCAAATTTACGTTGATGACATCATTTTCGGCTCTACTTCTCATAAACTTGTTGAAGATTTTGAAAATTGCATGAAATCCGAATTTGAAATGTCTATGGTTGGCGAATTGAACTACTTTCTTGGCTTGCAAATTAAACAAAAAAAGGTATACATGAAACAACCTCCCGGTTTTGAAGATTTGAAACATCCCAATCACGTGTACAAACTAAAGAAGGCACTATACAGACTAAAGCAAGCACCTAGAGCATGATATGATCGTTTTGCTACTTTCCTTTTAGAAAATGATTTTAAAAGAGGTACTATAGATAGTACATTATTTTTGAAACAAGATAAATTAGATTTACATATTATTCAAATTTACGTTGATGACATTATTTTCGGCTCTACTTCTCATAAACTTGTTGAAGATTTTGAAAATTGCATGAAATCCGAATTTGAAATGTCTATGGTTGGCGAATTGAACTACTTTCTTGACTTCCAAATTAAACAAAAAAAGGTATACGTGAAACAACCTCCCGGTTTTGAAGATTTGAAACATCCCAATCACGTGTACAAACTAAAGAAGGCACTATACAGACTAAAGCAAGCACCTAGAGCATGATATGATCGTTTTGCTACTTTCCTTTTAGAAAATGATTTTAAAAGAGGTACTATAGAGAGTACATTATTTTTGAAACAAGATAAATTAGATTTACATATTATTCAAATTTACGTTGATGACATCATTTTCGGCTCTACTTCTCATAAACTTGTTGAAGATTTTGAAAATTGCATGAAATTCGAATTTGAAATGTCTATGGTTGGCGAATTAAACTACTTTCTTGGCTTGCAAATTAAACAAACGAGTAAAGGTATTCACATAAACCAAGCTAAATACGTAAATGATATGATTAAAAAGTTCAATTTTGATAATTTAAAACCGTCTCCCACCCCTATGAGCGTTACTACTAATTAGATAAAGATGAACATGGTAAAGATTTTGATAATGCCTTATATAGATCTATGATTGGCTCTTTGTTATATCTTACAACTAGTAGGCCTGATATCGTGTTCAGTGTATGTATGTGTGCACATTTTCAAAGTCAACCTAAAGTGTCTCAATATAATGCGGTAAAAAGAATATTCCGCTATATTAAGCACACACCTACTTTAGGCATTTGGTATGATAAAGATTGTGACTTTAATTTGCATTCCTACACTGACGCTGATTATGGTGGATGTAAGATAGATAGAAAAATCACAAGTGGCACATGCCAATTTATAGGAAACTCCCTTATTTCATGGTTTTCCAAAAAGCAAGCAAGCATGGATTTATCCACTACTGAAACAGAGTACATGGTTGGAATTACCGTAAATAAAATTCCTATATATTGTGATAGTATGAGTGCAATTAACCTATCTAAGAATCTCGTCTTACATTCTAAGGCCAAGCATATAGAAGTATGCTATCACTTTCTTTGTGATCACGTAAACAATGGTGACATTGTCATAGATCACGTACGCACCAAAGCACAAGTAGCGGATATCTTCACTAAAGCCTTAAACCAAGCCACGTACGAAAATCTTCGTTCTAAATTAGGCATGATTTCTGGTGATTTGATTTGATTCTCTTTCCATATTTACATGCAGATTTTGAATGACTTTCCAAAATAAAGGGGGAGAGAATGCATGATTTAAGGGGGAGAGAGAAACTGATTGCATAAATCAAGGGGGAGCGGTTTGAAATTTGAAATTCAAAATTTGAATTTAAGCATGATTGAAGGGGGAGCGATAGGATTTAAATCATGAATGTAGGTTATTTGAAAATCATCAAAAAGGGAAGATTGTACAGAAAAGGAGGTTTGAGTGATTTCAAAATAAATGATTTAAACGTGCATCACATATTGCATAAAAACGTGCATGACATATTTCATAAAACTTGTCTTATATAGTTCATATATAATGTTGTCGTACTAACGAGCCATGAAGCTTTCAAACTTACATCAAATGGAAAACATTTGTTGTGTTTGAACTATTTTCAGATGCCACCATTAATGAACTAAACTAGTTCATTAAGTGAAGTACTTAGTTAATTAAACTAAGTTGTTCATTAAAGGAAGCAATATTTGGAAAAGGCACAAAGTCAACAAGTTGAAGAAAGGAAAGTTTCCCTCTCCTCTCCACACTTATTGCACGCCTTAACACACACACACAGATATATATATATATATATATATATATATATATATATATATATTCAGATTTTTTGAAAAAGGCACATACACATTTATTCCAACGTACTACCGACACGTTATATATTTTACGTACGTACATTAACGTCACACCACCATACTTAACTCATATTTATGAGTATATTCAGGTCTTATATCATATGATATAATTCATGGTGATGACAAATTAAATACGACACGTTAAAAGGTTCTAAACCGAAAATTGTCGTATCAGACGAATACCGAAACTTTGCCAACGTGTCACGTAATTGCCATAAATAGATGGACAGCCCCTACACTTCAAAAATAGCCATAAATTTCGTGTCTTACATGGTATGTGTAGCCATAAAATCATTCCATGTTGGCACACACAAATCACCCCACATTAAGGCAAAATTGTGGAGATTCCAATTTCAATTTTGTCACATGTCTAGGCTCCACTTTAATCAGCCTTATGAGCTGAATATTAAATTTTAATTTATGTGTATTATGTGTAACATAATATATATATATAACATGTGCAAAAATTTTGAATTTAATTAGAGAAAAATTGGGTAATCGATAAACATCGAAAATTTGGTTTTCTACGTACACGACACATGGAACATTTTTGGCACATCATATAACATGTATCTAGACACTTTTTACATATTTCATACATCTCAAAGTGTTCTAGAAAATTCATTTAAGGGTTGATTTGAATATACCATATGTGTATTATTAAATGTGCACTATTTTACAAAGTTTCTAAAAATAAAATTCAGCACATGGCCAAGTCATTATACACGCCTACAACAGCTGAGTTGGAGCATACATGGAGCCTTGTTGGAATATTGATTGGTCAAGAATAAAGCATACAATGTTGATGACATAAAGGAAGGAGCTGCACAAGGTAACATTCAAACTTATGTCTCATTTGTAACACATGCTGAAAATTTCAGCATGTGGATTATTGGCTGGCCGATTTTTTTTAACATATGAGGGATATTTTACTTCTTGACTAAGGTGGATTGATTAGCAGATAATTTGGAAATATTTTGAATAAGTTATGCAATTAAAGTGGTTATATTTTTAAATATCACACATGCTGAAAATTTCAGCATGTGTGGGAATGTATATGGACGAAATGTTGGCCTTGTTGATGATAATTTTTTATTCCAAAATTGATGATGATGTCTTGCACTAAATGATGATTGAATTCTTGGATTAAATCAATGTAAAATAGGCAATATTTTGAATAAGAGGTGAATGTTACACATGTTGAAATTTCAGCATGTGCAAGACTCATTATGGCCGATTTTTGCATACCATTTTGGAGAAAATTGTCTTGCTAATTATGTGTGATGATCTTGGGAGTTATGGTAACTATTTTATGATGATTTTGACATATTTTTTAAGTGTTATTCTCAAATTTGTCTAGTCATCAAGTGATGACAATATCCAACCAATCAATGAGTGCCAAGTAAGCAAGAGCTTAATGATCATCCAATGAGAAGATGCCAAGTAAGCAAAGACATGTCACAATGATACCATGTACTCTTCCAAGAACTTAGAAGATAATTTTCAAGAAGGAAAGAAGAGCATAGTGGGGCGGCCGTAATGAGAAAAAGAAAGGAAGAAGAGCAAAACGAAAACAAGAACAAGCCTTGCAAATTTTGAAGCATCTAAAACGTCTTTCCTTCTTCTTCTACATTCTCTCTTTCTTTCTTCTCTCTAAACGCCTATTGTACTTACACTAATATACTTGAATAGGTTTCTCTAGACCACCACATATTCTTTTCATAGTTGTAAAAGATTAATCACGGTGTGATCAATCTTGCACTTGCGAGGTGGTGGTGTTCGTGACAATTGTATACTCATACAAGGTTTGTAAAGGGTTGGAGTTGGTGTGTAACTCCATCAACCCTGTGGTAAGGTGTTCTTTGTGTTGTGTGATTAGTGTGAACCGAGGAAGGTGTCCTCGAAGACTGGAGTAGGTTGTTTATAACCGAACCAGTATAAAATTATTGGTGTCATTTACTTTCAGCACTTACTTTCAGTTTCAGCACTATTTATCATTTTTGATCACGTTCATAAAAATAGTAAACAGATTTAAAAAATCATGAAACTTTCAGGAAATATAGCCACACGTTTTAAGGTTCTTTTGGCCCAAGTTTCAACCTTTTTGAACAAGTATAAGTCATTCAAATGTCCAAAGTTCTGAGACTAGTGCAGTCTGATTTTCAGGCTTACAAAGGTTGAGACTTTGATCGTATTTGACTAACTTCCCAAAAGAATTTTTAAAACTGTTTCAACCCATTTAAATAAAACTTATAAGGGGTAAGTATTTAAATTTTCAGAGCATTTGGAGTTACGCACAAATAGGAATTAATTTTTCAAATCAGTCTACCGTTTCTGGCAGATTTGCGCAATCTGACCACCAAGGAATTTTCAAGGGGTTAGAGGTTGAATTTAAATCTGACATTTTTAGGAGACACTCATAACACTTGAGTCTAAGTTCTCTCTAAATTTCAGAATTTTTGAAGGCCTGACACCTAGTTTTCAAAACGTTTTAAAACTGGTCCTGAAAACAGCAACTGTTTTCAGAAGTTGAGTTTTTGGTTTAAACAAATTTTAAAAACCACATTTTCCTCACCCACTATTCAACCTCCCTTCTAGTGGCGCCTTGCAGGTCCTGCAATATCTTCCTTTAATGAACTACTTAGTTCATTTAACTAAGTACTTCATTTAATGAACTAGTTTAGTTCATTAATGGTGGCACCTGAAAATAGTTCAAACACAACAAATACTCGCCATTTGATGTAAGCTTTAAAGCTTCATGGCTCGTTAGTACGGCAACAATATATATGAACTATATAAGGCAGGTTTCATACAAAAATGTGTCAAGTCATAAAACGTATCATGCATATCTTTAATACACGTTATTTAAATCATGCATTTTGTAATCACTCAAACCCCTTTTTCTAAACACTAGAAATGCATGATCACTTAAAAATGCATGAGAACTTAGAGAATAATCAACCAAGATGGCATAGAAATCACCCACACGATCTCATTATAGGCGATATAACTCAAGGTGTCCGACCACGTAGAAGAATAACTTCGGATGAAATAAACCAATTCCATGCTATGATATCTGAAACTGAACCTAAGAACATTTTTTATGCTTTGAGTGATTCTTCTTGGATTGATGCTATGCATGTTGAATTAAATCAATTCGTAAGAAATGATGTATGAGATTTAGTGCCACGACCACAAGATAAGACAATAATAGGCACAAAGTGGGTGTTTAGAAATAAAATGAATGAAGAAGGTAATGTTGTTATAAACAAGGCGAGACTTGTAGCACAAGCATATAATCAAGAAGAAGGAATAGACTACGACGAAACATTTGCACCCGCAGCACGTTTAGAATCCATACGAACTATTACTTGCTATTGCTTGCATGAAAGTTTGTAAACTCTATCAAAGTGCATTCTTAAATGGTTTTATACAAGAAGAAGTATACGTGAAGCAACCACCCGATTTTGAAGGTTTGAAATACCCTGATCACGCGTACAAATTAAAGAAGGCACCATGTGGTTTAAAGCAAGCATCTAGGGCTTGGTGTGATCGTTTTGCTACTTTCCTTTTAGAAAATAGATTTAAGAGAGGAACCATATATAGGACCTTATTCTTAAAACATGATAAATCAGATTTACTAGTCATTCAAATTTATGTTGATGACATCATTTTTTGATCTACATCTCATAAACTTGTTGAAGAATTTGAAATTTGCATGAAATCCAAGTTTGAAATGTCTATAATTGAATTATTTTCTTGAGTTGCAAATTAAACAAACTAGTAAAGGAATTCACATAAGTCAAGTTAAACATGAGAATGACATGATTAAAAAGTTAAATTTTGAGAACTTGAAACTATCCCCCACCCCTATGAGTGTCACCACTAAACTAGATAAAGACGAAAATGGAAAAGATTTTGATAATGCTTGATATAGGTCTATGATAGGTTCTTTGCTTTATCTTACCGCAAGTAGACCCGATATCATGTTTAAAGTTTGTATGTGTGCATGTTTTCAAAGCCAACCTAAAGTGTCTCATTATAATGCTGTGAAAAGAATATTTCGATACATTAAGCACACCCCCACTTTAGGAATTTGGTATGATAAAAATTATGAATTTGACTTGCATGCTTATACTGATGCGGATTATGGTGGATGTAAAATAGATAGAAAAAGCACAAGTAACACTTGTCAATTTATAGGAAATTCATTAATTTCTTTGTTTTTGAAAAAGCAAGCTAGTGTGGCATTATCTACTACCAAAGCTGAATACATGGCAATTAGTCTTTGCTGCACACAACTCTTATGGTTAAAATTCTCATTTTGGTATCACGGTACATCGCATTCCCATTTATTGTGATAGTATGAGTGCTATAAACTTGTCTAAGAACCTCGTACTACACTCTAAAGCAAAGCACATAGAAGTACGATATCACTTTCTTCGTGATCACATGAATAATGGTGATATTGTTATAGATCATATACGCACTAAAGCACAAGTAGCCGACATATTCACTAAGGCACTAAATCAAGCCACGTACGAAAATCTATGCTCGAAATCAGGCATGATTTCTGCTGATTTGATATAGCTTGATATGCCTTTCCATCTTTACATGCACTTTTGATTTTATTTCCAAAATAAAGGGGGAGAGAGAGTGCATGATTTAAGGGGGAGCGAGAGTGATTGTTTGCAAAAATCAAGGGGGAGAGAATTCAAAATTTGAAACTTGAAATTCGAGATTTGAATTTGCGCACGATTGGATGGGGAGAAATTAAATTTAAATCATGAACTAAGGTTATTTTGTAAATCATCAAAAGGGGGAGATTGTTGAGAAAAAGAGTTTGTGTGATTCACAAAATGCATGATTTAAATAACGTGTGCTAAAGAAATAGATGACACAATTTATTGCTTGACACATTTTTGCGACAAACTTGCCTTATATACTTTATATATAATGTTGCCGTACTAACAAGCCATGAAGATTTAAAGCTTACATCAAATGGCAAACATTTGTGGTGTTTGAACTATTTTCAGGTGCCACCATTAATGAACTAAACTAGTTCATTAAGTGAAGTACTTAGTTAAATAAACTAAGTAGTTCATTAAATGGAGATATATTTGGAGAAGGCATGATGGCAACAAACATGGAAATGGAAAGTCTCCTCCCATTACTCATCACACGTTTTTTTATATATATTATATATATTCATATTTTTCAAAAAGGCACAATACACATATATCCCGACGTACTACTGACACGTTACATATATTACGAACGTACGTCAACATGACACTACTATACTTACCTCATATTTATGAGTACATTCAGGTCTTATATCATATGATATAAGTCATGGTGATGACAAAATTAGTACGACGCGTTACAAGGTTGTAAACCAAAAATTGTCGCTTTGGATGACTACCAAAACTTTACCAACGTGTCACGTACTTGCCATGTATAGATGGACAGACCCTGCACTTCAAAAATGGCCACAAATTTCATGGCTAACATGGTACACTCAGCCATAAAATTATTCCATGTTGGCACACACAAATCACCACCAATTAAGGCCAAATTGTGGAGATTTCAAATTCACTTTTTAAGCACATGTGGGCGCCAAATTTAATCAGCCATTAAAGCTGAATATTAAAGTTATTTTATGTAAATTATATGTGACATAATATATATAACATGTGCAAAAAAATTTGAATTTAATCGAAGAAAAATCGCGTAATCGACAAAAGTCGAAAATTCGGTTTTCTACGAACACAACACATGGAACGTTTTTGGCATGACATGTAACATGTATCTAGACACTTTTTACATATTAAATACATATTAAAATGTTCTAGAATATTCAAAATAGAGATGATTGGAATATACCATATATGTGTAATTATTATGCAATATCTGACAAAGTTTACAAAGTAAAATTCAGCACATGCTCAAGACATATCACATGCCTACACAGCCTTGGTGGAGCTTAGTTGTCATATCAATTGGTGGAGAATAAGCCACACAAGGTTAGTGACACAATGGAGGAAGCTACACAAGGTAACATTTTAAACTTTCTAGCAAATGTAACACATGCTGAAAATTCAGCATGTGAGACATTATGGTGGGCGATTTTTGTGTCTTAATGTTGATCAATTTGCTTCTCAAAATTCAAGGGATTGATGTGTAGTAGTATGGTAACATTTCAAAGTCTTGAGAATATAGCACATGCTAAAAATTCAGCATGTGAGACAATAGAGGTGGCCGAATTTTTGGTACTAAATGGAGATCAAAATTGCTTCCAAATTTGAGGGGATTGATTGTAGAATATTTGGAAATGTTTTGAACTTCAATTTGACACATTATTTTCATTTTATTCTCAGATTTTTACAGCCACTAAGTGATGACAAAACTCATCCAATCAAGGAGTGCCAAGTAAGCAAGGCCAAGACAATCATCGAATCAAGTTGTGCCAAGTAAGCAAGATGATGTCATATCTATACAATCATTCTTCCAATGACATAAAAGAGAATTCTCAAGATGGAAGGGAAGCCCTAGGGGGCGGCCAAGGCGAGATAAAAAGAAGAGATGAATAGCCAAACAAATGCAAGACAAGTCTTATAATTTCCAAAGAGCAAAAAGACTCTCTACTCTCTTCTTCTACATTTCTTTCTTCTCCTTCTCTCTCAAGCCTATTGTACCTATATTCAAACATATTGAATAGGCTTTTTTCATACCACCATACATGCATCATTGTTGTAAAAGGTTGATCAAGCTGTGATCAAACCTTCATCCGTTCGGTGGTGGTTTTAGTGATCATTGTGATTGCTTTTATCGTTTGTAAAGGGTTGGAGTTGGTGTGTAACTTCAGCAACCCTTGTGGTAAGGAGTTAATTTTGTTTAGTGATAACCGAGGAAGGTGTCCTCGAAGACTGGAGTAGGTTGATTTAACCGAACCAGTATAAAATTCCTTCTGTTCTTTACTTTATAGTACAGTAATTTCAGTTTCCAGCATTCTGCATCTATTTCGTAACAATCTTAAAAATAGCAAACGAATTTCAAAAATTGTAACAATTTGCAGAAACATATCCACACCTCTTAAGTTTCATTTGGCGCAAGTTTCAACCCATTTGAACAAGTATAAGTCATTCAATCATTAATAGTTCTGAGACTAGTGCAATCTGATTTTCAGACTTGCAAAGGTTGAGAACTTGAATGTATTTGACATACTTCACAAAGGAGTTTTTTAAAACTGTTTCAAAACATTAAAATAAATATATTAAGAGGTTTTTCATTAAAAGTTTCAGACCATTTGGAGTTACGCATTAATCGGAATAAAGTTTTCAAATCAGACTACTGTTTCTGGCAGATTTGCGCAATCTGACCACAAACGATTTTTCAAAGGGTTAGAGATTGAATTTTGATCTGAAATTGTTAGGGCATACTCAGAACATCTGAGAGT
>AP025062.1:27864541-28018832 GCA_036186865.1 Eustoma russellianum
TAGAGCTTTGTTTAGCTCTACAAACGCTTACCACATGACCCTTTTTATTACAAAAAAACAAGTAGGTTTATAATGTAATTGTGTGCTTTTAAGTACATTAATATCCTCAACACCCACTTTCTTTGGAAATATCAACTTAGCCTTGGGTGAATCAAATAAAGATACCTCTTTTATCTTAGGCAATTTTATGTTGGTTGAAGTACTAGAAGCTTTAAAATCTAAGTTTGTTTTTCTTTTTCCTACTTTTTGTTTAACAAGAAGTTTTTCTTGGATAACCTTTTCACATGTCATTTTTGGAGCTCTTTATTCATCTTGTAATTCATCAAATGAGAAAGTTGAAAGAGATGCATCTTTATCATCTTCAAAAGCTTTGAGGCATATTGTTTCTCTGTCATTGTGAACATCATCATCTTTGTTTCATTGATGACCATTGTTTGGTAACTCCTCAATCTTCTTCCAGGTCTCATGTGGAGAGAAGATGCCTTGAACCTTTATTAACTCATTGTTGTGAAATAGAGAGATGGAAGATTTCTAGGGCTTTCCCTTCTAGCTCGAAATTTTTCTTATCTCCATCATTGTAGTCATCCAACTCCTTCATGACTACTCTTCCATTTTCATCCAATCTAGTTGGTGGGGGTATTCCCTATATAACCGTTCTCCATATGTCATAATCACATTCACACAAATATGCATTCATCCTATATTTCCATAAGGAATAGTTTTGAGTATCAAACAGGGGAACTTTAGTGTTTGGTGCTGTGAATATAGTGGATGGTTTGAGAATTGAGCTATATGATGTACAGGTTGTCATTACCATAATTTCCAATGATCTTTAATCTTTTTACTTACAAATATTTTTCAGGCTCTGATACCAATTGTAAGGTCCGTGATGAACACTCTAGAGAGGGGTGAATAGAGTCCTGGGCAATTTTGCAGAATTTTCTTGGTTTAGGTTCAATATAAAACAAATGCACTCAAAATCAATAAAGAAGGAGATGAGAGATAATAAGCGAAGGCACTAGATTTAGAGTGGTTTGAATCTTAAATGATTCTACTCCACTACCACTTTGCTTTCAAAGTGGATTTTTAACAGCAACTTTCTTATTACCTTTGATAAGTAACAAAAACAACAACACTTACACTAACTGTAGTGCAAGCGACAACTACAACAGTAGCAACTAATTGCAGAACCAATTTGTGCAATATCAACACTAACAGCAGCAGCTTGTTGCACATACACTTGGTGCAACCTCGACAATAACAGCTACAAGCAAAAGCAAGTTCTTGCTTCTTCCTTCTTCACAACTTTAACAAAGTTCTATCAAAGAACTTTCACACAATGAGTTTTGGGAAGTACTGGGGTTACACTTTCTAATAAGTCTAAATCACAAGCAAGAGATCAAATATATACAGTTCTTCTTGTGATAGACATCTACTCTCACATTTACAACAATGAAAACAAGCAACAAGATCTTAATGAGCTTTAAGCACATTTGCACATTTGAGAGATTTTTATAACAACAGAGGATTAAGCTTGGAGAGGATGAAAGTACCTATTTCCCTCATCTGAGCTTCTTCAATTTATAGGACGTGTGTGCCGTGTTTTTTAGCCCCCCCCCCAAGTCTTCAATCTCAAGTCTTGACAATGTGAAAATAGCCTTTATACATCCTATGGATTGATTTGATCTTCCAAAACCACCCTAGAGAATCATAGACATGGATATAATAGTCAAGCAAGCAGGATTAATTTTAGGGAAAAGTCCACAAGAAATTTGAGCAAGATTGGAAAGAGAAAACACCTTAAATCTCTCTTGGATTTCGTTCCAACGGTCATAAAAATTTTAATTCTTGATGACATCGATCGATCGATGTGTGTACATTGAGATATTGATGTCCTCTAGTGAGGTTCCATTTTTGAACCTGCTATACTTCAATCGATCGATGTCTCTTCCTTGAGACAATGATGTGCACATCGATCGATCGATGTCCCATAGTTGATAGATCGATGTCCTCCAGTAAGGTTTCAGTTTTATTACTTGTGTACATAGATCGATATATGTGAGGATATGATGTGTACTTCGATCTCTGTTCGAGATCTATGTCAGGGTATGATGTAAACATAGATCTCTATTAGAGATCTATGTGGGTGTATGATGTTTCTTTCTTATTTCTGAGTATAAAGTGACTTTTCAATCCTTTTTCAAACATCTTTTAAGCTTCATCAAAACATTCGTATTCCATTAATCTTCCCCTATGTGAGAAATCTATCTCTCACAATGCGTTTTTCTCATTTTGTTCTAGTTCCAAATTATGAAATATCTTTTTAGCTCATTTTCTAACATCTTTTAAATTCATCAAAATAATTCATTTTTCCAACAGGGCTTAGAACTGAGGTCGTATTTTCACCATTGGCAAGGATCTTACTGAGCTACATAGAAGTCATAAATCCCCCTGAGCCATTTTTCATTAGGCCAGAAGAGCCTTGAATGATAAGCTGAAATCTTTTTGTTAGACCATCCATATACCCTTGGACCTGGAGCTGAAATCTATTTTCTTGAATAGGCCATCTATAGAGCATATGCCATAGTGCAGAAATCTATCTCTTGACTTAGCCTGAAGAGCCATGTCTGTGATGCCGGAATCTTCTTGAATTGTTTAAAATGCCATTAAAGGCCTTGACTTTTTATTCTTGAACTCACAATACACAAATATGCACACTTGATCAAAGAATTTTTTCAAAATATACAAAAAATTTTAAAATATGCAATTGAATCTTCCAAATATTTTTGGTGGTGCCGGCATGAGTGTTATCTCAGCCTCCTCCTTTTTTTCTATCCACTCAAAATTTTTTGAATATGAAAAGGAAGAAGATAAATACAAAAGAGAGAGAAGAAAAAGGGTAATGTGATTGTCCAAGTGGGATGACTTGTCTTATCACAGTATAGTTGACAGGTTTCCCACTTAACACCTTAACATTTAATATATATATATATATATATATATATATATATATATATATATCTGTGTGTGTGTGTGTATGTGTGTGTGTGTGTAGTTATGTGTGTGTGTGTGTGCACTTTGAATAATTTTAGGAATTTATGCCGCTACAAATGCCAAACCTAGCACATACAGAGCTGAGCTCAATACAGTAAGTGCTGACCGAGAAGTATATATTGTTGACAACCTTGACAAACGGAATCAAGTGTGTTTGATTAATTACGTGGGAAGGAAAACCGTTTCATAAATATCAATGATTTTATCTACATGCTGGAAATTTATACTCGTTCCTAATACTCTATTGCCTAGTAGTGCATCAGTTTAGAAAAACCATGCATCTAAACACCTAGAATTCAACACATTCATAAATTAGAAATTGTGTTCAATATGAACTAAGCTAAGCTAGTTCATAATTAGACTTTATGACATCTATGAACTCCGTAATGAATTAAAATCACCTAGTGACCAATAAAAATATATGCTAACTTGACCTAAAACTTGGACTACACCAAATTTAATCCTGGATAACGATAAACTAAGAAACAATTGTGCATACTAGTGTGGATTATGACTACGATTTTCATGCAAATGTATTTTTTTAAAAGTTTGAACATGAAATTATAAAACTAGAATGCCTTAAAATTATTAAATGAATAAGGATTTGCGTCTGGTATTTAAGCACGTACATTTTTGACATTTGAATATTGTTATAAGCATAACAAATTCAGTTTTATAAAATAAAGAGTACATTCATTTTTTGACTAGTCTTTATGTTAAAGTTTGTATTCATGTTGGGACTGAAAAAGGGTTTCATTCAATCAAGTTTAAAAATATTGTTTTTTGACAGACTTTATTTTCTTTCATCCCTAAAATATACTGATACATGCATGATGTACTAATGAATATTTTCAAGTTTTGTCCTAATCTTTTCCTTTAATGAAAGCCGCTAGCCGACCGCGGTTAGAACAGACCAAGGAGAAGCCATTCTTGGTTGTATTCATGAATACACCAAGCTTGAGGGGGAGTATTGGTGAAGTCTGCATACAATCTCAATACTGGCTGTATAAATACGCCAAGCTTGAGGGAGAGTATAGAAGAATAAGTTTGCAGAAATAAGCAAAGAAAACTAGCCAAGGTGCAATACCAAGTTGAGGTGCTAAGTTGAAGTAAAGCAGAAAAAGTCCCAAACCGAGGTGGCAAGTCGAGGTGATGACAAAAGTAGAAGTACTCAGGCTAAGGAGATGAAGTGCCGAGATAAAATATATAGTGTTGAAGTGATAAGATGTAGTTTTGAGGTGAAACATTGCAATACTGAGGTAATGAGATAAAGCACCGAGGTGAAAAGTGTTAGAATTAAGTACCAAGCCAAAATAAGAAGTGCCGAGGTGAGCTAAAATGAGAAGGGCTGAGGTGAGAAAGGGGCGGAACTGAAGGAAAGAATGCCAAGCTGAGGTGACGAAGTGAAGGCACGAAAGATAGTAGCAATGATGGAATGACGAGTTGAGGAGACGAGGAGAAGGCAAATAAATGGACAAGAAGATGGGCCAAACTATGCTGAGGACAATAACAATATAGCAGAACAAGGACATTGACAACAACAAGAGACTGCACTGTCGAGCTAAAACACTTAGAAAAATACAATCTCACAGGCAGTACTGAACAGACGAATAGAGCAATGGCACAATCCAGAAAATACAGGAAAAAGAGAGCTCGTGTATTTGTAGATACATATACTATCTCGGTGGATTAAAGAAACCAACAAATGTAAATAGAAATAGCCGTTATTATAGCCATTGATGGTTTGAGGTTTCTTACCACTTCCAAGCCTTATGAAAGGAAACACATGCACATTCAAAGTGTGGAAGTTGAGTGGAAGTTCAAGGAAATTCTGAATAAAATTTTTACAGTTTAGCCTCCAATCTATGTTCCTCTATTTTGCAATTTATGCTTCCATATTTTACAATGTGTGCTACCCAAATGCTTTAAACACATGCTTCCGCATTTACACTCTACCCCTCTGAAAATCCAACATTGATAAATTCTATTATTCCCTCGCTTCCGATCTATCTTCTTCCAGTACTACATGCCTGAGTGCAGGTGATTAATCGTACTGAGAATATGTTTAATAGCTTTCTCTAGGGAGATAAGCATGGGCAAGAAGGTGCACTGTTGTTCATGGGATTTTGTGTGTTGCACTATGTTGGATACAATCAAAGTAAATTCTGTACAGTGTGTGCTTGTGAAATAAAGCAACAGCCGACCTGTCGAGCTCAGCTCAGGTGGGATCGATCAGTCAGGTCAGATCAGTCCAGGCATCACAATAGAATTCGCACTCTTGACAGATGGCTGACCTGCCAACCTTAGCACCTCGGCACAGTAGAACAACTGACGTGCTATCAGTTGCTTCATCTGAGCTCAGCACATCTGCAGAGATCAGCATGACAGTGCTGTAGAAATAACGACTGCTTTCAGCCAAACAGCCATGCTCAAACACAGCAGAGCTCAACTCGGCAACACTGCACGATAACAATACTGCACTATCACACGATTAGCCGAGCTCAGCACACAATAGAGCTCAGCTCGGCAACAACTCAGCAACTCATTTGAGCAGAAAATCTAAGGTGAGGCCAGGACTCTGTCCTTAAGACGTATTGCTTTGGTGTACTACGCTTAACCAAAGGAAGCAACCATCTCTCAGGATACAACGGAATCAGTTCAGATGAGCGGCACCACAGCATATAAACTCAACGAACCTGTAAGATGTATTGGCTTCTCAGATGACTTGAAATACAGAGGATGTTGTTTATACGGGAGAAGATGAATGTGCAGCAAGGGAGATTTCAGAGAAAAGGAAGAAGACAATTGATTTCTGGTTTTTCCTGAGTAACCATAGAGGTCAGCTCATCCTCTATTTGTAGGGAAAAACTGAGGTCAGGTTGTTACAGCCAGTTCAACCACACCCATAGGATTAGAAACCTGCTCGGCCAGAACCTTTGGATCAGATAACCGCATCAGATATGCCCTTAGTTGTCGAATTCGATAACTATTCAATTTGAACCTTCTGATCATAACAGCTTCAAGTCAGCTTAGCACGGTTAAAGCTCAACAACTTTTCAAACTTTAAACTTTAGCCAATCCCAACAATCTAGAGAAATTTAAATTTAAGCAACCTTCTCCCCAACTTATGAGATCCTGCCCTCTATCTGCAAGATCAGGCCTGCAGGCAAGCTAGAGGTGTCAAAAAAAGTCAAAGCCTTACTTTTGTTGATAGCCTTTAGCTACCAACCGTGCCTTGTACTTTTCGATTGGCCCATCCTCTTTCCATTCCTCTTGAAAATCTACTTGCACCCGAGTGGTTTACTTCCAGTGGAAGGTCAACTAACTTCCAAGTGTGATTCAGAAGAATCGAGTCTATCTCATTGTTTATTGCCTTTTTCCAGAAGGGAGCTTTTGGAGTTGACATAGCCTCAGAAAAGGTCCTTGGCTCGTTTTCTACCATATAGATTAGAAACTATGGTCCAACAAAGTTGGCATTCCGGCTCGCTTGCTTTGACAAAGTTCCTCATTTTCTTGAGGGGTCGTCTCACTCATTCGCTTACCGATACTTGTCTTTCTTTGTTTTTTCGTTCTTCGGAAAGACATCTTCAGAGAAACTGCAGTCTTGAACTCTATGATAATGTTTTCATGTATGTTAGAACTTCTAATTTGTTCACTAAAAAACGATATGCACTACTGTTCGTGCATATCCTATGAATATGCAATCAAATGTTTTAGGCCCAATTTTTACTTATTTTTGTTTAGATACAGCAACATTTGTCAGACACCCCCACATTTTCAAGTATTTGTGGTTAGGCTTATGGCCTTTCCAAAGCTCGTACGGGGTTTCATCCATCCCTTTAGATGGAATTCTATTTGAAATGACGTTGGCCGAGAGAATTGCTTCCCCCCCCAAAAGTTATGAGGTAAACCTTAACATATCGACAGAGCATTCATCATCTCTTTTTGAGTGCAATTTTTGCGTTCAACAATACCATTAGATTGAGGTGAATATGGTGTAGTTGCTTGATGAATAATGCCATGTTCTGAACAGAATTCATTAAACACCGTATCATATTCGCCGCCTCTATCACTACGAATTGCTTTAATTTGTTTGCTAAGTTGATTCTCAACTTCATTTTATAGTCTTTGAAAGAATCATTGGCATCATCTTTTCTACTTAGCAAATAAACGTAACAGTATCTGGGGCAATCATCGATAAAAGTGACCAAGTACTTTTTACCACCTCTTGTTTGCACAAATTTTAAATCACACACATCTGTATAAATTAAATCCAAAGGTTCATTGTTCCTTTCTATTGAAGGAAATGGCGCCTTTGTCATCTTCCCGTCAATACAAATTTGGCATTCTTCCTTATAAAAATTTAATTTGGGTAATAAGTCAAGATTAACCATTCGTTGTATTCATTTATAATTTACATGTTCCAAACGAAAATGACATAAATAAGAAGACTCGAGCATGTAAACAGAAGAAGAAACAATATTATTAGCCTCAGCAGGCAATTCTTTCTTTGGTACAATAGTGATGACATTTAATTTGAACATCCTATTCGACAAGTACCCCTTCCCCAAATACATGCCATTTTTTGAAAAAATAACTTTATTGGACTAACACTAGTATAAATTCATGCATGACTAGAATAGGTCCAGAAACCAAATTCTTCCAAATGTCGAGGAAGAGACTGAATGGCTTCGGAATTTCCTGGAAGATGTGCCATGTTGGCCTAACCAATCGCTCCTATCAGCGCTCACTGTGATAGTGAGTCAGCTATAGGATGAGCTCAAAACAACATCTATAATGGTAAGTCTCGACACATACGTCAGAGACACAATACCATTGAACAGTTGATCTCTAATGGCGTGATTTCCATTGACTATAAAAATCAAAGGAGAATCTTGCAGATCCGTTGACAAAAGGTTTGCCTTGAGATCAGATGTCAAATTTGGCAAACAGAATGGGATTAAAGCCTATAATGCAAGAACCTTTGTAACGGATTGTTGACTGGAGATCCGAGAATTTTTGTTCAATGAGACAACTAAGTTGTGAAGTTTCAATGAGCACTTACTCATTCTGTTAAATAAAAGTGTTGTCTACAAAAAAAGTTAGGGTATGCTAATGCTTTTAATGGTCCCTATATCTTGATATATCAAGTGGGGTATGCCAAAATATTCTTGATAGAAAACACTTATGTAAGTGTGAAGTGGGCCACTTCTATGAGAGTTTTGTGAGGCTAAAATTCTCTAAAAAACTTTCTGAAACTAGGCGGTTCATGGCAAAAATGAACACAATCATCATCATCATCCGAACCCAGTATATCCCAACGACAGCAAAAGCTATCGTTAGGGTCTGGGGAGGGTAAGTGGTAGGCAGACAATACCTCTATCCCAAGGGATAGAGAGTCTACTTCTAGTGAGACCCCCGGCTCTACCTATATAAATGACATGATAATAGAGATATGTTGTGCTAGTGTGTTACTGAGTAAATTCAAGAAACACAAAGAAAGGACTTTCGATACTAAAATACACATCACGTGTATATGCACATGTAATGTAAAACAATTGGAAAGTCAACCTAATTGGAAAGTCAACCTAAAGCGTAGATAGTGTCTATGCCTATCTATGTCCCTAAATATACTCTAAAGTGTCCATATATATGACCTATACCTCGTTAACCTTAATCTTATGTCTCCATGAACTCCTATTCTGGACCATGTCCTCAGAGAGATGCAAATCTAGTAAGTCGTGTCTTATCTGCTCATCCCAAGTCAGTTGTGTGAGTGTGTTAGCTCAAGACATCAAGTCACTAATTAGCCGAGTGGATCCGATAGTATATCACTAAGAAAGGTTCAAAGCCAGAAGCTACCTCTTCTGATGCAACATTTTCTTGTCTGACTTCTCATTAATTTCCATTCATGTGGGGAATTGTTGGAGAAAATTGAAAGAAATGGGCCAAGTTGAAAACTATGGTTAGCAATGTGCTTTGAGCTTAACTCTGGTTCGTTTCATTAATGATAAATGAAAACTAATAAGTTTTTAATTATCTACGTAACGAGCAAATGATTTTAGGCTTTTAAATCACTCAATTACGATACCGGGTGAATTAAAAATTAATGCTCAAACTAGAAGAAAATGTGGAAATCATCTCAGCTCGGCAAGAGAGCCCAGGCGCTGGTTGCTGGTCTGAAGGGCTCATGCTTGGACTCGAGTTGTGGATTGTGGGCTTGATGGGCTCGTGCGTGGGATGATGGCTGGCCTGCAAACCACGCACGAGCCCATCAGGCCCCCCAACCCATAACTCGAGTCCAAGCATGTTGTACCCCCATAAGGAACCACCTTGTACATGAAACTATCTAAGTGAATTTATGAAATATTTTGTCTTCAAGCATAATTTATTTATTGATTTTTCTCTAAATAGAGCGGTGATGAGGAAAAATATTGTGTAGGAAATCGAGCATGAATTATGCATTATGTGAAGTGACCAATTTACCTTAAGGGGCCTAGGAGATTTCGGCCCAAGGGTTGAAGAGAGTCTTAGAAGGTATTCTCCAATAAGGCTAATCTTAAGGGGCCTTTTTAATAGAAGCTCAAAGGGAAATTAAGGAGTCTAAGTAGTGGGGAAATTTTCTTCCCAACACCCTCATGGATTTCGGCCCTTAGCCAAAATGATTCAAGATTCTCCAAATTTTTATATTTTAAAAAGAAAAAGGGGAAAAATAATTAACTTAAAAGAAGTCAACCATGTTATTAAATTGGAATAAAGCATAATTGGGGTCATTAAAGACCCCAACCGTCGGATGCCTAGGTGATTAACCATGGAGGATTTTTAAAATCCTACCATGGTTATTTTATTATCAAACCAGGGTTAAAGCAACCCTAATTAATTAAAGTAACCAAGGTTAGTCTAAAAAGTAACCATGATTGGACTAAAGTAACCAAGGTTAGTAATAAAGTAACCTTGATTAACTAAAGTAATCAAGGTTAATACCCTTAACCCTACCATGGTAATCTCTTACCACTTCCCTACCCCTTCCAACGGCTAACACTTAGCCAAGAAGGAAGATTCATTCCAATAATCATTATAGAATTCTCTCACTATTCCAACCATCAAAGAACTACAAGAACAAGAAAGTTTCTTCTCTCCTCCTTCTTCCAAATCACACGGTCAAGGAGTAAGCCAAGAAGATTTAAGTTCATCCAAGATCTAGTGGTATTAGGTAAGTATATCCTAATCTTTCCAAGAGAATTCCTACATCCTTCATGGAATAAAACTCATGATGCTATTTTTCTTGCTCATGGACCGTGACCTTCAAGGTCACTGGGCTCAAAAATCTCAAGCTTTTGTGGAAACGCTAGTCTTAAGGGGCTTGAACACTACACAAGTTCTATTTGGTAAGTCCATCTAACCCCTGTTTAGTGCATCTTTCTCTTAAGAATATGAACTAATCTTTGTTCTTTTACCCTCATCAAAACCGTGGGGTGCATGTTTGAAGAAGAGGAAGGCTTCACCTATTCCATACACATTTCAAGCTAAGAAGAGGAGTGAGTTGAAAAGGCAAGTACACTATACATACTCATGGCTTGAATGTGAAAGTGCATGCTTGAATGTCTAGATGTCATTAAGATTTAAGCTTAGATGTGAAATGCTAAGTTTTGATGAATGAAACTTTCGGCCCTAGGGTATAGTGGCTTGCATGTGTGAGCTTTGCTCCAAAGGTGGAATCTTTGTTATTTTTAAGTATGGAAGTGTGGTAAATCTAGGATGAATGTGACCAAAAATCTTTTCTTTTACATGTATGGGGGACGCTTGGATGGAAGAGGGAAAAATAAGTGTAGCTTTGCAATAATTTGTAGCTAGTGGGGTAAAGTATGAACAAGATGTATGCTTTTTGTGTTAAGCCTAACATGTTCATCATGGAGATAGTATTTTTGCCTTTGCAATTGTATAAACGGGCTGTTTGGGGTTAGGGAGTGGATGCTGTTGGACCGTGCACCTGCAATAAACACCACTAAAGGGGGGTGAATAGTGGTTAGCGGAAATTACACTACAACTCTCTGTTAAAATCCCCTTTGAAAACAGAATCTGAAACCACCTCAGATTCAGAACTCGTTTTTCAAAAATTCACAAATAATTGTAAAAAACTCTAAAAATTATGAAACTTTTCAGAATTTAACTTCAATGTGTTAACAAGACTCTATCAAAAAATCAGACAAAAATAAGATTGTTTAACATTTCAAATAAATAAAACGATTTAGATGGTCAATCTGGATAGAATTGGACAGAATAGTGCTGATTTTGCATAACGTGTTTCTCTTTGAATACTCAACCAAAAAGGTTGATCTTTATATCAAAACAATCCACAGGATATGTAGATGAAGTTTCCAAAAGGCTCTGACCTTAACCAACTCTTGAAAAATACAGAATTTAAGTTTTCTCAAAACTGGTCAGATTGCAGCCAGATTGGAGCAGTTATCTTGCAAAGACTGAAAGACTAACTTTCCTTTGCTCAAATCAAGTGATTCTTGTTTCAAATGAAAGATAACAGTCTGAAGTATAACTCCAACAAAAATCACGAATTTTGAAAATGTTTAGCTATTTTTTTAAATTGTGAGAAGTTGTGTGAAAACTGTAGTCAAAAACGGGCAAAAAATAGAAATAAAGAAACAAGAGAAGAACACCGAGAATTTATCCTGGTTCGGTCAATGTGACCTACTCCAGTCTCAAGGAACACCTTTCCTTGGATTTCACTATCAAATGAACACCTTACAACAAGAGCCAAGCTTGATCCTTGGGTTGTACACCAACCCTATTCAAGACTTGGATAATCACTTCTATGCAACTCTTGGTTACAACACCTCTACCACCTATTGATGTAGCCTTATAAATTTGGCTAATCAATTATACAAATCCAACTCAAGAAGGTGTGTATAGTGTAGCTGGACAACAAAGAAAATTGGAACACCTTAGCTACACAAAGTATGAACGAAAATATGAGAAGAGAATAGCAAGACAACAATCTTCAATTTTGCTTTCAAGTGTGTGTCTTCTCTTCTTTACCTTGCCTCCTATTTATAGTGTGAATAGATGGCATATTCTCTCCAACTTTTAGACAATGTGATGATTGAGAATTTTGAATTAAAGCACCTCCATAATCATCTCCAACAATCTTGTCTCCATTACATTCAAATTTGAAATTTCAAGTTGGCAACTTTTGCCAACTAGCTTGTTTTTTGAATTTTCCACTTGTCCAAAAGTCATAAAATGAGTACACCAACTTCTACACCTGTTTATGAACGTTTTTGATGTTGTATGTATGTATACCAACTCAAATTTTGTGAATAAAAAATAATGAATAAGTGTTGACAAGATTATGTCAACATATAACACCAAAATTCATACTTTCTTCTCCTTTACATATTGTGATGAATCTTGCACCAAGGACACCTTGTAATCTCTAAAAGATGATGATTAATATCCTCTTATAACATATATAAGAGGGTCTTCAAGAAAAAATAGAATGTGACATCTCAAATCGTCACATATCCAGCTATAGTCAATAATATCATCGGTTGAGAGAATAAGATATAAGATCACCATATAATCTTCAAAATAATAATAACACAGCTCCAGAATGAAGATAATAATATGCTCAAGAGATTCCTTGAGTGAAAATACCAAAAATACCCTTGGGGGTAAAATGACCAAAATACCCCTGGTGTGAGAAAACTCCAGAAATGCCCCCGATGGTCAGAAATAATCACAATACCACCTTTGTCATGATAACCAAGATAATAATATGCACTTGAAATATTTTTCACCATATGATGTTCCTACAAAACTTAAAATACCAATTTTGCTCTTTTTGGTAAGTTGTAGAAACTTCCAAGGCACGTTAGTCACAAGACAATAATAATCACCAAAAACACATAATAAGCACATAATGAACATGTACAATTCATATACAAATGAAAAAATCATTTTAACACATTTTAGAAAATTATTTCTAAAAACCCTAGACATCGATCGATCGAAGTGCCTCAGCTTCATAGATCGATGTCTCACATAAAGGTTCAGGTTTTGTCTCTGACCTACATCGATCGATCGAAATGAGAGTTCGATGTACATCGATCGATTGATGTGTCTCAGGTTTAGAGATCGATGTCTCACAGAAAGGTCTTAAACTTATCTGCCTTACATAGATCGATCGATGTGAACTTGTTCAACTTTTAATTACATATAACACCATGTGTGACATTTTTAAGTATTCATCACTTAAAATCATGACTTTGAAAATTATCTAAACATATTTCTCAACATTATCCCCCTTTTGGATGATTTTCAAAATAACCTAACATGATTTTAATGTCACAACTTATAACCAAAAATTTAACCAAATGTTTTCAACTATGTTTTCAACTTTTAAATAGTATGTCGCTCCCCCTCAACTCATACTCTCCCCCTTAACCTATGCTCCAAAATTTATACCAATAAAAACTTAGCATATGATTCATCATGACTTACCAACTAAAATCATGTTCTTATTCTATCTCCCCCTTTATTTTGCAAATCATGCAAAAGATAGAACTATGCAATGGTATCGTAAGTCATCATGCCTAATTTGGCTCGTAAGTTTTCAAAAGTGGCTTGATTAAGGGGTTTGGTGAAGATGTCAGCGATTTGGTGATCAGTTCTTATATGGTTTATCACTATGTCCTCATTTTGAACATGATCGCGAAGAAAGTGGTATCGTACCTCAATGTGTTTGGCCTTAGAATAAAGCACCGGATTCCAGGAAAGATTGATTGCACTTGTGCTATCGCAGAAAATTGGAATCTTATTCATTTTAATGCAAAAATCACTAAGTTGCTATTTAAGCCAAAGTATTTGGGTAGTACATAAACTCAAAGCGATATACTCGGCTTCAGTGGTAGAAAGAGCTACACTAGCTTTCTTTTTAGAAAACCAAGAGATCAAATTGGTTCCTATGAATTGACATGTACCGCTAGTGGATTTTCTATCTAACATGCAACCACCAAAATCAGCGTCACTATATGCGTGTAATTCCAACTTAGTGTTTCTATCATACCACAATCCTAAGTGAGGTGTATGCTTAAGATATCTAAAGATCTTTTTCACTGCATTGTAATGTGATACCTTAGGAAAAGATTGAAACCTAGCACACATACACACACTAAACATAATATCAGGTCTTGATGCAGTTAAGTATAACAATGAGCCAATCATAGACCTATAAAGTGTGTCATCAAAAGGTTTACCATTTTCATCCTTATCAAGTTTGGTACTAACACTCATAGGGGTAGTTGTAGGTTTCAACTCTTCAAAACCAAACTTCTTAATCATATCATTGACATACTTAAGTTGGCTAATGTGAATTCCTTGAGGGGTTTGTTTGATTTGAAGTCCTAAGAAATAATTCAACTCTCCTACCATTGACATTTCAAACTCTGACTTCATACATTCTTCGAAGTCTTTTACTAAAGTAGGGTTGGTTGAACCAAAGATTATATCATCTACGTATATTTGAACTATTAACAAATCATTACCTTTTCTTCTTAGGAATAATGTGTTGTCGATGGTCCCCCTTTGATAATTATTTGCAATAAGAAAGTTTGCAAATCTATCATACCAAGCTCTTGGAGCTTGTTTTAAACCATATAGAGCTTTCTTAAGCTTATAAACATGGTTAGGATTCTTTGGATCTTCAAATCCAGGGGGTTGTTTGACAAATACCTCTTCTTGGATGTATCCATTCAAGAACGCACTCTTGACATCCATTTGGAAGAGCTTAATTTTGCTTAGACTTGCAATCGCAAGTAACAATCTAATTGCTTCTAGTCGTGCAACGGGTGCAAAGGTTTCTTCATAATCTATTCCTTCTTGTTGATTATAGCCTTGTGCGACTAGTCTAGCCTTATTCCTTGTAATATTTCCTTGTTCATCCATTTTATTTCTAAAGACCCATTTAGTTCCTATGATAGACTTGTCTTCAGGTTTAGGTACTAAGTCTTACACGTTGTTCCTTGTGAATTGATTTAATTCTTCATGCATAGCATCTATCCATGATATGTCACCTAAGGCTTCCTTTATGTTCTTAGGTTCTAATTCTGAGATTAAGCTATGTCCTTCAAGTTGACTTATATTTCTACGTGTTCTAACCCCAACACTTGGATCCCCGTTGATTAGTTCTCTAGGGTGCCACCAATTCCTAGATTGACTAGGTTCACCCTCATCTTGTTCAAATGTTTCATTAGTGTGATCTTCCAATTGCAGAGTCTCTTGATTTATTTCATCTAAGGGTTCATGTATGTCTTGTTCATGGGGAGTTGGTTCTAGATGATCAAGTACAGGCTCAAGTAATACATCATCATCAAACATAGTTTCAACATTTGTTTCTTGTTTGTGTTGATGTTTATCACTAACTTCAAAGCATGCATTTTCATTGAATTTAACATGTATGGATTCAATTATTTTTCTAGATGCAGGATTATAACACCTATATGCTCTTGAGTTAGTTGAATACCCAACAAATATGCATTCAATAGACTTTTGTTCAAATTTATCTAGATTATCCTTAGTGTTCAGCACAAAACATTTACATCCAAATACTTTAAGGTAATCTATCTTAGGTTGTCTATTGTTTAGCAATCATAAGGCGTTTTATTTAATTTCTTTCTAATAGTGAGCCTATTTATAATATAGCATGCACAAATAACAGCTTCAGCCCATAAATATTTAGGTAATTTATTTTCACACAGCATTGTCCTAGCAACTTCTTTAAACGTTCTATTTTTACGTTCAACAACTCCATTGAGTTGTGGTGTTCTAGGTGGTGAGAATTCATGTTTGATTCCATATAGTTCGCAAAATTTGATTACGTCTTTGTTTTTAAATTCTCCACCTCTATCGCTTCTAATTCTTTTAACATTTTCTTCATAAATTTTTTCGAGTTGCTTAATAAGAGTTTCGATTGCTAATGGAGCATCGTCTTTGTGTGTTAAGAACGATGTCCATGTATAGCGTGAGTAATCATCTACTATGACACACACATAGTAGTGTCCACCTAGACTTCTTGTCCTACTTGGACCAAATAAGTCTAAGTGAAGCAATTCTAGTACATGACTAGTACTCACTTCATGTTTCGGTTTTAAGGTTTCTTTAATGTGTTTTCCCTTAATACATGTTTCACACATTTGAAAATTATCTAAGTCTAACTTAGGCATTTCTCTAATTAAATTCTTCTTAGACAATTTCTTAATAGTTGAAATTCCTATATGGCCTAATCTTCTATGCCATAAATTTACATCTAAGTCATGTGATATTAGACACTTAACCTTAGCATCTAACATGTTATCTAAGGTAAGAGTATAAATATTTCCATCTCTATTTCTTTTTAAAACCGTTTCTCCTTTTTCATTTATTATATCACAAGAATTGGGAAGAAAGGAGACATTATAACCACAATCTATAAGTTGAGAAATACTAAGTAAAGTATAAGATAGATTGCTTACTAATAACACATTTCGTATTTGAAATGTGTTAGGGTCCCCAATTGTTCCTTTTCCAACAACTTGTCCTTTGTTGTTGTCACCGAATGTTACTTTTCCTCCCTTCTTGATATGTTCCAATTCGATGAATAGTTTGAGGTTCTCCGTCATATGCCTCGAACATCCACTATCAAAAACCAATTGGTTTTTAGATTCTTTGACTTTGCCTCCTTCTTGCATTCCTTGCGTTTATCCTACAATGGAGACAGAGTTTTAGGTACCCTTTATTTGGGTCCTTGAATGTTAGGGGCACTATTCTTGTTTAGATATCCCTTAGGTATCCAAACTTGAATATACCTTCTAGGCACATTTTTAGCATTGTTATAATTTGGAAAATAAGAAGAATTAGCATATACATGATTATTCCACATAAGTGAAGATGCATTGTTATACATGTTGTGCCATGGTTGATAATCATTATAGGATGGCCAAGTTTTATAATGTGCATAAGGCATGCGATTTTGTTTCTTATATGGCGCTATATAAGTGTGTTTGTAGGCATTTCTATAAGACTTATAAGAATGTTGCCTATATTTAGGTTCATAATAAGTTGTATGCATTTTATTTGGTCTAGTTGCATTTGTATACATGTAGGCATAATTTCTAGGTAGTCTAGATGCAAAGTTTGGCCTAGATGTATAGTTATGCGTGTGTGTTTTTATGGGTGCATGCTGCATCTTTATCTTTGAATAAGAAGAAGAAGGAGTAGAAGAAGATTTAGCAGACAAGCTTGTTTTTATAACTTTATAAGGTTGTTTCGTAGTTGATGATACAAACTTAGTCTTTTTATCTAATTTGTCATCTTCTTCTTTATATCCCAATCCAGTTTTATCATTTCCATACTTTTGTGATGATATAAGTGTATCTAACATATTAGCACCAGATTTAAATTGTTCTATCATTTTTTCTAAGGTAAATTTAGAAGACTTAAGTTGTACTATTTCATTTTCACAACTTTCTAACTTGGATTTTAACATTTTATTTTCCATTTGTAACTTTTGTTCATCTTTCCTATATGATTCAATTTTATTCTCTAAAGAATCAAGAGTATTAGTAGACTCTTGTTTAAGAGATTCTGGTTGATTGGAAAATTGCAAGTTGGACGTCTTCAACTTGTCATTTTCTTCAACTAGTTTCTTCTTTTCTTTAGAGAGCCTCTTACAGTGAGCATGCATTCTTAAGAATTCTTCATACATTTCATCAAATATCATGTCACTATCGAAATCACTATCAGAAGAAGAACATATCTCGTTGGATACGAAGCAAACTTGAGCTTCCTCAGTTTCGGATTCTGAGTCAGATGAGTCGCTCCATGTGCTCACCTTCATTGATTGTTTCCCTTTTCTTGCCTTAGACTCCTTTGTCTTTGTCGTTTGAGGCTCCTTGTCCTTGGCTTGTTTATTATTGTTGTTATTATTATTATTTTTCTTCGTGGGACAGTCGTATGAAATATGTCCTTTTTGACCGCATTCATAACACTTTAATTCTTTATTATACCATTTGTTTGTGTTATTCTTTCTAGTTTGAGAAGAAGAAGAAGAAGAATTACGTTGTCTATTCCTATTTGGACGTTTGAAATTTTTTTTTCGTTTTCTAGCTATCAATATCAAGTCATCGTCCAATTCAGTATCACTATTACTATGATCACTACTAGCATGTGTTTCGTTTGTTTTGAAAGCTATTGACTTACTGGATGACTTAGACGATTCAAACTTTCGTTGGTTTAATTTAACCTCGTAAACTTGAAGAGACCCGATCAATTCATCCATCTTAGTGATTGACTTTGTCTCCTCGATTGCAGTCACCTTTGGATCCCATTCAGCAGGGAGGCTTTGTAACACCTTTTGAACCTTTTCACTGTTCGAAAATGACTTCCCTAAAGCTTCAAGGGCATTGAAAATATTAGTAATCCTCAAATCTATAGATGTTATGGATTCGTTTGGCAATATTTTGAAAGTCTCTAATTCAGTCATAAGTACGTTTATCTTTGACTCTTTAACACCACTAGTACCTTCATGCTTTAATACAAGTGATTTCCACATGTCGTGTGCGCTTGTGCAATTTGACACATATCCTGCTTCAAAAGTTGTAAGTCTATTCAAAAGTAATTGCATAGCTTTAGCATTCATGGACATTTTCTTTTTATCATCTGATGACCATTCACTTTTATATTTTTCAACCTCTTGAGTTACTCCACTAACTTGTGTAGTTTTCGTTGGAATGTACGGCCCATCTTCAACTATAGACCGTAAATCGATGTCTATAGCCATTAAGAATAGCCTCATTCTTAGTTTCCAATGAACAAAATTATTGCCATCAAAAAGAGGAGGGCGTTGTGTAGACATACCTTCCAACTCACCTTTGTGAGAAACAATATCCATAGTATGTACCTTGGATTTGAGACAAGTAGTATATAATGAATCGTTGTTTCTTGGCCTTGTATGGTGTTAAATCTTGCTTCTTTTGAGTGGTGTTGGTCTGGCTCTGATACCAAATGTTGGACCATGCACCTGCAATAAACACCACTAGAGGTGGGGTGAATAGTGGTTAGCGAAAATTAAACTACAATCCTTTGTTAAAATCCCCTTTGAAAATAGAATCTGAAACCACCTCAGATTCAGAACTCGTTTTTCAAAAATTCACAAATAATTGTACACAACTCTAAAAATTATGAAACTTTTCAGAATGTAACTTAAATGCGTTAACAAGACTCTACCCAAAAATCAGACAAAACTAAGATCGTTTAACCCTTCAAATAAATAAAAAGATTCAGATGGTCAATCTGGACAGAATTGGACAGAATGCTGCTGATTTTGCATAACGTGTTTCTCTTTGAATACTCAACCAAAAAGGTTGATCTTTATATAAAAACACTCCTTAGGATATGTAGATCAAGTTTCCAAAAGGCCCTGACCTTAACCAACTCTTGAAAAATACAGAATTTAAGTTTTCTCAAAACTTGTCAGATTGCAGCCAGATTGGAGAAGTTATCTTGCAAAGACTGAAAGACTAACTTTCCCTTGCTAAAATCAAGTGATTCTTGTTGCAAATGAAAGCTAACAGTCTGAAGTATAACTCCACCAAAAATCACGAATTTTGAAAATGTTTAGCTATTTTTTCAAATTGTGAGAATTTGTGTGAAAACTGCAGTAAAAACGGGCAGAAAATAGAAATAAAGAAACAAGAGAAGAACACCGAGAATTTATCCTGGTTCGGTCAATGTGACCTACTCCAGTCCCAAGGAACACCTTTCTTTGGATTTCACTATCAAATGAACACCTTACAACAAGAGCCAAACTTGATCCTTGGGTTATACACCAACCCTATTCAAGACTTGGATAATCACTTCTATGCAACTCTTGGTTACAATACCTCTACCACCTATTGATGTAGCCTTATAAATTTGGCTAATCAATTATACAAATCCAACTCAAGAAGGTGTGTATAGTGTAGCTGGACAAGAAAGAAAATTGGAACACCTTAGCTACACAAAGTATGAACGAAAATATGAGAAGAGAATAGCAAGACAACAATCTTCAATTTTGCTTTCAAGTGTGTGTCTTCTCTTCTTCACCTTGTCTCCTATTTATAGTGTGAATAGATGGCATATTCTCTCCAACTTTTAGACCATGTGATGGCTGAGAATTTTGAATTAAAGCACCTCCATAATCATCTCCAACAACCTTGTCTCCATTACATTCAAATTTGAAATTTCAAGTTGCCAACTAGCTTGTTTTTTAATTTTCCACTTGTCCAAAAGTCATAAAATGAGTACACCAACTTCTCCACCTGTTTATGGACGTTTTTGATGTTGTATGTATGTATACCAACTCAAATTTTGTGAATAAAAAATAATGAATAAGTGTTGACAAGATTATGTCAACATATAACACCAAAATTCATACTTTCTTCTCCTTTACATATTGTGATGAATCTTGCACCAAGGACACCTTGTAATCTCTAAACGATGATGATTAATATCCTCTTATAACATATATAAGAGGTTCTTCAAGAAAAAATAGAATGTGACATCTCAAATCGTCACATATCCAGCTATAGTCAATAATATCATCGGTTGAGAGAATAAGATATAAGATCACCATATAATCTTCAAAATAATATTAACACAGCTCCAGAATGAAGATAATAATATGCTCAAGAGATTCCTTGAGTGAAAATACCAAAAATACCCTTGGGGGTAAAATGACCAAAATACCCCTGGTGTAAGAAAACTCCAGAAATGCCCCCGATGGTCAGAAATAATCACAATACCACCTTTGTCATGATAAGCAAGATAATAATATGCACTTGAAATATTTTTCACCATATGATGTTCCTACAAAACTTAAAATACCAATTTTGCCCTTTTTGGTAAGTTGTAGAAACTTCCAAGGCACGTTAGTCACAAGACAATAATAATCACCAAAAACACATAATAAGCACATAATGAACATGTATAATTCATATACAAATGAAAAAAATCATTTTAACACATTTTAGAAAATTATTTCTAAAAACCCTAGACATCGATCGATCGAAGTGCCTCAGCTTCATAGATCGATGTCTCACATAAAGGTTCAGGTTTTGTCTCTGACCTACATCGATCGATCGAAATGAGAGTTCGATGTACATCGATCGATTGATGTGTCTCAGGTTTAGAGATCGATGTCTCACAGAAAGGTCTTAAACTTATCTGCCTTACATAGATCGATCGATGTGAACTTGTTCAACTTTTAATCACATATAACACCATGTGTGACATTTTTAAATATTCATCACTTAAAATCATGACTTTGAAAATTATCTTAACATATTTCTCAACAGATGCACCAATAATACCAAGAATTGATTTTTTTATGAACATGATGTGCATGGTTCAAAGAACGACATATGTATCATTCAAGCTGTTTTGAGGAGATGTGTGGATGATGTTCGTAATATGTTAGAACCTGAAAACCCACATGCTAAAGGTGTGTTTGATGATTAATAAAGTGTTTAAGCCAACCAATGCAAGTTAGAACCTTTTAGTAAGGAAATGTGACAAAAAGTGGAATTTGCTGAAGCAGGGCAGATTTTTATGCCGTGTTGTAGGACCTGAAAAGTGACTTTAGAGAAATTCAATATAGCTAAATTTTTGCATATCACTAGCCTTATAAGTAAGGTAATTATGAGTGTTGGAATTTCGCTAAAAGGAGTTACTGATTATTTTTAACGGAATTTCTACTAAGACTGGTCATGCTGGAAATTACTGGACTGAACAGTTTTTATGTGACCTAATGAATACTCTGGAAATGGACCCTAGGAATATGAAATTAGGCTGATTCTTGGCAGGATACTAGCCCTATGTGTTTATTAAGTTTGAGAGCTGGAATTGTTGAAAAAGGATTTACGGTTTGGTCACAATAAAATTTATAGTAAAATCAATCACTACAGAATTCAGCATGTAACGGTTTTGGGAAGAAGAATGAATGACTCCTTTAACGATATTATAATTCCGCGAAACTTTCATGGCAATTAATTAACACATATATGAGTGTTTTTATGTAACCCACTTAACTTAGCATGGTTATTTTAAGGGGTAACCACCAAGGTTAAGATGACGTTACTAATCTGAAATTTTGGGCAGAATTAAGGAACTTGTTGTGAGGCCTTGTTTTAATGGGCTTAGGCTTAATTATATGTTTGGGCTTATGATTATTAATTATTGGTGTGTCTACAGCAGTTTTCCAAAGTTGGCCCGAATTAAATAAAGCTTAATGGGCTTATATGAAAGGTAAAAGAAAGGACACTGCATTGCTAAAATTCAGCAGCCCTTGTTTCGTAATTAAAGAAATTAAGTGTCTTACATGTCTCGTATCATCACGAAAATTATATTTCGAATAGAAAAGACACTCTTATGCATATGTATGACAAAAACTCATGATAGTGGGCCTAACCACGAGGGATTGAGGCCGTGTGTATGGATTGATAATGCTGGAAACTTTCCCAGCCTGAGGAACAAGTTGTGTGTATGTGTATGTGTAATGCATCTCATCATGAATTGCATAGAACATATCATACATTGCATCATCGTCATTTACATGATTTATGAAACTGATCTTTATGAGAAAGAAAGATAAAAAAGCGTTTTTAAAGAAAAGATCCTGTTTTTAAAAGAACGCTTTCCACCGGTACCGTGTGTATTTCCTGGCCAGTAAGGACCCGTTCCAGATCCGGGGTTAATCGATATGATGATATGGACCGTTCAGGCCCGGAGAGAATAGACCTGATATGGACCGCTCAGGCCCGGAGAGAATAGACTTGATAAGTGATGACGTTACCGCTCCGAATCCGGGAATAATAGATTCGAAGAGAAGAAGTGACCGCCTCAGTTCCGGGTGAATAGATCTGAATACTCTCTTGTTTTCTTGACGATGATGTTTTAAAGAAATGAACGAGAGATCTTATCTTCATTTTTGTCATGATGCATAACACGTGCATACCCATGCATTTTGCATGTAATGAGTCATCAAATAATGATACGTGACACTCAGACTAAGTTGTTATAACTTGGTAGCTCCTAAGTGATTATCTTATTAAGTGACGATCTTTGGTAGGTTATGAACTTTTATGAGTTACGATCTTTTCTAAGTTAAGCTCTTTAGTAAGTTATGATCCCTGTTAAGTTATGACCTTTGATATGTTATGAGTTGATCAATGACAAGTATGGGATGGAAAGTCAGGTATGTTTCGGTTCTTGTATGTACTTTCCATTTAATTCACGATTATTTATAGTTTACTTGCTGGTGACTTTGTCACTCACCCCCTATTTTTCCTCCCAGAGGCTGCAGGGAATAAAGTAGAATGGATTGAAGATGAACCTAGGGTTCCTTACCCGTAAGACGTGCGAGAGATGGATGGCCTAGGAGACATGACGAGATGGTTGTGATCGATGATCTTTTTATGAAATTTTGATGGAAACAATTAGTTTTGAGAATTTCCGTACTTTATGATTTGGGTTGTAAAACTGATGATGGATTCATAGATGTTTTATTTTAAAGTTTTTATTCTGCCTCGGTTTTGCTTACTTGTTAACGCGTAAGCATGAAAGTCCACGTACTTTATCATGGACTACGACATGTTATGGATCGACGCCTGGTACTCTCCGTAGTGAAGTAAGGCGGGCACACCGTATTCAGCTAGGCCGGGGTGTGGGGCGCTACAGGTGGTATCAGAGCTGAGGCTCCAGATCCGGGCAGAATATAGAACTAAGTTATGATCGTATTCAACTAAGTTTGATTTTAGATCTAAGACATGATCTTAGATGAGAGTTGTCCTTAGACTAGGATCTTAGACTGGAAGTTAGAATGTCGAATTACCGATAATATCCTTATTTACGACCATTTATAGAATCTGACCATATTATATCTATTTTTATGCCATTGAGAATTTTCATTGAGTTACAAGTTAAATCTTGTCTCTTATCTCAGTATGACTTCAAATAAAACTGACGTTGTGTGGTGCAGATGATATCACAGACCGATATGCTAGCATCACCATTATCACCCCCAGGAAGCATTGGATTTTATTACCGATAGCTGCTTAAAACACGAATTCCAGGGTTTGACGGGGAGGCTAGCCCAGTGGAGGCAGATCCGTGGTTGAACGAAGTTGAGGGTAAGCTTCGGTGGGTGAAGGTGCCGGATGAGACAAGGGCACGAATAGTCTGGCCATTCCTGATAGGTAAGGCTGGCCGGTGGTGGAGAACAAATATCCAGCCACTGCCACGACCAATAGTATGGGCAAGATTTCTGGAGTAGTTCTGTGGGGCTTTCCTCTCTCTGGACTTGGTCATAGAGAGGATTGAAGAATTCGATGCACTAAAGCAAGAACTAGGCACTCCAATATCAGAATATGTTCGCCAGTTCATCATGTTAGGACGGTATGCTCCCACGATTATGGAGGTCGAAAAGTGGAAGGTAACCAGATTCAGACGCGGTTTAAATTTTCAGATAAAGACACAGTTAGGCAAGGCATACCCAAGGACTTTTGATGGACTGGTAAAGGGCTGCTATAAAGTGGAGCGTGATATTAAGATAATGGAGGAACGAAAGAGACTTAATGAGCATATGAAGAAAGAAGGTAGAAGGTGGCAGCCATATCCATTCGGAACTAACAACAAAAGGACCCGAGGTGCTAATATGGATTGAAGGATGATACAACCAAGGATTTTTGAAACATCCAAACCACAAACAGGTACATCAGATTTTTCCCAACCTATAGTGATGCACCCTATCGAATCCAAGCAGCTGGGGAACAGGTGCTTGTGTCTCACCATATTTACAGAAACTGCGAACTTGAGTTTGATAACCATCGGTTTGACGTTGACTTAATTCCCATACCCATGACGGATTTCGATGTGATCCTTGGGATAGATTGGCTCTCTAAGAATTTTGCCAACATCGATTGTAGTGGAAAACAGGTTACCTTTAAGGATGCCACACGTAAGGGAGTGACCTGTCATGGAGGATCAAAGTTACAAAAATGTCCCAAGAACGTTTATGTGAATATGGTTCGCGCTAGTAAGGCGCTGAAGAAAGGACATGAGGGATTTCTCGTTTATGCAATAAATGCCGATCAAGCGCCCTCAAATCTTTCTCAAGTCCCCGTGGCTCGTGAGTACCCAGATGTTTTTCCAGAAGAATTACTGGGTCTTCCTCCGGACCGCGAGATATCTTTTGAAATTAATCTAGTACCGGGAGCTGAGCCAATATCAAATGCTCCCTACCGAATGGCACCTGCAGAACTAAAGGAGTTAAAGGAATAGTTACGCGAATTGCTAGAGAAGAAGTTGATTCGTCCAAGTGTTTTGCATTGGGGTGCCCCCGTACTGTTTGTCACGAAAAAAGGATGGAAGTATGCGGCTATGTATAGATTATCGGGAACTCAACAAGATTACCATAAAGAACAAGTACCCATTGCCTAGGATTGACGATTTGTTCGATCAACTTCGGGTAAACTATTCAAAACTTTATTTTAATATTAAGTCTGTGATAGACCCTACTTAAAAATATCGTGATTCAGGGCACACGGATTTTCAGTAAGATTGATCTTCGCTCGGGATATTTTCAATTGAAGATCAAAGCTAAGGATGTCCCGAAAACCGCATTCAAAACCCGTTATGGACATTACGAATTCCTTGTAATGCCATTCGGACTGACCAATGCTCCCGCAGCGTTTATGGATTTAATGAATCGAGTATTTCAAGAACAAGTAGACAAGTTCGTTATAGTCTTCATTAATGATATTTTGATTTACTCACTTGATGAAGAGACCCACGTGAACCATTTAAGGATCGTCCTTGACATTCTACGAAGAAAACAACTGTACGCTAAATTTAGTAAATGCAAATTCTGGCTACGCAGTGTAGCATTTCTGGGACGCGTGATATCTAAAGATGGTATATCAGTAGATCCCAAGAAAATCGAGGCAATCACGGAGAGGCCAAGACCAACCAACGTTACGGAGGTACGAAGTTTTCTTGGTCTCACCGGCTACTATCGTAAGTTGTTGAAGGGTTTTCTCGAATCGCTATGCCTCTCACCCACTTGACACAGAAAAAGACCAAGTTTGAATGGACTTCAGATTGTGAAAGGATTTTTACTGAGCTAAAAGAGAAACTAACCTCTGCTCCAGTTTTAGCACAACCTATCCCTGGTGAAAATTTTGTGGTATATAGTGATGCTTCTAAGAATGGACTTGGATGCGTACTGATGCGAAAAGATCAAGTGATTGCGTATGCATCCCGATAGCTAAAACCATTTGAACAAAACTACCCGGTACATGATCTTAAATTAGCAGCCTTAGTCTTTGCACTAAAAATATGGAGACACTATCTGCACGGTGAGAAGTGCGAAGTTTTCACAGACCACAAGAGCCTTAAGTATCTTTTCACCCAAAAAGAACTAAACATGCGTCAACGCAAATGGCTAGAGTTAATGAAGGAGTACGACCTATCGATTCAGTATCATCCGGGAAAAGCCAATAATGTAGCTGACGCATTAAGTAGAAAGACAAGCCATCAGCGCCAATCACCTCTACAGCGTGACATGGAAGAATTTAATCTAGAGGAGGTTGATTCCATTGAAAGCATGCTCGCAAATTTGGTGTTGATCCCTTCGCTGATAGACAAGATTAAGGAAGGACAAGAAAAGGATGAAGCCTTAAAGAAAATAAAGGGCCAGGTGAGAATGAAACCATCTGAATAGTTTAAGGTCAGAAATGATAACAGCTTGTGGTTTCGAGAAGGACTATGTGCACCCAATGACGAGGATATAAAGAATGAAGTTCTTCGTGAAGCCCACAACTCTTGATTGTCTATTCACCCAGGAGCCAATAAGATGTATCAAGACTTGAAACAAAGATTCTGGTGGCATGGCATGAAAAGAAAAATTACAGAGTTTGTAGAGAAATGTCTTGTTTGCCAGAAGGTGAAAGCAGAACATCAGAGACCCACTGGGTTACTTCAACCTCTTGACGTTCCCGAGTGGAAGTGGGACAACATTACCTTGGATATTGTCACAGACCTACCAAGAACAAAGAGCGGACATGATACCATTTGGGTAGTCATCGATCACTTAGCAAAGTCCGCCCACTTCATGCCTATGACAATCAAAGCCCCGATAGAGAAATTGGCTACAATGTACGTTGAACAAATTGTGAGTCTTCACGGAGTGCCCCTAAGCATTTTTTGTGATCGCGACCCTTGTTTTACATCGCGATTTTGAACAGCTTTTCAAAAAGCGATGGATACCGAAATCCGAATGAGCTCAGCATTTCACCCCCAAATAGATGGTCAATCAGAAAGAACCATCCAGATGCTGGAAGACATGCTGCGAGCTTGTACACTCGACTTTAGGGAAAGTTGGGATCGGAGTCTCAAACTGGTGGAATTCTCTTATAACAACAGTTGTCATGGATCTATAGGGATGGCTCTGTATGAAGCACTTTATGGAAGAAAGTGCCGTTCTCCGCTCTACTGGGATGAAATCGGAGATAAAATTCTTACCGGGCCTGATCCAATAGAGCAGACTCGAGAGCAGATAAGGATCATAAAGCAAAGGTTATAAGCGGCCCAAGATAGAAGTAAGGTTTGGGCAGATGAGAAGCAGCGACCGTTGGAATTTCAAGTTGGGGAAAAGGTATTCTTGAAGGTATCGCCGTCCATAGGAGTTAAAAAATTTTGTTTCAAAGGGAAATTAAGCCCAAGGTTCATTGGACCTTGTAAGGTTCTTGAAATAATTGGGGAAGTTTCTTATCGACTAGCACTACCGACATCACTATCTCAATCACATGATGTGTTTCATGTATCTCAACTTCGACGGTATGTGCATGAGCCTAGCCATATTATCGAGGAACAGCCTTTGAAGATTGAAGCTGACATGACATATATGGAAGAACCAGAAAAGATAATTGATCGTAAGGAAAAGGCACTAAGGAGACGATCCATACCTATGGTCAAAGTGCAATGGAAGAACCATTCAATTGATGAAGCTACCTGGAAAGTGGAAGAAAGCATGAAGAGCTTGTACCCTCACCTCTTTGAATAACACTTTTAAGTTTCAAGGACGAAACTTGTAATAAGGGGGGAGGATGTTGTACCCCACGAGGAACCACCTTGTACATGAAAATGTCTAAGTGAATTTATGAAAGATTTTGTCTTCAAGCATAATTTATTTATTGATTTTTCTCTAAATAGAGCGGTGATGAGGAAAAATATTATGTAGGAAATCGAGCATGAATTATGCATTATGTGAAGTGACCAATTTACCTTAAGGGACCTAGGAGATTTCGGCCCAAGGGTTGAAGAGAGTCTTAGAAGGTATTCTCCAATAAGGCTAATCTTAAGGGGCCTTTTTAATAGAAGCTCAAAGGGAAATTAAGGAGTCTAAGTAGTGGGGAAATTTTCTTCCCAACACCCTCATGGATTTCGGCCCTTAGCCAAAATGATTCAAGATTCTCCAAATTTTTATATTTTAAAAAGAAAAAGGGGAAAAATAATTAACTTAAAAGAAGTCAACCATGTTATTAAATTGGAATAAAGCATAATTGGGGTCATTAAAGACTCCAACCGTCGGATGCCTAGGTGATTAACCATGGAGGATTTTTAAAATCCTACCATGGTTATTTTATTATCAAACCAGGGTTAAAGCAACCCTAATTAATTAAAGTAACCAAGGTTAGTCTAAAAAGTAACCATGATTGGACTAAAGTAACCAAGGTTAGTAATAAAGTAACCTTGATTAACTAAAGTAATCAAGGTTAATACCCTTAACCCTACCATGGTAATCTCTTACCACTTCCCTACCCCTTCCAACGGCTAACACTTAGCCAAGAAGGAAGATTCATTCCAATAATCATTATAGAATTCTCTCACTATTCCAACCATCAAAGAACTACAAGAACAAGAAAGTTTCTTCTCTCCTCCTTCTTCCAAATCACACGGTCAAGGAGTAAGCCAAGAAGATTTAAGTTCATCCAAGATCTAGTGGTATTAGGTAAGTATATCCTAATCTTTCCAAGAGAATTCCTACATCCTTCATGGAATAAAACTCATGATGCTATTTTTCTTGCTCATGGACCGTGACCTTCAAGGTCACTAGGCTCAAAAATCTCAAGCTTTTGTGGAAACGCTAGTCTTAAGGGGCTTGAACACTACACAAGTTCTATTTGGTAAGTCCATCTAACCCCTGTTTAGTGCATCTTTCTCTTAAGAATATGAACTAATCTTTGTTCTTTTACCCTCATCAAAACCGTGGGGTGCATGTTTGAAGAAGAGGAAGGCTTCACCTATTCCATACACATTTCAAGCTAAGAAGAGGAGTGAGTTGAAAAGGCAAGTACACTATACATACTCATGGCTTGAATGTGAAAGTGCATGCTTGAATGTCTAGATGTCATTAAGATTTAAGCTTAGATGTGAAATGCTAAGTTTTGATGAATGAAACTTTCGGCCCTAGGGTATAGTGGCTTGCATGTGTGAGCTTTGCTCCAAAGGTGGAATCTTTGTTATTTTTAAGTATGGAAGTGTGGTAAATCTAGGATGAATGTGACCAAAAATCTTTTCTTTTACATGTATGGGGGACGCTTGGATGGAAGAGGGAAAAATAAGTGTAGCTTTGCAAGAATTTGTAGCTAGTGGGGTAAAGTATGAACAAGATGTATGCTTTTTGTGTTAAGCCTAACATGTTCATCATGGAGATAGTATTTTTTCCTTTGCATGCGTATAAACAGGCTGTTTGGGGTTAGGGAGTGGATGCACCAATAATACCAAGAATTGATTTTGTTATGAACATGATGTGCATGGCTCAAAGAACGACATATGTATCATTCAAGCTGTTTTGAGGAGATGTGTGGATGATGTTCGTAATATGTTAGAACCTGAAAACCCACATGCTAAAGGTGTGTTTGATGATTAATAAAGTGTTTAAGCCACCCAGTGCAAGTTAGAACCTTTTAGTAAGGAAATGTGACAAAAAGTGGAATTTGCTGAAGCAGGGAAGATTTTTATGCCGTGTTGTAGGACCTGAAAAGTGACTTTAGAGAAATTCAATATAGCTAAATTTTTGCATATCACTAGCCTTATAAGTAAGGTAATTATGAGAGTTGGAATTTCGCTAAAAGGAGTTACTGATTATTTTTAACGGAATTTCTACTAAGACTGGTCATGCTGGAAATTACTGGACTGAACAGTTTTTATGTGACCTAATGAATACTCTGGAAATGGACCCTAGGAATATGAAATTAGGCTGATTCTTGGCAGGATACTAGCCCTATGTGTTTATTAAGTTTGAGAGCTGGAATTGTTGAAAAAGAATTTACGGTTTGGTCACAATAAAATTTATAGTAAAATCAATCACTACAGAATTCAGCATGTAACGGTTTTGGGAAGAAGAATGAATGACTCCTTTAACGATATTATAATTCCGCGAAACTTTCATGGCAATTAATTAACACATATATGAGTGTTTTTATGTAACCCACTTAACTTAGCATGGTTATTTTAAGGGGTAGCCACCAAGGTTAAGATGACGTTACTAATCTGAAATTTTGGGCAGAATTAAGGAACTTGTTGTGAGGCCTTGTTTTAATGGGCTTAGGCTTAATTATATGTTTGGGCTTATGATTATTAATTATTGGTGTGTCTACAGCAGTTTTCCAAAGTTGGCCCGAATTAAATAAAGCTTAATGGGCTTATATGAAAGGTAAAAGAAAGGACACTGCATTGCTAAAATTCAGCAGCCCTTGTTTCGTAATTAAAGAAATTAAGTGTCTTACATGTCTCGTATCATCACGAAAATTATATTTCGAATAGAAAAGACACTCTTATGCATATGTATGACAAAAACTCATGATAGTGGGCCTAACCACGAGGGATTGAGGCCGTGTGTATGGATTGATAATGCTGGAAACTTTCCCAGCCTGAGGAACAAGTTGTGTGTATGTGTATGTGTAATGCATCTCATCATGAATTGCATAGCACATGTCATACATTGCATCATCGTCATTTACATGATTTATGAAACTGACCTTTATGAGAAAGAAAGATAAAAAAGCGTTTTTAAAGAAAAGATCCTGTTTTTAAAAGAACGCTTTCCACCGGTACCGTGTGTATTTCCTGGCCAGTAAGGACCCGTTCCAGATCCGGGTTTAATTGATCTAATGATATGGACCGTCCAGGCAAGGAGAGAATAGACTTGATATGGACCGTTCAGGCCCGAAGAGAATAGACCTGATAAGTTATGACGTTACCGCTCCGAATCCGGGAATAATAGATTCGAAGGGAAGAAGTGACCGCCTCAGATCCGGGTGAATAGATCTTAAGACTCTCTTGTTTTCTTGACGATGATGTTTTAAAGAAAAGAACGGGAGATCTTATCTTCATTTTTGTTATGATGCATAACACGTGCATACCCATGCATTTTGCAAGTAATGTGTCATCAAATAATGATACGTGACACTCAGACTAAGTTGTTATAACTTGGTAGCTCCTAAGTGATGATCTTATTAAGTGACGATCTTTGGTAGGTTATGAACTTTTATAAGTTACGATCTTTTCTAAGTTAAGCTCTTTAGCAAGTTATGATCCCTGTTAAGTTATGACATTTGATATGTTATGAGTTGATCAATGACAAGTATTGGATGGAAAGTCATGTATGTTTCTAAACCGAATTTTGGGGTTCGGTTCTTGTATGTGCTTTCCATTTAATTCACGATTATTTATAGTTTACTTGCTGGTGACTTTGTCACTCACCCCCTATTTTTCCTCCCAGAGGCTGCAGGGAATAAAGTAGAATGGATTGAAGATGAACCTATGGTTCCTTACCCGTAAGACGTGCGAGAGATGGATGGCCTAGGAGACATGACGAGATGGTTGTGATCGATGATCTTTTTATGAAATTGTGATGGAAACAATTACTTTTGAGAATTGCTGTACTTTATGATTTGGGTTGTAAAACTGATGATGGATTCGTAGACGTTTTATTTTAAAGTTTTTATTCTAGCTCGGTTTTGCTTACTTGTTGACGCGTAAGCATGAAAGTCCACGTATTTTATCATGGACTACGACATGTTATGGATCGACGCCTGGTACTCTCCGTAGTGAAGTACGGTGGGCGCACCGTATCCGGCTAGGCCGGGGTGCGGGGTGCTACAAAGCATCGCCTGAGCTCTCTTGCCGAGCTAAGCTGATTTCCACATTTTCTCCTACTTTGAGCGTTAATTTCTCATTCATCCGATATCGTACTTGAGTGATTTAAAAGCCTAAAATTATCTACTCGTTATGTAAATAATTAAGGGCTCATTAGTTTTCACTTAACATTAATGAAAACTAACCAGAGTTAAGCTCAAAGTACGTTACTAACCACAGTTTGCAACTTACCCTATTTCTTCCAATTTTCTCCAACACGTACACTGGAAGGACATTTGGGATTGCAAAAACTGGTAGATGTTCAAGAAGATTTGTACAGGAATGGTGTATGTTTCGTGTGCAGAAATCATTGTGGTCCCAATTTCTACTTGCCAAATATTGTTGCGGCCAGCACCCAACCCTCGTGGCTCCAAAGCAAACAGACCCTTCCGTATGGAAACGGTTGCTCTGAGTGCGGGAGGATGCAGAGCGACTTATTTTTTTGGGTTGGGGGCAGTGGTGATGTTATTGGGTTGGTAATGAGCAATTAGAGGAATATTTAACCTCTTTGGTATCCAGGATAATTAAGTTGTTGATTACATTATTAAAAGCTCTTGGGGCGTTCCCAAATCGGAGTCAATGTAGCTTCCTTATTTGTGTTGAGCATCAATATATTCAAAAACTTATGGCTATACTATGGCATAACTCTATTTTAGTAAACTTTTCACTATTAGCATGGATACTTCTCATGGTTGGTTGCCTGTAGATAATTTTATGCAACGGCGTGGGATTATCTTGGCTCCCAAGTGGACATTTTGTCTGGCTCAGGAAACTATATATAGCACATCTTTTTATCTATTGTCCGCTGGCTAGAGAGGTTCCGAGCTACTTTACTCGTATGTTTTGGCATCATTTGGATGAATGCTACTACGATCGCCAAATTAATTCAGTGTTGGGAATAGACTATTGTAAGACAGGATATGTACGGTAGACTATTGTAAGCCAGGATATCTACGGTTGATTGTTCCGCTGATTATACTGTAGCTGGCATGCATTCATGCGAGGCATCAGGCGGTAGGGAATGCTCAGCATGTTATCCAACATGTGAAAGCGTACATTCATAATCTTTCAGCAACAGGATTAAGTGGCGAGGGAATGTTAGTGTTGCCGGTGCTTGGGGGCTGCGATTCTGTCAAAGTTGATGAGGTGGAAGATATCAATTTGAGCTGAGGACTCAGAATATACTGAAGACAGTCATGAGATGAGTTGATTAAATTAACGGTGGAGGTGTTGGATGCCTGACTAGGCTTGTGAGTGTCTGGTGATCGGGGTGTGTAGCAGCAGTTGCAGCAAGGTGCTGCAGGAAGATGAAGGTGGAAGCGCGGGTGATTTAAAAGTGCTGAAATGACAATTGTGTCCTTGTCAATTACATACATGATGACATTTAATTAGGGATTTTCTTGTAATTTTACCCGTTACTTTCCAAATAAAAACAGAAAGCAGCTGAGCTTTCTGTTGAGCTATTGCATTCCATCTGAGAGACAGTTATTTTTTATCAAGAAGCTCTCGTTGCATTTTGTTCCTTATCAATTACTTCTCTTTTTGTTTTGTTCTCTTTACATAATTGTTCAATTTCTTGAGAGTTTTGTTACATTTGACGTATTGTGTTGGTTCAATTGATAAAACATGGTATCAGAGAGTAGTAGATGAATTTTGGCACATTCATGACTGCAAATAACACCTCACCCTCCAGTTCTGGCAACAACAATATTCCTGTTGCGATGGATCCTTCAGAGGATCCTTACTTTATACATCCGAGTAACAGTCCGTCCTTAGTGTTAGTTCAACCTGTGCTAGATGGCCATAATTTCTGTGGATGGAGTAGATCTATAAGGAGAGCCTTGGAAGAGAAGAATAAGATGGGATTCATTGATGGTACATTGATGAAGCCAGCTGTTGCATCACTCAGACACAATGCCTGGATCAAAGCAAACAATATGGTTGCTGCGTGGCTGGTAAATTCTTTAACTCCAAGTATTGTACAGAGTGTCACCTGGTTAGACAATACGTTAGATATATGGAATGATCTCAAATATAGGTATGGAAATGCAGATGCATTCCGTCTCTCAGATCTGTAAGAATAATTTTACACAATAAAGCAGGATAATATCTCAGTTACTGAATACTACTAAATTGAAAGGTGTATGGGAAGAATTGTCTGTTTTGAGATCTATTCCTAGTTGTGTTTGTACGCATTGTTTTTGTAATATTACAACAAAAATTAATAGGTTTGTAGAAAATGAATGTGTCATCAAATTTTTGAAAGGACTCAATCATGAGTTCGAAGCTGTGAAGTCTCAAGTGCTTCTTACTTCACCCCTACCTGATTTAAAGAATACATTTGTTATGGTTGTGAAAGTAGAAAGAAAGATGAATTATTCCGCTGGACAGAATTCCTTCATGAACTCTCCCACATCTGTTATGAATGTTAATCTTGCACCTAGAGGAAATAGTAGTTTTGCTCCAAGAGGTTTTAACAGTAATGCTGCAGGCGTCTCACCTAGGCCATTTGGAAAAGGATTTGGTAAGGGAAATGGTAGGTTTGGTTAGACAGGCATAAGAGTTTCCTATTGCACTCATTGTAACATGTCAGTGCACACTTTGGATAGATGCTACAAGAAGCATGGATATCCCCCCGGCTTTAAGCCCAAGAGTCATGTGAATTTGGTGACTGGAGATGGTAGTTGTCAGCCCTATGGAGAAATGACGAGTCAGGCTGATTATAAAAGAGCTGAGGCTTATGAAGTAGGAAGTGATGAGATAGTGGGAACTACACCTCAGCTGCTACCACCCTTGACTCAAGATCAATACTCTCAACTGTTAAACCTCCTACAGGAGCATCAAGAGATGAGAAGCAGGAATGGTTCAGAAACCACCATGGGGCCCAAAAGTAGCCATGCCATCATGACAGCGCAGAAGGCTAATGACTTTGATAAGAATTCAGGTAACTTTTGGCACTAAAACTTAAACATATGAATATTGGATTCTGGGGCTAGTGCTCATGTGTGTTCATGTCTTGCCTTGTTTGATTCTTATAGACCAATTGATTCCATTTCTGTAAAGCTACCAAATAAGACTCTAGCCCAACCCATATTGGAACAATAAGAGTAAATGATGATCTTGTGCTTACTCATGTTTTCGTTGTGCCTACATTTGCATTTAATCTAATATCCCTCAGCAAATTAACACAACACCTTATCCATGTCATTTTATACAAACCTTTGCTTGATTCAGGACCTAAGAACCAGGAAGATGATTTGTTCAGCTGAGGTCAACCACAGGCTATATCATCTTCATGGATCTCTCAAGGTCTCATCCTTTCAGTCATATGCTCATCCCTCAATACCAGGATCTTGTGTGGTATCTGCATGAGATCTTTTGTTGTGGCATGCTAGTCTTGGGCACTACTCAGTCAAAAAACTTCTTATGAACTGCTTCATCACCAACCACCTTCTTACAATCAGCTTAGAGTCTTTGGTTATCTTGCATATGCGACTGATACTCATGCACACGAAGAAAAATTTGCACCAAGGGCAAGAAAGTGTATTCTGCTGGGCCTGTCATACACTACCAAAGGCTATGTCTTACAGGATCTTGTTAACAAAGATGTTTTTGTTTCAAGAGATGTAACATTTCAGGAGGCATGTTTTTCCTTTCATCATACTCTGACACCTGCCCATAATTTTCCTTCCTCATTACCTAATAACTCAGCCTCTGATAGTCCAACTCCAATAGTACCTGATTTCTTTCCTACTGGTTTGGTATCTGATTCACCAAACCTATCACCTATACACTCATCTGATCAGCTCTCTGTCCCTTCTGGTTCTCCACCTATATCACCTACACAGACTTTTGTTCGACCATCTGATTCTTCTGAACCTGATTCACCCTCTTATTCCTTTCCATCCACAGTGAGTTCTACTTCCCCTTTGCATGAGTTGGCTTCTGGAGACTTGGTTGTTGATTTAACTGTGCCAAGAAATAATGCCACTAGTGATGCAGCACCATAGGCTAACAGATCCAAATGCATAAGACAAACACCATCTTATCTGCAAGATTATTATTGTAACCAGTTGCTTTTGTATCCATCTTTATCCTCAGAAACTCTTTGTTCTCCTTATCCTCTTCATAATTACATGACATTTGCATCATTACCTCCAGAATACAAATCATATGCATTAAGTCTTGGTATACAGTTGGAGACTAATTCCTATGTAGAGGTAGCTAGTTCTCTTGCCTATCAGGAGGCCATGGCTGTGGAACTTGCAACCTTAGAAGCTAATCATACTTGGAGCTTAGTGCAGTTACCATCAGATAAGCAGGCTATTGGATGCAGATGGGTATTTAAAGTGAAGCTAAAATCCAATGGTGAGGTGGAAAGATACAAGTCTAGGCTAATTACAAAGGGATATACACAACAATATGAAGTGGACTATCAGGACACCTTCTCACCAGTGGCAAAAATGACTACAGTTAGAGTCATCCTTGTCGTTGCAGCCAGACACAGTTGGCATATACATCAATTGGATGTAAACAATGACTTTCTTCATAGTTCCCTTTATGGGAACATCTATATGTTGCCACTTCTAGGTATGGATCTACCAGAACCAGGTCATGTTTGCAAGTTACAAAAGTCTCTGTATAGCATGAAGCAGACTAGTAGAGAATGGAACGCCAGGCTCACACAGTTTCTGATATCAGAAGGGTTCAAGCAATCCAAATGTGACTATACTCTCTTTACCTAGAAGGTACAGTCTTCTTTATTAGTTTTGTTGGTTTACGTGGATGATATCATTGTCACTTGTGCCAATGAGGGGGCCATTACTGAGATCAAGCAAGCACTGTATAGTGAGTTCAGGATTAAGGATCTTGGAGAGATGAGATTTTTCTTAGGCATTGAGGTAGCTAAAGCTTCAGGGAGCCTTCATATTAATCAGAGAAAGTACACATTGGAGCTCATAGAGCAGATGGTCTTTTTAGGATCTAAGCTAGCCAAGAGTCCTATGGAAACTCATGGCAGCCTGAGTCACAATGATTCATCTTTGCTGGAAGATAACTCACAGTACAGGAGGCTGATTGGAAAATTAATCTACCTCACTGTTACTAGGCCTGACATTTCATTTTCTATACAACAGCTTAGTCAATTTCTTGATTGTCCCACTGAAAACCATTTGAAGGCTGCTCACAGAGTGCTTAGGTACCTTAAAAGGACAGTTGGACAGGGACTGCTATTTCCAAGAAATGGTTATCTGAGGTTGAAGGCCTTTGTTGATGCAGACTAGGGGTTGCAGTGAAACAAGGAGGTTTATAATAGGTTACTGTGTGTATCTTGGGGACTCCTTGGTATCCTGAAAAGCTAAGAAGCAAGGGACAGTGTCTAGATCATCTGTAGAAGCTGAATATAGAGCCATGGCTATGGTAATCTGTGAGATACAATGGCTTATTTATCTGCTGCGAAACTTGGAGCTGAGAGAGTAGACACCAGTGGAACTCTTTTGTGACTGCAAAAGTGCAAGATATATAGCTGAGAATCCTTTTTTTCATGAGAGAACCAAACACATTAAGATTGGTTGCCATGTGGTGAGAGATAAGGTGTAAGAAGGGATGCTGAAGCTGATACCTATACGAACAGAGATGCAGCTGGATGATTTATTCACTAAGACACTTGAGTCCAAGAGGTTGGAGAGCTTGTTGTAATGCGTGGAGTGCATAACATATATCTATTTGAGCTGAGGACTCAGAATATACTGAAGACAGTCATGAGATGAGTTGATTAAATCAACAGTGGAGGTGTTGGATGACTGACTAGCCTTGTGAATGTGCGGTGATCGGGGTGTGTAGCAGCAGTTGCAGCAAGGTGCTGAAGGAAGACGAAGGTGGAAGCACGGGTGATTTAAAAGTGCTGAAATGACAATTGCGACCTTGTCAATTACATACAAGATGGCATTTGTTTAGAGACTTTCTTGTAATTTTACCCGCTATTTTCCAAATAAAAACAGAAAGCAGCTGAGATTTCTATTGAGCTATTGCATTCAATCTGAGAGACAGTTATTTTTTATCAAGAAGCTCTCGTTGCATTTTGTTCCTTCTCAATTACTTCTCTTCTTGTTTTGTTCTCTTTACATAATTGTTCAATTTCTTAGAGTTTTGTTACATTTGATGTATTGTGTTGGTTCAATTGATAAAATTCAGAGATTCGTTAGCCAGAAAAGCGAAGGCTGATGGTAGTTAGGTGGAGAAGGCAACCATCTGGGCGGTTGAAACTAAATGTCGATGAAGCTAGCATGTTGGGGCAACGATATGGAGGTGGAAGGTTGATTCGAGACGATAAAGGATGCCTGATACTGGCATTTTCGTGCTGATATGGAGCTTAGACATTGGTACAGGCTGACTTAGTGGCATTAAATGATGAACTAAAAATGTGTCAAGATTTAGGATTTCTTGATGTTGTGATAGAAACTGATTATATGGTTTTTCTACAATTGCCACACAAGCAAGGTGGGCATTGGGAACTTTTGCTCACTATTTTGAAGGTTGCTGCTCTGCTACAGGGCCTACATGCATCGATAGGACACACTTATTGTTATGCCCCGCTTCTTATTTAATACATATATACACATATAAATTATACATATATACACACGATTAGAAAAAAAACTACATAAAACCTAACCTAGTTAGAATAGGAAATAGAAGATTGGATAGAGTTAAACTAATTGAAAAATTCCTAATATACCTAGGAATATACCCCTTTAACTTAACCATCCTATACCTATATATACACCACCTAAACAATTAAACCCGACACCAATCATCATAATTTCGGCAGCCCCTTCTCCCATACACCATCCTTCGGCCGCCGCTAATAGGAAGAAAAAAGGAGCCAAACTCCGCTCGATTTCAACCCTAATTCTCGTACGGTATAGTATAATAGAGGCTAAGACAAATACTCTATTTATATTTGTTATGATTTTGACTTATGTCTATATTTTTGTTGCCGAAATCGGATCATGCATGTGTATGTTTTGCTTGCGTAGATAGTTGATATATGTACGTATATGTTTACTTGTATGTATTGATTTAATATATATATATATATGCACATGGTAATCTTATTTTGGAGTGGTTGTTGCTGCCGAATGTGGGGATGGAGATACTCGGCCAAATTGATGCTTGATTTGGAATATATATAAAATATTATATTAAGTAGTAATAATGTGTATTATCCGGGATATAAGTTGATGTTATGTGGAAAGAAATCGAGTTTTGATGTAAATTAATGGCCTATGCCCGATTGAAACATAGGTTGTGATCATAGGGTTGTGTAAATTAATTGGGATGGAATACAAGTAGGGTTGAATCGTATGATTTTATGCGATCGATCGAAATAGGGTTTTTGTCGTCGAAAGTGGAGAAAATCAATTTTGAAAAACGAGAATTTTCGTGATTTGAGGGTGGAATATGGTAAGAAATGAGGAGATGAGAATTCTGGTGTTCGGAGGTCCGAGAGAGTGGTGGCAGGCGTGGCTCACGCGCCGGCCAAGGGTGGCGCGTGGCCACACTTTAGACGACACACGAGGGCGTGTCCATGGTCTGATGGCTACGATTTTCGTGGCAGTGTGTTAGGCGTGTACGTACTTGCTATCTGTGGGGTTTGATGTGAGAAAAGGTAAAGGTGCGAAATTAGGGTTTAAGCCTAGTAGGTAGGGTGAGCGGAAGAGAAATTAGGGTTTTTGTGAGGGGCTGGGGAGCTGGGCTGAGGGAGCTGGATGGGAATGGGTACTGGGTTGAGGGCAGTAAGGGTAGCTGAGAGATAGGGGTTAGGGGTGAGGTGAGTTGGGTAAGGGGTAGAGGGAAAAGTGGATCAAGGATGATACGTGTAAGTATATGCACGTGCATGCACATATATGTGCGTGGACATGTACGTGTATATACCTATACGTGGGTAGTGATTGAATAAAGTATCAAAATGGTTATTTGTACACGAAATGGAAATTGATATGTGATCGGAAATCGTTATCGATAATTGAATTTTTTTTTTTAAATTGCATATTTGAAAGTCATCCTTAAAAAGGAAATATATTATGAAGTTGGATTTGTTCCGAACAAATGGGTCTTCCGAGCACATATGACTATAAGTGAGATAGGCTACTCGGACACATATGATCACTAATTGGGCTGTCCAGGCACATATGACTATAAGGAGATAGGCCGCATGGACACATACGACCATTGGGGAACTAAGCCCGTAAGTCTTGCAATATAAGTCACTTGTAAGTAAGAGTCATGTCCATTGTATTGCATTCCAATAGATATCGGATATGAATATCGGAAATGGATATCGGATATGAATATCGTAAATAGATATTGAAAAATGGAATCAAAGTTTTTATCGTATCGTTTCATTGCATTGTTTTGAAAAGCTGCGTCACGGGTTTTTGATTGTACTAACACTTTTGTGCGATGAATAAGTTGCGTGTGTTTAGTTGCTTGATTGGTCAGAAGGGTAAGTTGGTAAATTTTATTTGCAAAGAGAAACATGTTATTTTCTATTTCGTTATTTATTTATTTTATTTACACTTGCTTCTCCATGTATGATCCCATGGTAAATATAGTCAGGTTACCTGCTCGGCAAAGTGTCGCTCATACTACGCTATTATATATTCTTGCAGATCTCCAGGATTTTGAGCTAGTTTATGTTGAGGACGACCATGAGTGAAGATACTGAGATGTTGGCTTGAGGATATTTCGAGGGTTTTAGTGAGACGTTATTTTGACTCAGACTAGTAGTTCGTTTTTCATTTTGACTTTGTAATACTTTGATTTTCGAGATATTGATTTTCATTAATGACATTTATTTTGAGCTTTGATTTTTCAGACTTCTGTTGTTATCGATTTACGTTATTATGGTGACGTGTAATTGATCGTATCGACGTCTTGTATTTTTCTTATGAAATCAGGTGAACTGACTCACTACTCTAACAGCATAGGAAATATTTAGTCGCGTATGAGACATATAGATTAGCTTTCAGACCAATTTTCGATACTTCTCACGGTCTATTAGTGGTGCTTCATCAGTGATTCTCAACCTCAGATTTGCTGCTATCAGAACATTACTCATCCTACAATCCAGCATCCTTACCTCCGCCAGTAAGTCCAGTACATATTTCTTCTGTGATATGAAGATTCCTTCTCTTGATTGGAGTACCTCTATCCCAAGGAAGTATCTCAGATATCCCAAATCTTTCATTTCAAACTCGGCAAATAATCTCTTTTGAAGTCATGTCATTTCTTTCTGGTCACTTCCGAAAATAATCATATCATCCACATAGATAATCAGACACGTTAATAACTTTCCTCGTTGTTTGAAGAACAAGGTATGATCAACATTACTCTGACTGTATCCATTTTGCTTCATGAAGGACGTGAACCTCCTGAACCATTCGCGTGGAGACCACTTTAGTCCATAAAGGGCCCTCTTAAGCCTACAAACTTCATTTGCCTGAAACTCGTCTGAGAAGCCCGATGGAGCTTAAGAATGCGTTTTTTACATCGTACTATTTTAGAGGTCAATCTTGTTTTGCAGCTATAGAGAACAACACCCTGATTATATCAATTTTTGAACCTGGAGAGAAGATTCTGAATAGTCAATCCCATATATCTGAGTATATCCTTTCGCCACTAATAGGGTCTTGTATCACTCAACTGTTCCATCTATCCTATATTTGACTTTAAAGACCCACCGACATCCCATGGGTTTTTTTTGCTTGAGGTAGCACACATTTCTCCCACATTTTGTTTTTTTCTAGAGCCTCCATTTCTGCATTCATTGCTTCTTGCCAATGCTGCAGTTTGCTAGCTGCTTCGACGGTTCTTGGTACAGTCTCTTGACACAAAGAAGTGAGCAATGCTTTAGCCATCTCCCCCTATGGAAAATTTACCGGGCACCTACAAAGCCCTGGTAACACGTTCTGGTGAGTACCTTCGTGGTGGTACTCCTCTTTTTTTCCCTAGAAGGAAGTCTCCGTACCTGTGGCTCAGTGGGAGCATTAGGAGCAAAAATATCCTCAAATACTGTATCACCGTTATGCACTTCACTTACCTCTTGAGGATCACTCATCAAATGAGGTTCATGAGATGGTCCTGACGTGTCTATCCTTCCTATGTTGTCTAGGGCCAACTTGACCTTTTTGGACAGTCTCTGGCAGCCTGTAGTTATGTGACCAGTCGAGCAGCACACCCTCACCTGATGGTGTCTCCCTCTGGGTAGGAGACTGCGAATTGTAAAAGTATTCTATCTCAAGAAAAATACAGACTAAGGTGACATGAATATGATGAGTTTTATGATTATAACACCAGTACCCTTTCTAATGAGTATCATACCTGACAAAGACATTTTTTTTGGCACAAGGGTCAAACTTAGTGTGTTCGCCCTTTGGAGTATCAATAAAGACCGAGCACCCAAACACCCATAGAGGGAGAGTTAATATGGATGGAATGCTAACTTGAGTAGATAATATTTGTAGTGGTGTTTGCTGGTAAAGAATTTTTGTGGACAGATGATTAGAAGGTATGCGGAGGTAGCTACGACTTCAAGAGAAATAAGTAGGTACCTGGGTCTCAAAGAGCATTGCATGTGTCATTTCGAGAAGTATTCTGTTTTTTCCACTCTGTTACTCCATTTTGTTGGGGAGTATTGGGACAAGAGATTTTATGAACTATACCATTTTCATGGAAGAAATGTTGAAGATTTTGAGACATATATTTGCACCCGTTGTCAAATCGAAGGATTCGAACATTTGTGTCATACTGATTTCAGATCATTTGAAAGAAGTCACGGAATTGACTGTTGACTTCTGATTTATGTTTTAGGAAGTAGATCCATGTCATACGAGAAAAGTCATCCACAAATGTAACAAAATATTGAAAACCCTGTGGTGTACAGAAGATGGTCCCCAAACATCCGCGTGAACAAGAGAAAAACAAAGGTCAACACGACTATTATTTGGCGAAAAAGTACTTTTGTGCTGTTTTGCACGTATGCACGTTTCACAAGACAAAGTATTAACCTGTCTAGTAAATAAACTAGTAAAGAGACTTTTGAGATAACCAGGAATGGTTGCCCAAATAGCGATGCCACAACCACAGTTGTCAATAGACCGTACTGGTGGCAAGCATAGACTGCCCCTGTTGAGCGACCTCGTCCAAGTAGTATAGGCCATCGCGTTCAATGCGACGCCCAATTATCTCCTTCAAATGAATGTCCTGCAAAATACAAAACCACGGGTATATTAGCCCAGCACAATCGAGCTCTTCTATTACTTGACTGATCGACAATAATGTAGACGACAAATTAGCAACAGTTCTAAAGAGTGAGTAGTGGAGAAAGATTAACGGGTCCAGTTCCACGAACAGGGACTAGTTCAGCACTTGCAGTTTCAATATGGGTTTTGTGTGAAGGAATAAGGGTGGAGAAGTTGTTGGGATCATATTCATGGCGTCGGTGGCGCCATGGTCTAAGATCCAATCGGAATGGTCAAAGTTTTGATTTATCCTCCTTATCTCCGCCATGCAATGACGGTTGTGAGCGTCGCAGCAGTGCATGTGGTTCTTCAAGTTGTTGGGTGCAGCAATCATCCCGTGGTGCATAGGCTGTGTGGGCCAAGTCACAGTCGAATACCGTGGATGCTTGTGTGTGTTGAATGCACTATAAGACTAGGATATGCGCATCTCCCATCACCAATTGGTTTTGGGAGAGTTGGTAGCGCTTGTGGTCCTACAAGTGGTATCAGAGCCAAGGTCACGGGTTCGATTCCCAGCGAGAGCAATTGATGAGGGAGAGATTGTTGGGTGCAGCAATTGTCCCGTGGTACATAGACCGTGTGGGCTAAGTCACAGTCGAATACCGTGGACGCTTGTGTGTACTGAATGCACTATAAGGCTAGGGTATGCACATCTCCTATCACCAGTTGGTTTTGGGAGAGTTGGTAGCACATGAGGTCTTACAAGTGGTATAAGAGCAGGCTCGCTCGCGACTAGAAGATATAACAATCTTTGTGTGATAGCATCCACTAGCCAGAAAACCAAACAAGAAGGTATGTCAAGCCAAAGGCCTCCACCTTTTGACAATGAGGTAAATTCCGATTCGGATTCCGATTCTGAACCATCGTATCATAATTTGTATGTTCAATATCTTGAATTACATAAGTTTGCTAAGACCCTTGCAAAAGAAAAGAAATGCTTAATTGAAGACAAGAAATTGTTAGAATCCTCCAACACAAATCTTGTATCTCAATTAAATGAATCAAAAGAGGAGTCGACCAATTTTATTGTTTCATTGAGATTTGAAATTCAATCCTTGAAATCCGAAAATATGGTAATGAAAGCCGAGATCTCAAATTTGAAATCAAGAAACACGGATTTAGAAAAGGCCATAAAACAATTCGATTCTGGTACGAGCATTCTATATCGTCTCATTTCCTCCCAAAAGCATGAAAATGATAAAACCGGATTAGGGTATATGGAACATAATAAATGACAAAATAAGTCTACCAACTTTATTTTATCTAAGAAACCGCGTGCATTCAAGACAACTATACGGCCTAAGAAGATATCGAGTGCACCACCCACTATATCTCATTGCAGTTCTTCTTTTTCATCTCATACGAAATATCATCATGTGCCGTATAGATATGAAAGGGCACCATTGATGCATACACGACATTCATACAACACAAATGCATCTAGATCACGGACCATGCACACTAACACAAAGACATATCAAAAACGAAAATCTTATCATGAGTGTGATGGCATTCTTGGCCATAGGTCAAACGGCTTTGCACCTAACCTCTATTATATTGCTTCTTTATCTCTTTTCTCACCTTTTGTAAGACCGAGAAAGGTCACCCAAGTTTGGATACCAAAAGGTATTCTTGCAAAGGGTTGAATCAATAACCCTTAAGAACGCGCTTGAAATGCATGATTTTTGATATACTATAAACTGCTATTTCTTTCCATTTTTACTTGTACTTTTGATGCCATTTACAAAATAAAGGGGGATAGAAAAACATGATTTAAGGGGGAGCACACGACGATATAAAATTAAAAATTCAAATTTGTGCATAATTGGAGGGGAGTGATGATAATTAAATCATGAACCAATGTTATTTTGTAAATCATCAAAAGGGGTAGATTGTTGAGAAAAAGGGTTTGAGTTATTTACAAATGCATGATTTATGTACTACGTGCTTACAAAATGCATGAATGAATTATTACTTGTTACGTTTATGTGATAAACATGCTTTATATGCTTATATATATTGTTGCCGTACTAAAAAGTCATGAAGCGTTAAAGCTTACATTATATGGCAAACATTTGTTGTCTTTGTACTATTTTCAGGTGCCACAATTGATGAACTAAACTAGTTCATTAAGTGAAGTGCTTAAGTTAATGAACTAACTAGTTCATTAAATGGAGACATATTTGGTGGAAACTATATGACAACAAATTTGAAAATGGAATGTCTCCTCCTCATTCCTTCTACAAACCATATATGTATATATATATATAATATATTACTTATTTGTTTTAAAAATGCATAATACACATATATTCCAACGTACCACTGACACGTCACATATATTACAAACGTACGTCGATGTCACACCACTATATATACCTCATCTTTATGAGTATATTAAGGTCTTATATCATATGATATAAGTCATGGTGACGCCAAAATTATAACATGTTACAAGGTCATAAACCGAAAATTATCGTAGCGGGTGACTACCGAAACTTCACCGACATGTCACGTACTTTTCATATAAAGATGACCAGCCCATATACTTCAAAAATGGCCAAAAAAATTCGTGGCTCACATGTTACAAACAGCCACTAAGTCATTCCATGTTGGCACATATAAATAACCCACAATTTAGGCTAGATTTGTGGAGAATTCAAATTCAATCTTCTCTAATACACATGGGCCTTTTTACCTCAGCCATTTGAGTTAGATATACACTTTATTTTATGTATATTATGTGTGACATAACATATATTACATGTGCAAGAAGTTTGAATTTAATCGGAGAAAAATCGTGTAATCAACGAAAGTCAAAAAATTCAGTTTTCTACAAACATACAACATGGAACGCTTTTTTGGCATAGGTATAACATGTATCTAGACACTTTTTACACATTCAAGACATGTTAAAGTGTTCTAGAAAATTCAAAATAGGGCTGACTATTATTTACCATATATGTGTAAATATTGTGCATTATTTGATCAAGCTTACTAAAATGAAATTTTAGCACATGTCAAGCTCTCATACACGCCTATTTCATCTTGATTGGAGCCTATGTGGAGCTTATTTGGCATTTCAATTGGTGGAGAATATGTCACACAAGATTGGTAACATAAAGGAGGGCGCCACAAAAGGAAATTATTCAAAAGAGACACATGCTGAAAATTTCAGTGCATGCTCTTAAGAGTGGGCGATTTTATCATCCTTAATCGTTCTGTCATTCTTTTGAGGGGCCGGGTTCTGTCATTTTTGTCTAGTTGGTCGAGTAAAAGCTCAGGAACAATGATGAAATAGACTTCCTCTGAATCTGGACGAGTTCAATCAGTTAAGAAAGGTTCCTGGACTGTGAAGAAACTTTTTTGTTTCCGAGTTCAATCAAGGTTTGATTATTTTCTGGGTATGGCTTAATCAGTTGAAGAACAGAAGGGAGAGTGAGGAAAGAACGTGTGTGTTTTTTTGAGTCCCACTCAAATCCTGCTCTGATACCATGTAGAAAAGTATTTTTGGAATGAAATAACTTGTATTTTTATTGACTATCAAGTATTACAGGGTGCCTACTATAGTTCTTGTTTTACTCTATCTATGGTAAGTTTGATTAATACATGGATATGATATCATTTGATGTAACCTGATTTTTATCATGATCTAATCACATCTTCAATGTGATCCTTACCTTTTTCTATCCCTACCTTTTCTATCAGTTTTGACCATGTATACATCGATTGATCGATGTAGTTCTTTTGAAAATCGATGTATCGATTGATCGATCGATGTAGATACCAATATATATATCGATCTCTGTTCAAATATCAACATCCTAATTCTCATACCTTCATCCCATTAGTCATTTTCTAAGTTTAAATCAACTTTCTTGATTCTTGTTTAAACATCTTCGATTTCTAAATCATCCAAACTCATCAAAATATTTATATTCCAACATTCTCTCCATTTTTGATGACTCGAAACTATATACATTTGAAAAAATTTAGTTTGGAAAAGACACTTTTCTCCTTCTTTGTCAAAAAAAAGAATTTTAAGAAATCTTAAAAACAAAAAAATAAAACAAAACGAGACTCAAACCAAACTACACCGACGAAAAGTTTGTTTATCGATTTGGTTTGGTTTTGATTTTAAAATCCCACACCGTAAAAAATAATTTGGTTTTGAATATTCCCAATACCAGGGCAGTCCGCACAATGTGATTCAGTGACTTTCTATTTTTTAAGGAATGATTCAGTGACTTTATAGTCACTATTTTGTAAGTTACAAAGTTATAACATCTAACATATGAGATAAAGGCAAAGAGGTTACAACCAAAGTTGAAACACTGTACTAAATGATCATTATTATTTTTTATCCTTCATTATTTCCATTAGCTAGAAGAAACCAGGAATCTGTATTACATAAAGTTAACAAAAAAATATTTATGGAGCCCTTAACCTAGTCTTCATGGGCAAGGTCTTCAACTACTATATAAGAGTTCTTCGTCCCCTTCTCTAAACCATCCAAGCTTTTTATATGTTTAACCATCACTTTCACAAGCGTAATAAGAGTTCTAACTAAAGGAAGATCAAAACACAAACTTCGGCCATCATGTCTCAACCTAACACTTATTTTCTATGCGCATATAATGATATGGCGTAAAGACTATAGAAGCGAACAAGATTACTTAAGAAATAGGCTTGATAAAGACTTCCTTCTATGTCATCGAAAGACACTGTAATTTGAAATTTTTATCAAACACAATCGAAACAACTCAAAAATCAACTCATCAAACTCAAGAAACAAAGGATATGAAGTTAACAATCAACATATCGTGTAAACAAGAAGAAAAAAACACTAGCAAACGAGGAGGATTAGGGAACAGAGCAGCCATCTTATTCAAAAAATTTGAGAAACAAATCGACGGTTATACAACACAGCTTTAGCTATTTAAACAGAGGAAAAGCTGGTACAGTGACGGAATTGCCCCTCAACTAACTTCCTGTACAACATAAATACCAGGGGCAAAACTGTGTTTCTACTCTATTTAAACACTTCCCCATCTTCTTCTTCTTCCTTTGCACCAGCTTCAACTATCTCTGAGATTCACTGAAACCTGACGTAATCTCCACTTCCGTGTGCTTCTTGCACTTCAGGTGATAGCTAGACATCTCAATCGTTGATTGCATCAATCATCCAATGGTATTAACTTCATTTGCCATGGATTGCATCTTGAATGAGGCTAACCTGGATCATGACCTTCCTTCACTTCATTTGCTACTGTTTTGACATCCCCTCCCCCCTCCCTCAAGCTAATCTTGGCATAAAGGTTATGCACTTCTAGGGCTGACACCAGACTGCTCAACTTTCTTGCATCAATGGCCTTTGTAAACAAATCAGCCGATTGTAAATCCGTACGAATAGGAATCAACTTAATCACCCCTTCTTGTACCTTGTCTCTTACAAGATGACAATCTATTTCAATGTTCTTGGTTCTTTCATAAAAACTGGATTCTCAACAATGTAGATGGCACTTTTGCAGTCACAGAATACTTCCACTGGCTTATGCTTTTGATCCATCAAGCCCATATCTCTCATCAAGTATACAAGCCACTGAATCTCACAGGTTACTATGGCCATGGCTTGATATTTTACCTCAGTAGAGGATCTTGAGGCTTTTGACAGTTTCTCAGCTCTCTAAGAGATCAAAGCATCTCCAAGAAACACATGATACCCTGTAATGCTCATCCTTGTTTCATTACAACCACCCCAGTCTGCATCCACAAAAGATTTTAACTGCAAATCACCTTTTCCAGGAAACAATAGTCCTTGCCCTATTGTTCCTTTGATATATCTCAAGACTCTGTGGGCTGCTCTCAAGTGATTTTCTTTGGGACAATCTAAGAACTGACTCAACCGCTACACACGGAAAGCTATGTCAGGTCTTGTTGTAGTTAGGTAGATAAGCTTACCAATTAGCTTCTTGTAGTGTGGGATATCTTTTATCATTTGTGAATCCTGGTGTGTCAACTTAAGATGTCTTTCCATGGGACTTTTGGCTGGTTTAGACTCCAAGAACTCTACCTGCTCTCACAGTTCAAGTGTATACTTCCTCTAGTTGATATGGATGCCCCTATGAGCCATGGCCACTTCAATGCCTAGAAAATGCTTCAAGTCTTCTAAATTCTTTATTTTGAAGTTACTGTACTGTGAAGGGCTTGTTCGACTTTTTCAATAGCCCTCTCATTGGCAAAAGTGACAATGATGTCATCAACATATACTAAGAGGATGAGGAGAGAGGTTCCTACTATCTTTGTGAAAAGAGTGTAATCAAATTTGGACTGTTGAAACCCCTAAGCCAGTAGATAATTAGTTAAGGTGGCATTCCATTCTCTATTGGCTTGATTCAAGGCATACAAAGACTTCCCCAACTTTCAAACTAGGTGAGAACCAGGCAATGTGACTCCAGTTGGAGGAAGCATGTAGATGTCTTTATGAAGATCTCAATGAAGAAAGGCATTATTAACATCCAATTGATGAATGGGCCACTGATGTCTAGCTGCCAGTGCAAGAATAAGCATGACTGTTGTCATTTTTGCCGCAGGAGAGAAAATATCCTGATAATCAACCCCAAACTGATGGTTATAACCTTAGCAACTAATATGGCTTTGTACCTCTCTACTGTCCCATCTGACTTCAGCTTCACTTTATAAACCCACTTGCATCCAATAGGTGCCTTACTAAGGGTAAGGGCACCACAGTCTAGGTCTTATTAGCCTCCAATGCTGCAACTTCAGCAGTCATTGCTTCCTGCCATACCAGAGAACTACCAGCTTCTAGATAAGAATTAGGCTCTATATGTGTGCTCAAACTTAATGCACATTATTTGTATTTTGGAGCTAGAGATGCAAATGTCATATACGTATGCAAAGAATGAAGAGAAGAATAAGAAGCAGACACAAAAGAAGAAGGAGTTGAAATTCGATTGCAATAATAGTCTTGTAAGTACCCTGGGGCATGCCTAGTACGTTTAGACTGAGTGTCCATAGAAGATCCAGTAGTATGGTCATGTGTATCAGTATTTGAGTCTGCTAGAATAGGAGTAGAGGTATCATGGAAGTCAGAATATGTGACAGGTGAGAGGACTGAGGTTCATGCACAGGCTGAGAGGAATGGGAAGGAACAGGAAGAAGTGAATCTGAGGAATATGGTGAATGAGATGAAGGATGAGATATATCCGAGGAAGAATGTGAAGGAGTAGGCACAAAGAAGTCTGTAAGGCTGCTAGAGGACACTTTGTGACACGCTGCATAGGACAGGTAGGTTTAGACATATAGCTTGGTTGTGAGATAGTTGACGGAGTGTTTGTTACTGAGGTGGCAAAAGGGAAAGTGGCTTCATGGAAAACAACATCTCTGGATATATAAATATCCTTTGTGATCTAGTCCTGAAGGATATACTCTTTAGTAGTAAATCCCCAGAAAGATGCTCTTTCTGCTTTTTGGGGGCAAATTTCTCCTTATGTAACTGTGTATTGGCACCAAAAGCTAGACACGCAAAGATTCTAAGATGGTTATAGGCAGGAGGTTTGTTATGGAGCTTTTGATATAGAGTTTGGTGGTCAAGCAAAGGAGATGGTGTGATATTGATTAAATATGCTGAGTGTTGAGCACAGAAACCCCAGTAAGATGGGGATACTTGATATTGGAACCTAAGGTAGATGCATAGAAAGAAGCCATATTGAACTCTTGTCCATTATCTATTCTTATAATTTTGATGTGGCAATGAAATTGAACAAGTACATACTCGTAAAAACTGAGAATGATAGACATGGCCTCTAGTTTTGTTTTCACCAAGTACACCCATCAAAATCTACTATAGTCATCAACAATTGTGAGAAAGTAATGTTGACTATACACTGTAGGGTATTTATAAGGTCCTCATATGTTAATATGTACAATGGCAAAATGTTGAGAGGTCACAGTTGAAGAAACTAGAAATGAGGATCTTTTCTGTCTAGTAAGGGGACGTATTGTACAAGTATTCAGACAATCATTAGTAACTACTACTACTGGATCTATCTTGTGCACTGTCTGCATTCTGGCAGAAGACATATGCCCAAGCCTAGCATGCCACAGCAAAAAGTCTCCAGACAATACTGCATTGGCATTTGGAACTGTCAGGGATGAAACTGATTCTGAGGCTTTAGGAGTTCCATGTAGAAAATAAAGTCCATGATTCACCTCAGCTTAACCAATCATCTTCTTGGTCCTTAGGTCCTGAATCAGGCAAATATTATGATGAAAAGAGATAATGATATTTTCATCCTGAGTTAACTTGTTGAAAGAAAACAAGTTAAAGGCAACAGCAGGAACAAAGAAAACACTGTAAGTAGCAGGTCAGGATTAAGTCTTGCAGTGCCCACATGTGTTACCCTTGCAAGAGACTTGTCAGGGAGTTTAACAAATAAAGAAGTGATAGAGTGATAAGAATCAAAAAGATCCAAACAAGAACACACATGATCACTAGCTCTAGAATCCAAAATCCATATGTTTAGGTTTTGAAATAATACTTTACCTGAATTCTTACTAGAATCTCCAACCTGCTGTGCTGACATGATAGCGTTGTGTGTAGCTATATACCTGAGGCTTCGGCTGTCACTTTACTTTCCTTTTCTTGGAGCTCATGTAGCATGCTTAGCAACTTGTGTATATTGCTCTGATGTTACGCTGGAACCGTTGACTAACTATTGCACGGATCACTTCCCTTATAAGCATCAAATGTATCAAAATTTGCCTGACTCATGCTATCTCCTCCTTGATATGATCCTGCATGACCATACACAAGGTTCACCTGCCCCTTAGGTTTGTAACCTGGAGGATAACCATGCTTTTTGTAGCACCGATCTACAGTGTGACCAACCATGTTGAAATGAGTGCAGTAAGGCACTCTAACACCACTCTGATTGAACCTTGAGTTCCCCATTCCAAAGCCCCGGCCAACTGGCCTTGAGAGTACTCCAGCAGAACCAACTCCACCAGCATATAGTCTAGGACCAGATGAACCAAATCTTGATCGAGTGTTAGTATACACACTCATCACAGAGGATGGATTATTCACAAACTGGTTCTGATTTCCATTATAATTAAGCTTTCTTTCAAGCTTAACAGCCATTGCAAATGTTGTTTTAAGGTCAGGAAGTGGAGTGGAGAGAAGAATCTGTGATTTAACAGCTTCAAACTCTTCAGTAAGTCCTTTAAGAAACTTAATCACACAGTCATCTTGCACAAACTTGTTAGTTTGAGCATTTATATTGCAAGTGCACCTGTTACAAGTGCAGTTGGAAACTGTCCTTAAAACTGACAGTTCCTCCAAAATGCCTTTTAATTTTGTATAATACTCAGTCACAGAACAACTTTGTCACAAAACAACTTTCTTGTCTTATTACATAAAATTCCTCTTGCAAATCAGAAAGTCTAAAGGAATAAACATTACCATACCTAAACTAAAGGTCATTCCAAATTTCCATTACTATCCAACCATGCTACGCTATGTGCAATGTGAGGAGACAAAGAATTTACTAACCAAGATGTCACCATATTGTTTGCTTTGGTCCAAGCATTGAATCTTCTTGCTGCCTCTGCTGGTTTCAGGATTGTTCCATTTACAAAGCTATCTTATTTTTGGATTCCAAAACACGTCTCACGAACCTACTCCATCCGTGATAATTATTTCCATCTAACAATGGGTAATACCAAAATCATAGCCGGATTGTCACTAGGGTGCATATAGTAGGGATCCTCAGTAGGATCAACAACTGCAAGAGGTTGATGACTTCATTTGCTACGGATTGCACCTTGAATGAGGCTAACCTGGATCATGACCTTCCTTCTTGCTACTGTTTTGACATAATTTGCTAGCTACAAATTTTTGTCTTTTATTCCGTAATATTTGTAAAAAAGATAGCTATTTGGTCTACGTTAAATTACTTGGATAGTGAGATATTAGGTCTGACCACTTTTACGTAGCCAAATATATCACACATTGCTTTCCGAGGGGTGGGAGATATTTCAACTCCTCGTGCTAAGCAGTAAAGCTCCAAGTTTCCAATAATTGTCTTTGCCTCCCTTTCACTACTCCAAACAGGATTGTGTTGTCAGCAAACGTCAAATGAAATCATGGGTCATTACTTCCCGAACCTATGTGTTGTCAGCAAACGTCAAATGAAATTATGGGTCATTACTTCCCGAACCTAATAAATCAAATACACCAATAAGATAAAGTATAGTGTCCACTTAGACATTACTAATTTTGTTATTCTGACCTGCACTTTTTTAAAGTCCGATGCCTTTTCTCTTGATCTTTTAATTATGTTAATTGTTTTCTGAAATGACCCGTTCCGCCAATAGAGGGTCTACTTAATTTTTCAGTTAGACTTGACTTGATTTTAGGCCAAGAGGAAGAAACACATGAATCTTTATAGGTAACTGGACTGAACTAAATAAACTAAATGTGCAAATTTAGCAATAAAGTGGACCGGGATGACTCCTTGAACCAGTAAAGCCATGAATTCTTATAAAATAAACTAGAGTTAGAGTTCTTGTTCAAACTGTGTCAAGAAGAGAGCAGCTGGCGTTGGCAGTTCAAGTTAAAGGGACACACAGCAATGATGATGATGTGGCAATTGCAAAGATTGACATTGGTTGACAAGCCTACATATGGATCAATAACAAGCTAACATATGATTGGTGGATTGAGCAAATGCTGGATCAAAGAAGAAGCACATGTTGCACGTGAAATGAAGCGGATCAAGCGCTAGCTCAGCAGAGGAACTGGTCCAAGCGTAGTGCAGCGTGTATTAGTTGAGAAACGGTTATGTGGTGGTGTAGCTGATAGTTAGTTAGTTTAAAACTGTATATAAAGCTTTGTGAACGTAGCAGAATCTGTAAGCTCAATGAAATAACTGCTCCTTTCTCATTCCATTTTTCTTTCCAAATCTGTTCGACCAAATTCCCTCATTCGCGCATTATGGCGCGAAAGCAATAATTCAAATCTTGTTGATTATTTGTTGCAGTAGTTGATTCCCTTCGTCTTTGTTCAATGTTACAGTTGAATTTGCGTTTGATTCTCGCTTGTTATTTGTTGATTGTGATGTGATCATGATGATTTTGTTATGGTATCAGAGCTATGGTGCGATAGTTCGCTCTGCTTGTGAAGCGTAGTCATCTGGTTTGTTATCATTTCTTTTCTAATTCAAATTCTTGCTGATTTCGATTAGTACATATCAGTAGTTATGGCTTCGAGTTCTAACAGTGTTCATGCTGCGAACAATTCTCAACAAAATCAAAGGATTAATCCTGGAATTGACAATGTCAATTCGAATCTGTTCTACCTTCACCACAACGATAGTCCAGCGATTCTGTTAGCACAACCGCCTCTTAATCCTCACAACTTTCATTCCTGGAGCAGCATATTCAAAATGGCGCTTGTGATCAAAAATAAGATAAGATTCATAGATGGCACAATACGTAAACCTGCGGCGAATGATCCTACCTTTGGAACGTGGAGACAGGTGAATTCAATGGTGCACTCGTGGATAATGAACAGTGTATCACCTTCGATATCACAAAGCATCATATGGTATGATACAGCCTTTGAAGTATGGCAGGATTTAATGCAAAGGTATTGTCATGGTGATGCCTTTAGGTTGTCTGATTTGCTTGAGTCATTTTACGCTGTTAAGCAAGATAGTTCTTCAGTAAATGATTATTTCACCAAGGTTAAGGTTCTGTGGGGGGAAATGTTGGCATTAAGGCCATTGCCTATATGTGAATGTCATGGATGCAGGTGTAATGTAACAAACCAGATGAAAGAATTTGTTCAAAGTGACTATGTGATTAAATTTGTGAAAGGATTGAATGATGATTATGAGCCTGTTAAATCTCAAGTGTTTGTCATGACACCATTGCCAGATATAGGTACTGCATTTTCTATGGCGCTTAAATATGAAAGGAAACTCACTAGTTCATCAAATCATGGAACATTTTCTAATGCACCTACGGCCTTGTTAGTTGATGATGATAATGAATCAGTCACTAAGGCATTTTTCAATAAGGCACAGGGTAATAGCTACAGAAGAGGTAGTGGTAGGTTTTATCCTGATAATAACAGAAGGCCTCAATGTACTCACTGTGGAATGATTGGACATACAATGGATAGATGCTATAGGAAGCATGGGTTTCCTCTGGGTTTAAATCAAAAGGACAAGTTAATATGGTTGATCTGGTGGCAGACTGTGGAGAGTCCAAGCACCAGGAAAGTGTTGAACCTTTATACCAACCTCCTATGCTGACATATGAACATTACATGAGATTGATGAACTTGTTGAATATGAAGGAAGAATCAGAAGCACCTGTTTCCACTGTGAATATATCTGGTAGCACTTCTCACGTTGCAGTACTGTCTGCTCAAGCTGAGCAAGAAAAAGGTAATTGTTCAATTAATAATATAAATGTATCGATCCTAGACTCAGGTGCCACAAATCACATGGCCTGCTCTTTGAATCTTTTCTCATCGTATAAGCCTTTACTTCACACCATCATAAAGCTGCCTAACAATCATACAGTATCAGCCACGCATATTGGTGAGGTTGAAGTCACTCCTGGGCTTGTACTTGGTGATGTGCTCTATGTGCCTTCTTTCTCTTCTAACCTCATTTCCATCAGTAAAATAACTGCTTCATTGTCTGTGCTTATTCAGTTTTGTGGCAAAACTTGTTTGATTCAGGATCGTGTTTCCAGGAAATTGATTGGTTCAGCTGAACCATGTCATGGGCTTTATTACCTCTATGGGACACAGAAGCCAAATTACTTAACTACAAATTTCATATCTGTTGTCACTCCCTCTGCTGCTGCTGCATTCCAATCTACCTTGTCCAAGATCTGGCACTATAGACTTGGCCATCCCTCCTCTGCAAGAATAAAAGAATCCATAAAGACAATTCTGATATCATAAACTCTAGCTATAGGGACTTTTGTAATGTCTGTCCATTAGCCAAGATGAAAAGGCTTCCTATCTCAGTTTCTTCATCTGTTTCTAATCATTCTTTTGACCTTGAACATATGGACATCTGGGGTCCCTATAAACATCCAACCATATATGAACAGCATTACTTCTTGACAATTGTTGATGACTTTAGTCGTTATACCTGGTTATACTTGCTTAAATCAAAGGCCCAAGTCAGATCCATTATTCAGAGCTTCTATCATTATGTTTTAACTCATTTTGGGGCACAGATTAAAACACTCAGAACAGACCATGGAACTGAGTTTTCTATGACAGAGTTCTTCAAATCTAAAGGCATCCTTCATCAGACCAGTTGCACATACACTCCCCAGGAAAATGGGATAGTGGAAAGGAAGCATCAACATATCCTTAATGTGGCTAAAGCATTAAGATTTCAAGCCTGTCTTCCCCTATCCTACTGGGTATTCTGCGTAGAGCATGCTGCCTACTTGATTAATATTCTTCCTACCCCGGTATTGCACCAACAAACTCCTTTTGAACGTTTGCACCATAACAAACCCAATTACAATCAGCTCAAAGTCTTCGGTTGCCTAGCATATGCCTGCAATATTAGTCCAAACAAAACTAAATTTGAATCCAGAGCCATTCCATGCCTTTTCCTGGGTTTTCCGGCAACATTAGAGGGATACATATTGCATAATCTTAACACTAAGGTGGTGTTTGTTTCAAGAGAGGTTCAATTTCAGGAAGACATTTTTCCATTTCAAGATTCATCCTTCCTTCCGTCTGTCATGCTTCCAAAGGATGATAATACATCCCTTCCTCATATTCCATATAAAACCTCTTCCTCTCATATAGACCCTCTTCCTCCCAGCCCATTCATCCCATCTCCTCCTTCAGAATCTCCTTCTGACCCACCTCAGTCTCCTCCAAGTACCTCACCATCTCAATCTGTATCACTTCCTTCTTCCTCATCCACCACTCACTCTGCTCTTTCTCCTAGGATTCCTAGACTTAGAAATCCACCTGGTTATCTCCAAGATTACTACTGTCATCAACTCACCTCATGCACGCAGCAGCAAGCTTCATCTTCCCCCACTCTCTATCCCATTGAATCCTACATAGCCTATGATCATCTCTCTCCTAAGTCTAAGAACTACATTTTTAATATTAGTTTGCATCAAGAACCTAACTCTTTTCAGCAAGCATCCAGTATTCCAGAGTGGCAAGTGGCTATGTAGGAAGAGCTCAATGCTCTTGAAGCGAACCAAACATGGGCCATGACACCTCTGTCTGAAGGTAAAGTTCCAATTGGATGTAAATGGGTTTACAGGATTAAAAGGAAGCCAGATGGTGGTGTTGATCGCTTCAAAGCCCATCTTGTTGCCAAAGGCTATACCCAACAACTTGGCATAGACTATAACAACACTTTCATTCCTGTAGCTAAGATGACCACCGTTAAACTTGTTCTATCTGTTGCTGCTATAAAGGGTTGGCATTTGCATCAAATTGATATTAACAATGTCTTTCTGCACGGTGATTTGTCTGAGGCCATCTATATGGTTCCCCTGAAGGTACTTCCAATGCTTCAGGCATAGTGTGTAAGCTAAAAGTCCCTTTATGGTTTAAAACAAGCTAGCCGCCAGTGGAATGAGAAATTGACACGTTTCTTGACCTGTCAAGGATGTACCCAGTCTAAGCATGATTACACACTATTCACCAGGAAGACTAGCCATTCTTTTCTGGTTTTACTCATTTATGTTGATGACATTATCCTTGCTATTGATTCATTATCAGACATAGCTCAACTTAACACATCTTTGCATTAGCAGTTTAGCATTAAAGATATGGGTGACCTGAAATTTTTTTTAGGTCTGGAAGTGATCAGGTCACAGGGGGGATTATGCATAGCCAAAGGAAGTATATCTTAGAACTATTGGAGCATACAGGCTATTTGGGATGCAAACCAGCAAAGACCCCAATGGAGTAGAACTTGAAACTGGAGCATAATGATTCTCCCTTGATGGCAAAAGTGTCCACATACAGAAAGATCATAGGGAAGTTGTTGTACCTTACTATTACTAGGCCAGATGTCTATTATGCAGTTCAACAGTTAAGTCAATTTCTGGACTCACCTACAGAAAATCATCTAAAGGCAACTCATAGGTTGTTAAGGTACTTGAAGGGTTCACCAGGCAGAGGACTAATGTTGCCTAGCACAGGAGAGTTGAAGTTGAAGGGATTCAGTGACTCAGACTGGGGAGGGTGCTCTGAAACTAGAAGGTCCATAACAGGCTATTGTGTGTACATGGGAAATGCTATGATTTCTTGGAAAGCTAAGAAACAATCCACTATTTCAAGGTCATCCTCGGAGACGGAGTACAGAGCACTTGCCATGGACACTTGTGAGGTGAAATGGTTGCTTTATCTGATGAAGGACTTAAACATTGAGTAAAGGGAACCAGTAGAGCTTTTTGTGATAACAAAAGTGCCCTTTGCATAGTGGAGAATCAAGTCTTCCATGAAAGAACTAAGCATATAGAAATTGATTGTCATGTAGTGAGAGATAAATTTCTAGCTGGAATAGTTAAGCCCACGCCAATAGACACACAGTTGCAGCTGGCAGATTTATTTACAAAAGCCTTGGCTTACAACAGAATGGCAAACCTGACCTCAGTTATGGGACTGTGTGATATGTTTGAGAGGTCAGGTTTGAGGGGGGTGTTGAAACTGTGCCAAGAATAGAGCAGCTGGCGTTGGCAGTTCAAGTTAAAGGGAAGCACAACAATGATGATGATGTGGCAATTGCAAAGCATGGCATTGGTTGACAAGCCTACATATGGATCAATAACAAGCTTACATATGATTGGTGGATTGAGCAAATGTTGGATCAAAGAAGAAGCACATGTTGCAAGTGAAATAAAACGGATCAAGCGCCAGCTCAGCAGAGGAACTGCGTCCAAGCGTAGTGCAGTGTGTATTAGTTGAGAAACGGTTATGTGGTGGTGTAGCTGATAGTTAGTTAGTTTAAAATGTATATAAAGCTTTGTGAACGTAGCAGAATCTGTAAGCTCAATGAAATAACTGCTCCTTTCTCATTCCATTTTTCTTTCCAAATCTGTTCGACCAAATTCCCTCATTCGCGCATTATGGCGCCAAAGCAATAATTCAAATCTTGTTGATTGTTTGTTGCAGTAGTTGATTCCCTTCGTCTTTGTTCAATGTTACAGTTGAATTTGCGTTTGATTCTCGATTGTTATTTGTTGATTGTGATGTGATCATGATGATTTTGTTAGTTCTCTCGAACTTAATTCCGTAAGAACTCTTAGACACTTAAGTCAATTAGAAAGTTTTGGAATAAGCAAACCTCTGAAAAACTCCTAGAAAGTAAGGAGATGTTAGGTTCATATCATTTCACCTATGATAGGCAAAGCGGTACTTATAGGAGAGTCAAGAGAACTAATCTTGTAGAACACAAAAATAATATAGGTTACATATGCGGGTCGACAAAGGCAGGTTGAACGTTGTAGTAGGCTCCCATTTTAATGTCGTGTGTCCAGGGACCGGGCCACAACTTCTTGATGTGCCTCCGAGTCAACTGGTGGAGCACCTAAATGTTTTTGTCTTTTACTGTTTTCTTGGTTCTAGGATTATGGTCACCTTCATACGGAGGTATTCGAGTGTTTGCTTATGAGATTTTCTTGCTTGCTATAGATTCATTTATCGATTAATGTGTGATATCAAGGTGTCCTGTAAGAAGATCCTGGCTGGACGTTTGTATATCATGCCTAGCGGTTCTGCAGGATTTAGCCCTAAGGACATGTCAATCTCGCAGCTATGAGATTTCTTTTTCTTCGAGGCATGGTACTTTGTTGGGTATTTTCGTAGTAATAATTGGCCCAATATGAGAGTTTGCTAAGTAAATTCAAGTGGCCCAATTTTTAAAGACTATCTTTCTTATATTTAAACGATTTTGATAAATTTGATGTATCACCTCTAACTTCTATCCTTTATTTATCTTATGGGGTGATGTACTTTCAATTGGCTCAATTAAGATCAATGAAAAAAAATCTCCTTTAGGTATGTACCATAGATTATTTATGGGATTTACCTCATATATATATTATTTTCTTTAGCATAATAAAGTTGACATTCATCATCAAGTGATTCACGAAACTTAACAACAGCTTTTGGACTCTTCTCGTTATGTACTTTAAATGTCTTACTATTATTTGTATATCCCACAAAGATTTTTTCATCGGCTTTAAGATCGAGCTTATCCAAGTTGTTCTTGGTGTTAAGTATAAAACGTTTATAGCTAAAAGACCTTGAAATGCCCAATATTGGACACCCTTTCTTTATAAAGCTCTAAAGGAGTCATTTTGAGAAATGGCCTCAAGTAAACTCATTTTATCGAAGGCGACATTAACCACTACGGCTCAAAAGTACTTAGGCAAATCAAACATATTTAGCATGACTTTAATCATTTCTTGAAGTGTTTTATTCTTTCTTTTTACTGCACCATTTTGTTGAAGAGTCTTAGAAGCAAAGAAGTTGTGTCTATACTCTTTGGATACACAAAAGTATTGGAATTCACTGTCAAACACCTTATCTCTATCACTTCTAATTTTCTTGATAATATCTTTTTCAAATTTTCTAATCTACTACAAAGTTTAATAAACTCATGACATACATCACTTTTTAGCTAAAAGTAAGGCACAAGTACATCTAGAATTATTAGCACCACCACAAAAGTATAATATTTTTTAATTAAACTTGCCATACCAATGTCCCAATATAAATCTATATTAAGCAAATTTAGGGGATTGATAGTGGAAATTTCATTGTTGGACTTAAAACTTGACTTAACAAGTTTTGCCTTTTGACAAATGTCACACAAGCGATAGCTTTTTAAATTCAATTTTGAAAGACTTTGGACTTTTTTCATTTTTTGCATATCTCCTTGAAATTTTTGAAAGTAATACGTTCAAGTTGTCTATGCCATAATTGAGTCAAATCATTTCTAGCAACTAGGCGTGAAATATTTTATGATGAAATCATATGAGCTAAATTTGTAAATATTATTTTCATCAAAGTCTCAAAAGCCACCTCATTGTCCTTTGTCACAATACATTTTTTCCTCAAACTCAACATGAAAATCAACAATACACAGTTGACTAATATAATCAAGTTATACTTGAGTCTTTCTATATGCATACATTACTATACTAAAACAAGAGTTATCAGCTTTTCATGTCAAAGGATTTTGGCTCTTCTATTTCCAAAATGAATCGTTCCACAATCTTAGACCTTGAGCCTGGTGAATAGGATTTCGTTTGCCGTCGTATGATTGAAACAACCGTTGTCCATAAGCCTTTTGGTCGCTTCTTCTTTGGCCATTTTATTGATCTTGAGTACCTATAAAACCAAATCATTTATACTTTGGTATCCATTTATGATTGGTCATTTAGGGTTAGTTCTTCGATCCTTAGGCCTCCAATCATATATATCAGCAAAACTATCTCATGCGCACTTATTATATGTCCTTTCTGTTGCAATACAAACAAGTAGGCACGTACTTTGGCTGTGTGTTCTTGAGATTAGAAGGTAGTGTGAAGCGTCCTTGTGTTTTCAAACTTTGAGCTTTTCACTATAATTTTTTGTTATAGTAATGAGGTAGAATCAACAATTAAAACATTATATACTTCTTCAATTTTAGAATGATAAGTTGAATCCTCAAATCTTAACCCGTTTTTGTCATTTTTAACTTTTTATTTTTAAGTAATTTGTCAAGATTTTATTTACCATTTGTTGATCTTTGGAAATCCAATTTAAGTCTTTCACATTCCATCCTAGTTTCTATATTCTCTAGTGTTATGGTCTTATGCATGATGAGTATGATATCATGATTTGGATAGATCAAAATATTCTTCTTATGTAAACCCTTATTTTCTAATATCTATTTTCTAAATTATTACTTAACATTCTTATACTTCAAATTAACTTTCTGAAATTTATCTTGAAGATGTACAATGTACCTTAAAATCATCTTCCATTTTCATAAGACAAGTTGATCATCCATTAGGGTCATGAATCCAGCATATTTGCCTCTATGATCTCCACCTTCTGAATCAAAAAGAAGATCATCGTAAGTAGTCACTTTCGCATTGAGAGTATTTTTCTTTTGAGAAAATATTTTCTCTTCTTGCTTTTATGGCTCCTTGACATGGCAATCCACAATGAAGTGTTCCATTCGTCTATACTCATAACATTTTTCATCATTTTTGTTGTCTTTGGATGAACTCTTGAAAAACCTTATTGCTTGAGATTTATTTCTAGTTCCAACCATTCTAAAACTCCTACCAAAAAGTGTAACTTTAGTATACGAATCTTTGGACACAACAATCAATCCTTTGTGTGCCACTTGTGGAGACTTTGTAGGATCCATCATATTTTGCTCATCAATCAAGATTTCATGTGTTAACATATTTTTAGACGATTCACCAAAAGATAGTATCTTGAGATTCTTAGACTCGGTGAAAGCCGTCACTTTGGTGTCCATTCTCTTGGCAATGATATAAGTAATTTTGAGACTTATCTTCATTTGGTCTCTTCTTGTCAAGAATTGCGAATCGATTTATGATTTGGGTGATTCGATCAATTGTATCCTCAATATTTTCACCACTCTTCATATAGAATATTTTATATTCCTTCATGAGCATTAACTTCTTAGCCTTACTGGCTCGGTTTTTTCAGGTATGGCTTTCAATCTTTTCTATGCTTCGTGATCCGTTTCAAGACCTTGAAGTCTAACATGTTCGGTAGTTGTTAGAGCACTTGAAAGAATATCAAATGTCTTTCCATTGATAGCAAACTTGAGCTTTTCTTTATCGGTGTATTCATCTTCATTTTTGGATATATTTTCATCATTTGAGTTTATAATCATAGGAACTTCAATTTCTTTGAAAACTACTATCTATATGTCAAAACCACAATCTTTCGAATGATTTATCATTCTAAATTTCTATAGAGAGTAGTTTTGAGCAGCAAACATGGGAACCTTGTGCCATAAATATAGTGGATGTCTTTGTAGTTGAGCTAGTGAAAGTGAAAGATGATGTTGCTATATTTTTCAATGATCTTAAACTTTGCTACGTGCAAAACTCGCCAAACAATCAAGGCATCGCTCTGATACAATTTGTTAGGTTCGTGAAAGACACTCTAGAAGGGGTAAATAGAGTGTTGGACAATTTTTGAATTTTCCTGAATTTAGGTCACTCTAATTCAAAGTAATGACCCAAATAAGAAAAAAAGAGAGTAGAAATAGTGAATGGAGACACATTTTATAGTGTTTTAAATCTTCATGATTCTACTCCACTATCATTTTGTTTCCAAAGTATATTTTTAACAGCTATATAAATTTTTTCAAAGAGGTCAATAAACTTTTAAACACAGAAATCACTACAAAAACTTATACAACAAGTTCTACTACTATAAATATAAGCAAGAGTTTTAAAGATTTTGTACTTGTCTCTTCACAACTTCAACAAAGTTCTACTCAAGAACTTTCATCAAATAAATTTTGGGTGAGGAAGTGGAGTTACACTTTTAAATCAAGTTAATTCACAAGCAACCCCTTGTGTTAGACTTCAACAACAACAACAACACATACTCAGCATATCTCAACAGCAGCAAAATCTATCGCTAGGATCTGGAGAGGGTGAGAGGCACGCGAATAATACCTCCATCCTCAAAGGATAGAGAGTTCGCTTCTAGCGAGACCCCCGCCTCTATACGTACCTGCATAGACTCATAATGAATGACAAATAATGCAAGACAAAGACAAACACAAAAAATGCAAAGTCAACCTAACGTTGAGTGAGTATCTAAGCCCCTTTATATACTCTAAGATGCCCCTATATCCTGCCTAAACCTTTCTAACCTTAATCCTCCGTCTCCATGAGCTCTTATCCTGGACCATGTCCTCAGAGAGGTGCGAATCTAGTAGGTCATGTCTAATATGTTCCTCCCAAGTCAGTTTGGGCATGCCTTTACTTCTTTTCCTCTATACAAGGAGGCTTTCAACTGCTCTGACAGATGTCGTTATCTGTCTCCGCTTGACATGCCCAAACCATCCCAGTCTCCCCTCCCTTATCATATCCACTATACTAGCCACCCTTAGTCTTTCTTGAAAAACCTCATTTTTGAGCCGGTATAGTCTTGTATGCCCACACATCCACCTCAACATCCTCATCTCCGTGACTTCCATCTTCTGCGTCAGTGTCCTCTTCATGGCCTAACTGTATGTCCCATATAACATTGTCGGCCACACTGCCACCCTATAAAATTTTACCTTTAGTTTAGTTGGAAAATTCTTGTCACACATTACCCCTGATGTCGCTCTCCACCTACACCAGCCTGCTTGAACTCGGTGCGCTACATCACTATCTATGTCCCCATCCTGCTGTACAAATGATCCTAGGTACTTGAACTTACTTACCTGTGGTACCACTTGACCCTCGATGGTGAGCTGACTATTCTCACCTTCGGCTATGCCGCTGAAGTCGCAGTGCAGATATTCAGTCTTAGAACGACTCATCCTTAGGTCTTCTCTCTCTAAAGCCCCTCTCCACTGCTCTAGTCTCATACTCAAGGTATGTTTACTCTCGATGACTAATACAATATCGTCAGCAAAAAGCATACACGCGGAACTACCTCCTAGATCGTCTTTGACAACTCGTCGAGGACAACTGTGAAAAGAAATGGGCTCAAAGCAGACCCTTGATGTAGGCCTACCTCCACCGAAAAGAAGTTCGTATTCCCCACAAGCGTACGGACGGTTGTTTCCGTCCCAGCATACATATCCCTAATTATGTCTATATACTTTATATGAACTTCTCTTGCATCCATACTATCCCAAATCAGTCTACGTGGCATAATGTCATATGCTTGTTAAAGATCGATGAAGACCATATGTAGATCGCGCTTCTTCTTCCTATACTTCTCCATCATTCTCCTTAGGATATGTATTGCTTCCGTAGTTGACCATCCTGGCATGAAGCGGAATTCTTTCACAGTAACCTGAGTTTCTTCCCTAATTCTAGTGTCGATTACTCTCTCCCATAACTTTATAGTATGGCTTAGCAACTTTATCCTCCGGTAATTCCCACAACACTGTGCGTCTCCTTTGTTCTCATAATAAAACAATAAATACAAACAATAATTACTATATGATCTCTGAGTACTTTTGCATTTGAGAGATTTTAAGATGAAGAGAGAATTTAGTTTAAAAAAGGCAAAAGTGTGTAAATACCTCTTCAATGCTTCTTGTATATATAGACAAATTCAAATTTATTTTATACCCTCTTTCAATTCTCTCAGTTCATTAATTACTCTTGGGGTAGTCAAATATGTCATCAACAACTCTATTCTTGAATTGGTTGATTCATTGCCACCTAGATTAGAGAGGTTTAAAAACACTCAAAATAGCATTATGAACTTTGGCAATATATGCACATTTAATTTGGAGCAAAAAAAAGGAAAAAACTTCAAATGACCAATAGAGTCATTTGTAATGATTATAAATATTTTAATTCAGCATGATATCAATCGATTAATGTCTTTAGTTTAGCAAAATTGATGTTCACTTTGATCGAATGCTAAGTTTAGATCAATGTCATTTTTCTTATTTTGTGACATTGTCCATTTCATTAGATTGATGGATCCATACTAGAGATCAATGTATACTTGATCGGTAAATGTACTCACTTTAGAGATTGATATTCAATTTTTACTTAGGACGTCAATCGATCTATACAGTATGCTGCTCGCTTTTACAAGGTATGAATCGATCCATCAATGTAGTTCTCTTAGAGATCGATTTATCATTGATCATTCAATGTAGATATCAATATATATATATTGATCTCTGTTTGGAGATCAATGTTCTGATTCTCATATCTTCATCACTTAGTCACTCTAAAGTTTAAATCAAATTTCTTGATCCTGTTTCAAAAATCTTTGATTTCTAAATTGGTAAGACTCATAAAAATATTTATACTACAAGAGACATGTGTGCTTAAAATAGAAGACCGCCCTCGCGTGCCTATCTTTTGCCTCTTAATGAGAAAAAGTGGGGAGAAAAAAAATTTAGACACTAAAACTGAACTAAATATCTAGCGCGAATTTGAGTTGTATCACTGATGAAGTTCAAGGAAGTGTTGCACACGTTGATAGAGATGATGATGACTTTGAGGAAATCCAAGTCATGCTGAAAAGGGCCATGATCATGCTGAACTTGAAAAATAACAAGACTCAATGGAAAGATCAAGAGCTCAGGCGATAAACCAGTAAATGAGACTGGCGATTGTGGATTTTATCATTAACCAAAATCGTGTGAGCTTTTCTTTCTTCTTGGTTCAAGAATTGTTCTTTAAATCTAAAAAAAGTTTTCGGTGCATTAGACTTTTACGTTTGTTTAGGGTCCAGAGAGGAGTTGGATCATTTTGCGATCCAATGTACACAACCTTACCTTGCAATTGTTTTGTGCAAGAGATGGTTTTTGTGTCTCGAATCCGTGATCTCAAAATAATAAAGCATCAATTTTAATAGTTACTCTAACACCCACCTCCTATTTAGACCCGCCTCCTACTGTTCTCTAAATCTAACAACACTTTTGGTTAGGGTTCAAATCTTCAAGGCGTGACCATAAGTTCTTCAAGTATCTAACAGAGTTCTTAGATCTAGTGGATTGCAAGCCGACCAGAGCTCAGCATTGGTGTAAGAAAAAGCCGACAAAAAGCCGACAATGCTTCTTTGTCAAGCTACGCTTTAGCAACAGGTTGTTAAAAGCTGTTGCTTGTGACATCTGACACATGTCGAATCCATCTTGAAGCCTCACATGCTGTTCATGCATATTTACCTTGATATAAAAGGTGAAATCCCTCATCTTGAAGGTTCGTAATGCCTCGGCCCCAAAGAACATGTGTGGATAATGCAAATTAGGAGTCTTGTTGAAGACAGTTGCGTGGACAATAGCAAGCATGCAGCTGAAGGTGGTTGAACCATAAGTCATGATCCGTGTCAAATTGTTGGATGAGCGTTGGATCAATGCAAAAAATCAACGATTAAGATGTTTAGAAGTTGTGTTTGCTTGTAGGACGGGGTAGACGCGGAGGGACACGTGGTACCAACAAGAAAAACAGAGGGAGTGTTGTGCATGTGCGAAAGAAGGAAGAGGAGGAAGAAGTAGTTAGGCAGGAAGGCAGTTTAAATGTGTAAAAAGATAGTTGTACCCTTTTAGTCATGTTTTAAATTCAGTTACTAGAAGGACAATCTTGTAATTTCCCGCTGTTTTTCTTCTACATATCGCAAGTGTACAGCAGTTGTAACTATAACTTGTAATTGGATTTTTCCAGCTATCAATTCTCAAAATTTGTCCTTCTATTGCTCTCTCTCTATCTCTCTCTCATTCTCATTTGATGTCTTGACTTGTTAATTTTTCTTGTTGATTGTTAATTTGGTAGTGAATTGAGATTTTTCACATGGTATCAGAGCATTATTGATGAACTTTCGTGCGTTTATGACTTCGAACAACGACAATCATTCTCCCTCAACTTCGAATTTTCATGATCCTAATCCTACAATGACCGATCCTGCAGATGATCCGTATTATATACATCCTAGTGATGATCCTGCAATGGTTTTGGTATAGCCGTTGCTTGAAGGTAACAATTATCATCATAGCTGGAGTAGAGCAGCAAGACGAGCATCAAAGGCCAAAAATAAGGTTAGTTTTGTGGATGGAACTATTCCTAAGCCAATAGAAGGCGCAAGGAGATACACCTGGTTGAAGGCTAATAATATGGTGGTTTCGTGGCTGGTTAACTCGTTGTCTGCGAGCATAGCACAAAGTGTTACTTGGATAGATGTAGCAGTAGATATATGGAGTGATTTGGAGTTCAGATATGGAAGTGCAGATGCTTTCAGGTTGTCAGATCTGCAAGAGGAATTCTATGGAATAAGGCAAGGTAATAATTTTGTTACTGATATGTCTACCTAGTTGTGCATGTAGACGGTGCACTTGTAATCTAGTTGTTTAGCTTAACAACTTCTTGGAAAATGATTGTGTGATCAAGTTTTTAAAAGGACTTAACGATGAGTTCGAGGCTGTTAACTCTCAGATCCTATTGACTACGCCATTGCCTAACCTGAAGTCAGCCTTTGCTATGGATGTGAAACTGGAAGCTTACTTATACAGAAGGATCAGATCATTTTGTCAATAATCCTTCAACAATAATGAATATAAATTATGCGTCTAGATTTAATTCATATACGTCAAAACCTAATGGCCCTGGTGTAGTGAGCTCTCATAGGTCTTTTGGAAGAGGATATAGGAGGGATGGTGGTAAGTTTGGATCAGGTGGTGCCAAAGTACCATACTCTACACACTGTAATATGACATGACATACAATAGATAGATGCTACAAGAAACATGGATACCCTCTTGTTTATATAATAAAGGCTCAGGTGAATATGCTAAGTGGAGATGTGTGTAGCGTTAGTGGAACTCAGCAGATATTTGAGACAGGGAGTCAAGGAGATTATGAGTTGTATGACGCTTGTGATGGATATAACTAGGAGCATTCTAATCCTAATGTTCACCTACCACAAGGTCTGACACACGAGCAATATGCTCAACTTGTTAGTCTGCTGCAGGAAAGACAGGAGAAAGGCAGCAAGCCTGTTTAGGAGGTCGGCATTAACAATGACACACCTCATGCCATAATGTCAGCTCAGAAGGCTACTGTGGAAGGTAATGTGTCAGGTAATCTATAAGCTCAAAACTTTAAACACATGGATTTTAGACTCTGCAACTAATGATTATGTTTGCCCCTTTCTTGAACTGTTTGATTCTTTTTATCCAGTTACCTCCCTCTGTGTTAGACTGCCAGATAAAAATTATGCGCCTGTAACCCATATTGGAACAGTCACTGTGAATCCACAGCTGGTGCTTGTAAATGTGTTCTATGTGCTTAGCTTTGCTTTTAACTTCATATCTCTGAGTCAACTAACCAAGTGTGAGTCCATTGCCATCATTTTTCGTTCTAACCTATGCTTGATACAGAATGTACAGACCAGGCAGATGATTGGTTCAGCTGAAGTGAACCAGGGTCTGTATCATCTCCATGGTCCTTACGAATCTCCCTCACCAACAGCTTCTCATATTTCTTCCACCACTATGCTTTGTGCAGTCTACAGATCAGCAGATTCAATGCTTTGGCATTCAAAGTTGGGACACATGTCAGCATCAAGAATAAAAGTAGTACAGAAATTAGAACCCTTAGTAGTTGTACCAGATAATGATCATAGCTGTGAAGTTTGTCCCCTTGCAAAACAAAAGCGGGCACGCTTTCCTATTTCATCTTCTGTTACCTATTCCCCCTTTCGTTTATACATATGGATACATGGGGACCTTATAAGTACTCCACAATATATAATCAAATATATTTTCTCACTGTTGTGGATGATTACTCCAGAATTTGTTGGCTTTATCTGCTGAAATCCAAATCAGAAGCAAGGTATATAATGCAAAGCTTTTATCAATCTGTTTCTGTACAATTTGATGCTAAGATAAAAAAATCATCAGAACTGACAATGGTCAGGAATTTAACATGCCTTCATTTTACTCAACACATGGCATTGTACATCAAACCAGTTGTGTAAATACACCTCAACAAAATGGTCTAGTAGAAAGAAAGCATCAACATATCTTATCAATTGCAAGAGCCCTCATGTTTCGGTCCAATCTTCCTTCTTCATACTGGGGATTCTATGTTCAGCACTCAGCCTATCTTATCAATCTTACTCCAACTCCAATCCTCAACAATTCAACTCCCTACTCGCTTCTTTACAAGTCAGTTCCTTGTTACATCAATCTTAAAATTTTTGGATGCCTAGCCTTTGGGAGTAACACTCAGTCACACATGGAGAAATTTGCTCCCAGGGCCAGAAAAAGTGTGTTCTTGGGATTATCATATACTACTAAGGGTTACATCCTTCAAGATCTTTAAACTAAAGATGTTTTTGTTTCCGAGGATGTTGTGTTTCATGAACAAGTGTTTCCATTTGCTTCTGATGCTGCAGTATCTTATCCTTCTTTTCCTTGTGTTGACACATCTCTTCCTACCTTGAGAACTCCTATTTTGATGTCTCGGCACATCCTCATTCTTCTCCTTCCTTTACTTCATGTAGCCCTTTATGCCCTGAGGAGCCTGCAACCTTGAGTACACCTTCACCTTCTTCCTCTTCAAAGCCTCAGTCTTCTTCACCTCCAACCTCCATTTCTTCATCTCCAGCTTCCATTACTCCCTCAGCATCTGAGTTTCCTCCCTGTGAATTGGTCATTGACTTGTCTATGCCATTTGCTCCTTCACAGCTTGAGCATTCAGTGTCAAAATAGACCCAAACGTACTAAAGCTGTGCCAGCATACATATAAGATTATTATTGTAATCAAGTCTGTACTTCTCCTTACTCTTTGCATCATTTTCTGTCTTATGATTATTTAGCGCATGAATACAAATCTTATGCTTTAGGTCTTGTTGCATATAGAGAGCCTAACAATTATGAAGAAGCATCTAATTCTCCTGAGTGGCAGGAGGCTATGAGTTGTGAACTTGTAGCTTTAGATGCCAACCAGATATGGAGACTAGTTCTCTTGCCTACAGGCAAGACACCAATTGGATGTAAATGGTTATGCAAAGTTAAACTAAAGCCTAATGAACAAGTAGAGAGGTACAAGGCCAGGCTTGTAGCAAAGGAGTACACTTAGTAGTATGGAATTGATTCTCAGGAGACTTTTTCCCCTGTGGTCAAAATGACCACAGTCAGATTGATCTTAGCATTGGCAGCCCAGTATCATTGGCACATCCATCAGCTTGATATCAACAATGCTTTTCTCCATGGAGACCTTCATGAAGACATTTACATGACACCACCTCCTGAGGTTGTTTTGCCTAAGCCTGGCTTGGTATGTAAACTTCAAAAATCCTTGTATGGCCTCAAACATGCTAGTAGAGAGTGGAATGCTACCTTGACCAAATTCTTGCTTCCTCATGGTTTTCAGCAGTCTAGATCTAATTATACACTGTTCTTCAAGTCTGTTGGTTCTTCTCTTCTTTGTTTATTAGTATATGTTGATGATATCATTGTCACTTGTGACAATGAGGGGGTCATTGCAGATGTAAAGAAGTCTTTACATGATGAGTTCATAATCAAAGACTTGGGCAGACTTAAGTATTTTCTTGGCATTGAGGTGGCCCAAGCAGAAGTAGAGATACACATTAATCAGAGGAAGTACACTATTGAGTTACTTGAACAGACAGGATTTTTGGATGCCAAACCAGCAAAAAGACCCATGGAGAGTCATGCTAGCTTAGCCAAGGATGATTCAGCTCTGCTTCCAGAAATGTCACAATACAGGAAATTGGTAGGAAAGCTCATTTATCTTACCATAACTAGGCCAGACATATCATTCTCTGTTCAAAAATTACGTCAGTTTTTAGACTGTCCCACAGAGAATCACTTAAAGGCAGGTCATAAGGTCTTGAGATATGTGAAAGAGATTGTTGGCCAGGTCCTGCTGTTTCCTAGAAGTGGAAAGCTTAGCCTTAAAGCTTTTGTTGATGCAAATTGGGGAGGTTGTAGTGGTACCAGGAGATCAGTCACAAGGTAGCTGTGTTTCTTGGAGATGCATTGCTGTCTTGGAAGGTTAAGAAGAAGACTACGGTTTCTAGATCTTCAGGTGAAGCTGAATATAGGGTTATGGCAATGGTGACTTATGAGATTGTGTGGCTGCTAGCTTTGTTGAGGGATTGAAGGTAAAAGAACAGACTCCAATAGAGGTATTCTGTGATTGTAAAAGTATGTACACATAGCTGAAAATCCTGTCTTTAATGAGCGTACTAAGCACATAGAAATTGATTACCATGTTGTTAGAGATAAGGTGCAAGAAGGGGTGTTGAATTTGATGCCCATTAGGACAGAATTGCAGATTGCTGATATGTTCACCAAGGCTCTTGACATTAGAAAGTTTAATCAGCTAGTATATACTCTTCGGTTGCATAATATCTACACCAAGCCTAGCTTGAGATGTTAGTGTATGTGCCCTAGGCCATGATTTGGATATTTATGTTATGCATTCATTATTAATAAAAGAGGTTTTATTATCATTATTGTTTGTTAGTATGTTACACAATTTTGATATATGTCCCTGATTCATTATTGTTATGGAGATAAAATAATTTATAATCAGTATGAGTATTGATTTGATAATCATGAGATGATTATGTGTATGGTGATACGAATCAATCTCATAGATACTTGTTAGAGAACAGTGTATTGGATAGACCCATCGTGAGATTGCTACATGGATTAGCGTCATAAGTAAATCTCATGATAGTCATGTTTTAATCCTTTGACTTGAGATTGTCATAGTTTCCAACATAAGGACTATTATATTTTGACATGATCAAACGTTATCCGTAACTGGATAATAATAAAGGTCATGATTGAATGTGATAGAAATTATGTAGAGGATATTGAACAATCAAGATAGAATTTGTCCCTCTTTTTGAGAGAGATATCTTTGGGCCCCTCGATTAGTGAGACTGTGAAATGCATGGCCGTGCTCAAATGAATTGATAGTGTGATCAATATCATTTGTTTTATCAGTCTACTTAGAGATCGAGTAATCATATGTTTGAACTATATAAGTATGACGCTGACCATGACTTATGTTCAAACTAGATATCGTGTGACAAAGGGATTAATGCATGTACTATTATTAGGCTAGTTGGACTTTACTCGTATTAATTGGGTAGTTGTAATGTCTTGCTAGAGTCCAATTATGACTTGTTGGTTTAATAGAGATTTAATCAACTGCCAATTAATATGGGCCTATCGGGTCACACACAAGAATGCGTATGGCTGAGATTAATAATATTAATAATATTAATATTAGATATTAATTATTATTATTATTATTATCGTTTTAATATTAATAATATTAATATTGGATATTAATTATTATTATTATTATTAATTTTGTTTTTATATATATTTATATCATCGGATAATAACAGAGAATCCATATCTGATATGGATTTTGATTGGTTTTATCTAATCCTAACAGAATCCGTATTTGGTGCGGATTATGATAGGTATTAACCAATCCGATCAGGAATCGGATTTTGATATCTATATATATGTACTGAGCATGGTGTATCTCGTACACCACACAACCAGTAGAAAACGAAAGGGCAAGAATCGTTTTTGTGAAAACCGAATTCTTCAGCCGCGCCGTTTGAAGAGCTAGCACTCCGGGCGGAAGCGTTCGTGTGGATACCGACAGAGGGTGATCGTATTTTCGCACCTCTTCCATCTGCAGATTTCGAATCTACGGAGGTACTTTTTGATTTCTTTTGTCGAATTAAACGAACAACATGGATCCTTGGTAGGAAATCAGAGATCAAGTTTTGTTTTCCGCTGCGCGTTTTTGCAGTGATCTCGGTTGATTTCCTCACATGAGAGGGGTGTTGAAGACAGTTGCATGGACAATAGCAAGCATGCAGCTGAAGGTGGTTGAACCATAAGTCATGATACGTGTCAAATTGGATGAGCGTTGGACCAATGCAAAAAATCAACGATTAAGATATTTAGAAGTTGCGTTTGTTTGTAGGACGGGAAAGACGCAGAGGGGCACATGGTGCCAACAAGAAAAACGGAGGGAGTGCTGCGTATGTGCGAAAGAAGGAAGAGGAGGAAGAAGTAGTTAGGCAGGAAGGCAGTTTAAATGTGTAAAAAGACAGTTGTACCCTTTTAGTCATGTTTTAAATTCAGTTACTAGAAGGACAATCTTGTAATTTCTCGCTGTGTTTCTTCTACATAGCGCAAGTGTGTAGCGGTGGTGACTGTAACTTGGAATTGGATTTTTCCAGCTATCAATTCTCTGAATTTTCTCCTTCTATTGCTCTATCTCTCGTTCTCATTTGATGTCTTAACTTGTTACTTTTCTTGTTGATTGTTAATTTGGTTGTGAATTGAGATTTTTCACAAGCCCAGCGGTCTTTTAGATTGGGTAAAATCTTACGTAGTGACCTACACAAGGTGTCCTCTGTAAACCAGGCATTCGGCCTAGCATAGAGGAACACCCACTCTGTGTGCGTTCTTGGAATCAAACTCTTGACCACTTGAAGAAAATTCCAACCTGAATACCACGTAGGATCCGCTATTTAACTTATTAAACAGGATGGCCTTTTCTAATTTGGTTCATGTGATCCCATTTTAGGCAGCTAATGTGATGAATTTAAATGTTAAACTTTTGACTATGTAAAAATTAATCATCCATATTTGTGCTGACATCCACTTTATATACTTACCCATTTGTTTTATCTTGGATGAAAAAAAAAATATACCCTGACTTCTAAGTCAACCACCGGCTCAGTCCCAAAAAGCTTCGTGGAGAATGTAAATTAGATCATTGAATGACTTAGTGTCGATAAGATTTCTTAGCTCAAACCTGCTCCACTATAAGGAGCTGACGGCAGGACCCAAACACCCACATTGCGGCTGCCAAGAATCAAACCGATAACTTTGAATACAACCTTCGATGTAATCTATCACCGACAACCTTATTTAAACAACTATTATCAACTAATGATCTAGTAAAACAATGACAAATAGGAAAATATCTAAAATGAAGGTGGTGATTGATCATGACAAATGAGCTAGTATATCTCTTACATTTAAGTCATTATCAAATAACTATATTTATACTTGTTAGATGAGCATTTTAAAATTTATCATACCATAGGTAGAGAGTTCTCTTCTCAAATCCATTATTGTAACTCATAGGTGATAATGTCCTTTGTTTTTCACTTACTGGGCAGGACTGAATATTTTAGGCTCTTGTTTCTTTTGTTGATGGAAGTTCAATAAGTTAGAAGGTTTGTGTATTTTGCATTGTTTTCTTTTACTAGTTTTGAAACTGTTTCTATATATATCTGTATCTGTATCTTTTTTTTCTTCTTTAATCTTGAGTTTGTCAATACATAAAGAAGACAAATCAAATATACGAATTACTAGATATGTAGCATATAAAGAGTAGAAAGATGTACAAAAAAAGGGTCAACATGGCAAACCACTTAAAATTTCCACTTAGTGAGCCAAGCTATATCAGGTACCACGACCTCATTGAAACCCAAAAATGACATATCTTTCTTGAGATATCTGCTCACGTATTTATTGATATTTCTCTAATAGATGTAGTGACGTAAGATGCCTTGCTGAAAATGAAACACTTCGTGATTTACCGAGTAGTTTTTAACTATAGTCTTTATATGTAAATTGTTCTAATACGTCTTTTTGTGAACTCTATTTCTTTTTATCTATCTTTGGTTTTCACTATATTATTTTAGATGTTGTAGACCATTTTCTCATCCTTCATATCTGGTATGCACATCCAACATCATAATTGTTCCCGATATCTCTTTATAGTCTTATAACACGTTTTTCTCTCTTTCAAATCATAACGTCACTTCATTTTGAGATAGGATCTCCTCATCCATTTTCTCTCAGCTCACACGACACGTGACAGCAGGATGAGATAGTGAGACTAGATGCGGGTGACGTGTCATGTGGTCATAAGTTAGGTGAGGGGATTGAAGGGCAGGAGATCTCATCTCCTTCATTTTTGACTTATTCAATCTATTTTTAGTCATAAAGCATTGACAGAGTAGACTCACGAAAACAGACTCTTGCACAAAGTGTAGAGTAAAACTACGTATATCAGATCACGAAGCGGTCCGGCATCTTTTCAGATCCTACGTAAACACAAGAGTGTAGTGCATCAAGAATGCTCTTTTTAAAGTGTTGACGAACTAAAAAAAAACTATAGGAAAATCCCGACGTGCATTCTCTTTGTCACTTATTTGTCCAAGACCATATCCATCGTATATATTCATTTCTTTTCTTCGCTTGTTTACCAAACGTATATCTATCATTTACATTCATTTATAATTTATTTTCCCGTTCAATATGCCCATATAGGTAATTTTTGTAGAGATTTATTTTGGTCAGCTAAAGGAATCTTTCACATTAACTCATCTAGGTGTTTTGTCTTTTGTTTTTAGATTAAACCAAAAACAGTTGGCTCTATACGTTTTATAGTAGTGGGAGCAGCAAAAGATAAACAACTAGCTATTATTTTTAAATTTAATCAAAAACAAATAGATATTTATGTTTTGTAGGAACAGGAGACAAATCCCAGAAACAGCATATTCGAACTGATATAGTATCATCAAGTCCAACTAAACATCAAATTTTTTTTTTTCTTCTCTACAACAATTCAACAACAACAATATTACCCCTTAGTCTTAGAGGCTCCCGCCTATATCGGGATATGGTAGACAGATATATGCAACCATATCCATATATTAGAAACATACCGAGATTGTTTCCTAATGGCCTATAATGAAAATTGCATCAAGATGTATATGCAAACTGTTAAGAGCACAGCCAATTTATTGAGTCATTTTGCGTTATTCTATCATATTATAAGAGCAAAGAAGAATGTGTCTTTAACTCCATTGAGAATAGAAATATCTAGAACAATCTAAAAACTTCAATTCCATTTATTTTCGTGATAATGATTATAATGTCATTTGTAAAGAAACCAATGACGTTATTTCCAACTCCATATGCTGTTCTATACTTTTCAATTCATCATACACACAGAAAAAATTTTACTTATCATCCAAACGTTGATCAAATTTTTCAATTAATATTAAACGTTCTGAAACTTCATTTGACAGACAAACGTGGCATAACTTGACTCAATTAACACTAGAAACCGGCTGATAACATGCTGCAGCCGGTTTCACTATATTTTACCGCCAAAACGAATTTCTCCTCCAAAATAATGTCTTCCCCTTCCCTCCCTCCTGCTGCAACTGGTTCCCTCTGATTTTTTTCCAAACATTAGCCCTCACTTCACAAAATCAAATCCTGGGTGTAGATTCCTAGCATGTCCACTGACGAGGGTAAGTTTAAAATGTTCCTGACAATGTTTGGGAGTTTAAAAATTGTATGCAAATGCGACTAGTCTTTTCGTTTTCTTGTTAGAATAGGGTTGGAGGATGCGGGTTCTTTCAATAGTTGGATGAACCAATGGATGAACGCACGTGTCAAATTATACCGGGGCTGCTAAAGAGGTGCGTAGATACAAGGATGCGATAAAGAATTGCGACATGAAGATACGTCATTTGGAGAGGAAAGCCGGATCCTGTTGTGGATTGTGATCCTTAGCTGGGTCATTTTGATCAATAAATTATCAATGTAGTGTGCATTTTTATTAGGTAGTTGTGATGTATGCGATTAGCTGAAATTTAAGTAATGTTTGCATATGTTTCTTAGATGTTGGTGGCTAAGCTTCCATGGCCAATCTGCCTTGTTTCTGTGCCTTGTGTGCTTGCTCCCTTGTTACAATGTTAGGGAATATAAACATAATTCAAAGTAAGAAAACATTACAAACAAGCAAATGATTCTTTCTGAAAATTAAGTCTACCAAAAGTGTTCACTTTGAGCACCAGTCAAAATACAATAAGCATTGTCCAATAGCCAGCAACACAGAACATCTAATCCAACAGACTCATATATGACCAATCCATTACAGTGTTAAACTAATGCACTATTGACAATGAAGGCCAAAAATAAAGACTACTGACATAGTCATGCTTGTGCATATAAACAAGCATCTCCAGCCAAAACAAATACAAAGTATGTGCATCCATAAATGAGGCCAGGTCTTTGGTTCTTCAACGAATGAACCTGGCGCAATTGGTATAGGCTGCGCAGTTGGTATGGCTGTCCACAACAAAAAAAAAATCATCAAATAAATAGACAAATAAGCATTAAATACTACAAATGAAATAAATGTCTCACCTCAGATGGCACACTTGACTGTGACCCTACACGAAGTCGGCAACTTCTCATGTTATGTCCGGATTGACATCAAATCTTACACGTTTAAAACTGCCCCTTCCTGCTACTCACCTGGCTCTAATTCTGTGACTGAAGAATACAAAAGAAGTGAAGTTCATATCATATAACTTTCAGTGAAAAACATAAGAAAACAACATATCTTTTACCTCAGTTGGGAGACATGTCTGTTCACCCAAAAGTGTTGGACAACTTCTCTTGTTGTGTCTGTCTGCTTGCATCCCCTGCACAATTGCAGTTGACCTACTATGTTCAATTTGTGCATCACAGTTGTTTTAGTTTTTTGAACCTTAATTAATTTATCCTCCCCGGCAGATCTCTTCCTCACCCTCTTTGGCCTTCCAGCTGGTCTTTCACTTGTGGAGGGACTATTGGATCCTGTTCTGCCTCAAGTAGTTGTTTCAAGCCCACACATGGGTGTATTGGCAACTCATACACTTTCATGTATGTTTTAACCCCATAACACTCATCCACATAGTCCATTGGGTCTTCTTATCATAGGCTATTGATGCACATGCGTGAGAGCATGGAATCCCAGTCGATTCACATTTTCTATACGTACAAGTATGCTCTTTCAAGTCTACACAAAAACTCCTGCCATCCCACTACTGACAATGAAACTTCTTATAGTCAGATTTGTACGGAATACTATCAGTAGCTGCATCAATCATCTTCTCTAACCTTGCACTTATCCTGGGACAAAATCTCATATCTGCCCACTTCTGTTGTATCCTCTCTCTGTTATCTTGAAACCTAACTATTTTATACTTTCTTATCCACTCAAACATAGACAGAATAAGCATTTGTCTAGCCTCAAGAAAGACTGCATTATGACTTTCACAAACATTGTTTAAAATCATATCACACTTTGCAATTGGGCTGAAGTGTGACCTACTCCATTGATTTGATGGTTGTCTTCTAACCACTTAGCTGCATCAGGATTCATCTTCTCAAGCTTCCTCATTGCGCACTTAAAACCAGCTATAGTTATTGTCATGGCAGCCTCATAAAATGTTTTTTTTTCAGAGGAATGTATTATACCCAGCAATAGCCCAGTTCCCATGCAAGTGTCTTGCACAAAACCGGTGATGTGCTTATAGAAGCAACTCCTCACATGCTTGGATCAGCCCTTTCTGCTTGTCTGATATAATAGTCCACTCATAATCACTCACCACCTTCAAATCTGTCCTTAAATTCCAAAGAAACCAGGCCCATGATTTCCTATTCTCACCCTCAACTGCTGCATGTGCTATAGGGTATAGGTTATTATTTGGGCAAATATCTACAGTAGTGAGCATCATTCTCCCGTACTTTGACTTTAGATGACAACCATCAATACCAAATATCCTCCTATTACCATTCAACATACCATGCTTCATTGCAGTAAAACTGCAATATAGCCTCTAGAATCTAGGTTGGTCCACCACAAGAGGTGTCTGTTTCTCTCAGTATCACATCTTCTTTCCTCACAGGAACTGAATCATTTGAGGGTGTGCTTGTCGTCAGACACATGGTTGCGCTGCGATCAGTCCTTTTCACTTCCTCAATATATGGCCATATTAGTTTATACTCATCCTCCTACATACCTATAATCAAATCCAATGCTTTTTCCTTGGCTCTAAAGCCTGACTCTACTCACATTGCACCTCAACTCCCTCATCACCTTCTGTCTGAAAGATGTCAAATTCGAATTTGGGTTTGTAGCAAACTCATCCACATATTTTTTTTTTCTGCAATCAGGCTTGATCTTACAGCTGTATTTCGAATAATACAGCTACAGGTATGCTTTGTGTTCATTGACCTAATCACATAACTTCAATGTCTCCTGTCAAAACCTAACCTCACAAACCATTCACAACCATCATTTTTACACTTAACACCACACCTGTCCTTGTCACTCTTAACTACAATGATTGGATTCCCCACATTTATTGAGTACATCTTCACCGCATCTTTGAAAGTTTGCACATCGGAAAACCTCAAACCACAAAAGAACTCAGGCTTCTTCATATCACGATTAGGATTAAACATCTCAATCGTAGGTTCACCCTCACCATAACTGTTAGCTATGTCCGGACCCCCTTCATCTGGTATGTAATTATCATTACGTACACCATCACCACAATCACTAACACATGCACCATCTCCACCATCCTCACCATCCCCACCCTCACTAAAACATACATCATCTCTACCATCTCCACTATCCCCACCCTGACTAACTAAAGAATCATCTTCTTCTTCATCCCTATTATATTCATTGAAGCTCATTTCTAAATCTATTAGTCCCTCAGCATTGTACTTAGACTCATCAAAATTATACCCTTCATCTTTCTCTACATTCACATCACCTTCACCACTATCCCCACCCTCCTCAGCATTGTACTCAGACTCATCAGATTCTCCCTCATCATCTTTTTGTACAGGTACATCACCTTCTGCCTTTGCACCACCATCAACCATTTCCTGCCCACCAGACTCCATGGCCAAGAGAAATTTACTAACCTGGTCCACCAATTGTTCCACATACAATTCAAGTATTCTTGATGCACGCATACAAGCCTTAGCTGCAAAGTATAATGCCCCATCATTTGATAATAGAACAAACTTGTGATCCTCAACCATATAGTACTTTTTCTTACAGACTACCCTATTTTCCTCACTCATTTGCTCCACGTACACTAATGATATATCATCCTCCTCCATATTATCATATATGAAACAATCACCCTCAGTATAGTTTGCTTTAGGCAAATGCAGCAACAGCCCCCCATAATGCATAATCAGTGTGAATTGCCCAGTATTTGGAGCTGTGAAGGCAAGAATTGTTCACAATCAAATGTGAAAACAATTTACAAACACAGACAATTGTTGAACAGAAAACAAAATACAATACAGCAGCGGGTATCACAAATGCAAAAGCCAAAACAAAACAAATTTGCTTAAGGAATAACTAGGCGTAACACAAAAATAATTATCCTCCACAAAACCTTCACATACAGTAGAGTAAAGAGACAACGTCATAAAGATCACTTCTTTTTATCATATTGGACAAAAAACACTGATTCTTTCTAAAAAAAACTTAGCAACAGTAGAAAAATTTAAACATTATCCCACAAATTGTTCGTATCATCCACATAATCCCTATGCATGCAAATGATTAGGGTCTACGGGTATTAATCCACCAGATTTCCAAGTCACAGGACATAATACATTGATTACATCTAAAAATCATATCAGAACGTGATCTTTAACACAAAAGTGAATTAAATCTTACCATAAATGGGATGAGGCTCATTCCATCTGTTAGGTAGCCTCAAACTCATTGCATCTATTAGGTAGCCTCAAACTCATTGCTTCCTATCTAAAACCCTCCAACACACACGTAATCAACGAGAAATTGGCAGAAGCTGCAGAAAATCTATGACCTAAGCACACAATCTACACATGCAATCTATAGAATCATAGGAAAGAGAGGGAACAATTGCAGGGTAGAAGGGGGAATAATTTCGTCTGTGTAAAAAGGGTAAATGGGTGGAAGGGCAGATAGTTTGGATATTTTACTGCCAATCCAAATAAATCAGGGGTAAAATCGGTAAATCATGCGGGTTAGAATCAATTTTGGGTCAGTCAATGGTTGCATTTAAAAAGTCAAAGGTTACAGCTGGTATTCTGGTGTTAATTGAGTCAAATTGGGCCACGTTTAGCTGTCAAATGAGATTTCAGAACGTTTAAATGTTAACTGGAAAATTTGACCAACGTTTGAGTGATAAGTGTAATTTTCTCCACTTCAAAGACTTGATTTCTCTATCATTTGAGCTTTATCATCTATCATATTCCCCCCCCCCCCCCAATTAACACAACACACATCTATCATATCATGTTTCTTACCTCTTGTCTTCCATGTTTATTGTCTTACACGTGAGCAATATTATATTCTAATTTTAATATCAAACATATAAATTTCTTCTTAATACAAGCACTAAATTAAAAATGGAGCTCGTAACTCCTCCTTTATCGAGTTTGTACCTGCTGATACCTTAAAATCGACCCAAGAAGAAGGTCTTTGAAATTTAATAAAATAATGTATAAGAAAACATTATATGGTACTAATAAGAACAAAATTTAGAAAATGCACTCCAGCAGCCGGGAAAAAAAGGTAAAAAACGGCCAAGGAAGATGCGGTTTCAGATGCATTAGCTTTTCGTTTGCATAAGGTCTGAAGAAGGAGTCATATCGATTGGCGATTTGATGTGTATAGAATTACTTTATATTTTTTTTCTAAAAAAAATGTTTTCGCAATTCGAATATATAACTTTAAGATCACGCAACAACAAATTTTAACATTTACTAACGTCTTAATAAAAAATCACTTTAACAGATAAAGACGGCATAAAAACTTTCCTTGTCCGACACAAAAATCTAGCTCCACGTTCATGCCCCGCTGTCTTTTATCCAAAACAATCTTTCCTTTACTTTATCCCACGCGCTTGTTACTAGCACCTTTTGCCTATCACGTGTTGATACGTTCTGATACGCGCGTGGTTTCTGAACTGTTGGTGACTTAATTCATTTTCACTCCGACTCCTCCTTCCACATCCTTCTTTTTCTTTATTTTTTTCTTATATTCTACGTACCGGTATAACCGAAGATTTATCTTTTCAATATTATCATTCATCTGATCTGGGATTTGTTTGTTTTCTTGTTTTCGAGAAATAATTGACGGCAAAATGAAGATTTTCGTCAAGACTCTGAAGGGCACCCACTTCGAAATTGAAGTGCAGCCTGAAGACCTGGTACTTTTGTTATCTAGTTTCATTCAATTTTTAAAATGTTCTTGGAGTTTTTTTTTTTTTAATTTGAAGTTTGATGGGTCGATTTCAAGCTTTTGATTTAGTTCGTCTTTTCTTCGGGAATTACAGTGACTGTTCCGAATTTGTGGTCGTTCGGAATCTTATCATCTTGATTTCGTGGATTATTTCTTTTCTTCTTTTTGTTTTTCTTTAATGAAATTGTTAGTTGATTTTAATCAGCCTTATGAATTGTGTAATTGTTAGTCCACATTGTTCTTTTTGTTCATTTATTTCTCTGTGTTTAATATTTATGCTTTATTTCAATTAAAGATCCACGTTTTTGCTTTTTGTGAAGTGGAGTTTTCAGTGAATGCTGCTCAGCCTTAAAAATCATGAATTTCCTCTAGGATTTATTTAGGAAGTTTTAACATTATTGTTCTGTGATGCAAATGTGTTATTTGATTCCTGGAGTCTTGGCAATTGAAAATGCATTGGCCTTGTCTTAAGTTGTATGGATTTAAGGAATGTATTTTTATATAATGGAATTGGGAGGAGTTTTGGCTCTTAATACTCCAATCGAGGATGTTTGCGGAGTTAGCTTCCTGGTTTACTGAACTCGAATGTATTTATTCAGGCTATTTATTCTGATGATCGGTAGTTTGGAGGATGTGTTCGTTTCTGATCACTTTATGGAGATAAATCTTTTGATAAATTCTCCCCTGAATTTCTGCTGAGGATGACTAATTGACATGATCACATTTGTTTCTTGTTTATACTTGTTGACCGTATGGAACTGATGCTTTTTAGATGTGAAAGGGTAGCTTTATCTGGTTTTTAATAACAAAATCATACTGTGCTAAAACATTCCTGAGTCAGTCAATTTGTTACTTAAGGTTGAGTGTGTGAGAACAGTAAAGCTCTAGTGTACCAGCTCTTAATTGAGTTCATGTGCTGAATTTCAACTGTAGCTCACTGGACTTTAATTGTACATGGTACATCTCTGTGCTGTTTGATTGAGATTAAGGGCTTTTTCTGTATTATACAAGCATAGGAATTTTCAGCGAGTATAGGAATTTTCAGCGAGCATCATACAAATATAGGACTTTTCAGTGAGGAATGATCGAGGGGTTTTACTGTGAAGTTGAAACCAAATGTGGAAAAGTCTGCATCCAAATTGTAACATATGATAAATGTTTCAGCTTTTGACTTGGTTGGTAAGAAAACATCTTCATGTTGTTATCTTTTATTTGGGACTGTTCAAAACTTCTTCATCCTTCTGCATCTCCCAAAGAAGCAGTATATGAAACTGTTGTCAAAGATTTATTTATCAATCAAATGCCGAGTCAAGTAATTCTGAGTGGTTTATCTGAGTATGAAACTACCGGTAGGCAAACGTTTTAGTGTTAATATCTGAGGCCAAGGCACTCTTGTGCATCTGTAGTAATGCTTAAGCACAGAACTTGTCGCAAAAGAAAAGGTGCCCAAGAATGGATATGGAAATTATATATAGATTACTCAGGATTGAAGGATGGATATGGAAATTTGGTGAACCAAAAGGGGGTTGAATTAGATAGAAAAATTTTTTCTTGGTGATGAATGTTGTCTTTTTGGTTCTCTTTAAGAGAGAATAGTGCTGAGAAATGGTCAGCAACATAGAAAATCCTAGTCATCAAGATGAATGTGCTTATTCCCCTTATTTGATTTCCTCCTATATTTAATTTTTGATTGCCCCCCACCCCCACCCCACGCCACCCATCCACTTCTAGTTCATCTGATATGTCTTATGATAAAGAAATTTCTGTTTAATTTCTAAAGCGTAAAGTAACTCTACATTGTGTGTATTTTTGTTCTGCTAAAAACGCGTAACATTCATACTTTTCTATAACATTCATACTTTTCTATATCCTTGCGCTTTTCTTTTTTAAGGTTGCTGATGTGAAGAAAAACATAGAAGCTGTTCAGGGTTCAGATGTCTATCCTGCTTCAAAGCAGATGCTCATCCATCAGGGTAAAGTTCTCAAAGATGAGACTACTTTGGAGCAAAACAAGGTTGCTGAAAATAGTTTTGTTGTCATGATGTTAACAAAGGTAATATAGTTCACATCTTACAACCTTAGCAATTGAGAGTTTAGATCGTTACATTTATCGACTTTTTTGTAGATCTGGTTACTTTAACTTACTGCTTCAACATTTTTGTCGAATATAATGATGTTTGCAACCTTCATTATGGGTACTGTGCGTTGGTTTGAGATTGCTTACATCCGACCTCTCCTTATCCCGCCACAGGCGAAAGCCTCTAAGTCAATAGAGAAATGTTGTTGTTATTATAATGTTTGCGAGCTCGCTCTTTGTATTGTGCTTTCTGTTTTATATTTGCACGGTCACTTGTCAAAGGCAGGTATCATGAATGACTTCAGCCACTTGTAAACCCATAATAACTGTTTAGTTCTTAATATGGCTATCAGTTTGTCAAATATCAAAAATAGAATTTCAGTCAATATTAATGACTGCTTTTTTTTTTGGTGGGGGGGGGGGGGGTGTCAACTGCCGGTATCCACACGAATGATTCCGCCCGGAGTGCTAGCTCTTGAAACGGCGGCTGAGAACTCTGTTTTCTCTAAAACGATTTTGTCTTTCGTTTTTTTGTTCTCTATTGTGTACGAGACACACCAGGATACACACACACACACACACACACACACACACACACACATATATATATATATGTATATATATATATCAAAATCCGATTACAGATCGGATTGATTAATGCCAATCATAGTTCGTATCAAATACGGATTCTGTTAGGATTAGATAAGACCAATCAAAATCCATATCAGATATGGATTCTATTGTTATTATCCGATCATCATCATCATCATCATTCGGACCTAGTATATCCCAACGATAGCAAACACTATCGTTAAGGTCCGGGGAGGGTAAGTGGTAGGCAGACAATACTGCTTCCAATGAGACACCCGGCTCTATATGTACCTGCATAAATGATATGATAATAGAGATATGTTGTTCTAGTGTGTTATTGAGGAAATTCAAGAAATACAAAGAAAGGACTTTCGATATTAAAATACACCTCACGTGTATATGTACATGCAATGTAAAAAACGGTATAACATACGCAACCAAGTGGAAAGTCAACCTAGAGCGTAGATAGTGTGTACGCTTATCTATGTCCCTAAATATACTTTAAAGTGTCCCTATATATGGCATATACCTCGTTAACCTTAATCTTATGTCTCCATGAACTCCTAGTAGACCATGTCCTCAGAGAGGTGCAAATCTAGTAAATCGTGCCTTATCTGCTCATCCTAAGTCAGTTTGGGCCTGTCTTTACTCATGTTCCCCTCTACAATGAGGCTTTCAATTGCTCTGACCGACGCTGTTGTCTGTCTCCACTTGAAATGCCCAAACCATCTCATTCTGCCCTCCCTTATCTTATCTGCTATACTAGTCACGCCTAACCTTTCTCGAAGCACCTCGTTTCTGATGCGGTCTAGCCTTGTATGCCCACTCATCCATCTTAGCATCTTCATCTCTGTCACTTCCATCTTCTGTAATTGTGACCTCTTGATGGCCCAGCAGTCTGTCTCATATAGCATTGCCGGTCGCACTGCCGCCCTATTAAAATTTTCCTTTAATTTAGTTGGGAAATTTTTGTCACACAGCACCCCTGAGGCCGCCCTCCATCTACACCAGCTTGCTTGAACTCGATGTGCTGCATCATTATCTATGTCGCCATTCTGCTGCACAAATGATCCTAGGTACTTAAACTTACTTACCTGTGGTACCACTTAACCATCTATGGTGAGCTGACTATCCTCACTATCTGCTACGCCGCTGAAGTCGCAGTGCAGATACTCGGTCTTAGAACAGCTAATCTTTAAGCCTTTTCTCTCTAAAACACCTCTCCACTGTTCTAGTCTCATACTAGTCTTATTATCCGATGATATAAGTATATATAAACAAACAATAACAATAATAATAATAATAACTAATATCTAATATTAATATTATCAATATCAGCCCATACGCATTCTTGTGTTTGACCCGATAGGCTCATATTAATTGGCAGTCGGTTGAATCTTCATTAAACCAACAAGTCGTAATTGGTCTCTACCAAGACATTACGACTACCCAATTAATACAAGTAAAGTTCAACTAGCCTAATAATAGTAAATGCATTAATCCTTTTGTCACACGATATTTAGTTTGAACATAAGTCATGGTCAGCGTCATACTTATATTGTTCAAACATATGATTACTCGATCTCTAAGTAGACTGATAAAACAAATGATATTGATCACACTATCAATTCATTTGAGCACGACCATGCATTTCACAGTCTCACTAATCGAGGGACCCAAAGATATCTCTCTCAAAAGGGAGGGACAAATTCTATCTTGTTTGTTCAATATCCTTTGAACCGGGGGTCTCACTGGAAGCAGACTCTCTATCCCTTGGGACAGAGGTATTGTCTGCCTACCACTTACCCTCCCCAGGTTTGCTGTCGTTGGGATATACTGGGTACGGATGATGATGATGATGATGATGATGTTGTTTGTTCAATATCCTACGTAATTTCTATCATACTCAATCATGACCTTTATTATTATCCAGTTGCGGATAACGTTAGATCATGTCAAAATATAATAGTCCTTATGTTGGAAACTATGACAATCTAAAGTCTAAGGATTAAAACATGACTATCATGAGATTTACTTATGACGCTAATCCATGTAGTAATCTCATGATGGGTCTATCCAATACACTGTTCTCTAACAAGTATCTATGAGATTGATTTGTATCACCATACACATAATCATCTCATGATGAAAATCAATACTCATACTGGTTATAAATTATTTTATCTCTATAACAATAATGAACCAGAGACATATATCATAATTGTGTAACATACTAACCAACAATAATGATAATAAAACCTCTTTATTAATAATACATGTATAACATAAAACATCCAAATCATGACCTATGACACATACACTAACACCATTTTCTACAGGTACTCTTGATGGGAGTTCTGTAATGGTTACTAATCTAACACTCACGAGTCACAACTGCCTTGCATGGAGCAAGACAGTTGAGATGTTTATCATGGATAGGGGGAAAGATGATTATCTCTACGGTAACATGCAAATCCCCTTACCCACTGATCCTAGTCATAGACTATGGAAAACTGAAAATGCTATGATTATGTCATGGTTAATCAGTTCCATGACTCCTGAAATAGGAAACAACTTCATTCTCTATTCTACTGCTGCTGAGATCTGGAAAGCAGCAAAAGAACTTTACTCACGGACTGACAATGTTGCCGAAATATATGAACTAGAAACTCAAGTAAATGAACTAAGGCAAGGTGAGATATCTGTGAGTACTTGCTATTCTCAACTGACTCTGTTGTGGCAACAGATTGATACATATGAAACCCACAAATGGGGTTTGCCTGCTGATGCTCTAGCATTTAAGAAATTCATCGAAACAAAAAGAGTCTTTAGGTTCTTACAGGGGTTGCATAAGGATTTTGACTTTGTGCGTAGCAGAGTACTAGGAACTAAATCATTTCCTACCTTAAACTCGGCCTTCTCTGAAGTTAAACTTGAAGAGTCTCGAATTCGTGTCATGATGAATAATACTACACAACATACTGAAAGTTCTGCTCTTTCTGTCCAAACCACTTTTGATGTTTCTAAATCTGTTCAGCCTGCTTCTGTCAATTCTGATCCTTCAGCATTAGCTATTTATAGAAATTCTGGTCAAGGTAGGAAACCTTATTGTAAATACTGTAAAAGACCAGGTCACACATGATAATTGTTACAGTAGATCTGATGTTAAGGTCCAAAGGCCTACAAAATACTTTGGGAACAACTGGCGAAATAACAGGTGGAAATCTTCCAGTAATGATAACTGGAGGAATAATGGATCTCAGGGATCTTTTTTTTGAGCTTATGGATCTCAGGGATCTATGGCTCAGATAGTAACACAAATGCAGAATGAGATGCATGGTGTTCAGAAGGAGGTGCATGGTGCTAATCCACCAATCCAGCAACAGATAGATGCTATTCTGAAGCTGCTTGAACAACAACAACTTGAAAAGACATCGGCTGGTTCAGTAGCAACAATGGCACATACAGGTAACCTTGGGGCATCTGAATACATCAATTGGATAATTGACTCAGGTGCGTCTGATCATATGACTCCAAATAAGGATATACTTACCAATTATGTTGAGTTTGTCTTACCAAAATATGTTGAAGTTGCTACTGGATTTAAAACGTATATACTTGGAAAAGGAGATGTTATAATAGATAAAGGAATAAAATTACTCAATGTACTGTATATTCCGAAATTACAGTTTTATTTGATTTCTGTTAGGAAATTTACTATGGATAATCAATGTGTTGCCTCCTTCTAACCCTCTGAAGTTCTATTTCAGGGAACTACTCAGGGGGAGAAGATTGACAGTGCTAGAATTCACAACGGGCTCTATTTTTTTGGAACTGCCTTAGGATCAAGGGAAAGTTGCAGTATTACTAAGCCTAGGGTAGATACTAGCTGTTTTACTAGTATCTCAAGCAACTATCTTTTGTTGTGGCATAAAAGACTAGGCCATCTTAGTTTTGGATATCTTAAGAAAATTATGCCTGATTTATTTTTGAATGTAGATTTATCATGTATTACTTGTGAAGTCTGTGAACTAGCTAAGCAGACTAAAGCTGTTTTTCCTGCTAAACAGTATGTTCCTTCACAAGCTTTTAACTTGATACATTCACATTCGTATATTTGGGGCCCTTCTAGGGTCAGCAATATAAATGGATCAAGGTGGTTTATTTCCTTTGTTGATGACCATACTAGAATAAATTGGGTATTTCTGATGAAACACAAATCTGATGCAGGAAAAATCATTCAGAATTTTATCACTTTTATTCAAACACAGTTTAATACTATTATTAAAACATTGAGAACTGACAATGGTATTGAATATCTTGGTAAAAATATCCAGTGTTTCCTCACTAATCTGGGTATTCATCATCAGACTTCTTGCACATACATCCCACAACAGAATGGGGTGACAGAAAGGAAGAATATACATTTGCTTGAAGTTGCTAGAGCAATTATGTTCACTCATAATGTGCCAAAGTTTTATTGGGGTGAAGCAGTTTTAGCCGCTACCTATCTTATTAACAGATTACCTCTAGGGTACTGTCTTTTCAAACTCCAGTTGATGTACTAAAAGAGTGTTATCCAAATTCTCATTTAATTTCTATATTACCAGTGAAAGTATTTGGAAGCTGTGCATTTGTTCTATTACCATCTCATATGCGGAGTAAGTTGGATGGCAGGGCTGTCAAGTGTATTTTTATTGGTTATTCCAACACCCAAAAAGGTTATAAATGTTATGATCTTCTTACTAGAAAGACTTATGCTACTATGAATGTTAAAATAGATGAACTTATTGCTTTCTACAAGAAGGATCATGTTCCTTTATATTCTTCTGATTATCAGAATTTCTGTAATATAATTGATATATCTTATGATACTAACTCACCTTCTGAATGCTCTCCTAGTAGCGATTTGGTCTCTCATGAAACTGCAGGTGCCATTGATGGCAGTCAGCCCAGAGTGGGTACAAATAAAACTATAACTAGAGTATATCAAAGGAAGAATTACAGACCATCTATGACACCTATAGCCGAGAAATCTGATAAGGTACAATCTTTATCTAAAGAGATCATTTCAGATGTGCAAGAACCTGAGACATTATGATCAAGTCTCCCAGCTGGAATCTCAGGTTCGGATTCTGATTCTAGTTATTTAGAATCTATGATTGATGACTCGCCAGTCGCTATTCGTAAAGGTATAAGGGAGTGCACTAAGCATTCCTTAAGTAAGTATGTTTCCTATGCTGCATTATCCCCATCATTCTATGTTTTCACATCTGCATTAGATACTAATCAGTTACCAAAGAATGTTTATGAAGCTTTAAGTAATCCATCCTGGGGCTCAGCAGTCAAGGATGAAATGCAGGCACTTATCAAAAATAGAACATGTGATTTAGTAAATCGAGATCCTTCTATGAAAATAGTTGGGTGTAAATGGGTTTTTTCTGTTAAGTATAATTCTGATGGGTCAGTTAGTAGACATAAGGCAAGACTAGTTGCAAAAGGCTTTACACAAACTCATGGTATTGATTATTTAGAAACTTTTGCTCCAGTAGCAAAGCTTAATACAGTTAGGATTATTTTTTCCATTGCTGTCAATTTAGATTGGAATATGATTCAACTAGATGTCAAGAATGCATTTTTAAATGGTGATCTACATGAAGATGTTTTTATGGAAATACCTCCAGGATTTGTAAACAAAGACAACTGTAATCAAGTTTGTAAATTAAGATAGTCCCTATATGGTTTAAAACAATCACCTAGAGAATGGTTTAAAAAGTTCACTAATGTAATTGTTAGTTATGGATTTGTTCAAACTCACAATGATCATACTCTTTTTATCAAAGGTTTTGGTACTGATAAACTGATAGTGTTAATTGTTTATGTTGACAATATTATTTTAACAGGAAATGATAATCACGGAATCAATAATGTTAAACAACAATTGAACACAATATTTGAACTTAAAGATTTGGGTCCAATTAAATATTTTCTTGGTATGGAGGTTGCAAGAAGTACACATGGTATAAGTATATTACAAAGAAAATATGTATTTGATTTGTTATCAGAAACTGGTATGCTTGGGTGCAAACCTATATCCACACCAGTTAATGCATGTGTTAAATCTGAATCTGAAGGTAGTGAATTATCTGATAAATTAAGTTCATGGTATGGCTTAGTAACTTAATCCCTCTATAGTTCCCACAACACTGTGCGTCGCCTTTGTTCTTATATAGGGGGACCACGACACTCTTTCTCCACTCATCTGACATCTTTCCTGTTTTGTAAATAAGGTTGAAGTTATGGGAGAGAGTAATCGACACTAGAATTAGGCGAGAAACTCAGGTTACGGTGAATCAATTTGGTTTTATGCCGGGAAGGTCAACTACGGAAGCAATACACATTCTTAGGAGATTAATGAAGAATTATAGAGAGAAGAAGCGCGATTTACATATGGTTTTCATCAATCTTGAAAAAGCGTATGATAGTGTGCCACATAGCCTGATCTGAGATAGTCTGGATGCAAGAGGGATCCCTATGAAGTATATAAACATAATTAGAGATATGTATGCTCGGACGAAAACAACCATTCGTATGCCTGTGGGGAATACGGACTTCTTTCCGGTGGAGATAGGCCTCCTTCAAGGGTCTGCATTGAGCCCATTTCTTTTTACAGTTGTCCTTGATGAGTTGTCAAAGCCGATACAGGAGACAGTTCCGTGGTGTATACTTTTTGCTGAAGATATTGTATTAGTCGCAGAGAATAGACATATCCTGAGTATGAGACTAGAGAAGTGGAGATGTGTTTTAGAGAGAAAAGGCTTACGGATTAGCCGTTCTAAGACCGAGTATCTGCACTGCGACTTCAGCGGCGTAACCGACAGTAAGAATAGACAGCTCACCATCGATGGTCAAGTGGTACTACAGGTAAGTAAGTTTAAGTACCTAGGATCATTTGTACAGCAGAATGGGGACATAGATAGTGATGTAGCACTTCGAGTTCAAGCAGGCTGGAGTAGATGGAGGGCGGTATCAGGGGTGCTGTGTGACAAGAATTTCTCAACTAAATTAAAGGAAAAATTTTATAGGGTGGCAGTGCGACCGACAATGATATATGGGACAGACTGCTGGGCCATCAAAAGGTCACAATTGCAGAAGATGGAAGTGACAGAGATAAAGATGTTGAGGTGGATGTGTGGGCATACAAGTCTAGACCGGATCAGAAACGAGGTGTTTCGAGAAAGGTTAGGCGTGCCTAGTATAGCAGATAAGATAAGAGAGGGAAGAATGAGATGGTTTGGGCATGTCAAACGGAGACAGACAACGGAGTCGGTCAGAGCAATTGAAAGGCTCAATGTAGAGGGGAACAGGAGTAAAGGCAGGCCCAAACTGACTTGGAATGAGCAGATGAGGCGCGGCCTACTAGATTTGCACCTCTCTGATGACATGGTCCAGGATAGGAGTTTATGGAGACATAAGATTAAGGTTAACGAGGTATAGGGCATATATAGGGACACCTTAGAGTATATTTAGGGACATAGATAGGCATAGACACTATCTACAGTTTAGGTTGACTGTGCACTTGTTTGCTTATGTTTTACTGTTGTTTTGCATTACATGTACATATACACGTTATGTGTATTTTAATATTGAAAGCCTCTTCTTTGTATTTCCTGAATTCCCTGACAAACACACTAGCACATCATATATCTCTATTATTATGTCATTTATGTAGGTACATATAGAGCCGGGGTCTCACTGGAAGCAGACTCTCTATCCCTTGGGACAGAGGTATTGTCTTCCTACCACTTACCTTCCCCAGACCCTAACGATAACTTTTGTTGTCGTTGGGATATACTGGGTAATGATGATGATGAAAAGCTTGTTGGAAAATTGATTTATTTGTCACATACTAGACCAGACATTTGTTATGCAGTTGGTTATGTTAGTCAATTTATGCATAATCCCACTGTTCATCATTTTAAATCTGCAATGAGAATTCTTAGATATCTCAAAAACGCTCCTGGACAAGGTTTATATTTCAGGAAGAATGAAGATAGGGGCCTAACTGTCTTTACCGACGCTGATTGGGGATCCTCAGTAGATATGCGGTCCACAACTGGTTATGGAACATGTTTATAGGGTAATCTTGTGATTTGGCGTAGTAAGAAACCATCTGTTGTTTCTAGGAGTAGTGCTGAAGCTGAATTAAGGGCACTTGCTTTAGGAATATGCGAAGGTCTATGGATTCATAGAGTACTAAAGGATTTGGGACAGACAATCACATTGCAAATCCAAATATATTGTGATAATATTTTAGCAAAACACATGATTGAAAATCCCATCCAACATGACAAGTCGAAGCACATTGAGATTGATCGACACTTCATTCGAGAGAAGATTGATGATCAAATTGTAAAAATTCAGCATATTGCTTCTAAGTGTCAGATTGCGGATATTTGGACTAAACCTGTAACAGTTAAGATATTTCATGAATTACTTAGCAAGCTTGGTTGTATTAGTATATACACCAATCTTGAGGGGAGTGTTGAAATATGTTTACATATTTCTTTTCTTATTACTGTTTATTGTTACCGTTAGAAGCTACTTGGATATTTAGTTTTAAATGTATATTTCCTTTTCTATTTTTGACCGTTACTTCCTTCCTCTATAAAAGGAAGTTTTGTTTTCTCTCTGTTGTAAGTTGAAGTATGATGAATAAAAACTGTGATCAATTTCTTCCCTTTATCTTACAATTTGTCTATAGATAGTCCCCGGAAGCCGACCCTACTTAGTGGAGAAAATGCTTGAGTGTTATTGTTGTTTCAGATAGTCCCTGGAATACTGTTGTATGCGCAGATTCAACTGATTCTGTAGGTGTTGACCATCATGGAGCAAAATTTGATGCCCTTCTCAGATCAACTTTTCGTCTCAATGGAGTTTTCATCACATGCTATTCACTCGCTCGCAACCAATTAGTGTAAAATATAAACAAAAAAAAAAAAAGATCTATATGCAAAGGAGGTTGACTTAAGAAAATGTGGACGAAACCTTTAGAAAGGATATGATGTTTTTGTGCATCGGGGATGGCATAGTTGGTAATAGAGCACAATCAGACATATTATGCATGCCACTGACTCCACATGTGGAAATAAGACATGTGTCCTTGTGGTGTAATCTTTATCTTTTTAAGGATATGAAGAAACATATCTGGGTGGCAAAATGGTTGGTTAACTAGTGTTAGACACTCGCTGATGTGTTAGAAGAATGACCTTTTTTATGGTTTCCGGCTCGCAAAGAATGATAAGACTGCTCTATTATCCTTCTCCTTCTTCCCTTTTCGAACAGGTATAAGAAAGCTACAATAAATATTATAAGAAAGGTAGGTATGAATGGGCGATGCAATTGCTTTTGTTTGGTCATCATTGTACTTTTGTTTGTCGGCTTTATGTTTCTGAAATGATTTTTTACATAGAATTCAAGCTTTCTGCAATGTTAGCAGAGTTATATGGTGTTTATCTTGCATAGATAGGCAAAGGAGTGAAAGCATGTATTTGATGAATTTATGGTGTTACTCGTATTTTGTTTTGCTTTTGATGAATTTGCTTTATTATAGAGTAAGAGTTCAGCTGGTGAAGGCTCAACTGCGCCTGCTGTTCCTACAACCAAGGTAATGGTTTATGACATCTTTTGTGCTTGTTATGTTGACCCCATCACTATGACTGAGACATCAAACTTTACTTTGGCTCCTGATCATATTGCTTTGTTGCTCGATAATTTTAGTTCTGAGGTTTCTCCATTGAAATTTGTTCTATTCTTTTTGAGTTTATTTTTCTGCATAAGCACTTATTTGGTAAGGTTACATCACTGTAATTCACCCTGAACTCTGCTGGACCACATCTTCCCAACTTCTTTACTTTCCTGGATTTTGAAGTGTCATTACAAGATTGATACCCCTCCTCATGGAAAAAGGAGAAGAAAACAAACAAGAGAAGTGTCAATAGAGCCTTTTAGCGCCCATTCACTTCATGTCCTAGGAAGGCTTATAAAAGTTCATGTCTAATCTGTGACACCTGGAGTGACAACCTCCAAGAAAATTTACAGTTGGGAATTCTGAAACTCTGTGCATATACTGTACCTCTATGTTACGTGCACGGTTCAGGGTTCTAGTCAGGGGGTCTAGATGCCACTTCCACACACACACTGGCCCAAGGTTCGCTCTCAACCAAGGAACCCAGCCAAGCCTGCCTAGCATGGCACGGCATTTCCTCTTCTTCTCTCTCAAAGAAAAAGAGACCTTAATTTGATAATTTTCTTGCTTGTCGATTTTTTCACCAGCATGTCTTTATTTAGGCTATCGACGGAAATTAAAAGGAAAATTCCTAACATGAACGAAAAGGAAAATTCCAAACATCTAGAGAAATCACTTAATACTGATTTTATTCTAAGGGAATCACTTAATAGTGATTTTTATTCTAAATCAAAAAGGAAAGTACAATCAACTAATAAAAAAAAACTTCCTAGCCTTCAAGCCTAAGTTCTCTTGGGCTTCAAGTTCTGCCCGTAACACTGCAAAATTTTGTGAAAGCTCCCTTGTTGTTAGCTTTATCCTCTTTGACAACATCACACTACAGGAGTTCTTGATCTGATTTTACTTTCCCCCCTGGATCTACCTTAAAATTCACCTTTCAGGTCTCTGTGATTTGTTGCTATTTTCATATTTTCATATATTTCTGTTAATTAATGGTTTTTTAAGGTCAAAGAAAAAGAAAATTAATAAAAGTAGGGCAGGGGGAGTTATTGTCATTTTTTTTGTGAGATTGCTCCAGTCTGCTCTTTTGAATGGATTGATTGGACCTTGTGATCAGTACGGAACACTTGTGTCAGATTTTCCAATCTATACAGATTTGCCTCCTCTGAGTTAATATTTTTAGCCGCTTCTGTGTTATATTTGCCTTTGGATGTGTAGCAAATGTTTCTTCTCTTGCAGGCACCGGAATCCAGTGCACCACCTCCTGCTGAAACTCCTGCACCATCCATCCCTCAAACTCCTGCCTTGTGGGTCTTTCTTCCCTGTTTGCTAGCTTACACAATATCTTCCTTTGCTGTTATATTTTGATAATTTCCTCACTTTCTTTCTTTTATTCCCCTTTTTCCTGGTTGGGGGATTGGTGAAAGGATTTAAACTTGGGATCCGGGAAGTTAATTATGTTCTTTCCCCTTGTAACTGCTGGCAGACCTGCATCTGTGACCGCAGCGGCTCCTATTCCTTCCCTCACTTCTGGGTGAGTGTTTTCTGCCTTCTACGAACTTTTCATGCTATGTTAACACCAAACTGATGATATATGTATCTGTAGGTCTGATGCTGATGTCTACGGCCAAGCTGCATCCAACCTGGTTGCTGGTAGCAATCTTGAGCAATCTATTCAGCAGATACTTGAAATGGGCGGAGGAACTTGGAACAGGGATATGGTTGTTAGAGCCTTGCGTGCTGCTTTCAACAATCCAGAGAGAGCGGTTGATTATTTGTATTCTGTAAGTGTCCCATTGTCACGCCTGTATAGTTCGTTCCGTGCAACTTGATATTGATTTCCCTTGAAGCGTTTGAATTTCCACCTTAAGAACTAAACTTGAATGTAACTCTGACAATATTTCTGTAGATTGATTGTTTTTGCTGTTGATTTGATAAACTGTGCATACTAAGATTGTCTTTTTCGAGTTCTTTTTGCATTTAAAAGAACCAAGGAATCAAAGTTTCTTTCTTTTCATTAAAAGTTGATAGAACACTTATGGTCATTCATCTATGTGTAATTTCGTTGAAGTCCCTTCCTGTAATAATAGGGGTGATGATCCCCCTGCTGGGTTGTTCAGCTTTCCATGCTGTCATGATTGTTGTTATCTAAGCTATTGATGTTGCATGCCTTTTGTAATTCAGGGTATCCCAGAGACAGCTGAACCTCCAGCCCTGACAGGGGTCCCACCCAGTGGGCAGGCCACAAATTTGCCAGGTCCAACGCAGCAGGCTCCACAACCTGCAGCAATTCCAGCGAGTGGACCAAATGCTAATCCATTGGATCTTTTTCCTCAGGTACATTATTCATTGTGTGTACTCGTGTGTGCTTTGTTTTGTTTTGTTTCTAGTTTTATATTTGGTTCATTCTTATGTCCAAGGGGGATTTCACTTTTAATTTTTTATTTCCCGTGGTAGGGTCTTCCGAACATGGGAGCAAACCCTGCTGGTGCAAATACATTAGATTTTCTACGCAACAGTCCGCAGGTATGCTTTTAACCTCTAACCTGGTTTTTCCTGCATTCTTCTCCCACCCCCTCACCCCGGGCAAATTACCTTTAGCGTGTTCTTTTATTCATGGACCGTCTTATTTCAGTTCCAAGCACTGCGAGCAATGGTACAGGCCAATCCTCAAATTTTGCAGGTTTTGTTCAGCTACACTACTACTATCGATGCTGGCTGTTTTTTTTAGGGGTCACGGATTTCCTCTGATCAATTATTCTTTTCATCGTTCTCTTTTACAGCCAATGCTTCAGGAACTGGGGAAGAAAAATCCTCACTTGACGAGACTAATTCAAGAGCATCAAGCTGATTTCCTTCGGCTGATAAATGAGCCTGTAGAAGGCGGGGAGGGGTATGGATATTGAAGTGCTTCCTAAATTTTGATAATAGCAGATATAATTCCAGTCCCAGCTCTAACACTTCCTTGTGATATTAGGAACATATTGGAGCAGCTTGCTGGTGCAGCACCACAGGCAGTTCAAGTGACACCAGAAGAACTTGAATCCATACAACGTGTGAGTATCTGGTTTATATAACGACTCTCTTGCTGTAATTTTTTAATTTCTATTCCTCCCCTTTCCTATCAAGAAAAATTAAAAAAAGGAGACCGGATTCCTGATGCACGGTATTTAAAAAGCATGTTTCTGCAAAATTTGCTCGGATGTAAGCATTTGGCATGCTTATGACACGATTTTAATCAACTTAACATTAACATTCTTTATGAGAAAGAATATTGCTGGTGGGTTGCTTCTACCTTGCGGGTACCAAAGTTCATTTAGTGCTACCCAGTGCACTGAAGCAACTTATAGTAAATAATGAAGTGTCTTTTTTCACGATTTCTAGCCAAGTTTGTTGACATATACATGCGAGGTCTCTGGCATGTTGTTTCAGATATCTGTGCAGAATTTTCTTACCGTGAAACATAAATAATTCATTGTAGTTAGGTGGGACAACGGGAAACCCCTGTGGGGGCGGTACTGCCCTTGTCCGCTATATTAATCTATGAAACTAGATGTTGTTACTCAAGTGAACCGTGGTCTGTCGTTATCTCCTTGCTGCCTTTGGAGGAACTAACATTTAGTTGTTTTGTACGCCTACTCCCCAGGCTACTAGTTGGGGCGGCAAGCTCAGTTTATTTTGCAATAGCTTAGGACCCTAGATCTGTGGTCATATAGGAGCACCTTTTATTAAAGGCTGACACTAGTTTAGAGTTCATGTTGTAAGCCATCTTTATCCATATTCTGTTTCGACTATGTCCTAGTCGATTGCATATTTTGTAAATCCGCTTTTTGGTTCATATATGAAATTTAACTTACAAAAAAAGGTTATTGCTTAACTTAAAAATGTTGATAGTGATCATTAATGAGGATTAGATGGGACTTTCCCATCTCTTGTTCTGGCATTTTCCAAGTTCAGTGAATCATAAGATCAGGTTAGATTAGAGGAGATCATGGTAGTCCAGCATTTATAAAGATACAACGTGTGGACATGAGACAATCCCATCATTTTATTCATTGGTGAAGTCCTGCCGTTGGGGTAATTGTCATATGATAGCTAAATAACTGATTATATGCTTGACTATCCATGATCTCTGAGGAGTTCTCTACAGGTTTAGTATATTGAACAGTTCAATATACTCATGATGTATATGTTTCTTGAGATTTTCTGTATCTTCGTCTAGATTTCTTCCATCTTTTGCTCACTATTCTATAGTTTTTTCTTTAGATACATAAAACATTTCAAGAAAAAGAAAGACGTGTACTCAAATAGTGAGCAAAAGGCATGATAAATTTCATAAGGAAACAAAGATAAAAAAAATACCTAATTTCATGACCACCACAACAATATTACCACATTGTCTTAGAGGGTCCTGTCTATGATGGAGTATGAGGGTCGGATATACGTAACCATACTCACACTCAGAGGATGTTTTGCGATGATCCATAATAAAATTGCGTCAAGCTGTGTCAATCAACTGTTTCTTCATAATATAAGAAGCGCAACCAATTTAGTGAATCATTTTGTTTTATTTCAACATATTCTAAAGTCAAGTAAGAGTGTCTCCTTGACTGTATTGGAAATGGAAACATCTCTTTACGAGTATATTAAATGGTTTGGCATGCTGCTCGCTTCCGTTTTGTGTTATTTATATAATGGGATTTGAGCTTTCATTTTATATTGTTAAATTCCAGCTAGAAGCTCTGGGGTTCGATAGACAAACAGTGTTGGAGGTATTCTTCGCCTGCAACAAGAACGAAGAGCTGGCTGCTAATTACCTCTTGGATCACAGCCATGAGTTTGATCAGGACGCCAATTAGAAAATTATTGGTGCAATATGTGTTTTCTTCACTTCTTTTCTTTCTTTTCTTTTTTTTTTCTTTCAAATTTATTTTCAGCCTCTAGTGGTTGCCGCGATATGCATGGGACTAAATTTACCTGTATGAATGTAATGACTTTAGACACCCGAATGTTCATCCTTTTTTTTTTCCAATTGTATTTGGAATTGTTTGTGAATGAATATTACATCAGATGTTGTTTTGTTGAATATTATAAATAGTGATACGTATCTAAAAGGTTGTAGCCTTACGTGGAATTTTTAGACAACCTTTTTATTTATGTGGGATATTTAGACACTTTTGTCGTGAATAATGAGAAATGTTTATCATACTTGTTTATTTGATCGATCAATTAAGACAACATAAAGAGAGTTTAGAATAATGGGATCAAAGGAAGATAGATAAATGAAAGGAAACGTTAAGATAATAGTATGCGATTAAACTATGGGCTTGTCTATAGTGTATTTTGTCTTTATCCAGGTATAAGTCATATATAGAGACGCTTTAGAGTATATTTAGGGACATAGATAGTCGTATACACAATTTACGCTTTCCATTTGGTGGCGTATATTATACCGTTGTTTTACATTACATGTATATGTACACGTGATGTGTATTTTAATATCGAAATTCTTTTCTATGTATTTTTTGAATTTTCTCACTCACACACTAGCACAGTATATCTCTATTATTATGTCATTTTTGCAGGTACATATAGAGCCGGGGGTCTTAGACTCTCTATCCCTTCGAATAGAGGTATTGTCTGTCTACCACTTACCCTCGTTCTGTACATATAGAGCCGGGGGTCTTAGACTCTCTATCCCTTGGAATAGAGGTATTGTCTGTCTACCACTTACCCTCCCCAGAACGATAGTTTTTGCTGTCGTTGGGATATACTGGGTCCGAATGATCATCATTGATTTGGTCGTGTTTCAATCTAGGGAGTAGGTATTTTAAGTGCCACGACTGCCTTCAATATAATATACTTCCAAGCGACTATGTTTGAGGAAATTTAAATCTTCACCTTTGTAATTGTTGTTATATCCGGCAAAAATAATAATAATAATAAATATTAAATAAATGTTTGTGTGCAAAAGCGTGTCGTGTAGGGTGTTAAAAAAGATTCTATTCTATCCTAAATTTAATCTAGTCAAACAATTTCCCTAATCATCTTTTAATCCACTCCAAATCTCTCATCTTCATAACTCCCTCTTCCTCTCCCTCTCTCTCATCATAAACGACCCCCACTCCCCTTTTTCCCATCTCACAATTTTTGTATACCACAAAGAAAGAAAAGGGAAGGATCAAGTTTTAGAGAGAAAAAAAGAGTAGTGTGGGAGGCTTTTGGATCAAACCAACACAAGGGTAGGAGGGAGTATCATCTCCGTCTCAACGTTCATTAGTCTCTACACATTTACGAGGTAGGTGCATACTATTTATTCCCTCAAAGTGGTATAAAGTTTCCATGCTCGAAACGGTATTTTATGAGTTTTATTGTTTGTTCTTTTATTTTGATTCGATCATGATCTTATTGATGTATATGATGCGTAGTGAATCTGTTTTAAAAATCTCATATTTATATATGTGTGTTGTTTGTAAATATAATGTTCTATGTAAAGTGATTAAGATGATGAGAGTTTAAGTCTCATTTGTCAATACAAAGCATTGCTTAATATATGGACCACTCTTTTGCAAATAGCAAATTCGTAATAAATGTTGAAGGACAATTCCTTTAAAGTACGTTTATGTAAATGAGGATTTTGAATACATATTTGAAAGATGAAACATGATTCTTTTGTGGACTTATGCTTTTAGGTCAACCGTATACTTCCGGAAACCCGCAATCTCTGCCCATCTAAATCTGAATCCTCTTCTCTTGGCGACCTGCGCTGATATTTAGGTCGGCAATTTTCATCTAGAGGAAGCCTGCTAAAGTCCAGCCGGTTGTGCAACCTTGACCTTGGATTGTAGAACTGTTGTAGGTGGCCGAGCTCAATTAGACGTCCGATCTCCTGGCCGAGTTGCCTACAGTCTTCTGTATCATGCCCAATATCATGATGATACAGGCAGTACAGTCGATGATTCCTTTTGTGGATTGGTCCTGTTAGGGGCTGAGAATCTTTTGCTAGACTCTTCCTCCTCATGTAGGAGAGAATATGAGCCTTTGAAGCCAGCAGAGAATTTCTTTCTTTTTCTCGGCCTCCCAACCGAATCTTAGCAGAGCGTCTTTCCTGTAGTTGAGCTCTGCCTTTATTGTCAACTTTGTTTGCCATGTTTGAATGACAGCAAATTCTTTTGTGTGCGTTTCAAGTGCTGGTGACTAGACATTTGTCCTGAACGTCTGGCCACAGTCATGGATCCACTATGGTGCTCAGTATGATACCCCAACCGAGTTGGAGAGTACTGATGTTTCCTTTGTGGTGACGAATCACTGGGATGGGGCCCACTGGGTCACGCCACAGGGGCTTTTTCCTTCATCTCTTTCACCACAGCCTGAAATACATCAGGATTTTGAGCCACATAGCGAATGGCTCGTAGGTGTTCTTCTCGTGAGAAAACAGCTGGGTCTGAGTATTCTGTTAGTTTCGGGGAACACTGTTCCTGTCATTGTTGAAGAAGCCATTGACGTCTTCTAGGGATCATAGGTTGCTAGGACCATTTCCCATATCTTTTATCCATTCCTTCAAACGATGAATGGGTATGACAATTGCCGAGAAAACCCTTGAAAGGCGGTATATGACAGAGAGTCAGTCACTGACACAGCTATGGTCTCAGACACTTGTCTAATCAGACTACGGCTCTGCAACAGACAAGATAGTTATCTCAGACAGGTCATAGTCCCATCATCGGGGCAGAGGGTCAAACCTCCTCCACTTTGTACATAAATACACCCCATCCAGACGGGGAAGGGGGATCCATCTTTGAAAACACTTCTGGAGCTTTCTCCTATGAACTCCATCTCGACCAACACCTAAAAAGCCAAACACTCAGAGAGATATTATTACAGGTTTTATCTAAACCTATATTCCAGCATAAACTGCTTTCTAAACACCCATAACTGACTTAAGCGTCGGAGGGTTTTTCCGGAGCAGCGCTCTGGGACCTCTAACGTTTTCTCTTCTTTCTCAGGTCCCGTAAATGGATAAGCGACGGAGAGTTAACAGCATATCACAAGGATCATCTCTGATCCACCCGGTGAGCATTTCTGGACTCATCATATGTTGTTTGTAAAACAACATTAACATGCTTTATTACTAGTTGTTACACCCTTCAGTCAATCCTTCATGATAAATATAACACGATAATATTATAATAATAATCACACATTTTACGTAAAACTACATAATGAACTAACAACTAACAACCCAATATCAGATCACATGAACTCATCAAGCACATAGTAAGATATACTATTACAAATTTTTAAGAATCGTCTAACAAATATATAAAACGTTATTAATATGTTAAAAGAAACATATGCTACAAAATAGTTACCGTGCAAACGTCAGTACTCAAAACAAGTGTGTGTTTGTATATGATTAATACAACAAGCAACTGTACATATAAGAATCAATAATCTGTTGAAAGCACCGATCTACTAGGTACAAAACAAATATGCCGCAAGGCTTCAGTAAGATGAATAAACATAACCTTACCTTAAAACGTTATGTGTAAACTAACTTCTTCAAAATCCCCATTATGAAATGCAAGCACAACTACAGTCTGTAATATTGTAGCACTGACTACTTCTGTAACCACTGTAACTCTATGGGTAAGTTACCCTACGGCAGATATGGAGACAGCTTGTCGTCCTTAGGTATATGATCATCATCTATCAATAAGATCGCTACTTAAATGTAACATCAAAGATTACATCTACATCATGACTTAAATCTAATATCATTGCTTAATTTCAATATCGTTACTTAAATCTAAAATTCATTACTCAAGTCTAAGTTATCTTTTAATTATAAGGTCAGGCTTAGAATATAATCATCTCTTACGGCTAAGATCAGTACTTATGTTTAAATCATCGTCTCAGATCAATTCTTAATCAAATTCGTCACTTATGTCTAAGATTGTGACTTACGGCTAAAATCGTAACTTAACTTCTAAGATCATGGCATAAATCTACGTTTCCTCCGTGGATCTAGACCCATGCTCTGATACCACCTGTATCGCTCCGCTCCCAAGTCCTAGCATCAAGAACAGTGCACCCGCTGTATCTCGGTAAGGAGAAGATAAGGCGTCGATACAAATCAACTATACATCATCATAATAACGTAACTCGATGTCAGCGGAAGTCATTACTAAAACCCTCGATAAAATAAGCATCATCATTAACACAATGTCTAAAAATTTCTAAATCATTACAATAGTCAAAGGTATGTAAACACTAATATCAAAAATACATAAACCTCGAATATCGAAATAACCGCCTCAACCAACCCTCGAAAGTCCCGTCTGAATATCATTAGCCTTGAAATCTCCTGTCTCGATCTTCCACGATATACTAATACCTGTGTAACTTCTCCTACCTTCAAAACTGGTGAGTGATGGTGTGAGTCAAATCAACAGGCTCAGTAAGCAACCTACATATACCTGTTATAGAAATCATACATGCAAAAGCAAATACAAATAACCTTTATAGTTAAGATACAAGTCCTTAGTCCACAAACAATTTCGCTCGATTATCTTTAACAGTTAAGACTACAAAAATAAATACAAAATAAATAATTCATCAACTCAATCTATCTTACCATGATGCATGATCTTCTCACATATGACATACACAACAAACAAATACTCACATAAACAAAGAAGAGGACAATGCATATCAACGAAGTAGATAAGCCACAGAAAGTAAGTAACTCCACTTAATAGTGCGCAACTTCATGATGCATGTCCAGCTATGTATGTCACACGCAACGAAACATGTCACACAGGATGTCGATATCTCCACCATGCAATGCATGAACTCATGTCCTACTGAGTGGCTGTGGGTCGTACCCACCCACAGTCACCATACTGAGTGTACGTGGCCACACCATCGTACACCATACTGAGCGCCCGTGACCCGTACATCACGACCCACCATAAATGAAATGCACGTTCTATGAATGCAAAAACCACATTGCCTGAGGCCCCTGGCCCATCCTCACCATCCTCCGGCACTCAAATCTAGATTCAAATATTTTTTAGTAATGATTAAACGTTCTTTGGCGTCAAATCTACTTTTCCACGGCTTGTATACATTTATCGAACATTTTCTATATTTTTTTATAATTATTACTATTTAAAATTAATTAAGTAACATTTTTATTATGTTCTGGGTCGAGGCCTGCCACCGCAACTGGCCCGTTGGCCATTCGGCCCGGCTCGACGGCCTGTCTGGCCCGAATCTCTTTTGTTTAATCTCATTTTCATTTCCATTCTCATTTATGTTCTTCTCATCATTCTTTAACCCAGTGCATCCACGCTATACATACACATAGTCCACATGTAGATACATATCTCACATATGCACACAATTCACATATATAGGAAATCCAATTGCAGATGTGCAACAAATAACACACTGATGCATGATAAACATAATGAGCACAAATATACCGCTTACATCTGATGCATGACAACATAACGGGCATAAATAGACTATTTACCTCTGATGCATGACAACATAACGAACATAAATAGACCACTTACCTTTGATCGATCACCTCCATAAACCATGCAACTTCTATACCAAATCAACATTGTGGTACACACCTACAACAGCAGTATTGTCCTGTACAAGTACATTTAAACATACATACATACATACATACATATATATACATATACACATATATACATATATATATATATACATATATATATATACATATATATATATATACATATATATATATATATCCCCACGCAGTATACCAACACCTATATTCATATGCATACAAAACAATTTCCTCCCTCAAAATCCATACCGATACGCTAATTTATTTTACGTAAAGTTATAACATATTCCAAAAAGGACAAAATATATTTTCTCCCACTGCCATATAAAAGCCTCGGATTTTATACATATATACAATGCAAAATTATGATTTCATATTCATAAGCATATTTTTCGGCTACACATATACAGAGTTGTAAAATACATATATTATATTCATAAAATTATTTATTATATACAAATATAAATGCCCACCGGACACTGTCCCCAACAGTACCACAATTTGTAACTCACAAGTTTACCTACACTCAATCGACTCAAATATGTCTTTACATAAATGTATTCATATACGGCAAGTCGTATTATAACTTTTATAATTTATAACTCTCAAATAATTGTAAAGTTTGTGCCATAGGGTCAAAAAAATGGAGGCCAAAGTCTCACTTGAAAGAATGGCAAATTTAATATCAGCTTTACAAGGAAGTTCACGTTTTCATATCCATATACACACTCAGGCCTACACCACACACACGTATACATATTCAATTCTAACCTGAAGATTCTAGTGCATTTTTCTTTCGATGCCTAGGGCCTCAGTTAAGGACTTGAAATTCTAAGTTTAAACATTAGGAGAAATGTTAATTATTTTGGTTTTGCTGCGAGTGTGGGAAGATTCATATAACCATTGCTGTTTATCATCCCTTACGATTTGAGCTATGTATGCATATGTATATATAAACGGAACATAGGTGCAACATGCAGCATATATTATTTACATATAAAAATCTTCAACAATCAAATATCACTAGCAGATATATTTGGCCACTATTCCTGGCAGCCCACCATCTTAATTTCGTAACAATTTACTTATTTTCCCTCAGTCTACATGTATATATATACATATATATTTGGCCACCCACATACACATATGTTTATTCATCTATATATTCACATATACTTATGCATAATCTAAAGATTTATACCCAGAATAAACGTGTAGGTTTTGCAAACACATAACAAGTACAGGTAGATTACTTACCTCTAATCTTCTATACTACACCAGAAATGGATTCAGAATGGGTTGCAAACAACTTTTTTTTCCTTCCTAAATGGGTCTCTTCGTGAGCTTTTGAAATGAAAGACAACAAATCTTTTTTCCCCTTGAGTTGATGCCTCGGCAGAAGGGAGAATAGGGTGGGATAATGGTTTCTTTTTTTTTCTTTTGTATTTAAAGAGAAAAGGGTTGCTGAAGGTGGAGAGGTGGAGAGAGATTTGGGGCAATATTGGAGGAGTGGGATAATGGGAGGTTCGACCAATCCCCCCAAAGAGCGGCTGCTATTCCGGTTTTTATTTTATTTTCTTTTAATTTTTGATTTTTTTCCATATGTGCAAATTAATCCTTACAAGAACGTTTTTTTATATAACACGGGCGTAACAGTAAACTTAATCAGCTTAAAGTAAGAAATCCATTAGATTGAAGCACAACAAAAATCAAAGCCAAAAAAGACGATTTGTCCCAAACCTTAAGCACGCAATAAACAGATAATTCATCAGGTCTGAAACTCTTCCAGCCAGAGAATCCTTCTTCCTGTCACAAGTCTAATCTCCCAACTCCTTCACCAAAACATAAAGCATAAGGGTATTATGGATAGATAATATCTGGTTAAATTTTACAGACACTTAAGACTTATACGGAGCTCCAAGTAGACAACCAAAATCACAGAAAAATTTTAGCAATTCAGGTCTGCATAGATAGAAGGTTGGGGGGGAAATAGAAAGAATGAAAACCCTTTTTCATTCAGTTAAGAGATAAAGATGCTGGATCCTTACTAATATAGCATGACTTTACATATAAAAAAACACATACCTCAAGTTTAGAACAATGCAAAGATATTACACCAGAAAGAACACACATACATATTTGCCCCCAGAACATGCACATAGGTTAAAATTCGAGCATTCAGGTGTATGTCGGTAGCAGACACACCTATTGTGACCCCAACAAACTGAAGATTTGAAGACTTGAATGAAATTGTTTTCTATTGATTTAATCGTTTACAACATATCCTTTCTTATAGTACAAAACTCGTATCTGATTTGAAAGCTAAGTAAATACACGATTTGATACACAATTGAAATGATTTGATTTGATTTAATTTCCTAGTTAACGCAAGGCTTGATTTGTGGAATTTATACTCCATTGACTCAATTTCTTGATTTCTGGTGACTGAGGATTTGATTGCTTTCTATCACTCCCTCTCAAGTTGATCAGTGGGATTTCCAGTGCTCAACTTGCACAAAGTTGCTTCGAACACTTGACCACTTACTGCTTTGGTAAGGATTTCTGCCAATTGGTCTTCTGACCGTACAAAAGGGACTTCGACTATTCCAACATCAAGCTTTTCTTCAATAAAATGTCTGTCTATCTCTATGTGTTTTGTCATGTTATGCTGAACTGGATTTTCAGAGAACCTGATTGCTGCCTGATTATCACACTTCAACTGGGCTGGTCTTTGTACTGGAAAACCCAACTCCTTTAGCAACTTGTCAATCCATAACACCTCCACAATGCCTTTGGAAATACCTCTGAATTCTACTTCTGTGCTTGATAAGGCCACTACCTTTTGCTTCTTGCTTCGTCAAGTAACAAGGTTGCCTCCCACCAGTGAGAAATACCCAGACGTTGACCTTCTATCATTCACATTTCCTGCCCAGACTGCATCAGTAAACACCTCTACATTTAGGTGTCCATGATTTTTATGCCAAATCCCTTTTTTTGGAGTTCTTTCTAGATATCTCAAGACTCGTATTACCGCTACCATGTGTTCTTCTTGGGGCTGATGCATGAACCACCCCGACTGCATAGGCTACGTCTGACCTTGTATGAGAAAGATAGATCAATTTTCCTACCAGCCTCTGATACTGTTCTTTATCCACACTAGACTCGCCCTTCTTGACCTGAAGTTTTTGGTTTACTGCCACAGGGGTTTCACTTGGCTTGCAGTCTATCATTCCTGTCTTAGTCAATAAGTCCAACATATACTTTCGCTGAGATATAAATAAACCTTTCTCCAAGCGATGACCTCTATGCCAATGAAATATTTTAGATCATCCAAGTCTTTCATTTCAAACTCAGAGAACAAACTGGTTTTGAGTCGATTCATTTCCTCTATATCATTCCCTGTAAAAACCATATCATCAACATAGATTATGAGACATGTAATTAAATCACCTCTTTGTTTTAGGAATAATGTGTGGTCCGCATTGCTCTACTTGTAACCATTCTGTTTCATGACAAGAGTGAATCTCCTAAACCAGACTCTTGGTGACTGTTTCAATCCGTAGAGTGCGTGTTTGAGTTTGCATACTTCATTCTTTCCAAAGTCATATGCAAAGCCAGGTGGTGCTTCCATATACACCTATTCACTTAGTTCACCGTGTAGAAATGCATTCTTAACATCGTACTGGTACAACAACCATGATTTGTTGACAGCAATAGAAAACAGGACTCTGATAGTATCAATTTTGGCAACCGGAGAGAAGGTCTCTGAGTAGTCGATTCCATATGTTTGTGTATATCTTTTCGCTACCAATCTGACCTTATATCGCTCAATGGTCCCATCTGCTTTATATTTCACCGTATACACCCACCGGCATCCAAAAGGTCGCTTTCCTCTGGGCAGTTCACACTTCTCCCATGTATCATTTTTCTGGAGCGCCGCCATCTCGACCTACATTGCCTCTCTCCACTCCCTCTGCTGAAGCGCTTCACCTACACTTCGTGGAGGTTTCTCAATACTGAGTCTCAACCATATGAAAGAAGTGTATGAATTTGGTTGAGACCTCTGACTTGTGCTTTAAGAAATATATCCAGATCATTCTGGAATAGTCATCAACAAACATCACAAAGTACCAGAAACCCTATGGAGTAGGAGACGGGGCGGGTCCCCATACATCAGAATGTATTAAGGAAAAACATTGATCAACGCGAGTATTATTAGGGCGAAAGTACCCTTATGATGTTTGGCTAGAATACAAGTATCACACGTAGGCAGTTCACTAGACTGTGTAAACAATGAAGGAAATAAAGACGGAGATACCCAAAGGAAGGGTGACCCAATCGACGGTGCCACGACTACAGTTGTCTATCAGCTGTCCGGTGTGCAAGCATGGACCAGCCCTGTTGAGCAACCTCCTCCATATAGTATAGGCCATTGCTTTCAGTGCCACACCCAATGATCTCCCTCGTATGAATATCCTGCAAGTGGTAAAAATCTGGGTACATTAGAGCTATGCAGTTAAATTGTTTGATGAGTTGGTTGAGAGACAACAATTTAGTAGAAATGCTAGGAATATAAAGACAATTATTAAGGTGTAGGTTTAGAGAGATCTCTATGGTGCTGCTACCATGAAATGGAATTAATTGACCACTTGCGGTTTCAATATGTGTTTTAGGGACTTTGGTGGTAGAAAACGAGAAAAGTCTTTGGGGTCAAAGGTCATAGTGTCAGTTGCACCGCATTCTAGGATCTATCGGGTATGGATAATTGACTGTTGGGTTGAATTTTTCAGATTCAATAAACTAGAGGGTCTTTTTTGAGAATTAGAAGGAACGGGGGTTTTTGGTAAATACAAGGGGCAGGGACCAAGTCAGGTGACGGAAGGGCATTTTGGTTAGGGTGTGTTTCGTGGCTTTGTTGGCTGGGGAGGGTATTTGCGGAAGTTTAGCAATACTAGGGCGTAGGGGTAAATAGGGAAAGAAGTGTAAGGGTTGGAGCTTTTTAAGGCTCCAACCCTACCTGTTTCAGACGTGGGTGCAGTCTCCCCCTTGCTTTGGCTGCCGCTGCTTCTTCTTCCTTCTGCGTCTTCCTCCCCCATCTTCTGTCCCTCGAATTTTCCTCCATTTCCATCTGTACTGGAGCCAACTCCGCCATTGTTGGTACCTACAGCCATGGCTCCCCGTCCCACTACATCAGTGCCCTTTCATTCTCCTTGTTTGCCCCACTACTCTAGGTAACCTACAAGCTCGAAGCACTCTTTTTTGGTGTGCTTTCGCTTGCCACAGTGGGTACAAACTAGCTTGCTCTTATCTTCACCTCCACATGATGATTTCTGTGAGCGTGGTGGAAAGGTCTCAGTTTTCTGGCCATCGTTGCCCTGAGCACGTAATCCAGCCCCTATACCCTGTGATGAGTCTTCATACTCTGAGGGGCTACCTTTAATGATCTGCATGCGAGCCTCCTCTCTTCTGATGGCTGAATAAGCTGCTTTGGGTGAAGGCAGGGGCTCCCTTTTCTGAATGTCCCTCTTGATGGCCTCAAATCTTTCATCTGCTTCCATCAATAGCTAGAACAGTCTCTGTTCCTGTACTTTGTTGTTATAAACTGCGATGTCCTCCGCATCCTTCATGGGATTCGGTTCTCTTCTGTCAATTTCCATCCAGATGCTGTATAGCATGTTCCATAGATCTTCTGGACTACTATTTCCTATCTTAATAGAGTTGGCCCGTTTATGCAGGTCAAACACCTGTAATGAGTCCATTCCGGTGCCATATGTGACTTCCAGGCCATCCCACATGGCCTTCGCAGTGGGGTATTGTGATACATTACTTACCAGATTTGGCTCAATATTTTGTATGAGCCATGTGAACATGCAGTGGTCGTTTGTCTTCCACTGTGAATAACCAGGGTCTGTGGCCGCCGGAGGAGGAGGTACACCTGTGAGGTGCTGACTCCGGCCTCTCCCCCTGAGAACATTTCTGATTAGCGTGGCCCACAGCTGATAATTGTCGCTGTTTAATTTGATGCCAATAGACAGATTGTCTAAATTGGCCGTTGGAATTCGTAACTTAAGGCCACTCAGTAAATTAATGAGTTGAATGGCTAATTCACTGTTCTCTGGTTAATTTTCTTCGCTACCTGACATTTTTCTTTTGGTTTATTGCAGGTTTGAGGCTGCATGATCTTGGCTGAGGTTTGAGAGGGGTATCTCAGGAACGATGATAACACAGTTCTGAGTTCATGATCACAACAAGCTATTCGTGTGATAGGATTTGAGTTTTGGTTTTTTGTTCATGCTCTAATACCATGAAGATTTGAAGATTTCAATGAAATTGTTTTCCATTGATTTAATCATTTACAACATATCCTTTCTTATAATACAACACCCGTATCTAATTTTAGAAGCTAAGTAAATACACGATTTGATACACACTTTACATGATTTGATTTGATTTAATTTCCTACCTAACATAAGGCTTGATTTGTGGAATTTATACTCCATCGACTCCACTGCTTGATTTCCGGTGACTGAGGATTTGATTGCTTTCTATCACAAACATAATATAAAAAGTGAAAATGTGAATTGGAAAGGGGAAATGTAAAAGTCTTGTTAGGTAGAAATACACTTTCGTTTGGCATAAATAGCGGCGCCCGAAGCGTTGACAAGCATTATCTCAAGCTCTCATACCCATTAAGTTTAAAATCCAATAGAGATGCCAAAAGACTAAGTGAGAGGTATTTTCATATATCAAGCCACTATTTTTCCATGCCTAATAGTCATATCAATACCACTGATGGTGTTCGTGTTTATGCACTCACTTAGAAGAAAATATGAAGATTGGATAACAGTTTTGTTCAACTAACCCCTCAATCCTCATTACCCGCCTAGTTGCAAAAGGAGGTCGCACCTGTCAAGTCAACCTCATTTTTTTTCTCTGTACACACAAGCGGCAATCTGTTGGGAATATCCCATCCCACCCAGTAGACTGAGCAGCACAAATATGGCTTTTTGAACTGGGCTACGTAAAAGGACATGCTTCTGTCCTCTGCGTCGACTTCACTACCTCACATCTTTGACATGTCTTTGTTTATATGATAGGTAGGTTATACATACTACGGGAGTGTGTGCATATATAGTGTTTTAGAAAAAAAAAAAAGTAACACTAATTTAATCCTCAATTTTAGGAAATTTTTGTTAGAAGATGGACACAATATAGGATTAGAACTTGAAGAAAGTCGATGGCTTAAGCCGTGTATTTACACTATACATAAGTAATATTCGCCCCACTAGTTGCTGCAGGGTTGTAAACAAATTCCCTCATGGGATACAACACTCAAACAACAAGAAGAAGAATATATGATGCTTGATCTTGAACAAGGAATTGGAATGTCTTGAAATATGTTAAACATGCCTTGTTATAGGCATTTTAACTTCATCTCAGACGTTCAAACCGTCCTTGGGTGGTTGGAACATATCCCTTTGTGCATAAGTTGCAACTTTAGATGAAAATTCACACTTGTTGGGCACATCAATCGATTGATGTGATGGATTGATGTGACATCAATCGATCAATGTCTCACAGTGAGCTCCAACTTTTCATCCAAGCTACATCGTTCGATCGACGTCTCATAGTATGCTCCAGCTTTTCAACCAAGCTACTTCGATCAATATATGTATCGATCGAAGTCACATCGATCGATCTATATTGGATAGTGTATTTCAACTTTGCACTCAGGGTAAAAGTATCTTTCGATTGATGACATTTCATTCGCCTAAAAGTATCTTTCGATTTGAACCTCTTATTAGTATAATACTTCAAAGATCTAACGAAATCTTGATAGCTTAAAAGCCTTGAAGCAGATTCCTATGTGCTAGAACCGCAAATATTATACACATGAAACCATATTCTCCATAGAAGTTCATCTTAAACTGCACTTTATGGTCTTGTGCTTCCCCTAGTATCCATGAACATTTCAAGATCATTGCTTGTCGAAGCGGCACCACTTCCCATGTTCATATAGGTGAAGATTAAGATAGTTCCTCTTAATCCTTCATTAAGAGTTCTTTAACACTCACCCTCCTTTAACACTAATATTCCAATTCTTTAAAGATCAATACAGTGTGATTGATTATTTAAAGATCAATCTTAGTGATATAATCCCTCATTTTATGACTTGTTGTTACCCATTGAACCTTTAACTAGTGGTATGCTAGGAAAGGTTCGGTTTCCGTCACAAGTGAACTTATACCATACGTCTCAATCTCATCCCTAAAGATGTACTTTCTACCAAGTCTTTTGTAAGGCTCTTTGTCAATGAATCCGCTAGGTTATTGCAGGATATGACGTATGCAATGGCTATTACGCCATCCGTTATTAATTGCCTTACATAATCATGCCTAAGGCTGACATGTCTAGATTTTCCATTATAGATTTTACTATAAGCTCTAGAAATCGTTACTTGGCTATCACAATGTAAGGAAATGGCTGGCATCGGTTGTGGCCACAACTCTATATCCAATAATAAATTTCTCAGTCATTCCGCTTTCTTATCTGTAGACCCCAATGCTATGAATTTGGATTCCATTGTGGAATGAGTTATGCATGCCTGTTTCCTTGAAGCCCAAGAAACCGCACCATCACCCAACGTAAACACCCATTGTTACGCCCTTAAAAATTTTGTTACCTCGATACGTGTTGCTTATCGTGATTACATACGTGTAAATTTTATGCTTGTAGTAAAAAATACGAGATATCGAAATGCGACGAAATTCGTTAACAAACGTTGTGATTTTGTGATAATATTTAAAACGATTCGAATATGTAACAACTTAAATATTAGGATAAATTGAACCAAAATAAAACACATGACACAAGAATTTTGGGTATTTAAATAAAAAGAAAAAAGAGAGCAAGACATGGCTAGATGTTTTTGACAATAGAAAAAATTATATAATAAGTAGGTATAGTAATATTTCGGGCGGTCACGGTTAATAAGAAGAAGAAGAAATTTTGATTAGAATAATATCCCAACAAAATACCAAGTGTAAAAAGCAAGTGATAAAATTTCTCCCATTCTACCTACTCTCACTTCCAATTTTCAGCCAGGACATAAAACAAGAAGAAGAAGATTTTTCTTCCACAAAAAAACCCCATCATTCCATTCACCAAAAAGCTTTCCACATTCTTACACCACTCTTACACCACTCTTACACCAATCAACAAACCACACCAACTCTTTCCCTCACCCTACGTAACCGGCCAAACCAAGGCCAAGGAGGGAAGAAGACTTCTTTTCCTTTAACCAACCCTTCACTCCTTCAACTTACAAGACCTTCTCCCACCTTCTCCCATCTTCTCCTTTCAAATCCCTCAATTCCATGATTTCATTTTCCACTCCCAATAACCCCAAAAATTTCCGCCAACTCAATGGAAAAGAGAGAAAACTCTATTCCTTCTCATTTCCTACACTTAGCAAATACTTCATCTTTCAAAACACTCATTTCTTCCTTTTTTTCAAAACACTCATTTCTCTTTCCTTCTCCACACAAGAAACAAATCTTCCATTTCCCCTCATTTCTTCCTTTGGCTGAGAATTCTATAAGGCTAGCACAAAAAGAAATTTTATTCTCTTCATCTCCTACATTCATCCAAAACACTAGCCATAACATCCTCCTTCATCCCAAGCACTAAGGAGATCAAGTATAATTGAGCTAAGAACCAAGGATTAATAAGGTAAGAACATCATCTATGTTAGGTTATTCTTCTTCCATTTCTCCATTTTCATGGTTACACACTAACCCTCAATTTTCTTGCTCTAAACCGTGGCTGCCAAAGGGGATAGAGAAGAAAGTTTTCTTCAAGCCAAGTGAAGCAATCTTCACGTTTATTTAAAGATTAAGTGATAAAGGCAAGTGCTCTTCCTAGATCCTTTATGGATTTTCAAAGATCTATGTATATATATTCATATAAAGTTGGATCATTCATGATATATGTTCAAGGATTTTGTATCAAAAATATGTACAAGCTATATCTAGTGTAAAAATGATGGCATATTTATAGATATATATACACGGCCTACATGGGTGAAAATGAGCACATATGTATAAATAAACTGAAATGAACACTCTTATGTGATATATATAAAAGTTAAAGAAAGCAAATGAAGATACATGATATATTATAAAAGGGTACTAAGAAGACATTTTTATGCATCTGTTCATATGTTTTTCATGAAGATCAACACTTATGTGTTTCTGTATGATTTTGATTTTCATGAACTTTTGTGTTCTTTACTAGCATACATAGGTGCAACATCACACAAAATCTCATCTTTGTAACCACATCGAAAAAGATAGCAAAACTTGTTTAGAAACACTTAACTCACTACAATCATTTAACTAAGATAGTCTATAGTGGTGGGGGTGATCAATCAAGGTAAATTCAAGTTTTCTAACAAGTTCTACGCTAGCAACATTGGCACATGATCCACTATCAATAATTAAAGTGCAACACTTACCTTTTACCGTGCAGTGGATGTGGAAGATGTTTTCTTGTTGTAGGGCTTTGTAGCGCCCCGACCCGGACAGCGGAATCCGAACCGGTGCACCCGTCGTAGCTTACTGAGAAGACTACAAGACGTCTCATCTCTCGAATACACATCACTAATGACGTCAGAGAAATAAGTGCGGAAACACGTGTCTCACAAATCTAAACCATCAAATTTGAACCTCAACGTATAAAGTAATTACAAAAGAGTATCATGAAAACCAATTAAATTCTCAAACGAAGGAAAGAAACTGGAACAAATGGCAACAACCTCAATTATCTCCCAATATGTCTCTAAGTATCCCATTCAGCCCACTCGCCATCGTCTTCTATGAAAATCATATCGTAGCTAGGCTCATCTGCAATGGCCAAGGTAGTACCCTTAGCGAAAAACGCTAGCAAGTAACCCGCTTATAAGACATACGGGATCAACACATGGCAAGACATGAGTAATACATAATTCAAGGGAAATGGGGCACATGTCTTGTATACTTTCAAGAGCATAAAATTAACAATACAAAACATAAAACAGTAATTCATAACCATTAACAATTAATGATCATTCAAGTCACATAGCAATCATCCCAACTGACTCACGTGATGCATGACAAAATATGCACTACACTACACAGTCACAAATGCATGAGCAATTCCTTTTCAAAACAGTGCAATGCATGTCACAATGTCCGGTCACATAACTTTATACCCTGTAATGCACCTCGGCTTATATTTCCATCCCGATTAACATTACAGACAACTTTATACCCCGTAACGCACCACGGCTTATATTTCCATCCCGTGTAACGTTACAGACAACTGTATACCCTGTAATGCACCTCGGCTTATATTTCCATCCCGATTAACATTACATACAATTTTATACCCTGTAACACACCACGGCTTATATTTCCATCCCGTGTAACGTTACAGCCAATTTCGCAAACCTGTGCCGAAGCACAGCTCTTTTCAAAACAACATGCAAATGCAAGTGCCATGATGCAAGACTCCTCAATTTCAATCACATTCTTCGTTCACATAAATTCAATGCACATTCGGTATCAATCAATCACTCAAGATTCCCCTTACTTACACATTCAGGCTTATACTTCAAGCTAGGTCATAAACACTTAACCTTGATTCTAAAACTCACAAACTAATGTGAGAACCCCCAAATTCCTCCGTTGAACTCTATAAAACCTCAAACATTCATTACCTAACCCTCTTAGGTCATTCACGTTGAAATCAGATTCGAATACCCTTCAAATTCTCCAAATTTGATTCACCATCTTAAATCAAGTTCCCAAGACTTAGGCTAACCTCAATCAGGTCTTAAGAAGTCTCTAAGGTCACCCAAAAGGTCCCTTAGCTTCCCTCTTTCTTCCCTTATTTTTCCACCAATCTGATGGACATCATACCCTCACATCGATCGATCGATGTGACTTCATACCCTCACATCAATCGATCGATGTCCATCAGAGAACATCGATCTCTCAACCCTTTTCCACATCGATCGATCGAAGTCTGACTGAGACACATCGATCTCTTCCTTCCTATACATCGATCGATCGATGTCTGTCTGAGACACATCGATCTCTCAACTCCCTCTACATCGATCGATCGATGTACTATGAACTCTGACATCGATCGATCGATGTAAGCGTTTCTCCAAAACTTCTTCTACGAATTTCTACAGGTCTCAACCAACGTTTCCAATCTTCATCCAACCAATCCAAGCCTAAACTTCACTAACAATCCATTTTTAATTCATCCAAAGACATCACCTTTAACGTACCACACACGAATTCAATCCTAAAACTTAAGCCTTTACAAAATCAACCCGAAATATCACCCTTATCCCTCTCCCAACCCTCCATCCGAAAATTGCACAAAATAGGGTTCTTGGGATTGGGTTTTGCATGATCTCACATATTTAAACAACAACCACAATGATTTGAACATATAATGGCCAAAATCCGAAACCAAAACACATAAATCACATATAGAATTCACGGAAAGAAACTACTGTATGGTGATCCAATTTGATATCAAAATAGGCCTTTTTCGTTCACAAATCGTAAGAACTTATAAGAAGGTTACTTTCCTTTGATTACTCGAAAACGGATTAGAAAACGAACGAAGATTGGATGGTAGATCTTGAGAAAGCCCTTGCCTAGGGTTCCAAGAAGTGAAGTCGCCTATAGGATGGAGAGGGCGTCGGTTTTCTCTGCGTAATGAGAAAACTGACGTTCTGTCAGTATTTATATGGACAGGGGAAAATTTGGAGTTTCGAAATGATATCCTATTATCTTATTTATCTTAAAGGATAAATTTTCAATATTCAATTCTAAATTAAATAGTAATTAATTCTAAAATTTAATCTTCTCAATTAATTCCAATTAATTCTATTACTTACTTCTTTATTCATTGCTATTATTGATCATCAATCCCAATTAATTCTCTTTTATCCTTAAATTATTCTACAGAGGGTGCGGGGCATAACATTCCACCCCCCTTACAAAAAGTTTCGTCCTCGAAACTGATGTACCTTATTGAAAGAGATGTGGGTATAACTCCTTCATTTGTTCTTCAAGCTCCCACGTGGCTTCACGCTCTGTATGGTTACTCCATTGAACTTTGACATACGGAATTATGCGTCTGCGTAGGACTTGATCCTTCCTATCCATAATCTTTATTGGATGTTCTTCATAAGTGATATCTTCTTTAACATCCAATCGTTGAACTTCAAGGACATGGCTCGGGTCCGATACGTATTTCCTTAGTTGAGATACATGAAATACGTTATGGATCTGGGACAAGCTCGGAGGCAAGGCTAATCTATATGCTCTTTCACCAACTTTACCAAGCACCTCGTATGGACCAATATATCGAGGGCTCAGCTTACCTTTCATTCCAAATCTCGCTACTCCCTTAGTAGGTGAGACTCATAGATAAACCTTTTCACTTTCCTCAAACTCCAAGGGTCGTCTTTTAGTATCGACCCAACTCTTATTACGATCTTGAGCCACCCTTAGCCTCTCTCTTATCACATTCACCTTCTCAATTGTTTGCTCCACCAATTCTGGTGCAGTGATTGCCCTTTCCCCAACTTCATCCCAACAAACCGAGGACCTGCACTTACGTCCGTATAAGGCTTCAAATGGCGCCATGCCAATTGCACTGTGATAGCTGTTATTATATGAGAATTCCATCAACTTCAGCATGCTATCCCAGTTTCCTTTGAAGTCCAAGGCGCATGCCCTCAACATATCCTCCAAAGTTTGGATGGTTCTCTCGGATTGTCCATACGGTTGAGGCTGGTACGCGGTACTCATTCTCAGCTCGGTACCCAATGCCTTCTGAAAGGCCCTCCAAAACTTAGAAGTAAACTTGGGATCACAGTCTGACACAATGCTGATGGGGACTCTATGCAAACTCACGATGTCATCCATATATATGTTGGATAATTTCTCATATGAGGTACCATGTGGCATGGCTATGAAATGGGCTGTCTTCGTCAAACGGTCTACAATCACCCAAATCATCTCATTTCCATTTCTGGTTTTGAATAGTCCCATCATGAAGTCCATAGTCACGTGCTCCCACTTCTATTCTGGAATCTCTAGTGGCATCATCAAACCACCAGGTCGTTGGTGTTCTGCTTTAACTTGTTGACATGCTAAGCATCTTTCAACATATTCCGCTATAGTTCTTTTCATCCTTATCCACCAATAATTTCTTTTGAGATCTTTGTACATTTTAGTGCTGCCGGGGTGGATAGATAACCTTGAGTTATGAGCTTCGCGTAGCAACTCCTTTCGAAGCTTATCATTGTTAGGTATACATTACCTATCTTGAAACCATAGACTTCCATCTCCTCGCAATTAGAAATCCTTTACTGGTTCCGTAGTCAATTTGTCGCAGATTTCTGTTAGTGCTGGGTCACCATACTGTGCTTCTTTGATTCTGTCTACCAAATCTGGGCTGATAGACAAAGCTGTAAGAACATTCGCTACTGAATCCACCACTTCGAGACCAAACTCCTCGATCTCTCTTTCCAACGGAGATTGTCTTGCATGGCTAGACTTCCTGCTCAATGCGTCCGCCACTCTGTTGGCCTTACCCGGATGGTAGTTGATGGTTAGGTCGTAATCCTTGAGTAACTCCAACCATCTTCTCTGTCTCATATTTAACTCCTTCTGCGAGAATAGGTACTTCAAACTCTTATGGTCAGTGAATACGGCACATTTCTCTCCATATAAGTAGTGCCTCCAGATCTTAAAAGCAAATACCACAGCTGCGAGCTCCAAGTCGTGTGTCGGGTAGTTCTGTTCATATGGTTACAATTGTCTTGACGCGTACGAAATGACTCGTTCATTTTGCATCAAGACGCAACCTATAAGTAAAAAGTTAGTTCAAGACTAGCACATGTATATACAATGCATTAATTGTAATGATGTACATACCTAGTCCTTTCTTGGACGCGTCACTATAGATTACAAAACCGTCAGTGCCGGAGGGTTGTGCCAACACCGGGGCTGTGGTCAATCTTTTCTTGAGCTCAGTAAAGCTCTGCTCGCATTCAGTAGTCCATTCGAACTTAGTCTTCTTCTGCGTAAGTCGACTTAATGGAACTGCTATGGTGGAGAATCCCTCGACGAACTTCCTATAGTAGCCTGCCAAGCCTAGAAAGCTTCTGACTTTGGTCATATTTGAGGGTCTTGGCCATTCCGTGATGGCTTCTATCTTCTTAGGATCCACAGAAATTCCATCCTCCGAAATCACGTGACCGAGAAAGGCTACACTCCTTAGCCAAAACTCACACTTGCTGAATTTGACATATAGCCTTTGTTGCCTCAGAATTTGCAACACCACTCTTAAGTGTTCAGCATGGGCTTGCTCGTCGGGGGAGTAGACTAGAATGTCATCGATGAACACCACCCGAATTGGTCCAACTACTCTTGAAACACGGTGTTCATCAAGTCTATGAAGGCCGCTGGGGCATTAGTTAATCCAAAAGGCATCACCAAAAATTCATAATGCCTGTATCGTGTCCGAAAAGCGGTCTTAGGTACGTCTCCTGCTTTCACAAGCAGTTGATGGTACCCCTGACGAAGGTCAATCTTTGAAAACCATAGTGCTCCCTTTAGTTGATCAAATAAATCCTCAATCCTTGGCAGAGGATACTTGTTCTTGATGGTGATCTTGTTCAATTCTCGGTAATCAATACACAGTCTCATACTGCCATCTTTCTTCTTTACAAATAATACTGGAGCTCCCCAAGGTGATACACTGGGGCGAATTAACTTCTTGTCTAACAACTCTTGAAGTTGTCCCTTAAGCTCCTTAAGTTCAGTTGGAGCCATTCTGTAAGGTGCCTTAGAGATAGGTTCGGCTCTGGGAATCAAATTAATTTCAAACTCCACTTCTCTCGATGGCGGAACTACCGGTAAATCATCCGGAAATACGTCCTTGAATTCATTGATTACCGAAATCTGATCCATGGAGGGAACTTCTTGCTTAGCATCTACTATATACACCATGAATCCCTCTGCTCCTTTTTGCAAAGCTTTAAAAGCCTTAATCGTTGTCAATTATATCTTCTTTGGGGCCTTTGCTATCTTGAAATTTCCTTGTACCGTTATTTCATTCATCTCAGGGTCCTTAACAGTCACTTGTTTAAGTTTACAGTCGATACTGGCATGATTCTTGGTCAGCCAATCCATGCCCAAAATTACATCAAAATCCTTCATCGGAATTGGAACTAATGCCACCGAAAACAACATTCCATCCAACTCCAACTCACAATCTTTGTACAGGTGGTGGGATACCAGCACTTGTTCGCCGGCTGCCTGCACCCTGAAGGGGTTCTCAAGCCATTCGGGTAAGCAGTCGAGTCCTTTGGCGAATCGCTTAGAGATGAAGGAGTGACTCGCTCCGCTATCAAACAATACGTTTGCAGGTACTTTATTAACTAGGATCACACCTAAACACAAAAGTGTACCACATAAAGGTTTTCACATAAAACACATTTAATCTCCAACTTAAGTAACTAAAATTCAACTTAAGCAGCTAGTATTTAACTTAAATCGTACCTGTCACAACGTTGGTGTCATCCTGGACTTCAGCGTCCGTCATCGCGTGGACTCTCGCTTTGGGCCTGCCTCTCTGCTGCTGAGCTGGCCCTGCTCCTACTTGAAGCTTAGGGTTCCATTCGGGGCAATCTTTGATCCTATGGCCCGCCTTCCCACACTCGAAGCACGCTCTGATAATTTTCCAACATTCACCCACATGTCTCTTCTGGCAGTGTGGGCATACTGCGGGCGCTTGACGATCAGGCTGATTCTGTTGCGGTGCCCTCTGAGCTGGCCCGCCTGTCCTTTCCTAGAGATCTTGACCTAACGTCTGGGTCTACCACCACTTTGCTCTTCCCATGGCCTCTTGCTCGATTCTTCACGAGCCTCTCTAGGCTATGACCTGCGCATGTCACTCTCCACGCGGTAACATGCATCCAACATCTCTTCAAAAGTCTTTAAGCTGGACCTCGCTATAGCCGTCCGTATGCGGGGGTTTAGACCTTCCTCAAATTTCAACATTTTCATCCTATTGTTTTCCAATACCATGGGCGTAAATTTGCCCAAAGCATGGAACCTATCGGCGTAATCAGAGACAATCATCCTCCCTTGTTCAAATTTGTCAAACTGCCTCATCTTCTCCAAAATAGCAGTTTCAGGCACATAGTAATCCTTGTAGGCCTGCACAAACTGTCTCCACTGAATAGGGGGCGTCAACTTTGGCAGAATCCCATTCCACCAGGCATTAGCTCTGCCGATTAGTAATGGTGTGGCTACATCCACCTTGAGTTCTTCAGGCACTTGCACAAGCCTGAAGCACTTCTCCACTTCATCCAGCCAAAATTCGGCCACCTCAGGGTCGGTGGTCCCTTCAAAGTTAGGGGCATGCATCTTCCGCATCTCCCCAATGTAGTATCTAATTCCTTGCTGAGGGGGCGGAGGAGGAGGAGGTTGTTGTTGCTGCTGGGCAACTCCTTGTGCTATCACTGTGATATCATCTATCAACGCTTGGGGTACTAGGACTTGTGGTGGTGGTGGAGGGTTCCCGTTCCCATTACCACCGTTCCCTTGGTTATCTCTCCTGGGAGGCATTTTCTGCAAAATCAACACTTATTAGCATTCAACAATTCCAAAAGTAAACACTGAAGGCCCATATGCGTTGTACATGGTGGAATTCGTACACTAAAATTAAAATAACATTTGTTGATTAAATTTTTATCGCGCTCGCACACACCCATCCCAATCAAACTTATATCTAGAATCGCATACTTAGACCTAAAGATCAACTTAAATGTCAAGGTCATAACTTAAGACTCTACATGATATAGCCTAGGTCTCTGAGGAAGATCTGAAGCCTAGGCTCTGATACCACCTGTAGCGCCCCAACCCGGACAGCAGAATCCGAACCGGTGCACCCGTCGTAGCTTACTGAGAAGACTACAAGACGTCTCATCTCTCGAATACACATCACCAATGACGTCAGAGAAATAAGTGCAGAAACACGTGTCTCACAAATCTAAACCATCAAATTTGAACCTCAACGTATAAAGTAATTACAAAAGAGTATCATGAAAACCAACTAAATTCTCAAACGAAGGAAAGAAACTGGAACAAATGGCAACAGCCTCAATTATCTCCCAATATGTCTCTATGTATCCCATTCAGCCCACTCGCCATCGTCTTCTATGAAAATCATATCGTAGCTAGGCTCATCTGCAATGGCAAAGTTAGTACCCTTAGCGAAAAATGCTAGCAAGTAACCCGCTTATAAGACATACGGGATCAACACATGGCAAGACATGAGTAATACATAATTCAAGGGAAATGGGGCACATGTCTTGTATACTTTCAAGAGCATAAAATTAACAATACAAGAACATAAAACAGTAATTCATAACCATTAACAATTAACGATCATTTAAGTCACATAACAATCATCCCAACTGACTCACGTGATGCATGACAAAATATGCACTACACTACACAGTCATAAATGCATGAGCAATTCCTTTTCAAAACAGTGCAATGCATGTCACAATGTCCGGTCACATAACTTTATACCCTGTAATGCACCCCGGCTTATATTTCCATCCCGATTAACATTACAGACAACTTTATACCCTGTAACGTACCACGGCTTATATTTCCATCCCGTGTAACGTTACAGACAACTTTATACCCTGTAATGCACCTCAGCTTATATTTCCATCCCGATTAACATTACAGACAACTTTATACCCTGTAACGCACCACGACTTATATTTCCATCCCATGTAACGTTACAACCAATTTCGCAAACCTGTGCCGAAACACAGCTCTTTTCAAAACAACATGCAAATGCAAGTGCCATGATGCAAGACTCCTCAATTTCAATCACATTCTTCGTTCACATAAATTCAATGCACATTCGGTATCAATCAATCGCTGAAGATTCCCCTTATTTACACATTCGGGCTTATGCTTCAAGCTAGGTCATCAACACTTAACCTTGATTCTAAAACTCACAAACTAATGTGAGAACCCCCAAATTCCTCCGTTGAACTCTATAAAACCTCAAACGTTCATTACCTAACCCTCTTAGGTCATTCACGTTGAAATCAGATTCGAATACCCTTCAAATTCTCCAAATTTGATTCACCATCTTAAATCATGTTCCCAAGACTTAGGCTAACCTCAATCAGGTCTTAAGAAGTCTCTAAGGTCACCCAAAAGGTCCCCTAGCTTCCCTCTTTCTTCCCTTATTTTTCCACCAATCTGATGGACATCATACCCTCACATCGATCGATCGATGTGACTTCATACCCTCACATCGATCGATCGATGTCCATCAAAGCACATCGATCTCTCAACCCTTTTCTACATCGATCGATCGAAGTCTGACTGAGACACATTGATCTCTCCCTTCCTATACATCGATCGATCGATGTCTGTCTGAGACACATCGATCTCTCAACTCCCTCTGTAGAAAAAAGGGGGGTTTGAGTGATTTCAAAATAAGTGACTTAAATGCATGATATATACACAAACGTGCATGATATATACATGTATGCATGATACATTGCTATTACTTGCCTTATTTAGCTTATATATAATGTTGCCGGACTAATGAGCCATGAAGCGTTAAAGCTTACATCATATGGCAAACATTTGTTGTGTTTATACTATTTTCAGGTGCCACCATTAATGAACTTAACTAGTTCATTAAATGAAGTACTTAGTTTATTAAACTAAGTAGTTCATTAAAGGAAGCCACATTTGGAAAAGGCACAAAGGCAACAAGGCTAAGGAAGGAAAGTTTTCTCCTCCTCCCCTCTTAAATATATATACACGCCATATGCATATATAATATATATATTTTCAGATTTTTAAAAAAAAGGCACATACACATGTATTCCAACGTACTACCGACACGTTATATTTTACGTACGTACGTTAACGTCACACCACTATACTTAACTCATATTTATGAGTATATTCAGGTCTTATATCATATGATATAAGACACGGTGATGACAAATTAAATACGACACGTTAAAAGGTTCTAAACCAAAAATTGTTGTATCGGGCGAATACCGAAACTTCGCCAACGTGTCACGTACTTGCCATAAATAGATGGCCAGACCCTATACTTCAAAATTTCATAAACATTTCGTGCACATGACTGTATATTCAGCCAAAAATACTTTCCATGTTAGCACACACAAATCACCCCACATTAAGGCCAAAATGTGAAGATTCCAATTTTAATTTTGACACATGATAGATGGCGCCACTTTAGACCAACCAAGTGCTGAGTTTTAAATTATATATATATATATATATATATATATATATTATGTGTAACATAATATATATAACGTGCAAAAGTTGGAATTTAATTAGAGAAAAATCGGGTAATCGATAAATATCGAAAATTCGATTTTCTACGCACACAACACATGGAACGTTTTTGGTACATCATGTGACATGTATCTAGACACTTTTTACATATGTTATACATCTTAAAGTGTTCTAGAAAATTAAATTAAGGGCTGATTGGAATATAACATGTGTGTATTATTAAATGTGCATTATTTTACAAAGTTAGCAAACATAAATTTCAGCACATGTACATACATTGTCTAACGCCCTTACAGCTGAGATGGAGCTTATTTGGAGCCTTGTTGGCATATTGATTGGTCAAGAATCAATCATACAATGTTGGTGAATTAAAGAGAAGCTCCAAATGGTAAGATTTCAAACTTTGTCTCACTTATAACACATGCTGAAAATTTCAGCATGTTGAAACAAGGCTGGCCGATTTTTGCACTTTAATATGACATATCTTATCATCTTGAATTATGTGATTGATTGGGAGAAGAAAAGGAAGTAATTTGAATATTATTTAAATTCATAAAGTGTGATATTTTATATATCACACATGCTGAAAAAATTTTCAGCATGTGTGAGACATGTCTTGGCCGAATTCTTGAGCTTAAAAGTGTCCAAGTTCATTTCCAATGTGATAAAGATAATTAACATCAATTGGTGATTTATTTCAAAAAGAAAAATCAAAGAAAAATGGTAATATTTTGAATTGTACAACCATGTAACACATGCTGAAAATTCAGCATGGTAAAACCATTATGGCCGATTTTTGTGTCTTAGCAAGGAAGGAATTTTGTCTTGCAATTTATGTGACAATCTTGTGCAATATGGAAATAATTTTATGATTGATATTGGCACATGTTTAAAGTGTTATTCTCAGATTTTTCCAAGCCATCAATGATGACACCATCCAACCAATCATGAAGTGCCAAGTAAGCAAAGCTTAAATGATCATCCAATAAGAAGATGCCAAGTAAGCAAGACTATGTCACAATGATGTCTTACATTCTCCCAAGGACTTAGAAGATAATTTTCAAGAGGGGGACTACACCAAGGGGGGACGGCCATAGTACATTAAAAGGAAAGAAGAGGAGCAAAAACAAGACAAGTACAAGCATTGCAAAATTAAAGTGAAAAATGCCTAGCCTCTTCTTGTTCTATATTCTCCTTCCTTCTTTCTTCTTGAAAGCCTATTGTATTCATATCTTTCAATATTGAATAGGCTTGATATAGAACACCACATATTCCATATCTTTGTAAAAGATTGATCAAGGTGTGATCAATCTTCATTCTTGCGAGGTGGTGGTGTTCGTGCATATTGTATTGAACGTACAAGGTTTGTAACGGGTTGGAGTTGGTGTGTAACTCCATCAACCCTATGGTAAGGTGTATTTTGTGTGTGTGATTAGTGTGAACCAAGGAAGGTGTTCCTTGAAGACTGGAGTAGGTTGTTTATAACTGAACCAGTATAAAATTCTTGGTGCCATTTACTTTTAGCATTTACTTTCTGTTACTGCACAGTTTATTCTTTTTGTTGGCGTCCTTAAAAATAGTAAACGATTTTCAAAAATCACAAAAATTTCCAGACACATAGCCACACGTTCTAGGGTTAATTTGGCACAATTTTCAACCCTTTTGGATAAGTATAAGTCGATCAAACATCAAAAGTTCTGAGACTAGTGTAGTCTGATTCTCAGACTTGCGAAGGTTGAGACTTTGATTGTAATTGATCTACTTCCCAAAAGAATTTTAAAAACCACACTTTTCGCACCACCTATTCAACCCCCCCTTCTAGTGGTGCCTTGCAGATCCTACAAGTGGTATCAGAGCGCAGGAACACTCACTTCAAGGAATCCAACGATTCAGTGAGATGGCAACAACAAATCTCAAAACCGAGCAAGAAGGTATGTCGAGCCAAAGGCCTCCACTTTTTGAGGGTGAGTCGTTTATTCAGTGGAAACTTAGAATGAAGCTTTTTCTTATGGCTATAGATATAGATCTTTGGTCAATCATTGAAGATGGTCCTTTTGTCCCATCTAAGTTATCTACTGTAGACGGAGTCACATTAGAAGTTGTTAAACCGAGACAAGAATATACGAGTGACGATAAAAAGAAACTTAGTATGAATGCTAGGGCTATGCAATTGCTCCTAAACGGATTAAGTAAAAGTGAGTCTAGTTATGTTTCAAACTGTTCGAGTGCACAAGAAATGTGGAGGATACTAGAAATGAAACACGAAGGCACGAGTCAAGTAAAAGAGTCAAAATTAAACATGCTTATGTCCACACTTGAGTTGTTTAAATTATTGCCTAATGAGTCTATTATTGATATGGATCTTCGTTTGACTAACATCTACAATTCTCTTGAGTCTCTTGGTAAAGCTTTTACCACGCAGGAAAAGGTACAGAAAGTCCTACAAAGCCTTCCATCTGAATGGGATCCTAACGTGACCGCAATAGAAGAAAGCAAGGAAACTAAGTCAATAAAGATGGAAGAATTAATCGGATCACTTAAAGTTTATGAGAATAAACTCACCATTCAGAAATCGGAGTCATCTAAACAAGGTAAATCTATTGCTTTTAAATCAAATGAATACGTCTCCCCTCCCTCCGATCACGTAGATGATAGTGATTCTGAATCGGATAACGATGACCTAATTCTATTGGCTAAAGGCTTAAGAAAATTTATGATAAGGTCATTTAGAAACAAAAATAAGGGTACTACATCCAAGAGAAATAGAACAAGTCAAATGATAAAGACGTTAAATGTTATGAATGTGGCAAACTCGGACACTTATCATATGACTGCCCCAATAAAGTAAAGCAAACAAATAAATACCCTGACAAGGAGCGGAACAAAAATAGACTTGTCTCAGAACCCAAACAAAGAAAATGTGCTCTAAAGGCCTCCATCTGGAGTGATTCATCGGATTCTAAAATTGAGACCGAAGAGGAGACTGCACAAGTATGCTTTGCATCCAAAGCATCTAATGAGGTATCATCTGATTCTGACTCTGACTCTGACTCTGAACCTTCTTATGAAAATCTTTTTAGTCAGTATTTAGAATTGTATAAATTCACTAAGACTCTCGCTAAGGAAAAGAAGCAATTAATTGAAGACAAGAAACTGTTAGAATCTTCTAACGAGAATCTTGTCGCTCAATTAAGCGATTCAAAGAAAGAGTCATCATGTGTCATCACTGCATTAAAGACAGAGATTTCATCATTGACCACTAAAAATAATGAAATGAAATCCGAGATTTCAAGTTTGAAATCAAGGAATACCGATTTAGAGAAAATGATGAAACAGTTTGATACGGGGTCCAACATGCTGCATCGCATTATATTATCACAAAAGCATGACAGCGACAAAACGGGTTTGGGATACGTTGATACAAATGAAGTATCAACCAAACCATCTAAGTTTGTGGTGTCTAAGAAAGTAGACACCCCTAAGCCTCAAGTGGCGTCTAAGATGACGCAAAAGCCGCCCCTTTCCTCATCACGCCCCACTTCTTCTTCATATCATGTGAAATATAACCTTGTACCATATAGATATGAAAAGAAAAGAGTGATGCATACACGACATCCATATCATCCACGTACTATGCACACACACACAAGGACATATCAAAAACGTCCTTCATTCAATGAGTATAAAGGAGTTCTTGGGCAAAGACACAAAGTGCATGCACCACATGTCTACTATATCGCACCTTCATCTACATTCTTGCCATTTGATAGACCGAGCAGGATCACCCAAGTATGGGTACCGAAAGGTACTTTTACCAAGAGGTGATTAACTAACTCGAAAGGACCCAAAGTTAAAAGGGTACCTAAATCATCTTTGCACATTGCAGGGAGCCCACACATCGAAAGATACAACTATTAAGTGGTTCCTTGACAGTGGATGATCGAGGCACATGACAGGTGACCCGAGCTTGTTCACCAAATTAAAGAAGGTCACAAAAGGCGGATCCGTGACCTTTGGAGACAACAACGAAGGAAAGATCATCGGAAAAGGTACGATTGGAGATCCAAGTACTCTCCAAATCTCCGACGTCTTTTTGGTAAGCAACTTATCTTACAATCTTCTTAGCATTTCTCAATTTGTTGACAATGGTTTTAATGTGTTTTCACACACCCTTATTGCAATATAATAAATAAAAATGGAGAAACCGTTTTAAAAGGAAAACGAGATGGTAATATTTTTACGCTTTCTATGGATGATGTGGTAGACGCTAGAGTTAAGTGCTTTATGTTAAATGAACCCAATGTGAATTTGTGGCATAGACGTTTAGGACATATTGGTATCTCCACACTAGATAAACTTCAACGAAAGAACCTAGTACGAGGACTGCCCAAGCTTGATTTAGACAACTTTCAGTTGTGTGAATCTTGCATAAAAGGCAAACAAACACGTGAGTCACTTAAGCCTAAAAATGAAATAAGCACAACTAGAGTCTTAGAACTATTACATATTGATTTGTTTGGTCCTAGTCGCACTACGAGCCTTGGTGGGCGCCACTATGCATGCGTGATTGTTGATGATTTTTCTCGTCATACTTGGACTTTATTTCTTGCACATAAGGATGATAGTGTCATTGAGATTGCAAAATTAATTAGACAACTTGAAAACCAATACGGTGTGAGTGTGAAAAAGATAAGAAGTGATAGAGGCGGTGAGTTTAAAAACAAAGAAATGATTTCATTTTGCGAAGAAAAAGGAATCAAGCATGAGTTTTCGCCACCTAGAACTCCACAATTAAACGGAGTAGTAGAAAGAAAGAATCGTACATTACAAGAAATCGCTAGGACTATGTTATGCGAAAATAAATTGCTTAGATTTCTGTGGGCGGAAGCCGTAAATTGTGCATGCTATATTGTAAATCGCCTATCTATAAGAAAGAAAATAAACAAGACGCCTTATGAGATTTTGAATGATCGCATGCCTAAGATTGACTATTTTTGTGTGTTTGGATGCAAATGTTTTGTTTTAAATACAAAAGATAATTTAGACAAATTTGAATCCAAATCAATTGAGTGCATTTTTGTTGGATATTCTATACATTCAAAGGCATATAGGTGCTATGATCCTATCACTAGACAAATCATGGAATCTATTCATGTGAAATTCAATGAATTTGGTGAAATTGATAAAGATAAGGAATATGACGATGACTTTGAATTGAAACCCGTGTTGAATGAAGATGATGGTTCTTTTGATATGCATGATATGAATGACACACTAGAAATGCATGATCATATAGAAATGCATGATAACATAGAAAATAATCAACCAAGATGGCATAGAGATCACCCACATGATCTCATCATAGGCGACCTTACTCACGGTGTGCGACCACGTAGAAGAATTACTTCGGATGAAATAAATGAATTTCATGCTATGATTTTTGAAATTGAGCCTAAGAATGTGCATGATGCTTTGAGTGATTCTTCTTGGATTGATGCCATGCATGATGAACTTAATCAATTTGTTAGAAACGATGTATGGGATTTAGTGCCACGACCACAAGATAAGACTATAATAGGCACAAAGTGGGTGTTTAGGAATAAAATGAATGAAGAAGGAAAGGTCGTTAGAAATAAAGCAAGACTTGTAGCACAAGGCTATAATCAAGAAGAAGGAATTGATTACGATGAAACATTTGCACCCGTAGCACGTTTAGAAGCTATACGACTATTACTTGCTATTGCTTGCATGAAAGATTTCAGACTATATCAAATGGACATAAAAAGTGCATTTCTAAACGGATTTATACAAGAAGAAGTATACGTGAAGCAACCATCCGGTTTTGAAGATTTGAAACATCCTGATCACGTGTACAAACTAAAGAAGGCACTATACGGGCTAAAGCAAGCACCTAGAGCATGGTATGATCATTTTGCTACTTTCCTTTTAGAAAATGATTTTGAACGAGGTACTATAGATAGTACACTATTTTTGAAACAAGATAAATCGGATTTACTTATTATCTAAATCTACGTTGATGACATTATTTTCGGTTCTACCTCACATAGACTTGTTGAAGATTTTGAAAATTGCATGAAATCTGAATTTGAAATGTCTATGGTTGGTGAACTTAATTATTTTCTTGGCTTGCAGATTAAGCAAACAAGTAAAGGGATTCATATAAGTCAAGCAAAATATGTAAATGACATGATTAAAAAGTTTAACTTTGAAAATTTGAAACCATCCCCCACCCCTATGAGTGTCACTACTAAATTGGACAAAGATGAACATGGTAAAGACTTTGATAATGGCTTGTATCGATCTATGATAGGTTCTTTGCTATATTTGACTGCTAGTAGGCCTGATATCATGTTCAGTGTATGCATGTGTGCACGATTTCAGAGTCAACCTAAGGTGTCTCACTATAATGCGGTAAAAAGAATATTCCTTTATATTAAGCACACGCCCACCTTAGGAATTTGGTACGATAAGGATTCCACATTTGACTTACATGCTTATACTGATGCAGATTATGGTGACTGCAAAATAGATAGAAAAAGCACGAGTGGGACTTGCCAATTTATAGGAAACTCACTCATTTCATGGTTTTCCAAAAAGTAAGCAAGCGTTGCTTTGTCCACTACTGAGGCTGAGTACATGGCACTTAGCCTTTGTTGCACACAGTTGTTGTGGATAAAACAACAACTCTCGGACTTTGGAATTACCGTAAATAGAATTCCTATATATTGTGATAGTATGAGTGCCATTAATTTGTCTAAGAACCCCGTGTTACATTCTAAGGCTAAGCATATAGAAGTACGCTATCACTTTCTTCGTGATCACGTAAACAATGGTGATATCATCATAGATCACGTACGCACAGAAGCACAAGTATGAATCTCTTTACAAAAGCCTTAAATCAAGCCACGTATGAATCTATTCGCTCCAAAATAGGCATGATTCCCGTTGATATGATTTGATTTGACGTGACTTGATTTTCTTTCCTTATTTACAGGAATCTGTTGATTTACTTTCCAAAATAAAGGTGGAGAGAAAGCATGATTTAAGGGGGAGAGAGAAACTGATTGATACTGATTGCACAAATCAAGGGGGAGCCGGATTTGAAATTTGAAATTCAAATTTCAAATTTGTGCACGTTTGAAGGGGGAGCGATGGCATTTAAATCATGTGCATAAGTTATTTTGAAAATCATCAAAAGGGGGAGATTGTAGAAAAAAGGGGGGTTTGAGTGATTTCAAAATAAGTGACTTAAATGCATGATATATACACAAACGTGCATGATATATACATGTATGCATGATACATTGCTATTACTTGCCTTATTTAGCTTATATATAATGTTGCCGGACTAATGAGCCATGAAGCGTTAAAGCTTACATCATATGGCAAACATTTGTTGTGTTTATACTATTTTCAGGTGCCACCATTAATGAACTTAACTAGTTCATTAAATGAAGTACTTAGTTTATTAAACTAAGTAGTTCATTAAAGGAAGCCACATTTGGAAAAGGCACAAAGGCAACAAGGCTAAGGAAGGAAAGTTTTCTCCTCCTCCCCTCTTAAATATATATACACGCCATATGCATATATAATATATATATTTTCAGATTTTTAAAAAAAAGGCACATACACATGTATTCCAACGTACTACCGACACGTTATATTTTACGTACGTACGTTAACGTCGCACCACTATACTTAACTCATATTTATGAGTATATTCAGGTCTTATATCATATGATATAAGACACGGTGATGACAAATTAAATACGACACGTTAAAAGGTTCTAAACCAAAAATTGTTGTATCGGGCGAATACCGAAACTTCGCCAACGTGTCACGTACTTGCCATAAATAGATGGTCAGACCCTATACTTCAAAATTTCATAAACATTTCGTGCACATGACTGTATATTCAGCCAAAAATACTTTCCATGTTAGCACACACAAATCACCCCACATTAAGGCCAAAATGTGAAGATTCCAATTTTAATTTTGACACATGATAGATGGCGCCACTTTAGACCAACCAAGTGCTGAGTTTTAAATTATATATTATATATATATATATTATGTGTAACATAATATATATAACGTGCAAAAGTTGGAATTTAATTAGAGAAAAATCGGGTAATCGATAAATATCGAAAATTCGATTTTCTACGCACACAACACATGGAACGTTTTTGGTACATCATGTGACATGTATCTAGACACTTTTTACATATGTTATACATCTTAAAGTGTTCTAGAAAATTAAATTAAGGGCTGATTGGAATATAACATGTGTGTATTATTAAATGTGCATTATTTTACAAAGTTAGCAAAAATAAATTTCAGCACATGTACATACATTGTCTAACGCCCTTACAGCTGAGATGGAGCTTATTTGGAGCCTTGTTGGCATATTGATTGGTCAAGAATCAATCATACAATGTTGGTGAATTAAAGAGAAGCTACAAATGGTAAGATTTCAAACTTTGTCTCACTTATAACACATGCTGAAAATTTCAGCATGTTGAAACAAGGCTGGCCGATTTTTGCACTTTAATATGACATATCTTATCATCTTGAATTATGTGATTGATTGGGAGAAGAAAAGGAAGTAATTTGAATATTATTTAAATTCATAAAGTGTGATATTTTATATATCACACATGTTGAAAAAATTTTCAGCATGTGTGAGACATGTCTTGGCCGAATTCTTGAGCTTGAAAGTGTCCAAGTTCATTTCCAATGTGATAAAGATAATTAACATCAATTGGTGATTTATTTCAAAAAGAAAAATCAAAGAAAAATGGTAATATTTTGAATTGTACAACCATGTAACACATGCTGAAAATTCAGCATGGTAAAACCATTATGGCCGATTTTTGTGTCTTAGCAAGGAAGGAATTTTGTCTTGCAATTTATGTGACAATCTTGTGCAATATGGAAATAATTTTATGATTGATATTGGCACATGTTTAAAGTGTTATTCTCATATTTTTCCAAGTCATCAATGATGACACCATCCAACCAATCATGAAGTGCCAAGTAAGCAAAGCTTAAATGATCATCCAATAAGAAGATGCCAAGTAAGCAAGACTATGTCACAATGATGTCTTACATTCTCCCAAGGACTTAGAAGATAATTTTCAAGAGGGGGACTACACCAAGGGGGGACGGCCATAGTACATTAAAAGGAAAGAAGAGGAGCAAAAACAAGACAAGCACAAGCATTGAAAATTAAAGTGAAAAACACCTAGCCTCTTCTTGTTCGATATTCTCCTTCCTTCTTTCTTCTTGAAAGCCTATTGTATTCATATCTTTCAATCTTGAATAGGCTTGATATAGACCACCACATATTCCATATCTTTGTAAAAGATTGATCAAGGTGTGATCAATCTTCATTCTTGCGAGGTGGTGGTGTTCGTGCATATTGTATTGAACGTACAAGGTTTGTAAAGGGTTGTAGTTGGTGTGTAACTCCATCAACCCAGTGGTAAGGTGTATTGCATGTGTGTGATTAGTGTAAACCAAGGAAGGTGTTCCTTGAAGACTGGAGTAGGTTGTTTATAACCGAACCAGTATACAATTCTTGGTGCCATTTACTTTCAACATTTACTTTCTGTTACTGCACAGTTTATTCTTTTTGTTGGCGTCCTTAAAAATAGTAAACGATTTTCAAAAATCACAAAAATTTCCATAAACATAGCCGCACGTTCTACGGTTAATTTGAGACTAGTGCAGTCTGATTCTCAGACTTGCAAAGGTTGAGACTTTGATTGTAATTGACCTACTTCCCAAAAGAATTTTGTAAAACTGTTTCAACCCACTTGAATATAATACATAAGGAGTTAGTGGTTAAAAATTCAGAACATTTGGACATACACACAAATAGGAATAAATTTTTCAAAACCGTCTACCGTTTCTGGCAGATTCGCGTAATCTGATCACCAACGGTTGTTGAAGGGGTTAAAGGTTGAATTTTAATTTGAAATTTTTAGGGGACCCTCATAACGTCTGAGGATAAGTTATCTCAAAATTTCAGAATTTTTGAAGACCTATAACCTGGTTTTAAAAACGTTTTAAAACTGGTCCTGGAAACATAATCTGTTTTCAAAAGTTGAGTTGTTTAGTTTTAAACAAATTTTAAAAACCACACTTTCCGCACCACCTATTCAACCCCCACCTTCTAGTGGTGCCTTGCAGATCCTACACCCTCTACATCGTTCGATCGATGTACTACCAACTCTGACATCGATCGATCGATGTCAGCGTTTCTTCAGAACTTCTTCTGCGAATTTCTACATGTCTCAACCAACGTTTCCAATCTTCATCCAACCAATCCAAGCCTAAACTTCACTAACAATCCATTCTTAATTCATCCAAAGACATCACCTTTAACGTACCACACACGAATTCAATCCTAAAACTCAAGCCTTTAACAAAATCAACCCGAAATATCACCCTTATCCCTCTCCCAACCCTCCATCCAAAAATAGCACAAAATAGGGTTTTTGGGATTGGGTTTTGCATGATCTCACATATTTCAACAACCACAATGATTTGAACATATAATGGCCAAAATCCGAAACCAAAACACATAAATCACATATAGAATTCACGGAAAGAAACTATTGCATGGTGATCCAATTTGATATCAAAATAGTCGTTTTTCTTTCACAAATCGTAAGAACTTATAAGAAGGTTACTTGACTTTGATTACTCGAAAACGGATTAGAAAACGAACGAAGATTGGATGGTAGATCTTGAGAAAGCCCTTGCCTAGGGTTCCAAGAAGTGAAGTCGCCTATGGGATGGAGAGAGCGTCGGTTTTCTCTGCGTAATGAGAAAATTGTCGTTCTGTCAGTATTTATATGGACAGGGGAAAATTTGGAGTTTCGAAATGATATCCTATTATCTTGTTTATCTTAAAGGATAAATTTCCAATATTCAATTCTAAATTAAATAGTAATTAATTCTAAAATTTAATCTTCTCAATTAATTCCAATTAATTCTATTACTTAATTCTTTATTCATTGCTATTATTGATCATCAATCCCAATTAATTCTCTTTTATCCTTAAATTATTCTACAGAGGGTGCGGGGCATAACATGCTTCCTCTTCTTCCTTCATGTGAACGCTCAAGATCTTTCTCACCACTAGAAAGTCCTTGTAGGCTTTTTCTTCCTCCCTGATCTCTTCTTCACTTACCTCTTCTTCTTCCTCAGGCTTAGGCTTTTCCTATACACTCTCATCAGTATAGTGCTCATGTGTCTCTTCTAAGTACATGATCTTTTTTGGGTTAGGGCACTGCCTAGCATAATGACCCCTACATCCCTTCGACCTATCCAATGATTCAAAGATATGCCATTCATGACTTTCTTGGATGAAGAGGTATTGCATTTTTCTCAGACTTATTGCTTTTCCCTCATTAGATCCTTTTGGAATGGACATCCCACTATGAAGAAACTACAATCCCATTTTGAACGAATTGGATATAGACAAACTCTGAAATTGGGATTTTTAGATGACCAACATATTCTGATCACATCCGATAATCATGAGGACTATTAGCATTGTTTTTTGCGGCGTTCTTGGACACTAAACGATTTTCATATATGCGTTACTAAATGGACACCGGACTTCGATCCTAAGTACCACAATCCCATTGTTCTGGTTTGGATATCTATTCGTGGACTGTCGCTTTTTCTCCATAATAAAGAAGCTCTTTGGGATGTCGCTAATATGATAGGAGAGGCTTTGCGCTTGGATTCGGCCACCATGCAGGGAATTCGGCCTTCGATGGTTAGGCTTTATGTGGAGATTGATATATCCACGACCCTGCCAGCCCTCTTCATATCCAAGGCAGACAACATGAGTTTTATCCTATAGTTGAGTATGAAGATGTTCCATTATTTTATTCGGAATGTCGCATCTTAGGCCATGAGGTTAAATCATGCGCCAAACTAGGGACTCCGGTGGAGATTTGGAGAAGGCATAGCATCCTCCAGTACGGCCAGTAAAGCTGCCCACCTGATGGACACCGAAGAAGACCTTTCCTATTGCACACTCTAAAGCTCCGGATGCGATTTCATCGATTCTAGATACACAGAACAGGGTTCCACCAAATTGTAGTTTACAAGAGATCATATGTGTACCTCCAAATAATGTTGTTGAACAGAATGAGCCATCAACTATTTTGCTGCCACAACAGGCTGATTTAGGACCTATTAATATTTCTGCCAAGCAAGATCTCACTGTTTTGGGCAAGTCGCATGTGGTATGTGATGAGGAAGATAATGGCCTATTGGTTGCTAATGTATCGGATTCTTAATTGGCTACAACATCTCGCAATGACATGTTCCAGTCACTTATGCGTAGTCCTGTGCTCACTGATGAAGCAATTGTCGATGCAATTCAAGATGACATTCTAGCAATGATCAGGGATGCATGGAAGCAGGATATGAAAGCTGTTGCAGCAGATGTTTCAAGTGTCTTAGTATATCTACTCTTGATACTGCCGAAAGTTTCCCTCCGGCACAGCGTGCAATCCATCCCTGTAAGCCTCGGTGTACAAAATCTGAGATGCCTGCACCTCCGCCATCATCATGTGTAATGCGCTCTAGTTCTCGGTCTTCTTCAAGCTTTTCATCTTTGCCATCTCAATGGATTGTATGTTCTAGAATGTTGGAGGATTACGGACTTTGCTAGTATGTTTGAAGCGGCTGATAAGGAGGCACAAGATGAATTTATTGATTGTGATTGAGCCGAAGCAAAATGTTACTCAGTTACTTCGGCATCAATTCAGATTTTCTTTTTCTAACTCTCTTTCAATTTGTCGTGAAAAAGTTTGGGTGTTTTGGCAACAGACAGATTTGCGGTTGATTGATATTTCTCATGGTGAGCAGTCTTCCACATCCGATTTTCACTTGTTGGCACTAAGCATACTGTTTCAGTTTGTCCAGTGTACGGTATGCACACAGTCACGGATCGACGTCGATTATGGTTAGAGCTTCAAAATATCTATTCTCAACTGAGTCCGCTATGGTTGATCAGAGGAGATTTTAGTATCTATCTTTCTATTGATGAACATTTCGGCACATCTGTGCCTCACATGGCATCCATATAGGAGTTTGCAAATTTTTTCAGTCATTGTGAGTTGGTGGATTTGCCTTATGAGGGCACTCCTTATACCTGGGTGGGAGGCCGCAACTTAGGTGTGGTCAAACGTCGCCTTGATTGGATATTATGCTCTCAGTCTTTCATTGATTGCTTTCCGAATCTGAAAGTACAACACTTGGCCTGGGTATCCTTGGATCATGTCCCGTTACTTCCACGGGTGAATCACAATTAGTAGGGCCCTAAATCATTTCGCTTTCTTAATATTTGGACGGAACACGTGGACTTTTTCGACTTTGTTCGGGCTAAGTGGTCCGCATATCCCATGATGGGTGGCACGCGAGGTATATATGATAAATTGCAACACCTTAAAAAAGACTTGCAACATTGGAATGTCCATATCTGTGGCAATGTTTTGGATAACTTAGCGGCAGCGGAGCGGGATGTTAAACTGCTTGAGACTGATTATGACAGGCAACCAACATCGGAGTTGCGTACACAATATCATGCCGCTCGAGCTGCATACAATTGGGCAGCAAATGTGGAGCTGCGGTTCTGGGAACAAAAGGCGAGGGTCAAGTGGTTAAAAGATGGTGATGCAAATACAAAATACTTTCATAACATTGTTTGGGATAGGTGGCAGCGGCAAACAATATCACGCATTTATACGCCTTCTGGGCTCCTTTGTGAAACAGCAAGGGATATTCAGGCGGAAGCAATTTCTTTCTACTCGTGACTTTTTCAAGCGGAGCCTATGACTGTTGTTGAAGAATTACTACACTATATCCCAAGTCTTGTTACTCATAAGATGAATACAGAGCTTATCTGAATGCTATCTCTCAAAGAAACTAAAGATGATGTATGGTCTCTTGATCCACATAGTACAATAGGACCATATGGATTTAATGGTTTGTTTCTTTGCCATTGTTGGGATATTGTTGTAGCGCCCCGACCCGGACAGCGGGTCCGACCCGGTGCAGCCGTCATAGCTTACAGAGAAGACTACAAGACGTCTCATCTCTCGAATACACATCATCAATGACTTAAGAGAAATAAGTGTGGAAACATGTATCCAATAACTCCAAACCATCCAAGCGGTACACCAAAAGATAAAGTGACTATCAATAACTGTTTATGGACGCAGCCATCTAAGTCCTCAAATGAACCAAGAAACAGAAATAACAAGAAATAGTCTAGAACAATTCCCAAGGTGACTTCTAGACATCCCATTCAGCCCACTCACTGTCGTCTTCTACGAATATCATGTCGTAACTAGCCTCATCTGCAAAACAAAAGTAGTACCCTTAGCGAAAAATGCTAGCAAGTAACCCGCTTATAAGACATACGGGATCAACACATGGCAAGACATGAGTAATATATAATTCAAGGGATTGATGGGGCACATGTCTTGTATAACTACAAAAAAATATAGACTAATAGCATACCAGAACAATAACCGTAATTCATACACATTTAATAGTTCAATGACAATCCAGTTACAAACCAAACATAACATAACGACTCGCGTGATGCATGACGAAATATGCACTACACTACACCGCCACAAATGTGTATGCAATTTCTTTTCAAAACAGTGCAATGCATGTCACAATGTCCGGCCACATAACTTTATACCCTGTGGTGGGTCACAGCTTGTCTTTATACCCTATGATGCAACACAGCTCAACTTTATACCTTGTAATGTGCCACATCTTATATTTCCACCCTATGACACATTACGGCTCACTTTATACCTTACAGCTTGTCTTTATACCCTGTAACGCATCACAGCTCATTTCGCAAACTTTATACCCTGTGCCGAGACACAGCTCTTATCAAAAACATTATGCAAATGCAAGTGTCATGATGCATAATGCAAGACTTCTCATTTCAATTACGTTCTTCAATCACATACTTCAAATCACATTCAAATGTCAATCAATCATTCGAGGCTCACCTCATTCACACACCCTAGCATATCTTTTTCGGCAAGTCAACATAACCTAAACCTTCATGCTAGAACCCAAAGGATAATATAGACACTCTCACGTCCCACTTTTTGAACTCTGTAGAGCCTCATACGTTCATTCCTAGCCCCTTAGGTCATTCACGTTGAAGTCTGATTCGAATACCCTACAAAGTCTCCTCCGTTGATTCACCATCTTAAGTCATGTTCCTAAGACTTAGACTAACCTCAATAATGTCCTAGGAAGTCCCTAAGGTCACTCCAAAGGATCCCCTAACTTCCCTCTTCCTTCCCTTAGTTTCCCACAAAACAGATGTACACCATACCCTGACGTCAATCGATCGACGTACGTCATACCCTGACGTCGATCGATCGATGTCCATCTGAGGGACGTCGATCTCTCACTCAACCCACGTCGATCGATTGATGTCCATCTGAGACACATCGATCTCTCACTCAGCCTACGTTAATCGATCGATGTCTATCTGAGACACATTGATCTCTCCCTCACATACATCGATCGATCGATGTACGTCATCCCCTGACGTCGATCGATCAATGTCATCGTTTTCCAGAATTTCATCCTGCGATTTCTGCAGAAACTGTAGATCTAAATCCCAATCGATTTCCCACTCTCTTCCAACCATTCCAAGCCTAATCCTCACTATTAATCCATCCTTAATCCACTAAAAAAAACACCATTAATGTACCAACAAGGATTCAATCCTAAAGCTCAAATCTTTATCAAAACCAACCCTAAAATCTCACCTTTTTCACCCTCTTCTCCCTCCAACCGAAAATAGCCCACAATAGGGTTCATGGGATTGGGATTTACATGATCTCACATAAACAACAACAACAACGAACGATTTTTCAACATATAATGGCCAAATCTCAAAACCAAAAAACATAAGTCACATATAGATTCACGGAAAGAAACTACTGCATGGTGATCCAATTTTGATATCAAAAATAGGCCTTTTCCTTTCGCAAAACTTAGGAACTTATAAGATGATTAATTGCCTGTGATTACTCGAAGGAGAAACGAAGAACAAACGAAGAACGGGTTGTGTTCTTAAAGGATCTTCACCTAGGGTTGGAGAAGATGGAGAAAATCGCCTGTGGGGATGAGAGAAGGAGACAAGAATCGCCAATGGGGAAGAGTGGGAGGTTGGTGTCGGTTTTTGTGAAGGAATAGGAAAACTGACGTCCTGTCAGTTTTGATATGGGAAGGGTGAAATTTGAGTTTCTAAATTATCCTATTATCTTATTTATCTTAAGGGATAAAATTCTAATATTCAATTTTACAATTAAATGCTACTTAAGTCTATATTTAATCCTCTCAATTAATTCTCATACTTAATTCTCAATTTATTATTATTAATGGTCTTTAACTTATTTAATTTTCATTTACCCTTTATTTATTTTACAGAGGGTGCGGGGCATAACAATTGTACAGCTGGATGTCTTCAAGGCAGTCCAGGAATACTTCTTGAGGTTTAGGATTCCTCGTGCTATGGGTAGCACTTTGATTACGTTGATTCCGAAGATACCTTCACCCGCCACCTTTGCAGATTTTTGGCCTATCAGTTTATCGAAATTCTTAGCCAAAGTGGGTACCAGAATCTTGACTACCGCGATTAACGGCATTGTTATCCAACATTATATCGCGTGAGCAAGCAGGGTTCATCCGTGGTCAAGACATTACGGAGCATATACTCATTGCACAAGAAATGGCACAAATATTGGATAAAAAAGTCCGTGGTGGAAATGTGATGATTAAACTTGATATGATGAAGGCATTCGACCGAGTGAGTTGGACATTCATAAAAAAATTGCTGGACAAAATGGGTTTCCATCCAAGATTTTTACAGCTTATCTTTAATCATTTGGAGGGTACATACATGTCAATTCTTATTAATGGTAAGCCATACAGTTTCCTTCAACCCACACCTGAAAAATACATGAAACCTGAAAATTCTTGAAAAATACATAAAATGCCCCATATACATCTTGAAATATTTGTACTTCTCAAGTCCGTGGGTATACCTGATACACGACACGAAACCTGACATGTACAGGTTTGTGTATCTACTTCCATACACGCGAAGCGAACATGTAAGGTATGGGTCTGGTACTTTGATACCCGAAACCCAAAAAGCACGAAACACAAAACATGACTTGTTTGCCACCCGTGTCCACCACTTCTACTTGAAATCTTCCAACTTGATTAGTAAAATTCTCATACCTTTTCCACCTTTTATCTTGAAAGCTTGCAACTTGATTTGAAAAATCTTCATGGCTTATGTAGAATATCTCAAGTTTGTAACTTGGAATTGAGGTGAATTAGGATGGATATGGAATAGCCAACTTTCTCCCCCTGGTTTTTCGGTTTACAAATAGAGTTTTCGAATCAAAAAGATCTTGGATAGCCAATCCTCTTGAAATCTCAGTGATTTGCAATTGAATTGTAGTACGATTGCAGATGAGATACTGAACCCGTTGCACTGAGGTGAATTAGAATGGATCTGGGATAGCTAACCCCTCCTGGCATCCAACTCCAATTGAGTTGTAGTAAGACTTGCAATTGCGATGCATCAGAATGAATCTGGGGTAGCCAAACCTCTTGGAATTTCCTGATCTGTTATATTATTATAAATATGAACTGGCAAAGTCTTTCATTTTCTTCAATACTAGAGAAGACCTAAATGGCTGCCAACACCAGTCAAACAACCATCCACTTCTATTAAAAGCTATGATCCAACCGACTAATGCGTCCACTCGTAATATAGGGTCGGTTTTCAAAGAAAAGGAAAAATCAATATCGGATCACCCTTTTCATCTTATCGCATATGTTTTGAGCAAAAAGAGAAAAACTCTTGGGAATCAAACATTTCTTAGCAGTTCTTTTTCAAATTATATGGAAGTGTCCTATCATAAAAGATCTCTCATATAATTAATTAATACAAAAAAAATCAACCGCAACAGACTATCTAAGGAGAAGGCATAAATGCCAGAATAATCTTTGATTTTGGAGCAAATTAATATGTTGTAGATATACATTAACATTGAGATTGTATTGAATACACTAGATACAACAATATTTTTACATTGTGTTGAAGGCTTTTGACTATCGTATATTAGATATTTCTAAGAAAGAGATGTATCGTGATATTACATGTATGATAAAGTTTAATAATAGAGTTGTAAAAGTAACACTAGACATGGCATAACCTTACTGCGTGACAAAGTTAGATAAAAGTTGGATGAAAATCTCTATCCTAAATAAATCAAACAATCGATCCAATAAATGCATGGAGGAATAAACAATTCTTGGAAACTCCTTTTCCACTCGACATTTAAGCAGGAGATGGACGTGTTCTAGTCAAAGTACAAGACATCAAGGGGCACAGGCAAAAATACTTTTACAACCTTTTTAACAACATAAGGGTCGACCACGAAGAAAGAGAAAGCATCACTACAAAAAAACGACAACATAATACGTATGATTGTCGCAGCATCACACAAGGATAGGTGAAGACAGCACTTAAGAAGATGGGAAGAGCTAAGGCAGTTGGCATGGATAACATACCCATTGAGGCCTGGAAGTGTTTAGGAGAGGAAGGGGTTCAATGTTAACTACTCTGTTCAATCTTATTTCCAAAACAGGAAAAATGCCAGATGAGTGGAGAAGGAGTGTAATGGTTCCTATATATAAGAAAAAAAGAGACGCACAGTATTGTGGGAATTACAGAGGGATTAAATTGCTAAGTCATACTATGAAGTTATGAGAGAGAGTAATCGACACTAGGATTAGGGGAGAAACTCAAGTCAAAGTGAACCAATTTGGTTTTATGCCAGGACGGTCAACTACAAAAGCAATACACATCCTAAGGAGATTGATGGAGAAGTATAGGGAGAAAAAGCGTGATCTACATATGGTTTTCATCGATATTGAAAAAACGTATGATAGTGTACCACGTAACCTGATCTGGGATAGTATGGATGCAAAAGGGGTTCCTATGAAGTATATAGACATAATTAGTGACATGTATACTAGGACAAAAACAATCATGTGTACGCCTGTGGGGAATATGGACTTCTTTCCAGTGGAGGTAGGCCTCCATCAAGGGTCTGCATTAAGCCCATTTCTTTTCGCAGTTGTCCTTGATGAGTTGTCAAAGCCTATTCAGGAATCAGTTCTGTGGTGTATGCTTTTTTGCTGACAATATTATATTAGTCACAGAGAGTAGACATACCCTGAGTATGAGACTAGAGCAATGGAGAGATGTTTTAGAGAGAAAAGGCTTAAAGATTAGTCGCTCTAAGACCGAGTATCTACAATGCAACTTCATCGGTGCAGCTGATGGTGAGAATGGACATCTCACCATCAAGGGACAGATGGTAACACAGGTAAGTAAGTTCAAGTACCTAGGGTCATTTGTACAGCAGGATGGAGATATAGATAGTGATCTAGCACACCGAGTTCAGGCAGGCTGGTGTAGATAGATGGCGGCCTCAGGGGTGCTGTGTGACAAGAATTTTCCAACTAAATTAAAAGGAAAATTTTATAGGGTGACAGTGCGGCAGACAATGTTATATGGAATAGATTGCTGGGCCATCAAGAGGACCCAGTCACAGAAGATAGAAGTGACAGAGATGAAGATGCTGATGTGGATGTGTGGGCATATAAGGCTAGACCAGATCAAAAATGAGGTATTTCAGAAAAGGTTAGGGGTGACTAGTATAGCAGATAAGATAAGGGAGGGGAGACTGAGATGGTTTGGGCATGTCAAGAGGAGAAAGACAACGGCACCTGTCAGAGCAATCGAAAGCCTCATTGTAGAGTAGAAGAGGGGTAAAGGCAGGCCCAAACTAACTTGGGATGAGCGGATTAGGCATGACCTATTAGATTTGCACCTCTTCAAAGACATGGTCCAGGATAGGAGTTCATGGAGGCAGATGATTAAGGTTAATAAGGTTTAGGCAGGATATAAGGGCACCTTAGATTATACTTAGGGGCTTAGATATTATATACGCTTTGGGGGGATTTTTGCACTTTTTTGCTAGTTTGGTTTTTTATCTTTGTCTTGCTTTATATGTGCATATACACGTTTAGGACCATCTTCATATCGAGAGCTTCGTATTTGTATTTACTGAACTTTCTCACTAACACACTAGCACGTCATATTTTCTATTATTATGTCATTTATGCAGGTACGGACAGAGTAGGGGGTCTCACTGGAAGAAAACTCTCTATCCCTATGGATAGAGGTATTGTTTGCCTGCCGCTCACCCTCCGCAGACCCTAATGATAGCTTTTGCTGTCGTTAAGATATACTGAGTATGATGATGAAGAAGATGATGATTTGAGAAGGAGAACTGGTAATCTTAAATATGTGTTGGTTTTGTTGGAAGATGTCGTAAATAAAGAAAGAAATCAATATTTATGATGATCAAGAGAAACAATTAGAATTATTTAACATTATTCTGTGAATATCTTATACTTATGATTATTACCATAGTTACCACACACGACTATCTATATTAAAGAAAATATGTATACTTGACCGAATAAATGAAAACAAATACGTTTCCTTCCACTTGAACATGGTATCAGAGTCTTGCTATTGATCTGTGAGGACTCAGAAACGAAGATTCATCATTGTCGTAATTGGAAAATCTTTCTCGGCTCTTAACCCTTTCTGATCATCATGGTTGACGGAGAAACAAGCAAACCAAAGACCCAACCAATCACTAACGAGTTAACCTGGCGGATTGCTAATCTCTTAAAGAATGGATAAAGCAATCATCCATTGACAGAAATGAACAACGAGAATCTGAATTTTGCCCTGCAACTAGACCATGACAATTCTCCCCTGTGGGCATGCCTCATGAAAAAACGGTTGGAGGAAGGGGCAAAGCTTATTATCTCACCAGTGTCCCACCAGAAATCAGTGACCCATCATTTTCCATGTGGGAACATAGTGATGTAGCAGTTTTCATGGGGATAGACCAAAACATTGAACTGATTATCATTAATAATGTAGCACAGTGCCTAATAGCCAGAGAGCTCTGGAATGGCCTAGCCGTGACATATGGCAGCAACAAGGACTCATTCCAGACGCATGAATTGCACCGAAGGGTGCGCACCATCAAACAAGGGGAAAACTATTGAATCGCACCATTAAACAAGGGGAAAACTCTTAAATAATTATGGAGTAGTCTCTGAAGTATCTAGATGGGCATTGACAGATGCACACCCAACCCTATGAAGGACCCCACCGACATTGCAACCTACAACCAAGTTGTAGCTGAACAGAGACTCTTTCAGTTTCTTACAGTCGTCAATGATATAATATGAACATGTCCGATGAGATATACTAAAGGAGGATCCTCTTTCCGCAGTAAAGCAAGCCTCCTCACAGGAACGGCGGGAGGCCACCAGACTCTAGATTCTTGGAGCAGCGACCAACCCATCCTTGGAGGCGCTCTCAGCATAGGAAATAAAGTTGGAATGGGGTTGGTGTTTAAACAGAAACACCAAGACGCTAGAGAAAATGGATGTTACGTGGCCACCCGCTCAGAATCCACCAGGCTATCACCGTAGGAGGATAAATCACAGTTGTATTGTACCAACTGCAAAAAAGAGTAAGCACATAAAGGAGATGCGTTCCAAAATCGTGGGCTACCCAGAGTGGTGGTCCGAACACCAGAAGAAGGGAAGAGGAAGAGCTCATGCGGCGGGCATTCCAGCGAAAGATTCTGGAAGCCTAACCAGTGGGAGAAGTAAAGGACCAGAGTAGAACTCCATCACCACAGGCACACTTGCTGCAGAAAAAGAAGGTAAAGAGGAAGGAATTTCAGGGGCAACGACGGTGACTGAAAAGAAGAGAGCCCTTGCGGCCGAAGAAGATGATGAAGAGAGAGAATGAAAGGTGAACGTGATAAGGGAGGAAATAAGGGCATCGGGCAGAATTATTTGAATGGGTTGGGCAGTGAGCGCAATGTTATAGGAGCAGCTAGAGTAATGGGCCAGGTAGTGAAGAAATTAAAGACGTGCCGTTATTTAAAACGGTTGGGCTTGGCAGATAGGAGAGTAAAGGTAGGCTAGTCCTGACATCACAACAACAACAACCATACCCAGTATATCACAAAATACATAAAACAACCCAATATACATAAAATAAACTAGTGGATATTAGATAGTGAGGCTATAGACACAATGACATATGACCAGTCTGACATTAATATCCCAACACCACCGTCTAAGGATCATATATAGGCGGCTAATGGGGAACTAGTCCCTGTTCTAGAGCATAGTCCATTATGATCTCAAATAAACTAAAACTAAATCACTACCTCTATGTCCCGTCGTTATCATGCAAATTGATGTCGATCAGCCACGTTACAAAAGAATTGAATTGTGTATACTGATGTATCCTCATTTTTGTCTTTTGTAGGACATCCATCAGAGGGAGATCATTGGGCGTGGTACTGAGCGCAACAGTCTCTATTACATGGATGATGTGGTAAAACCACGACAGACACTACTCTCTCATAGAACAAAAAATTCATAGATCTGGCTGTGTCATCGTCGATTGGGGCATCCAACCATAAGTTATCTTCGTCGCCTGTTTCCATATTTATTTCATAGTATTCAGATTTCGATGACTTGTAAAACATGTGTTTTGGCAAAAAGCCATTGATATTCATTCTGATTGAATAATGCTCGATTTGATTCTACGTTCTCACTTGTTTATTCGAATGTATACGGGCCCTCGTTGAATCCTACCAGAAATGGCCTACAATACTTTGTGACTTTTCTTGATGATTTTTCCCGCATGACTGCGGGTCTATTTTCTAAAGCACAGAAGTAAAGTGCATGCTAAGTTTGTGGAATTTTACCAAATGATACAAACCTTGTTCAATGTCAGAATAAAAGCCCTCCAATCAAATAATGGAGGTGAATACATGGACTAAACTTTAAAAACCTTCTTCCAAGTAAACGGCATAATCCACCAGACCTCGTGTCCAAATACGCTCCAAAAGAATTGAGTTGCGGAACAGAAAAACAACACTCTCCTCGAAACGACCCGAGCCTTAATGTTTGACTCCAATGTTCCAAAACACTTCTGGCCAGAAGCAGTTGCCACATCAACATATCTTATGAACTATTTACCAACACAGATCCTTGACTACCAAACACCACCACATGTCCTAGCCACCCAAACTCAAATCTCACCACCACTTACCTTACCTCTGTGAATATTTGGCTGCACGGCCTACGCACATATTCTGAAACATACACGCACCACACTTGATCCATGTGCATGAAATGTGTGTTCGTGGGCTAGGCTCCACACTAGAAAGGGTATTAGTGATATAATCTGATTCTTCGTCGCATATATGTCACCATGTATTGTGAATTTCTTGAGACGGAATTTTATTACTCTAGCCCACCATGTGATTCGGGGGAAAAGAATACACATGAATCACTTGGATGGCTGGACATACCAATTGATCCAAAGGACGACACTCATAGAGTGCTGCCACCCGACCTAGTGATACCATCCACCACAGTAGAGACCAATTCCTCTTCAGGGCTTGATGTTCCCCGAGAAGGAAAATATTGTCTTCCACATAGGAACAACAGGGGTATTTTCACCAACACACTACTCCCTAGAACGAGTAGCGAAATCAAGCACGCATACAAGCTACCTAACGGCAAGAAGCCGGTCGCGTGAAGATGGATATTTACAATAAAACACAATGTAGACGGATCAGTCGAGTGATACAAGGCCTGACTAGTAGCAAAAGGATATACAAAGACAAATGTTGTCGATTATTCTGAGATGTTTTCCCAGTTGTCAAGATTGATACAAGATGCATACTATTCTCGGTTGCTGCAAAAAAAGACTGTTCATTACACCAATTTGATGTAAAGAATGTGTTTCTTTATATAGACATGAAAGAAGAAGTGTATATGGAACCTCCACCGGACTTCTGAAAAGGTATCAAAAGGAGAGAAGTGTGTCAAATAAAAAAGGCCTTATGTAGACTAAAGCAATCACCTCGAGCATGGTTTGGGAGATTCACATTAGCCATGAAGCGATACAGACATCGTCAAAGAAACTCAGATCATATCTTGTTTATAAAACGAAGGGATGACTTTGTCGTGTGCCTAAGTATTGATGTGGATTACATGATTATTACCGTGAGAGATCAAGAATAGATATCCAAACTAAAGGCGAATTTGTTCCATGAATTCGAAATAAAGAATCTTGGTGGACTAAAGTACTTCCTTGGCATTGAGGTTCTACGATCGAAATAGGGAATTTTCATATCACAACAGAAGTACATTACGGACCTACTCACAGAAACAGGAATGGCCAACTGCAAACTAACAGAGACTCCTATACAGGTCAAACACGGGCTCAGAGTTGAATAAGGAATAGACCTAGCTGACAAAGGAAGATATTAGAGATTAGAGGGCAAATGAATCTACCTAGCACACACAGGACCAGATATAGCATATGCAGTCGGGTTATGAGCCAGTTTATGTACCAACCACAAGTAGATCATATGGAGATGGCTATGAGAATAGTATTTGATCTTTAAGTATGGATCCCTTTAGTTACGATAATGCTAGTTCCCTAAGTGGTGATGCCTCAAGAAGAAGGAGGCAAGAAACACTTCTCCCTTCCATTTCTAGTGTCCATGTCAAAGTCCCCATGTTTGATCCTTTAAATTACCCACTATGGAAGTCCAATATGGAAACATATTTACGTTCTTGTGGGTACCATATTTGGAGAGAATTATCAAAAGATTCCATTATTCCTTTTGATGTTGATGATCCTACTCCAGAAGAGGAGTTGCAATTCGCAATAAATAGCAAAACTCTTGCTATTTTAAATAGCTCTCTTTCACCTTATGAGAGAGCTCAAATTCAAGGTGTTCAATACGCACATGAAGCTTGGACAAAGTTGGAGATGATCCATGAAGGAACATCTCAAGTAAGGAAAGCTAAAAGGAGACAACTCATCAAGCAGTTTTATAACTTCAATGTTCCCAAAGGTGAGAAGATTAAGGAGTCTATCCAAAGATACACCAAGCTTTTCAACCTACTCACAGCGGTTGGCAAAAATATTGAACAAGAGGATCTCAACCATTGCTTCCTAAATAGCTTAGTAAGAGAATGGAATGCTAAGGTAACGACCATTGAGGAGTCCAAGGATTTGGAAACTATCACCTTGGATGAGTTCTACAGGAATCTCATCACTTATGAGATTCATCTTGATGCACAAGAGAAAAATGACCCCATCCGCAACTCATCAAAAGCCCTTGCGTGCGAATCAGAAGACTCGAATGATGATGTGGGACTTTTTATTAGAAGGTTCCGATGTTTTGCAAGAAAGAATGAAGATGAAGCTAAGAGATTAATCAAAGAAAAATTCTCTAATGACAAAGTGAAGGACCAAGACAACAAATGCTACAAGTGTGGGAAGTTTGGCCACTTCATGAAAGATTGTCAGGTGAAGGAGCCGTAACTTAAAGACAAGAAGGCCATCTACCAAAGGAAGAAGGACTTACAAGCGGAAGTAGCCCATTGGGAGAGCATTCTTTCTGGGTCTGAGAGCGACAATGGCGACAATGATGATCTCGCTCTCACGTGAGTTGATGATCTTGATAAGGAGTTCTATGCACTAATGGCCATTAACGACGACATGGAGGTATGCAATATTTCATCTCACTATAGATTGATAGATGAAAGAGATGATTTAGTGCAAGAAAATGACTTTTCAGATTTAAAATATAAATGTGTCAAAAAGGATTTTAGAGCATGCTTAAATGAATACAATGACACGTTAGAGAATCACATCGCATTGCAACTTGGGCATGATATTTTACTAACCATGCATGTGATTGCACTTAGTGAGAAGCATGATTTGATGAAATCAAGTTCATCTTCTCAAAGCCTTTTGAAGCAGAAAATTCCTCAAAAGGATAGTGCTAAAAAGGATGCATCCATTCCATACAAAAACAAAATTAAACCTAGTGCCATGTACGCATTCAAGAAGGGAAAACAAAGAGAACAACCACAAGTTGTCAAGGAGTCTAAAACCTCCTTGAAGAAACAACAGCACATGCCTAAAGGAAAGGCAAACACACCAAAGGTGTCAAAACCTTTGGTTCAAATCGTGAAACAAAAACCTTCTTTGATTCCAAAGAAGGTCGTTCCTAAAAAAGAATCACGAAATGTGCCAACGCACAAGCATACACATTCTCACAAACATACTCCTACATGTTTTTATTGCAATAGGAAAGGTCATGTAGAAAGAGTATGTAGGGCTAAGAAAAATAAGAATCTTGTATAGGTGACGAAAGGCGAAATGAAGTAACTAACCTTCAAGGACCCAAAACAAAAGGGTACCAATATCATATGGTTCATTTGCATGCCCTAGCACTCAATGGAGAAAGCAAAAAACAAAAAGGTCAAATGGGTTGTGGACAATGGGTGTTCCAACCATATGACGGGAGACAAAGTCTCTTCCATAGACTCACTATGCAAGATGGAGGAGTTGTCCAATTTGGAGGTAGCAAAGGCCAAATCAAAGGACACGGTATTGTGGGTAACAATTCATTCTCTCTTAGTGATGTCTTATATGTTGTAGGACTAAAGTTTTACTTGATAAGTGTCAGTCAACTATGTGATGCTAATTATGAGGTATCGTTTTTGAAAACAAAGTGTGTTGTGAAAAAGGATAATACTGTCCTATTTGAGGCTTTGCGTTTCGAAAATATTTACAAACTTAGCATCAATGATTTGGTTTCTCAAAATGTATCTTGCCTAGTTGCTAAAAATGATTTGACGCAACTATGGCATAGACGTCTCAGACATGTATGCTTCAAAACTTTTAAGTTTATTTGCGAAAACAATAAAGTCTGAGGCCTTCCGAAAATGAGTTTCGAAAACCATGACTTGTGTGACACTTGTCAAAAGGCAAAGCTTTGTGAAAACAAGATTTAAACCAAAAACAAATATATCCACCTCCAAACCCCTACAATTACTACATATGGATTTGTATGGAGATGTTGGAACAAAGAGTTTGGGTGGTAAACATTATACCTTCGTGGTAGTAGATGACTATACTCGTTATACATT
>AP025062.1:28028662-28047716 GCA_036186865.1 Eustoma russellianum
ACACCACAAAAATTTTTTTGATTTGCGACGAAAAAGTCACCGACGAAACAAGGAGTGTCGATGTTTTGTCGGTAATTTGCAACGAAATTGCGATAAACGCAATTTCGTCGTTAATTGCGACGAAACTACGATGAAACGCATTGTCGCCAACAAAAAAGTAGTCAGGTTAATCCTTTCGTTGCAATTTCGTCGGTGTTTTGTCGGTGGTTCGTCGCTACTCTGTGTGTTTTGTTCGTCGCTATTTAGTTTGTAGCGTTTCGTCGCTATACCGTCGCTAATGTGTCGCTAAAAGTCCAGAACACGGATAAACAAGGAAATAAATTCGTCGGTTAGTAGGTTCTCGGCGTTTTGTATCGTCGGTTTTTTGTCGATGAAACCCGCGTGTTGCAAATGTTTTGTTTTACTTTTCGTTCGTATTCCGATTCGTCGTTGTGTCGTCGTAGATTCGTCGAGGATTAAACACGTGTATGAATTAAGAAAAAAGAAAGCGGTGATTGGGAAAAAATGTTATTCATTTAGTAATAAATATTTACATTATGAAGACGAAAAATTAAAAAAAAATCTAAAAGAGAGGCGGAGAGGGGCCGTTCACTCTTCGTCATCGGAAGAAAGAATGACCGCCACATTCTCTGCGAACTCTTTGAGGAGGCGCTTCAGCTTGTAATATTTGAATTTCAACTTGCGCAGCCTTCTGTTCATGCTATGCAGTTGCCTCGACTGCTACTGCATGTTTGCTATAAGCATACGGTAGTCGATATCCGGTTCCGGCATTTGTTCTTGAGGATCCTCTGGCGGCATTGGGCCATGCACAGATATTGAACCCTCCCGCTCAACCGATGGTTGTGGTTGAGGAGGAGGCCGTTGTGGAGGTGCACTGTTTGCCCCTCCACGCCTTGGGGTTCTTATATAACGACGCGGCATACTTTGAAGTTTTATAACTTTGTATGTGTGTAATGTAAGGATGTTACTTTGAAGTTTTATAACTTTGTATGTGTGTAATGTAAGGATGTGGGGTTATAAATAGGTAAATTTAGCGACGACATAGCGACGAATTTTTTGACCGTTAATCAAGATGGGAATATGTGCGGGTGTGACGCTTCGTTCGCATTAGCGACGACGTAGCAACGTAATGTGTGCGGCGTGACGGTTCGTCCGAATTAGCGACGCATTAGCGATGACTTAGCGACATAAACTCATCGTACGTTGTAACCATCGGGAACTGTGCGGACACTGCGGAATAGCGACGCCTTAGAGACGCCTCAACGACGAAAAGCGTCGAATGGTGTGAAGAGACGTTGTGCGTCGGTAGTTCGTCGGTAAAGCGTCGCTAATTTCAAACTGCGATAATAAATTCACGCTTAATAGGTTCTCGTCGTTGTATTAAGTTTCGTCGGTATGGTTAGTAGGTTCTCGTCGTTGTATTAAGTTTTTGTCGTTGTATTAAGTTTCGTCGGTATGGTTAGTAGGTTCTCGTCGTTGTATTAAGTTTCATCGGTATATAGTTGCTGTTTAGTCGGTGAATTAGTCATCTCAAATTTTTCTGAACCACATTTCGTTTGTATTTTAGCGTCGTCAAGATTCGTAAGAGATTAAACACGTGTTTAAATTAAGAAAGCGAAAGCGATGATTAGAAAAAAAAATTCATTAATATAGAATTATAAATTAAAAAATATATAAGGACAATAATGAAAAAACAATCTAAATAAATAGCGGAGAGGAGCCATTCACTGTTCGTCATCCGAACAGAGAGTAGCAACACTCTCCGCGCACGCCTTCAGGAGGCGTCTCAGCTGTGCAGCTTTGGATTTGATCCGCATCTGCCTTGTGTCCAGGTACTGGAGATGCTCATCCTGGTACATAATATGCGCCCTCAGGTCATCCACTGTTTTCCAAAGCTCTTGTATTTCTATACGGGGATCACCAATTTGGCGATCCCGACGTGGCCCAAAAAGAGTGAGTTCTAAGGACTCAGCCTGTGGGGGTGATTCTTGTGGTGGAGGAACCGCTGCAGGTGCGGGTTGTTGAATAGGCCGTCTAAGGTATGAATGACCACTACCACGTCGCGCTTGAGCTTTAGTACGAACCATATTTGGGTCTTTTTATATGATTATAAAAGAGAACTTGTTTTATATGTCGACGATTGCTGTGTCGTGTCGCTATTTCGTCGGTAATTCGTCGGTAAGCAATGAATGCAGACATTAAAAACGCACACCATACGACGTGTTTCGTCGCTAAGCGTTGCTATTTCGTCGGTATTTGTGTTTGTTTGTTTCCGGGATTTGTGTTTCTTGGTCGTCGCTGAGCGTCGCTAAGTCGTCGGTATTTGTGTTTGTTTGTTTTCCGGGATTTGTGTTTCTTGGTCGTCGCTGAGGGTCGCTATTTCGTCGGTATTTGTGTTTGTTTGTTTCCGGGATTTGTGTTTCTTGGTCGTCGCTGAGCGTCGCTAAGTCGTCGGTATTTGTGTTTGTTTGTTTCCGGGATTTGTGTTTCTTGGTCGTCGTGGTCGTCGCTATAGCGTCGCTAAGACGTCGGTAATATTGCTGGCCGAGAACCATAAAACCATCTTTCTTCTTCCACTCTTCTCCCATTCTTCTCTCATTTCAAACACATATATCATCACTTTGCAACGAAAATATAGAAGGAGGATATCTTATTGTGTGGGATTTTGAGGTTTTCCACACTGAGAAAAGATAGCTGCTGTTGTTTTGACGGTATAGCGAGAAAATGGATCCGAGGAGGAGCGATAGAAAGTGGATGTACGAGAGAGTAAACAACGGGGAGTGGAGTTTTAGATTTGTTGAAGGTCTCGAAGAATTTGTGGATTTTGCGACGAGTAATGAAAGTGGAACGCAGATTAGATGTCCGTGTAAGAAATGCAAGAACCGTAAATATATGGATCTGGGTGACGTGAGGGTTCACTTATTGAAACAAGGTTTCGTGCACAATTACCATACATGGTACTGCCACGGCGAATATGAGGGGACGTCTACATCTGCAACTGTTCACGTCGAAGGGGGACCCGGTCAGGTTGATGTCGCTGAAATAGGCGAGGGATCTCAGAATCCATACATGCAGATGGTGCAAGACACAGCTACCGGCGTATTTACGGGAGAGAAGTACTTACAGATGCATGTCGGGTACGAACGTGCACAGGAGCCGGATGAACAGCCGCGTATATTCATGGAGGAAGATTCGAACCCTCAGGCGAGACAGTTTTTTGAGATGCTGAACGCCGCCAACACGCCGCTGTATCCCGGTTGCGGTAGTCACACACAGATGTCCATGATCGGTCGGATGACGAGCATGAAGACGGAGCACCGCATGACGGAGAGATTGTACGATGGGATGTGTCAGCTGATGAGGGAATCTCTTCCCGAAGGGAACACAATGGTCGATAGTTTTTATTCGACGAAGAAACAGCTGCAGGCGTTGGGACTGCCGGTTCAGAAGATCGATTTTTGTTCTGAGGGGTGCATCATATATTGGGGCATCAACGAGGATAAAGACATGTGCAAGGTCTGTGGGACACGCAGGTGGAGAACGAACAAAAGAAACCGGAACGTGCCAAGAAAGCAATTCTACTATTTACCTCTCGCCCCTAGACTGCAGAGGCTCTACGCATCTGGCGCCACAGCTAGCCAGATGAGGTGGCACGCGGAGCATTACACGAAAGACGGTGAGATGTGCCATCCATCAGACGGCGAAGCTTGGAGGACGTTCGATGCGACACATCCGGGTTTTTCGTCGGAGACAAGGAACGTTGGGTTGGGGTTATGCACCGACGGGTTCAACCCGTTCGGACAGTCGGGAGAGCAGTATTCGTCGTGGCTTGTAATCGTCACGCCGTACAATCTACAACCTTGGATGTGCATGAAGAAGATCGACCTATACCTGCAGCCATTGATACATGAGCTGAAGTGGTTGTGGGAGTTTGGCGTGGAGACGTTCGATGTATCGACCAAACAAAACTTCCAGCTACGCGCTGTGCTGATGTGGACCATCAGCAACTTCCCGGCTTATTCTATGTTGTCGGGGTGGAGCACAGCGGGGAAATACGCTTGCCCTTGCTGCATGAAGCAAGTGAAGACGATGTCCTTGAAACATGGACGTAAGATTTGCTGGTTCGACAGCCATAGGAAGTTCCTGCCCAGACGTCATTTGTACAGAAAGAACGTGACGGCGTTCATATCTGGCATCGTCGAGAAGGACACGAAGCCCGAGATTCTCACGGATGCAGAGGTGTTGGAGGAGATAGACAGTTGTGGATTCGTGGGGGTCACTGATGATCCGGACTGCAGCCACAACGCATACCTGGCCCGTGACTGTATCGGGTGGAAGAAGAGAAGCATATTCTGGGAGCTTCCGTATTGAAAGAGCAATATGATCCGACACAACCTGGATGTCATGCACATTGAGAAGAACGTGTTTGACAACATTTTCAATACGGTGCTAAATGTGCCCGGAAAAACGAAAGATAATTTGAAGGCACGACTTGATATGCACGACCTCAATATACAACCTGAGCTGCATTCCGTTGGCACGTCCTACATGCCGAAGTCCTCTTACACGCTGAATGCGGAGCAGGTCAGTGCGTTGTTAGCGTGGCTGGGGACGGCTAGATTTCTTGACGGCCATGTTTCGAACCTGTCTAAGGACATCGACGTGAATAAACGTGGTTTGCACGGGATGAAGAGCCACGACTGTCACGTGTTCATGCAACGGTTGATGCCCATTGCATTCCGCGAGCTGCTTCCAACCAATGTATGGGAAGCACTTACCGAGATGAGTCTGTTCTTCAGATGTCTTACATCCACGAGACTCAGGGCGGATGATATGTCAAGGCTAGAGGGCGAAATCCCAGTGATCATATGCAAGCTGGAGACCGTATTCCCTCCGGCCTTCTTTGATTCAATGGAACACCTGCCAGTTCATCTACCATACGAGGCACGTGTTGGTGGTCCTGTTCAGTACAGGTGGATGTATCCGTTCGAGAGGTACTCTTATTTATTACGTGACGTTCTTATGTGTGCAAGCATTTGAACAGATATTCACTATATGAACAGATATCTCAGGCATTTGAAGCTGAACATCAAGAACAAGGCGAAAGTCGAGGCCTCGATGTGCAATGCCTACCTGACGGAGGAAGCCTCGGCCTTCGTGTTTCATTACTTCGAGCCAGATGTCCCGTCGAGGTGCAGAGATATTCCCCGGAACGACGACGGCATTTCCAGATCCGGTGTCCTCCGGATATTCACACATCCGATCAGATTTCACGGACAAGGAAAGGAAATGATATTGGTGGACAGCGAGCTGAAGATTGCTCATTCTTATGTTCTGCGCAACTGCCGTCAAGTCGACCGTTTCCAGAGGTATAAACGATATCCAATTTTAATTTGTAAATACCTTGCCCTACTCTATCCATAATATTACAAAGGTATACAGGGTACTCATTCGTAATTTGCTTCAGCTTGTTCGTTGATTTATTGCAAGAACGTTCACCGGGTATATCGAGCGATGCAATAAACAATGAGTTAGATGCCAAGTTTGCTGATTGGTTCAGGTGGCATGTAAGTTTACATATTTGCTAGTTACGTATACATCATGTGATACGCATTTATTGCCCCGCTGATGTATACTTACTTGTCGTTTTACAGGCGAGCAAAGGTCATCTGTCTGACGATGAGTACGGTTACATTCTGACACCAGTAGCCGAGGGTCCATTGAACAGAGTCACGCGCCACGACATGTGTTTTGTCAACGGTTATAGATTCCACATAGTCTCCCATGCCAGCCAAAAATCGTCGGAGAACAGCGGAGTGTGTGTCAAACGGTATGACAATAGCCCGGACGAGGATGAATTCTACGGCTACTTTACCGACATCATTGAGCTCGAATATCCCGCATTGCCTATAAAGCGGGTGGTGCTATTCAAATGCGAATGGTACGATCCAACTCGGGAAGGTTATCGCGCTGGCACAAAGGTTCACGACCGATATAAGTTGGTAGACATACACCAAGGGCGACGGTACAGAAAATACGATCCATTCGTTTTGGCTAGTCAAGCGTCCCAGGTATACTATCTATCGTATCCAACAACGAGGATGAATGCGAGCTCAAAAGACTGGCGAGCCGTGTGCAAAGTGAAATCGAGCAAGTTTGATGTCAGTATACAGCCAGGTTCAGATGGCATGGATGCCGCATTTCAAGAAGAAAACCCGCTCGTTGTGGATACGACACATGTTGAACTGCCAACCTCCCTCTAAATGACCCCAACGGCGGTTTCATCGAAATTTATCTCAACATACAACCGGCTGACAATATTGAAGATGTAGGCGAAGACGAATACGAGGATGAAGAGGACGACGAGCGTGTAGATGAAGATGAAAATGAAGATGAAAATGAAGATGCGTATGAGGATGCGGATGACAATGAAGATTGACGTTAGTCAAAATTTTTTATGTACCTCTTTATGTGAAAGTGTGTATGTGTTGATGTACTTATACACATATATATACATAATGTGTGTCTGTAAGTACTTTATATTCTGCAGTATTTTTTTTCAATACTGATGGCACCGACGAGTTACCGACGAAACGTGTCATCGCCAATTTGAAATAACGACGACACATGAAATTAGCGACGACACAGTAATAGCGACGAAAGTTCGTCGCTAGTGCGTCGCAAAATTTCGAACTAAAAGCTGAAAACCCCCTTCTTCTTCCCCATTTCTTTCCCCCGCAATTTCTTCCCCCCCCCCCCCCACACGGCGAACTTCTCCCTCTCAGGACCCCCGGTGAAATCTCCCTCCCACCCTCGGCGAAATCCCCATTTCTTCTCCGGTGACCTCCTTTCTGCGGTTAGTTTTTCTTCCTATGTCGTTTTTAATTATTTTAATTAGTTATATTTCGTTTTTAACTTTTTAATGATTTCTTCCCCATTTCCCGGTTAGTTATATCGGATGTGTGCAGGGGTGGGCTGTGGCGGGGGTGTTTGTTAGCGGGGGTGGTGGCTGTGGGCGGGGTTGCGGACTGTGGTGGAGCGGGGGTGCGGCTGGGGTGTGGCGGGGGTGCGGGGTGGGGCTGTGGGGTGGGGCTGGGTGTGGCGGAGGTGTGGGCTGGGTGGCTTGTGGGGTGGGGCTGTGTGTAGAGGGGGTGCGGGCTGGGTGGGGCTGGGTGTTGGAGGGGATGGCGGAGGGGATGGCGGAGGGAATGGCGGAGGGGCAGTGGTGTAGCCTGGGTGTTGGAGGAGATGGCGGAAGGGATGGGTGGCTGTGGGGCTGGGTGGGGCTGGGTGGCTGTGGTTTGGGGTCCGGTGTAGAGATAAGGGGGTTTGAGTGATTTCAAAATAAGTGACTTAAATGCTTGATATATATAAACGTGTACATGTATGCATGATACTTTGCCATTACTTGCCTTATTTAGCTTATATATTATGTTGCCGTACTAACGAGCCATGAAGCGTTAAAGCTTACATCATATGGCAAACATTTGTTGTGTTTATACTATTTTCAGGTGCCACCATTAATGAACTAAACTAGTTCATCAAGTGAAGTACTTAGTTTAATAAACTAAGTAGCTCATTAAAGGAAGGCACATTTGGAAAAGGCACAAAGGCAACAAGGCTAAGGAAGGAAAGTTTTCTCCTCCTCTCCTCTTTAATGATACACGCCTATATACATATATATTACATATATTTTCAGATTTTTTTTTGAAAAAGGCACATACACATGTATTCAAACGTACTACCGACACGTTATATATTTTACGTACGTACGTTAACGTCACACCACTATACTTAACTCATATTTATGAGTATATTCAGGTCTTATATCATATGATATAAGATATGGTGATGACAAATTAAATACGACACGATAAAAGGTTTTAAACCGAAATTTTTCGTATCGGACGAATACCGAAACTTCGCCAACGTGTCACGTACTTGCCATAAATAAATGGACAGCCCCTATACTTCAAAAATTGATGAAAATTCTGTGCACATGACAGAATATTCAGCCAAAAATACTTTCCATGTTAGCACACACAAATTACTCCATATTAAGGCCAAAATGTGAAGATTCCAAGTTTAATTTTGTCACATGTTAATGGTACCACTCTAGACCAGCCAAGTGCTGAGATTTAAAGTATATATTATATATATTATGTATAACATAATATATATAGCATGTGCAAAAGTTGGAATTTAAATTAGAGAAAAATCGGGTAATCGATAAATATCGAAAATTCGGTTTTCTACGCACACAACACATGGAACGTTTTTGGTACATCATGTGACACATATCTAGACACTTTCTACATATGTTATACATCTTAAAGTGTTCTAGAAAATTAAATTAAGGGCTGATTGGAATATACCATGTGTGTATTATTAAATGTGCACTATTTTACAAAGTTTGCAAAAATAAAATTCAGCACATGCACAATCATTTCCAACGCCTACAACAGCCATTTTGGAGCATATGTGGAGCCTTGTTGGCATCTTGATTGGTCAAGAATCAATCACACAATGTTGGTGACATAAAGGAAGGAGCTACAAAAAGTAACATTTCAAACTATGTCACATATATTACACATGCTGAAAATTCAGCATGTGTGTTGTATTATGGCAGATTTTTAGCACTAAGAAATGCCATATTTTACTATCTTGAATCATGAGGATTAATTGAGGATGTTATGGAAATGATTTGAATATTATTTAAATTAATAAAATGTGATATTTTATATATCACACATGTTGAAAAATTTTCAGCATGTGTGAGACTTGTGTGGCCGAATGTATGGTCTTAAAAGTGTCTATATTCATTTCTCATGTGATAGAAATATCTACCATAAATTGATGATTCATTTTTATAAAGAAAAATCAAAGTAAATTTGGAATTATGTTGAATAAAATGGAATGATGCACATGCTGAATTTTCAGCATGGCATGGGCGAATTCTAGGTCAATTTTGTGAGATTTTTTGTCTTGCAATTTATGTGATATATCTCATGATTTATGGAAGTTATTTTGTGATGATTTTGGCACATGTTTAAGTGTAATTCTCAGATTTTTTCCAAGTCATCCATGATGACAACATTAATCCAATAAGAAGGTGTCAAGTAAGCGAAGACTAAATGATCATCCAATAAGAAGATGCCAAGTAAGCAAGACCTTGTCACAATGATGTCTTACACTCTCTCAAGGACTTAAAAGATAATTTTCAAGAGGGGGAGGCTACACAAGGGGACGGCCATGCATCATTAAAATGAAATAGAAGAGAGCAAACAAAACAAGCACAAGCATTGCAAATCAAAGTGATCAAAAAGCCTAGCTCTTCTTTTTCTACATTCTCTTTCTTTCTCTCTTCTTGTAAGCCAATTGTATTCATATCTTTCAATCTTGAATAGGCTTGATATAGACCACCACTCATTATATATCTTTGTAAAAGATTGATCAAGGTGTGATCAATCTTCATTCTTGCGAGGTGGTGGTGTTCGTGTGAATTGTACTCGTCATAGAAGGTTTGTAAAGGGTTGGAGTTAGGTGTAACTCTATCAACCCTGTGGTAAGGTGTATTGCGTGTGTGTGATTAGTGTGAACCAAGAAAGGTGTTCCTTGAAGACTGGAGTAGGTTGTTTATAACCGAACCAGTATAAAATTCTTGGTGCAATTTACTTTCAGCATTTACTTTCCAGTTACTGCACTGATTACCCTTTTTGTTCGCATTCATAAAAATAGTTAACAAATTTCAAAAATCACGAACATTTCCAGAAATATACTCACACGTTCTAGGGTTAATTTGGCACATGTTTCAACCCTTTTGGATAAGTATAAGTCAATCAAACATCAAAAGTTCTAAGACTACTGCAGTCTGATTCTCAGACTTGCAAAGGTTGAGACTTTGATTGTAGTTGACCTACTTCCCAAAAGAATTTTGCAAAACTGTTTCAACCCACATAAATTTAGTATATAAGGAGTTAGTGGTCAAATTTTCAGAGCATTTGGACGTTCACACAAATAGGAATAAATTTTTCAAAACCATCTACCGTTTCTGGCAGATTCGAGTAATCTGAGTACCAACGGTTTTTGAAGGGGTTAAAGGTTGAATTTTAATTTGAAATTTTTAGGGGACCCTCATAACATCTGAGGCTAAGTTATCTCAAAATTTCATAATTTTTGGAGACCTCTAACCTAGTTTTAAAAACGTTTTAAAACTGGTCCTGAAAACAGAATCTGTTTTCAGAAGTTGAATTGTTCAAGTTTAAAGAAATTTTTAAAAACCACACTTTCCGCACCATCTATTCAACCCCCCCGCCCTTCTAGTGGTGCCTTGTAGATCCTACAAGTGGTATCAGAGCACAGGAACACTCACTACAAGGAATCCAACGATTCAGTGAGATGGCAACCACAAATCTCAAAACCGAGCAAGAAGGTATGTCAAGCCAAAGGCCTCCACTTTTTGACGGTAAGTCGTTTATTCAGTGGAAACTTAGAATGAAGCTTTTTATTCTGGCTATAGATATAGATCTTTGGTCAATCATTGAAGATGGTCCTTATGTCCCATCTAAGGTATCCACTGTAGACGGAGTCACATTAGAAGTCGTTAAATCTAGACAAGAATATACGAGTGATGATAAAAAGAAACTTAGTATGAATGCTAGGGCTATGCAATTACTCTTAAACGGATTAAGTAAGAGTGAGTCTAGTTATGTGTCAAACTGTTCGAGTGCACAAGAAATGTGGAGGATACTAGAAATGAAACACGAAGGCACGAGTCAAGTAAAAGAGTCAAAAATTAACATGCTTATGTCCACACTTGAGTCATTTAAATTATTGCCTAATGAGTCTATTGTAGATATGGATCTTCGTTTAACTAACATCTACAACTCTCTTGAGTCTCTTTGTAAGGCTTTTACCACGCAGGAAAAGATACAGAAAGTCCTACGAAGCCTTCCTTCTGAATGGGACCCTAAAGTGACCGCAATAGAAGAAAACAAGGAAACTAAATCAATAAAGATGGAAGAACTAATCGGATCACTTAAAGTTTATGAGAATAAACTCACCATACGGAAATCGGAATCATCTAAACAAGGTAAAGCTATTGCTTTCAAATCAAATGAATACGTCTCCCCTCCCTCCGATCACGTAGATGATAGTGATTCCGAATCAGATAATGATGACCTAATTCTATTGGCTAAAGGATTAATAAAATTTATGAGACGGTCATTTAGAAACAAAAATAAGGGTACTACGACTAAGAGAAATAAGACAAGTCAAACGATAAAGACGTTAAATATTATGAATGTGGCAAACTTGGACACTTATCATATGACTGCCCAAATAAAGAAAAGCAAACTACTAAATACCCTGACAAGGAGCGGAACAAAAATAGACTCGTCTCAGAACCCAAACAAAGGAAACGTGCTCTAAAGGCCTCCACCTGGAGTGATTCATCAGATTCTGAAACTGAGACCGAAGAGGAGACAGCACAAGTATGCTTTGCATCCAAAGCATCAAATGAGGTATCATCTGATTCTGACTCTGACTCTGAACCTTCTTACGATGATCTTTTTATTCAGTATCTAGAATTGCATAAATTCACTAAGGCTCTCGCTAAGGAGAAAAAGCGATTAATTGAAGACAAGAAACTGTTAGAATCTTCTAACGAGAATCTTGTCGCTCAATTAAGCGATTCAAAGAAAGAGTCATCATGTGTCATTACTGCATTAAAGACAGAGATTTTATCATTGACCACTCAAAATAATGAAATGAAATCCGAGATTTCAAGTTTGAAATCAAGGAATACCGATTTAGAGAAAATGATGAAACAGTTTGATACGGGGTCCAACATGCAGCATCGCATTATATTATCACAAAAGCATGACAGCGACAAAAAGGGTTTGGGATACGTTGATACAAATGAAGTATCAATCAAACCAACCAAGTTTGTGGTGTCTAAGAAAGTAGACACCTCTAAGCCTCAAATGGCGTCTAAGATGACGCATAAGGCACCCCTTTCCTCATCACGCCCCACTTCTTCTTCATATCATGTGAAATATAACCTTGTACCATATAGATATGAAAAGAAAAGAACAATGCATACACGAAATTCATATCATCCACGCACTACGCACACACACACAAGGACATATCAAAAACGTCCTTCATTTAGTGAATATAGAGGAGTCCTTGGGCAAAGGCCCATAGTGCATGCACCACATATCTACTATGTCGCACCTTCATTCTTGCCATTTGATAGACCGAGAAGGATCACCCAAGTATGGGTATCGAAAGGTACTTTTACCAAGAGGTGCTTAACTAACTCGAAAGGACCCAAAGTTAAAAGGGTACCTAAATTATCTTTGCACATTGCAGGGAGCCCACACATCGAAAGATACATCTATTAAGTGGTTCCTTGATAGTGGATGCTCGAGACACATGACGGGTGACCCGAGCCTATTCACCAAACTAAAGAAGGTCACAAAAGGCGGATCCGTGACCTTTGGAGACAACAATGAAGGCAAGATAATCGGAAAAGGTACGATTGGAAATCCAAACACTCTCCAAATCTCCAACGTATTTTTGGTAAGCAACTTATCCTACAGTCTTCTTAGCATTTCTCAATTTGTTGACAATAGTTTTAATGTGTGTTTTACTCACCCTTATTGCAACATAATAAATAAAAATAGAGAAACCGTTTTAAAAGAAAAACAAGAAGATAATATTTTTACGCTTTCTGTGGATGATGTAGTAGACGCTAAAGTTAAGTGTTTTGTGTCAAATGAACCCAATGTGAATTTATGGCATAGACGTTTAGGACACATTGGCATTTCCACACTAGAAAAACTTCAACGAAAGAACCTAGTACGGGGATTGCCTACGCTTGATTTAGACAACTTTCAGTTGTGTGAATCTTGCATAAAAGGCAAACAAACACGTGAGTCACTTAAGCCTAAAAATGAAATAAGCATGACTAGAATCTTAGAACTATTGCATATTGATTTGTTTGGTCCTAGTCGCACTACAAGCCTAGGTGGGCGCCACTATGCATGCGTGATAGTTGATGACTTTTCTCGTTATACTTGGACTTTGTTTCTTGCACATAAGGATGATAGCGCCGTTGAGATTGCAAAATTAATTAAACAACTTGAAAATCAATACGGTGTAAATGTGAAAAGGATAAGAAGCGATAGAGGCGGTGAGTTTAAAAACAAAGAGATGATTTCGTTTTGCGAAGAAAAAGGAATTAAGCATGAGTTTTCTCCACCTAGAACTCTACAATTAAATGGAGTAGTAGAAAGAAAGAATCGCACATTACAAGAAATCGCTAGAACTATGTTATGCGAAAATAAATTGCCTAAATTTCTGTGGGCGGAAGCCGTAAATTGTGCATGCTATATTGTAAATCGCCTATCTATAAGAAAGAAAATAAACAAGACGCCTTATGATATTTTGAATGATCGCATGCCTAAGATTGACTATTTTCGTGTGTTTGGATGCAAATGTTTTGTTTTAAATACAAAAGACAATTTAGACAAATTTGAATCCAAATCAATTGAGTGCATTTTTGTTGGATATTCTATAAATTCGAAGGCATATATATGTTATGATCCTCTCACTAGACAAATCATGGAATCTATTCATGTGAAATTCAATGAATTTGGTGAGATTGATAAAGATAAGGAATATGAAGATGACTTTGAATTGAAACCCGTGTTGAATGAAGATGATGATTCTTTTGATATGCATGATATGAATGACACACTAGAAATGCATGATCACATAGAAATGCATGATAACATAGAAAATAATCAACCAAGATGGCATAGAGAACACCCACATGATCTCATCATAGGCGACCTCACTCACGGTGTGTGACCACGTAGAAGAATTACTTCGGATGAAATAAATGAATTTCATGCTATGATTTCTGAAATTGAGCCCAAAAATGTGCATGATGCTTTGAGTGATTCTTCTTGGATTGATGCTATGCATGACGAACTTAATCAATTTGTTAGAAACGATGTATGGGATTTAGTACCACGACCATAAGATAAAACTATAATAGGCACAAAGTGGGTGTTTAGGAATAAAATGAATGAAGAAGGAAAGGTCGTTAGGAATAAAGCGAGACTTGTAGCACAAGGCTATAATCAAGAGGAAGGAATTGACTACGATGAAACATTTTCACCCGTAGCACGATTAGAAACTATACGACTCTTACTTGATATTGCTTGCATGAAAGATTTTAAATTGTATCAAATGGACGTAAAAAGTGCTTTTCTAAACGGATTCATACAAGAAGAAGTATACGTGAAGCAACCACCCGGTTTTGAAGATTTGAAACATCCAGATCACGTGTACAAACTAAAGAAGGCACTATACGGCCTAAAGCAAGCACCGAGAGCATGGTATGATCGTTTTGCTACTTTCCTTTTAGAAAATGATTTTAAACGTGGTACTATAGATAGTACACTATTTTTGAAACATGATAAATCAGATTTACTTATTATCCAAATCTACGTTGATGACATTATTTTCAGCTCTACCTCACATAGACTTGTTAAAGATTTTGAAAATTGCATGAAATCTGAATTTGAAATGTCTATGGTTGGTGAACTTAATTATTTTCTTGGCTTGCAGATTAAGCAAACGAGTAAAGGGATTCACATAAGTCAAGCAAAATATGTTAATGACATGATTAAAAAGTTTAATTTCGAAAATTTGAAACCATCTCCCACCCCTATGAGTGTCACTACAAAATTGGACAAAGACGAAAACGGTAAAGACGTTGATAATCGCTTATATCGATCTATGATAGGTTCTTTGCTATATTTCACTGCTAGTAGGCCTAATATCATGTTTAGTGTATGCATGTGTGCACGTTTTCAAAGTCAACCTAAGGTGTCACACTTCAATACGGTAAAAAGATATTGCGTTATATTAAGCACACGCCCACCTTAGGAATTTGGTACGATAAGGATTCTACCTTTAACTTACATGCTTACACTGATGCAGATTATGGTGGCTGCAAAATAGATAGAAAAAGCACGAGTGGAACTTGCCAATTTATAGGAAACTCACTCATTTCATGGTTTTCCAAAAAGCAAGCAAGCGTTGCTTTGTCCACTACTGAGGCTGAGTACATGGGTCTTAGCCTTTGTTGCACACAGTTGTTGTGGATAAAACAACAACTTTCGGACTTTGGAATTACCGTAAATAAAATTCCTATATATTGTGATAGTATGAGTGCCATAAATTTGTCTAAGAACCCCGTGTTACATTCTAAGGCTAAGCATATAGAAGTACGCTATCACTTTCTTCGTGATCACGTATACAATGGTGATATTGTCATAGATCACGTACGCACAGACGCACAAGTAGCGGATATTTTTACAAAAGCCTTAAATCAAGCCACATATGAATCTCTTCGTTCTAAATTAGACAAGATTCCCGTTGATATGATTTGATTTGACGTGATTTGATTCTCTTTCCTTATTGACAGGAATCTTTTGATTTACTTTCCAAAATAAAGGGGGAGAGAAAAAGAAAAGCATGATTTAAGGGGGAGAGAGAGACACTAATTGATACTAATTGCACAAATCAAGGGGGAGCCGAATTTGAAATTCGAAATTCAAATTTCAAATTTGTGCATGTTTCAAGGGGGAGCGATAGCATTTAAATCATGTGCATAAGTTATTTTGAAAATCATCAAAAGGGGGAGATTGTAGAGATAAGGGGGTTTGAGTGATTTCAAAATAAGTGACTTAAATGCATGATATATATAAACGTGTACATGTATGCATGATACTTTGCCATTACTTGCCTTATTTAGCTTATATATTATGTTGCCGTACTAACAAGCCATGAAGCGTTAAAGCTTACATCATATGGCAAACATTTGTTGTGTTTATACTATTTTCAGGTGCCACCATTAATGAACTAAACTAGTTCATTAAGTGAAGTACTTAGTTTAATAAACTAAGTAGCTCATTAAAGGAAGCCACATTTGGAAAAGGCACAAAGGCAACAAGTCTAAGGAAGGAAAGTTTTCTCCTCCTCTCCTCTTTAATGATACACGCCTATATACATATATATTACATATATTTTCAGATTTTTTTGAAAAAGGCACATACACATGTATTCCAACGTACTATCGACACGTTATATATTTTACGTACGTACGTTAACGTCACACCACTATACTTAACTCATATTTATGAGTATATTCAGGTCTTATATCATATGATATAAGATATGGTGATGAAAAATTAAATATGATACGATAAAAGGTTCTAAACCGAAATTTGTCGTATCGGGCGAATACCGAAACTTCGCCAACGTGTCACGTACTTGCCATAAATAAATGGCCAGCCCCTATACTTCAAAAATTGATGAAAATTTCGTGCACATGACATAATATTCAGCCAAAAATACTTTCCATGTTGGCACACAAAAATTACTCCACATTAAGGCCAAAATGTGAAGATTCCAAGTTTAATTTTGTCACGTGTTAATGGTATCATTCTAGACCAGCCAAGTGCTGAGATTTAAAGTATATATTATATATATTATGTATAACATAATATATATAGCATGTGCAAAAGTTGGAATTTAAATTAGAGAAAAATCGGGTAATCGATAAATATCAAAAATTCGGTTTTCTACGCACACAACACATGGAACGTTTTTGGTACATCATGTGACACGTATCTAGACACTTTCTACATATGTTATACATCTTAAAGTGTTCTATAAAATTAAATTAAGGACTGATTGGAATATACCATGTGTGTATTATTAAATGTGCACTATTTTACAAAGTTTGCAAAAATAAAATTCAGCACATGCACAATCATTTCCAACGCCTACAACAGCCATTTTGGAGCATATGTGGAGCCTTGTTGGCATCTTGATTGGTTAAGAATCAATCACACAATGTTGGTGACATAAAGGAAGGAACTACAAAAGGTAACATTTCAAACTATGTCACATATATGACACATGCTGAAAATTCAGCATGTGTGTTGTATTATGGCCGATTTTTAGCACTAAGAAATGCCATATTTTACTATCTTGAATCATGAGGATTAATTGAGGATGTTATGGAAATGATTTGAATATTATTTAAATTAATAAAGTGTGATATTTTATATATCACATATGCTGAAAACTTTTTAGCATGTGTGAGACTTGTGTGGCAAAATGTATGGTCTTAAAAGTGTCTATATTCATTTCTCATGTGATAGAAATATCTACCATAAATTGATGATTCATTTTTATAAAGAAAAATCAAAGTAAAGTTGGAATTATAATGAATAAAATGGAATGATGCACATGGTGAATTTTCAGCATGGCATGGGCGAATTCTAGGTCAATTTTGTGAGATTTTTTGTCTTGCAATTTATGTGATATATCTCATGATTTATGGAAGTTATTTTGTGATGATTTTGGCACATGTTTAAGTGTAATTCTCAGATTTTTTCCAAGTCATCCATGATGACAACATTCATCCAATAAGAGGTGCCAAGTAAGCAAAGACTAAATGATCATCCAATAAGAAGATGCCAAGTAAGCAAGACCTTGTCACAATGATGTCTAACACTCTCTCAAGGACTTAAAAGATATTTTTCAAGAGGGGGAGGCTACACAAGGGGACGGCCATGCATCATTAAAAGGAAATTGAAGAGAGCAAACAAAACAAGCACAAGCATTGCAAATCAAAGTGATCAAAAAGCCTAGCTCTTCTTCTTCTACATTCTCTTTCTTTCTCTCTTCTTGTAAGCCTATTGTATTCATATCTTTCAATTTTGAATAGGCTTGATATAGACCACCACTCATTATATATCTTTGTAAAAGATTGATCAATGTGTGATCAATCTTCATTCTTGCGAGGTGGTGGTGTTCGTGTGAATTGTACTCGTCATACAAGGTTTGTAAAGGGTTGGAGTTAGGTGTAACTCTATCAACCCTGTGGTAAGGTGTATTGCGTGTGTGTGATTAGTGTGAACCAAGGAAGGTGTTCCTTGAAGACTGGAATAGGTTGTTTATAACCGAACCAGTATAAAATTCTTGGTGCAATTTACTTTCAGCATTTACTTTCCAGTTACTGCACTGATTACCCTTCTTGTTCGCATTCATAAAAATAGTTAACGAATTTCAAAAATCACGAATATTTTCAGAAATATACTCACACGTTCTAGGGTTAATTTGGCACAAGTTTCAACCCTTTTGGACAAGTATAAGTCAATCAAACATCAAAAGTTCTGAGACTAGTGCAGTCTGATTCTCAGACTTACAAAGGTTGAGACTTTGATTGTAGTTGACCTACTTCCCAAAAGAATTTTGCAAAACGGTTTCAACCCACATAACTTTAGTATATAAGGAGTTAGTGGTCAAATTTTCAGAGCATTTGGACGTTCACACAAATAGGAATATATTTTTCAAAACCATCTACCGTTTCTGACAGATTCGAGCAATCTGAGTACCAACGGTTTTTGAAGGGGTTAAAGGTTGAATTTTAATTTGAAATTTTTAGGGGACCCTCATAACATCTGAGGCTAAGTTCTCTCAAAATTTCATATTTTTGGAGACCTCTAACCTAGTTTTAAAAACGTTTTAAAACTGGTCCTGAAAACAGAATCTGTTTTCAGAAGTTGAATTGTTCAAGTTTAAAGAAATTTTTAAAAACCACACTTTCCGCACCATCTATTCAACCCCCTCCTTCTAGTGGTGCCTTGAAGATCCTACATCCGGGTGCGGCAGGTTTGGCTGGATGGTGCAGGTTGGGGCGGGGTGGGGCGGTTGGAGTGGTGAATAGCGCGGGTTGGGCAGTAGGGCGGGATGGGCTGTGGGCGGGAGTGGTTGTTGGCGGGCCGGGGGTGGCTGTTGGCAGGGTGGGCTGTGGGCAGGGGTGGCTGTTGGCGGTGCGGGGGTGGCTATGGCGGTAATTTGAAGTGTCTCTTTAATTTACTATTTTTATGCATAATTCATGTTACAAGTTATGTATCATAAGGATGTAGAGGTGATGTATATTTTGAAGTGTAATTTGTTT
>AP025062.1:28052982-28311084 GCA_036186865.1 Eustoma russellianum
GTATAAAATCCTTGGTGTCTTTACTTTCAGCACTTCACTTCCAATTTCCAGCATTTTGCATCAATTTCGTTGCGACTTAAAAAATAGTAAATGTTGTTCAAAAATTACAAAACTTTCCAAAAACACAGCCACATATCCTATGTTTCATTTGGCGCAAGTTGTAACTCATTTGGATAAGTATAAGTCAGTCAAACATGATTAGTTCTGAGACTAGTGCAATCTGATTTTCAGAGTTGCAAAGGTTGAGAACATCAACGTGATTGATATACTTCCCAAAAGAATTTTTTAAAACTCTTTCAACCCATTGAAATAATTATATTGAGGGTCTTTTCATTAAATTTTCAGACCATTTAGAGTCTCCTATTAATCGGAATAAAATTTTTCAAGTCAGAGCATGGTTTCTGGCATATTCGTGCAATCTTACTAAGAACGTATTTTCAAAGAGTTAGGAGTGGAGTTCTATTCTGAAATTTTTATGACATACTTAAAACATTTGAAAGTTCATTCACACCGAATTTCATAATTTTTTGAGGTCTGTAACTAGGTCTTTAGATCCTTTCAAATTTGAATTTTAAAACAGAAACTGTTCTCAGAGGTGAGGTTTTTGGTTAAAAGGTTTTTGAAAAAACCAAATGTTCCACATCCACTATTCAACCCCCCTTCTAGTGGTGCTATACAGGTCCTACACAGACGCCCCTTGAGAGAGAGATAGCCGAGTTCGGATTTGGATGTAGTTGAGTCTACTGAGAATATTCTGGCTACGTTGATGATCACTCCTACTTTGATTGATAGAACTAAAGAGACGCAAAGGAATGATACTGGGATGATGAAGATCGTTGAGCAATTTAAACAAGGGCCGGTAAAAGATTTTCAGCTTCATGACGATGGTAGCCTTTGGTTTAGTGGAAGATTGTACGTACTGGATATTGAGGAATTAAGAGGGACATCATGACTAAGGTGCATAGTTCGTGATTATCTATTCATTTGGGAGCCACCAAAATATATCAGGACCTTAAAAGAAATTATTGTTGTAATGGCATCAAGCGTCAGATTGTAGAGTTTGTTGAGAGATGTCATTCTTGTCAACAGGTTAAAGCAGAGCATCAACAACCTGTCAGCTTGTTACAACCATTGGAGATTCCGGAATGGAAGTGGGAGCATACATGATGGACTTTGTTACTGGACTTCCAAAGACGTGTAGCGCTTACGATATGACATGGATAATAATGGATCAACTCACCAAATCAGCACATTTCTTACCCATGTCAATTCAAGCATCTATGGAGAAGCTGTTGAGTATGTATATGGATGATATTATGAGTTTGCATAGGACGTCGTTTAGTATTGTATGCCATAGAGATCCACGCTTTACTTCATGATTCTTGAGGGCTTATCAGCAAGCAATGGGTACCGAGGTAAGAATGAGTAGTGCATTACATCCGTAGACCGATAGGCAGTCAGAACGTACCATACAAACATCAAAGGGTACGTTACGTGCATGCGTTTTAGATTTCAAAAGTAGTTGGAATAAATCAGTGAAGTTGATTGAGTTTTTATACAATAACAACTGCCACAGTTCTATTGGCATGGCACCATTCGAGGCATTATATGGACACAAATTTCGATCCTCACTATATTACAATGAAGTCAGACAGAGAACTATTATGGGCCCGGAGCTAGTTGAGCAATCCTTGGAAAATGTCATGTTGATTCACGAAAGGTTGAAGACTGCACAAGAACGTAGCAAAAGTTGGGCCGACACAAAGAGACGACGGATTGAGTTTGAGATGGGTGGGAAAGTATACTTGAGGGTTTTTACCGATCTAGGGCGTTATGAGATCTGGTACTAAAGGCAAGTTGAGCCCTCAATTTATTGGCCCCTATGAGATTCTGATTGGCCCTAACTCCTACATTATCCCAAGCACATGACGTGTTTCATGTGTCTTAGTTACGGCGTTACATAGAGTCATATATTGGAGCAGCAGCCCGTGATGATTAGAGACATGCCACTTACGAGGAGGTCCAAGAAGGAATGTAAATCGCAAGGAGCAGATATTGAAGAGACGATCGATTCCGTTCATGAAGGTACTGTAGAGTAATCATACCAAGTGAGAAACGACATGGGAGCCTGAGCAGCAGATGAGGAAACAATACCTGTGACTTTTTGATAAAAGGTACGTAAGTTTCAAGGACAAAACATTTCATAAGGGGGGAGAATGTTACGCGCCAAAAAATTTCCTTACTTGGATACGTGTTTCTTAGCGTGATTACATACATGTAAATTTTTCGCTTGCATTCAAACATATGAAATATCGATATGCGACGAAGTTCGGTAACAAACATTACATTTCGTCATAAGAATTAAAACAGAACGAATATGTAATAACTAAATCTTACGTCAAATTAAATCAAAACAAAACACGTGAGATAAGAAATTAGGGTATTCAAATAAAAGGTAAAAGGAAGCGAGACATGACTTGATGTTTTGGACAAGAGGGAAAAAAATCATATAATATATATATATATATATGTGTGTATATTTTTTTTATTAAACTGGAATTTTATTGATAGAAGGCCTCACTTATGGCGGAGGAAAACCATATTAATGTGTGTGTGTGTGTGTGCATATATATGGATGAAAGGGATAATGATTTACCTATGGAGGAACCTCACTTAGACATTCCGACTGTCCCAGAGGAAGTAGTCTGCCGCATGCAACTAATACCCCCTTCACCGAACACGGACACTCTTATTTCACGATTACAAGAATCAACAGACTCTGTGGAATTTACTCCAGTAGTTCCTCGTAGAAAGCGTCGAGCAAGAAAAGATTTACCTCCATTGCCGCTGTCTACTATCCTTACACGCAGTGCTTCTCATGCCATTCAGGGAACTGACACCACTCTTTCTCAATGAATATTATGATATGGAATATAAGAGGCATGCGTGCCTCTCTGCCCAGAATGCATCAATTGATACGTGATCATTGTTTAAATTTACTTGCTTTGATAGAGCCAAAGCATTCATCTTCTAGTATTGCTCGTTATGCTTTAGAATTTGGTTTTACGCATCATTTCTCATTGCAGTCAGAACGTATTTGGTTTTTGTGGCGTGACTCAGACTTTCACTTGGTGTCAGTGCAGGATGAAGACCAAGTGGTACATTTTACTCTATTATTTCGGCCACTGCAATTCTCTTTTGTAATATCTGTAGTTTATGGCAAGCACACGATCTTACTACGCAGAGCATTATGGCATTCTTTATGTACATTCTTAGAAACATCTACATTGCCTTGGATAGTAGGCGGAGATTTCAATACTCTTCAATCTTTGTCTGATCATGAAGGCCGTTCGCACCCATCTCTCTCTGCATTACAGAATTTTAATGACTGTATAGAGTCAAGTTGTTTGATGTCGCCGCAGTTTCATGGGTCAAAATTTACTTGGACAGATGGCAGGGGCCTTGGAAGAGTCCGTCGGAGATTAGATTGGTTATTTATCAACTCTGCTTTTCAGAACAAGTTTGATGATTTACAGCTCACGCATCTTCCTCGCATTACTTCTGATCACACACCCTTGTTGTTTCTATGTCGTATATGCCAGTCTGAGGTCCGTCACACATTTCGCTTTCTAGACTCATGGTTGCTACACCCGGATTTTCATAATTATACACAAAATGCTTGGGCATCTTATCCTACTATTGGCGGCATGTATGGCTTCTACTCCAAGTTGTTCCGTTTAAAGAAAGACATACAGAGGTGGAACAAGGAAATCTTTGGTAACATATTCTCCAATGTCAAACAGGCAGAATCCAACCTCTCACGAGCTTAAAGCATCTGGGACGCATCTCCTACTGATGCAAACCGAGTGGAATATCATAAGGCAAAGGCTAAATATCTTCAAGCCTCCTCCTATGAACTGCATTATTGGAAGCAAAAAGCACGCGTCCGATGGTTAAAAGAGGGTGACGCCAACACATGATATTTCCTTTCTATTGTCAAAGGGAAATGGTTGCAATTACGTATTCAACAAATACACACCAGTGCAGGCGACTTATGTTCTACGCCTGATGCTATTATGGCCGAAGCGGTAGCCTTCTACACGTCTTTATTTACTCGTGAGCCTACTCATAACTATGATGATATTCTTTGTCATATTCCACATGTGATTTCTTCGGATGACAACTCTCTTCTAACACAATTACCCATGGAGTCGGAAATTAAAGATGCAATTTGGCACCTAGATCCTAATAGTGCAGCAGGTCTCGATGGTTTTAATGGTAACTTTTATCGATCCTGCTGGTAAATCATTCATACTGATATGGTAAAAGCGGTACAAGAATTTTTCCTTGGGATTCCTCAGCCTACTGTGATGGCTAGTGCACTGATCACTTTGATTCCCAAAAAGCCTTCTCCTGTTACCTTCAGTGATTTTCACCCAATATGTCACACTAATTTTTTGAGCAAAGTCTGTACAAGAATCATTGCTAGTCGTTTGAGTACATTGCTCCCACGCTTAATATCTCTAGAACAAATGGGTTTTCTGCCAGGATCAGATATTTCTTCCCAAGTACTTATGGCTCGAGAGATGATACATATGATGGATAAGGGTCGTTCATAGGTATGTTTGAAGCTAGATATGATGAAAACATTTGATAGAGTCAGTTGGGAATACTTGGAAATGTTACTACGCATTTTTGGTTTCTCCGACTTTTTCATTCGCATTATTCTAAATCACTTGCGTGCCACCACATTAGCAGTTTTAATTAATGGTCAGCCTTCCTCTACTTTTGGGCCATATAGAGGGGTAAAGCAGGGAGATCCTTTATCTCCATTACTGTTTATTCTATCTTCTGATGGTTTCAGCAGAGGTTTCAAAGCATTAACAGTTGCTGGAAGATTGTAACCTTTTCGCTTAGGGCGAATTCCATTTACCATCACGCATTTGGCTTATGCAGACGATTTGTTGATATTTTTACGAGGTACACAGCGAAACCTTCAGCGCTTCCATACCTTCCTTACGCAATATGAAAATGCTTCTGGTCAAAAGGTTAATTTTCAAAAAAGCAGTATGATTCCTTCTACCAATATATCTATGCAGCAGCGACGAAATTTTGAGGATATCATAAACATGCGATGTTCTAGCTTACCCTTCAGATACCTTGATTCCTACTTTCATAAGGGCATCGCCTGTGCCAGATATTGTGTCCCTCTGTTGCAACATATTGACGATAGGCTTCAAGGATGGCACTCTCGATTACTTTTCTCTGCTGGTCGTTTAGTTTTGTTACGCTCTGTCATAGCGGCCTTACCATTACACATCCTCACGTCTAGAGGGCTACCTAAATCAGTCATTAAGGTAATAAATAGAAAGATGGCGTCTTTTTATTGGGGTTGTAGACATCACTAGGTATCATGGAATGCTATCTGCGTGCCTCATGAAGAAAGAGGCTTGGGAATTCGCGACCTTAACATGTTACAGCGAGCTTATCACTGCCGTATTTGGTGGTCGTATCAGCAACATTCTACGCTTTGGAGCAAATATATGCACGCCAAATATGGTCAACGTGGAGATTATCTGCCTTGTTTACCAGATTCACCTATCTGGAAGATTATTTGCAGAATACATCGTTCCTGCCTTTCTCTGACTGATGGCCAAGGTGCTCACCTCACATGGTTACACACGCCAACAGGAGAATTTACGTTGCGCAGTGCTTATGATAACTGCCGCACGCCTAGCCCACAGCTACTTTCAACGAAGTTCATTTGGTTTAAGCACCATTCCCCAGTTATTCAGATGTTCTTATGGCGGCTCTTCCATTCTGCGCTGCCATTGGAGGATTATATTGGTAGGTACTCTACATCTCGACATACGAGATGTCCATTCTGTAAAAGAGCGTCGGCTACAGTGGATCATGTTTTCTTATATTGTTCACGCTTGCGTCCTTTATGGCTTTACTATGCTGGGGAGCTACACTGTCCTCAACCATCATCGTTGCAGCTGCGTCAGTATCTACTCGCTTGGTGGTATCGTTCCGCATTTTCCTCTCTTCTCGGGGTTTTCAAAATAGTAGTTCCAACGATTATAGTGTATAACATATGGCGTGGATATACCTCCTTAGTTTATGGGGAACAAACTAATATTACAGTCACATCACTTCGGGCCTCAATACGATATGACATTACTATTTGGTGCAAAAAGATAGAAGGAACTAAACTTGCAGCTGACCCTAGATGCTATTTCTCTTGGCTGCCTTCGCTACAGCCTCCGCGGCCTCATCTGATTCGTTGGCTCACACCGCCTCCAGGTCAGTTAAAATTAAACAGAGATGCTGCAGTTGGCAGACAGTATGCAGCAGGGAGTGCTATATTGCGCGATCACATGGGATCTTGCGTGGGGTCCATTTCATTTCGGCTGCCTCCAAGTACACCACTAAATGCAGAGATTCAGGCCGCATTGTTTGGGCTTTTGTATTTTCTTCCACTGCATCGCACAATCATATTGGAATCCGATTGTGACTAGATGATATCTCGTTTGGCCTGCCCGCAACTAGTCCATGGCAACTATTATCTTCGGTTACTTCATAGGCTCATTCATCTCCATCATCTCGACTGCCATCACATTTATCGAGAGGCAAATATGGCAGCACATTACTTAGCTCAACACGCCATGTTGGACCCCATCACACAATATTATGCATCTCGTACTCTTCCTTCATTAGTGCGTGCTTTCATCTCCTTGGATCTTTCCTCCATCCAATTGCCTGTACCTTGACACTCTAAAGTCTTTCATATGGATTGGCGCTTTATCTATCTTTCTGCCTGCATCCTAAGGGATCCAGGCAGGCTCGGTATGTGTTGCTATCTTTTGGCCTGGCTTTTAATCTGCTTCATAATCATTAATGACTTGCTCTTTTTAATTGCCTGGGCATGGATTGGTTTGCATATTATGGTGGTGGGACTTTTTACGACAATGCAACAATTCTATCATGCATGTGCAAACCCTACGACTACGACTCCATTGGCGCGTCATCTCATAACATCGTCGCCTTGGCACAAATTTTGCCAAGGCAACTTGGGTATGTGTTTGACTTTTCTGTTTTCTCTTACTTTTTTTCTCATTGTCATCGGTATAACTTCTCCCTTGCAATCTCCCGAGGTACGGCTTATACTGGATATATCGAGACCAAGCAGCGGCCCATCTAACGCATTCTGCGCAATACTGCTCACTCAAACTTCTACAGCAATCATATCGTTGTACTCAATATTATATTCCTTTCATGTCAATGACAGTCGTATAAATATGTACGCTTTTTCCTTCGCCAAGGTTTTATGCACAATGGTTGTTTTACTTGGCAAGGTTTTAATGCGGCATATCATATACGACTAGAGATATGTTATCATTAGTTCGTTATTTCATTTATTCGCATACTCTGACATTTGTAATATGGTTTTCCTCTGCCAAAATTGAGGTTTCTTCATAATAAAATTTTCATTTAATAATATATATATATATATAGATGAAGGACGGGCGGTACCATCCGGGTATTTTATTAATTAAAAACCATCACTTGTGGCGGAGGAATACCGTGGTTACTGGAACATTCCTATCTATGGAGGGAGACTCCCCCAAACTAAACAATTTAAGATAGAAATGATATATAAGAAACGTAATGTAATAGAAAGTACCAATGCAAAATTTGAAACGATAAGCTTAGTACAATGAGAGCTATATCAAGAAAATCGTGTGCCAGTCGCGGAGTGTAAGGAAAAATATTGCATGTTGCTGCAGAAGCTGCATGGCCATTTTGTTGTTATGTTCTGATCAAAATCTAAGGTCAAACATGAATTTTCGTATGTAAAAGCTTGAGCCTGAAGTCGCATTTCCTGTTGTGCGTCTAAGATTGTACCCCTCGTATGGTCTATACGAGGCAGAAGAAAAATGGTCAAAAAAGCATTAAACAGATGTAATGCAAGAAAAATATTAACGAGTATGCACATACCAGTGTTGCTTGTGTTCCAGATGAGCACATGCAACCAAAAAGAAATCTAGCCAGTAGCCCGAGCTTCCCCTTGTCGAAATATCGAATTGTATGCCTCAGTAAGCCCACATAAGAGAGTAAGTTCAGGAAGTAAACGTAGGATTTGTAAAACATGGGAATAGCTCAAACAAATGGAAGGATATTACTACGTGCCCATGTTGTCTGTACCAACTGATATAGACAACAATGTAATCAAAACGCAAACCCATCCGAGTGCATTGCCGTCTGTGTTCATATAAGCTCAATGGGATGTCACCAATGTCCAATCTCACCATCCAACACCAAATGTCACACATCAAATATCGCAAAAATAATCACAGTATGCAAAGTATAACTACAAAGTTGGCATGAAGAAATTTTGTAAGTGAAAGGACATACCAATGTTGCCTATGCCAAAAGATGACATAGGCAACGAAATGATGTGGACGCCAACCCAGTGGGAGACCTAAAGAATTATAGCCTGAGATTAGGACTAGAAGTGTCTAGAACAATTGCATCTCGAACTTCATTGGGTAGATCAAAGATTGATGTGTAAATAGTCAAGCCTGTCGAATGGTATCTATGCCTGGACAATGTATGAGCGGCAGTATTTGCCTCGCGTGGGCAGTATGAAATCACTGAGGCATTGAGACTGAGGAATTGAATTGTGCGTCTCAAGTCGGCAGCCGAACACTCGTATATCGTTCCGACACCGAGATATAGTCGAACAAAATATGGCAATCCGTCTCAATCAATAGCTGAGGATGCTCTCTAGCATAATAAACTAGGGAGTATTAAAGAGCCATTAGTTCAGCCCTCAAAGGTGAAGAACCCGGTAAGATAAAGCACATTGCCAAGATGAAGTCCCCATTGTGATTTCGCAGCACCGCACTAGCCGCAGCATGAGTGCGACCCACCGCAGCATCCACATTCAACTTTAATTTCCCTGTAGGCGGCAACTCCCAACGAACAAGGCGATGTTGACGTGTTCGTAAGGCTGGCAAAAAAATTTAGGCAACAAGAGTAGGAATAATGTGCGAAAATTTATGTGCCTGTGTTGTTGCACACCATGTATAAATATGATCCCGGACACGCTCAAATAATCTCCCATAAGAGAAACAATTATCCCCTAAGCGAATGCCTGCATATTCTTTCCAGATGATCCACGTGACTAACGATGGAACCATAACCTTCATATGGTCGAGCATATGCTGTTTATTGGATTCTCGCCACCAACTCAAAAGATAAGCTTGAATAGATGAGTTTCTTGGCATTGGTCCATAAAATAGAATGGATATTTCTTGCCATAGAGGCTTTATCAGGGGACAGCCCAGGAAAATGTGATCTTTAGAATCTGAACTTACTCTGCAGAAAGGACATTGTGTAGGGAAGATGGTTTGCCATGCACAGATGTTGTCTACCAATGGTATAGATCGCATCCATAGTTTCCATATATATATACACTGCATCCCTTAGGACTTGGTGTCCACCATATAAATCGCGCGTAATCTAGTTGTGATGTAGTACTAACCAGCAGTTTATAGACGGATTGTAATGTAAACTGGCCTATGGGGTCCGCTGTCCAATGTAGTCTGTCAGGCAGGTTCTGCACCCTAGGCGTCATGTATTCATGAATGCGACAAATCCGTTTCCAAGTAGCTAAGTCATAGATGTGTGCATATAGAGTATGACGGCGTCCGTACTTACTGCGACTGAAACCAACCCATAGAGAAGTTGAGTGATGATATTTCCACCAAAGGAGACAATCATATGCCTGCTAAATCAACTTGAGGCTCCTAATACCTAAACCGCCATTTTCAATGGGACGACAGATATTTTCCCAGCTTTGCTAATGATGTCGCTCATTCCACAGAAAATGAGGCAATTTGCAATTGAGTGTTGTTATTACACTCTGCGGCAACCACGAACTAGATATGATATGTAATGGCATGGAGCATAAGACATGTCGGATCAAAGTGAGTTGACCAGCCATAGGTAGAAGTTTTGCCAACCATGAATTAAGTTTAGCATCAAAATATGCCAGTAGAGGAACACAATATTCCGCGCATTTAATGCCCTTATATAGGTATGAGCCAAGATACTTGATAGGCAAAGAAGCTAAACTCATACCTAATACTTGTGAAGCGCGTAAGCCAGATACTCCTGCACCCGCCACAACTTGACTTTTATGAAGATTGAAAAGCTGGCCATATGCCTGCTTATATGTCTCCAAAAAATGGCGAAATCTAGTTAAATTGTGAATAGAGACATTGAGAAAAATGACGAGGTCATCTGCAAAGTCCAAATGAGATATCTGCGGGACTTGTCTCACCTAAAAGCTAGATAACTGGCCGGAATCAATAAGAGCCTTGAGGCCACGTGAAAATTCCTCTGACTTGAGAATGAAAAGAAGGGGGGATAATAGATCTACTTGCTTGACTTCCCGTGACACCAAAAGGAAACATGTCGGTTTCCCATTTATCTACACCTAGCATTTTGTAGAGGCTAGATTATTCATCAGAATTCTTACCAATCGTGAGTGAAAGCCCATTTTCTATAAAAGCTGCTGAAGATAAGTCCAGCATACCCCATCAAATGTCTTTGCCATATCCAATTTAATAAGAACATGATCAGCCCGAACTGGTCGATCCAATGCATGAACAATTTCCTCGGCAAGCAAAATGTGTTCTATAATATCTCTTCCCTTCATTAAACCTGCTTGCTCTTTGAAGATCAGTTGCGGTAATAAGATTGCCAATCGCATAGAGAACAACCTAGTAAATACCTTCGCAAGGAAATTAGTACGACAGATCGGCCGGTAGTCAGCAAATTTATTTGGATTCGGTACCTTAGGAATGAGAGCTATAAGCGCTGTTGCTACTTTGCTTGGATGGCGCACTCCTAGATAGAACTCTTGTACTGCCTTATAGACATCCATATGAATGAATGTCTAGAAGAGATGATAAAATGATCATGGGAACCCATCTGGGCCAGCAGCAGTGGTCGGGCTGAGATCCCACACTGCCTGCTTCACCTCATGCAATGTAGGCATCACCATAAGTTGTACATTGTCCGTATCAAAGAGCAATGTAGGAGTACATTGTAGTATGAAATCATACTGAGAAGTAGTGTCGGCCTTAAATAAGGTCTCATAATAACGAACTGCCTCAACCTCAATATCGTGAGGGCTATCACACTCCACGCTGTCATCTCGTATAATCCGAATGATGGCTTGCCATACACATCGCTCCTTAAATGTTTGATGGAAAAATTTAGTATTTGCATTGCCTTCTTTCAACCATTTTATATTGGCCTTTTGTTTCCAGAAAAGCAAGGCACGAGACTGGGTAAGACGTAACTGAGCCACACTTCAATGATACTCCATGCGAGCAGCTTCAGTAGGATTTGAATCATAATTCCTCTCACAACGCATCAACTCCGTCTCAGCAACAACAATAGCATCAAAAATATTTCCAAAGACTTCTTTATTCCATATTTGCATATGATTCTTCAGTTTTTGTAATTTAGAGTAGAAGCCCCAGATTCCTCCTACTGTCGGAAAAGACTGCCAGTGATGAGTAACAAAGTGTTGAAAATCAAAGTGGGTAGTCCATGCCTCTAAGAATCTGAAAGACGCAGGTGTGGCCTGAGTATCTGAATGACAGTCTAAATAAATAGGCGAGTGATCTGAGGTAGCACGATTAAGATGCTGACATTGCACTATTGAGAATATATCAAAAAAATCTACTGAACACAAATATCGATCCAATCGTCTCCAAACTCTACCCAGTCCTCTACCATCACAACATGTAAAGATAGATCCTTGGATATTGACCGATTAAAGAGAGCAGGCAACAACAAAATCATTAAAATCCTGTAACAATCGGAGAGGTGGTGATGACCTGCCTCGATGTTCGTCAAGTGTCAAAAAAGTATTGAAGTCTCCACCCAGTAGCCATGGAATATCTAAAGACTGACATAATGTGGAAAGATCAGCTCATAAAGGACGCCGTGGCGCAATCGTGTGTTGACCATACACAAACGCCATGCCGCAATCATGTGTCGACTATATACAAAAGTATACCAAAAGGATTGATTCGTAGGTAACCAACAAAGACAAAAAGATTTGTTCTGCACACCTGCCCTTTCGTCGGCCAACTGTAAGACAGAATCTCGCCAGAACATCCATATGTTGTTATCACTAACCGACAAAGCTTGTGGAAAGCAAAGTTTTAGACAGTACATGTAGCGCCCCGTACTCGGCTACCCCTCGTACGGTGCACCCGCCGTACCTTCTCTTTCGGAAAAGTACAAAGCGTCGATACTTAACTCGCAAAACCCATGGATAAACATGGATTACAAAGTCACGATCTTAACATGTAGATAAAAATACGGCAGAATTTGAACCTTAATCCGAAAGCGTCAAATCGCGAATACATAGCAAAATTATACAAACTGAACAGGTAGCAAACTACTCCGCAAAATTATACAAACATTATCCGAAGAGAATCCGAAATAGCTAAGTCCCAAAATGTCCCAAAGGCTCATCAAAAGCTTCCATCATCATTCTCTTAACGGCAATTTCAATAACCTACGGGTATGGCATCCTTGGCTCATCATCAATCCACTCGACTTCATTACATGGCTCTGGGGGAAAAATAAATGGGTGAGCGACAGAGTCGCCAGCAAGTATACAATAACACCGTACAATAAAGAGAAAATGGCATACAAGAATCAAACCCCAATTCCTTAAGTTAGAACATACCTGCTATTACCTTTCCGAAGCATCGTACTTAAAGTCATATCAATACTTAGCTAAGATCTAAGTGTCATCACTTAGTTAGATTCTACATGCCATAGCCAAACCTTACTTCTATGAAAAGGTATCATGTGTAATGCGTATGAAAATGTGAATGCGATGCAAATGCAACTGGAAACATTCTTTCTTTCATTTAGACATACTCATAAAGATACTTGAACCTTCTTTCTTTCTTTTAAATCATGCTCGTCATAAAACAAGAGAGTGTGTCAGCCTATTATACCGGGCATGACTCGGTTCTTATAACATGATCACCTTCAGGTCTATTATACCGGACCTGGCTCGGTTCTTACACTCTTCAGACCTATTATACCGGGCCTGGATCGGTTCTTATAATCTTCAGACCTATTATACCGGGCCTGAATCGGTTCTTATAATCTTCAGACCTATTATACCGGGCCTGGATCGGTTCTTATAATCGTGATCATCTTCAGACCTATTATACCGGGCCTGGATCGGTTCTTATAATTCTTCAGATCAATTAACCCCGGATCTGTGGCGGGTTAAGCTGGCCAGAAGGGATGGAATTCTTTCAAAACAGAAACTTTATATAAAACTTCGATAAAATCATGAGCATGGAACATATGAGCATGTCAATGCAAGTGCATGGGATGCAACATGGTAAAATGCACTTATAACATCATAAACAACTTTCTTCATGGGCTGGAAAACGAACCAGCAGCATGTCCTGTATTGTCCGGCCTTAAAATCAACCTTTTTAGCCTATTTTCCAGAAACTAAAAATATGGACATGCACCACATGATCTTAACTACATTCTGTACAAATTTCATGTGATTTCGACAAGCGTAGATGCCTCAATAAAATAATTCCCAACAAGGGTACAACAGAAATTCTGCTGCACTCTCAACTCCATTCCTTACCTTGTCTCCATCCATAAACTCATTATGGGGCTCACTTAGCACCTGGAAATCTTTACTATTTCCTTCATGAACAATATTCAAATGCCCATTCACCAAAACAGGTTAAAATAAATACGATACAATTCATACAAGCACAAAGGGTCAATCTGTCCTGTTTTCCAGAATGTTACACCGAATTTCCTTCAATGGTTTACCATCAAGACCAATAGATAAAATCAATTTATTTACATGTATATTTAGCTCTATGTCTTAAGTACCTCCTGTAAAAATTTCAGGTCAATCCAAGATGTTTAAGGTACTTAAATAATTTTTCTCCCTAAGGTGCTACGACCAGAAGCTGTTTTGACCCCTTGATACTAAAAATTCATTTCTGGCCAATCCACAAAGGATTTTCCAGAAATTCCAACGCCACAATAAACTAGACATAATAAGCTACGACCATACCAAAAATAAGCTCAATCGAACGCTTAGAAGGTCCTTAACTAAGTCCATCAATTTGGCATAAAATCTGTCCAGAATTCTGTTTTCAGCCAACATGCATAGGAATATCCTTACCTTCCTAATTTTTGTTCTTTAGCCTATAATCCAAGTTAATGGTCATTTAATATACATGATAAGGCTTCCCTATACTAATTCAAGTCTCTTTTAGCATGCAAAAGTCGTTCACATGGGCTTCTCATTCTTCCAAACAAAACAGTCCCCTAGTCCAACAAATTCAAAATATAAGAAAAAGGTAACAACTTAGGCATATTTTCACTAAAGTCATATCTTAGGCTTCTAGACATTCAAGTATGCACATAATCACATATATTGTAAGGGGTTAAAGTATACTTGCCTCTTCAAGCTAAAGCTCTTGCCTTTGCTTGGTTATGAAGTGAGATGTGAATCCTTCACCTTCTTCACCTTAAGTATACGGTTTTAAGGAAATGAAATGAAAAGGTTAGTCTTTATTCAATAGAGGAACTAGGTTATCTTTAAGGCTAGAGCATCTTACCAAAATGAGCTTGGAATGGAGGTTCAAGCACCTCAATGTAACACCACCTAGAAAAGTTGAAGGCTTTCACCTATTTCAACCATGAAACCCACGGTTTTGGCATGGAGAAGGAGAGTTCATGTGAGCTTCATTCTTTACCAAAATGAGAATTTTCTTAAGGGAACTTAGAATAAGACTTACCTAGATGTCTTCTTGAGTCTTGAAGTTGAAGTTAAACTCCCATCCTTCAAGATGTTGGGGGGCGAAACTTTGGTGAGGGGAATGGAAATTGTCTAAGTGTTTTGCTCTTGCATGATGAGAAGATAGATGTTTCTAGAATGGTTTGATTTAAACATGTTAGAGACTTAGGAGAGGGGGGACGGTTTTGGAGGGATTTTTGTGAGGGTTAGGGCTTTCTTGAGTGTTAATCAAGGTTAAGTTAGTATAACCTTGGTTACTTTATTCAAACTATAGTTACTTTTGTGCTAACCCAAGTTACTTTATTAAATCATGGTTACATTAACCTTGGTTTAGAGAAGAGTAACCATGGTAGGATTTAAAATCCTCCATGTCTAGACATTAAGGGGAGGGCGGTTTTGGTTGGGGTCTTTATGACCTCAACCATACTACTTCCTTCTTTAATGAGTTGTCTCAACTTGTTCCTTAATTGCATGTCTATTTTATTTTCTATTTATTTCTTTGCATAATAACTTCTTGTCTAAATGATGTAGTAGACATTAAGTAATTATTTTAGCTAATAAAATTGGCTAGAGAATTCTAGAATTTCCCATATATAGGCCGAAATTTTGGGCCTCTTAGGCATCTTGATATTCCTTGTAATTTTAATCCATATACCATATTATTGCCTATATTTTCTTGTATTCCAAGATTAGTATATGTATCTATACAATTACGTACACGCCTAGGTGTACCATGTGTTTATACCTTCCCTACATATATCATATATGCGCACATACATATAAATATTGGTATGGTTTATATCACTCTATATCTCATAGACTATCTCAAGAGTATTTAAGTAAAAAGAGTTACGTGGATTTAAGTAACACGCTCTAAAAGAAATTGTCGCTTTCATTCCATCTCATATTCATAGTTTTTACGTACCTAATTGTTGGAGTACAACATCCTTCCCTCCTTCAATAAAGTTTCGTCCTCGAAACTTATGAATTGTCAAAGAGATATGGGTACTTTCGCTTCATGTCTCCCTCTAACTCCCAAGTGGCCTCATCAACTGAATGGTTCTTCCATTGCACCTTGACCATAGGAATAGACTTATTCCTTAATGCTTTCACTTCCCTATCAATTATCCTCTCGGGTTCTTCAACATATGATATATCAGCTTCAATCCTCAAAGGTTGTTCATCCATAATATGGCTCGAGTCATGCACATACTTACGCAATTGAGATATATGAAACACATTGTGTAATTGAGACAACGATGGCGGTAGTGCAAGTCTGTAAGCAACTTCTCCAATTCTTTCCAAGATCTCAAATGGTCCAATGAATCTAGGACTAAGTTTCCCTTTAATTCCGAACCGCTTTACTCCTTTCGATGGAGATACCTTCAAGAATACTTTATCTCCTACTTGAAACTCAAGTGGTCGACGCCTCACGTCGGCCCACGCCTTGCTTCTATCCTGAGCAGCCTTCATTCTTTGTCTTGCAATCATAACCTTTTCCTTGGTTTGCTCCACTAAGTCAGGTCCTGTGAAAATTTTATCTCCAATCTCATCCCAATACAATGGCGATCGACATTTTCTTCCATAAAGAGCTTCGTAAGGAGCCATTCCAATATATCTATGGTAGCTGTTATTGTATGAAAACTCAACCAACTTCAAACTCTTATCCCAGCTACCTCCAAAATCCAACACACAAGCACGCAACATGTCCTCCAACGTTTGGATTGTTCTCTCTGATTGACCGTCAGTCTGGGGATGAAAAGCTGAACTCATGCGAACTTCCGTACTCATCGCTTTCTGAAATGCCGTCCAAAACCTTGATGTGAAGCGGGGGTCTCGGTCACAAACTATGCTCATAGGAACTCCATGCAAACATACAATCTGATCAACATACATAGAAGCCAACTTTTCCATGGGTGCTTTAATCGACATTGCCATGAAATGCGCACTCTTCGTCAGACGATCCACAATAACCCAAATAGTGTCGTATCCACTTCTTGTCTTAGGTAAATCGGTCACAAAATCCATAGCGATGTGATCCCACTTCCACTCAGGCACCTCAAGTGGTTGCAACAATCCAGCTGGCCTCTGATGTTCTGCTTTGACTTTCTGACATACAAGACATTTCTCGACAAACTCTGCTATCTGATTCTTCATTCCTGGCCACCAGAACTTTTGCTTCAAGTCATGATACATCTTATTTGCTCCTGGGTGAATAGACAAGCGTGAATTATGGGATTCCTGAAACACTTCACTCTTTATCGCATCATCATTAGGCACACACAATCGACCTCTAAACCACAAACTGCCGTCACTACGGACTTCAAAATCGTCAGATGGCTTCTCCTTCAGCTTGCTCTTAACTTTCATCAATGCATCATCCTTAACTTGAGTCTCCTTAATCCTATCGATCAAAGAAGGAACCACTACTAATTTTGCAAGCACGTCAGAAATCGAATTTACTTCTTCCAGACCAAACTCTTCCATATCACGCTGTAAAGGTGGTTGACGGGGGTGACTCGTCTTACGGCTCAAAGCGTCGGCAACTTTATTAGCTTTACCTGGATGGTACTGAATAGAGATGTCATAATCCTTGATCAATTCAAGCCATCGCCTTTGGCGCATATTCAGCTCCTTTTGAGTGAAGAGGTATTTCAAACTCTTATGATCCGTGAAGATCTCACACTTCTCTCCATACAGATAATGACGCCAAATCTTTAGAGCAAATACAACTGCTGCAAGCTCAAGGTCATGTACTGGATAATTCTGCTCAAACGGCTTAAGCTGGCGAGACGCATACGCGATCACACGCCCATTCTGCATAAGAACACAACCCAGTCCATTCTTGGAAGCATCACTATAGATCACAAACTGTTCTCCTGAAATGGGTTGAGCCAAAACTGGTGCAAACGTCAACCTTGCTTTCAGCTCAGAAAAGCTACTTTCACAATCCTCATTCCATACAAATTTTGTCTTCTTCTGAGTCAATCTAGTGAGTGGCATAGCTATCCTTGAAAATCCTTCAACAAACTTGCGGTAGTAACCGGCCAGTCCGAGAAAAACTCCTTACTTCAGTGACATTGGTCGGTCTCGGCCACTCAGTAATTGCCTCAATCTTTCGGGGATCAACCGAAATCCCATTTTTAGTAACAATATGGCCCAGAAATGACACACTATGCAACCAAAACTCACATTTACTAAATTTCGCATAGAGTTGATGCTTCCTTAGAATACCAAGTGTTGTCCTCAGATGAGCTGTATGAGTTTCCTCATCAGGCGAATAAATCAGGATATCGTCAATAAAGACTACCATATACTTATCCAATTGGTCCCGAAACACCCGATTCATAAGATCCATAAACGCTGCAGGGGCGTTGGTCAGTCCAAAAGGCATCACGAGAAATTCATAATGCCCATATCTCGTCCTGAATGCTGTCTTAGGAATATCCTCAGCTCTTATCTTCAATTGAAAATATCCAGATCTTAGGTCCACTTTGCTAAACACCCGAGCTCCCTGCATTAGGATACTTTAGATATTATTCATTATTATTATATTGAAATAAGACTTGGTAATTACTGACCCGAAGCTGGTCGAACAGATCGTCGATTCGAGGCAACGGATACTTATTCTTTACGGTGATCTTGTTGAGTTCTCGATAATCAATACACAGTCGCATACCTCCATCTTTCTTCTTTACAAATAAAACTGGGGCACCGCATGGCGACACACTTGGACGAATCAACTTCTTTTCCAATAACTCGTGCAATTGCTCTTTTAGTTCCTTCAGCTCAGCGGGTGCCATACGGTAAGGAGCTTTAGAAATGGGCTCAGCTCCGGGGATGAGATTTATTTCAAAGGAAATCTCTCGATCAGGGGGAAGTCCTGGTAGTTCCTCTGGAAAGACATCAAGAAACTCTTGAACTACTGGAACTTGCGAAATGTCCACTGCTGCCTGCTCGACACTAAGAGCATAAACAAGATAGCCTTGACATCCCTTTCGCAACGCTCTCCGGGCACGTACTGTATTTACAAAAATATTCTTTGACTTCTTCAACTTGGGACCCTCCTTGAAATGATACTTCCTCTTGCTCCGGGGCTCTGAAAGTGACTTTCTTCTGATTGCAGTCAATATGGGCATGGTTCTTAGACAACCAGTCCATACCAAGAATAATGTCAAAGTCACTCATAGCAATCGGGATCAGATCAGCTGCGAACCGATGGTCATCGAGCTCGACCGCGCAATTCTTATACAGATAATGAGACATAAGCACTTGATCACCAGCGGCTTGGATTCGATAGGGTGATTTAAGCCGGATGGGATTGTGGTCTAATCCCTTTGCAAATTTCTTAGATATAAAGGAGTGGCTGGCGCCACTATCAAACAACACATTTGCGGGCATACAACATACAAGAGTAGCGCCTGAATCATATAGAGTTTTAACTACGCAGCAATATAATATTTATCAACTTAGTATTGCATAATTTTTAAATCATACCAGCCACGACGTCTCCAGCTTCCTCAACTTCAGCATCAGTCATCACATGCACACGCGCATTCGGGCGCTGACGTTGGTTCCTCTGCTGCTGACCACCACGCTCATGACAATCTCTCAGAATATGCCCAGTCTTTCCACATCCAACACAAGCAGCTCCCTTATCAGGACAATCCCTAATCATACGACCAGTCTTGCCGCAACCAAAGCACTTACCAGCTTGTACATAGCACTCGCCCAAATGATTCTTCTGACAATGGGGACACATGGGAATGGCCTGCTGCTGCTGTCCTTGATTTCCTTGATTATTCCTCTGATTATTCTGATTCTGCCCACGGCGCTGTCCACGATTCTGATTTCTTCTTTGGTTCTGATTCTGCTGCCTACCTGGCCTCCCATGAAAATTCTGTCTAGTCATTTTCCTTGCTCCTTTATCACCGGAAGTGTCCCTTCCTCTTTTCTGGCCCACTGTCGCATCGCGACGAATGATATCCTTCTCGATCCGATAACATGCGTCAACAAGTGCCTCAAAATCAGCAGAGATAACATTTACCAACCAAGTGCGAATCCTTGGGTTCAGCCCACTCTCAAACTTGAACATCTTAGATTCCTCATCATTCATCGTAGCCGGAGAAAATCTACCCAAAGCCAGAAACTTGCTCACATATTCAGACACAGTCATACCAGGTTCTTGCTTCAACATTTCAAAATCATGCCTCTTTTGCATCTTCACTGACGGAGGAAAATAAAACTTGTTGAACTCTTGGATGAATCTCTCCCATGGAATAGGTCGGGGCAAAGGTTGCAGCTTAGCCTTCCACCACTGGTTCGCCTCACCAAGGAGGAAAGGCCTTACAGCTTGGGTTTTCATATTGTCAGGGGCTCCATTCAGTTCAAAACAGTTCTCCACTTCATCTAGCCATTTTTCAGCCATATCGGGGTCAGACTTGCCTTCAAAAGGAGGCACATTCGCTCGCTTGAGCTTCTCAAAGTAGTACTGCGCATCTCTTATCGGTTCATATGGAGGAGGAGGGGCAACTTGCTGTATCATTCCCTGGCCAATCTGAGTTACGGTCTGACAGAATGCTTGGAAATCCGGAATAACAAGTGGTACTTGCGGAAGAGGGTTTCCTTGAGCTGGTGGGGGATTTCCATTCTGCGGTGGAGGAGGAGGCGGTGGATTCTGATTCTGAGGAGGAGGTGGAGGGACTTGATCTTGAGGTTGTGGAGGGTTTGGTTCGGGTGCATGGGCAGCATCTCTGCGAGGTCTACCACGAGTCCGAACCATCTGTATACGGAGCAGAAAGGTATATTTATGTATATATAGATCGAGATGACTGACTAAATTTATACATGCTTGGAAAAAGGAATTTAAAGCAAGAAAAAGAGTCAATACGCGACATATCGGCTAACAGGTTGACCAAGGGACCCTATTCCCAATCTAAGTTGTCTAAGCTAAGGCTATCTCTCTTCTAAGATCATGACTTAAGTCTAAGATCAATTCTTAGTTTCCTAAGATCATAACTTATCTTCTACGTTCTGCCCGAATCTAGAGCCTGGGCTCTGATACCACCTGTGGTGCCCCGTACTCGGCTACCCCTCGTACGGTGCACCCGCCGTACCTTCCCTTTCGGAAAAGTACAAAGCGTCGATACTTAACTCGCAAAACCCATGGATAAACATGGATTACAAAGTCACGATCTTAACAGGTAGATAAAAATACGGCAGAATTTGAACCTTAATCCGAAAGCGTAACCTACGGGTATGGCATCCTTGGCTCATCATCAATCCACTCGACTTCATTACCTGGCTCTGGGGGAAAAATAAATGGGTGAGCGACAGAGTCGCCAGCAAGTATACAATAACACCGTACAATAAAGAGAAAATGGCATACAAGAATCAAACCCCAATTCCTTAAGTTAGAACATACCTGCTATTACCTTTCCGAAGCATCGTACTTAAAGTCATATCAATACTTAGCTAAGATCTAAGTGTCATCACTTAGTTAGATTCTACATGCCATAGCCAAACCTTACTTCTATGAAAAGGTATCATGTGTAATGCGTATGAAAATGTGAATGCGATGCAAATGCAACTGGAAACATTCTTTCTTTCATTTAGACATGCTCATAAAGATACTTGAACCTTCTTTCTTTCTTTTAAATCATGCTCGTCATAAAACAAGAGAGTGTGTCAGCCTATTATACCGGGCATGACTCGGTTCTTATAACATGATCACCTTCAGGTCTATTATACCGGACCTGGCTCGGTTCTTACACTCTTCAGACCTATTATACCAGGCCTGGATCGGTTCTTATAATCTTCAGACCTATTATACCGGGCCTGGATCGGTTCTTATAATCTTCAGACCTATTATACCGGGCCTGGATCGGTTCTTATAATCGTGATCATCTTCAGACCTATTATACCGGGCCTGGATCGGTTCTTATAATTCTTCAGATCAATTAACCCCGGATCTGTGGCGGGTTAAGCTGGCCAGAAGGGATGGAATTCTTTCAAAACAGAAACTTTATATAAAACTTCGATAAAATCATGAGCATGGAACATATGAGCATGTCAATGCAAGTGCATGGGATGCAACATGGTAAAATGCACTTATAACATCATAAACAACTTTCTTCATGGGCTGGAAAACGAACCAGCAGCATGTCCTGTATTGTCCGGCCTTAAAATCAACCTTTTTAGCCTATTTTCCAGAAACTAAAAATATGGACATGCACCACATGATCTTAACTACATTCTGTACAAATTTCATGTGATTTCGACAAGCGTAGATACCTCAATAAAATAATTCCCAGCAAGGGTACAACAGAAATTCTGCTGCACTCTCAACTCCATTCCTTACCTTGTCTCCATCCATAAACTCATTATGGGGCTCACTTAGCACCTGGAAATCTTTACTATTTCCTTCATGAACAATATTCAAATGCCCATTCACCAAAACAGGTTAAAATAAATACGATACAATTCATACAAGCACAAAGGGTCAATCTGTCCTGTTTTCCAGAATGTTACACCGACTTTCCTTCAATGGTTTACCATCAAGATCAATAGATAAAATCAATTTCTTTACATGTATATTTAGCTCTATGTCTTAAGTACCTCCTGTAAAAATTTCAGGTCAATCCAAGATGTTTAAGGTACTTAAATAATTTTTCTCCCTAAGGTGCTACGACCAGAAGCTGTTTTGACCCCTTGATACTAAAAATTCATTTCTGGCCAATCCACAAAGGATTTTCCAGAAATTCCAACGCCACAATAAACTAGACATAATAAGCTACGACCATACCAAAAATAAGCTCAATCCAACGCTTAGAAGGTCCTTAACTAAGTCCATCAATTTGGCATAAAATCTGTCCAGAATTCTGTTTTCAGCCAACATGCATAGGAATATCCTTACCTTCCTAATTTTTGTTCTTTAGCCTATAATCCAAGTTAATGGTCATTTAATATACATGATAAGGCTTCCCTATACTAATTCAAGTCTCTTTTAGCATGCAAAATTCGTTCACATGGGCTTCTCATTCTTCCAAACAAAACAGTCCCCTAGTCCAACAAATTCAAAATATAAGAAAAAGGTAACAACTTAGGCATATTTTCACTAAAGTCATATCTTAGGCTTCTAGACATTCAAGTATGCACATAATCACATATATTGTAAGGGGTTAAAGTATACTTGCCTCTTCAAGCTAAAGCTCTTGCCTTTGCTTGGTTATGAAGTGAGATGTGAATCCTTCACCTTCTTCACCTTAAGTATACGGTTTTAAGGAAATGAAATGAAAAGGTTAGTCTTTATTCAATAGAGGAACTAGGTTATCTTTAAGGCTAGAGCATCTTACCAAAATGAGCTTGGAATGGAGGTTCAAGCACCTCAATGTAACACCACCTAGAAAAGTTGAAGGCTTTCACCTATTTCAACCATGAAACCCACGGTTTTGGCATGGAGAAGGAGAGTTCATGTGAGCTTCATTCTTTACCAAAATGAGAATTTTCTTAAGGGAACTTAGAATAAGACTTACCTAGATGTCTTCTTGAGTCTTGAAGTTGAAGTTAAACTCCCATCCTTCAAGATGTTGGGGGGCGAAACTTTGGTGAGGGGAATGGAAATTGTCTAAGTGTTTTGCTCTTGCATGATGAGAAGATAGATGTTTCTAGAATGGTTTGATTTAAACATGTTAGAGACTTAGGAGAGGGGGGACGGTTTTGGAGGGATTTTTGTGAGGGTTAGGGCTTTCTTGAGTGTTAATCAAGGTTAAGTTAGTATAACCTTGGTTACTTTATTCAAACTATAGTTACTTTTGTGCTAACCCAAGTTACTTTATTAAATCATGGTTACATTAACCTTGGTTTAGAGAAGAGTAACCATGGTAGGATTTAAAATCCTCCATGTCTAGACATTAAGGGGAGGGCGGTTTTGGTTGGGGTCTTTATGACCTCAACCATACTACTTCCTTCTTTAGTGAGTTGTCTCAACTTGTTCCTTAATTGCATGTCTATTTTATTTTCTATTTATTTCTTTGCATAATAACTTCTTGTCTAAATGATGTAGTAGACATTAAGTAATTATTTTAGCTAATAAAATTGGCTAGAGAATTCTAGAATTTCCCATATATAGGCCGAAATTTTGGGCCTCTTAGGTATCTTGATATTCCTTGTAATTTTAATCCATATACCATATTATTGCCTATATTTTCTTGTATTCCAAGATTAGTATATGTATCTATACAATTACGTACACGCCTAGGTGTGCCATGTGTTTATACCTTCACTACATATATCATATATACGCACATACATATAAATATTGGTATGGTTTATATCACTCTATATCTCATAGACTATCTCAAGAGTATTTAAGTAAAAAGAGTTACGTGGATTTAAGTAACACGCTCTAAAAGAAATTGTCGCTTTCATTCCATCTCATATTCATAGTTTTTACGTACCTAATTGTTGGGGTACAACAGTACACCCTAAAGAGGATGTCCTAGCTTTAGGTTCAATAACTACAAGAATATGGAGATAGTAACGACGTGTTAATGAAAGTAAATGATCCACCGAAGTTCGTATCTCCCTTACATTCCATATCAATGACCTCATTGTGTCAAAAGTACATCAAAGGAATTAGAGAGTGCCGCTCTTGACCTTGTAAAGGGAGGAGAGATTGGCTCATTCTGATTTCGCTGGCGCCGCAGAAGCTTAGGAGGAATATGAAATTGCTGCTCTTCAGGCGACGCTGACGGTGTATGTTGTTGCTCACTTGTGTTGTGAACAAGGGGTTTGAGTGATTACAAAATGCATGATTTAAATAACGTGTACCAAAAAAATGCATGACACGTTTTGTGACTTGACACGTTTTTGCATGAAACCTGTCTTATATAGTTTATATATAATGTTGCTGTACTAACGAGCCATGAAGCTTTAAAGCTTACATCAAATGGTAAACATTTGTTGTGTTTGAACTATTCTCAGGTGCCACCATTAATGAACTAAACTAGTTCATTGAGTGAAGTACTTAGTTAAATGAACTAAGTAGATCATCAAATGGAAATATATTTGAAAAATGCATGAAGGCAACAAATTGAAGAATGGAAAGTCTCCCTACATCTTTCTATCCCACATTTTATATATATATACATGCATATGTTCAGATTTTTTTTAAAGGCACTATACACATTTATTCCAACGTACTACCGACACGTTATATATTTTACGAACGTACGTCAACGTCACACCACTAGACTTACCTCATTTTTATGAGTATATTCAGGTCTTATATCATATGATATAAGTCATGGTGATGATAAAATTGTTACGACACGTTACAAGGTTATAAATCAAAAATTGTCGTATCGGGTGACAACTGAAACTTCGCCAATGTGTCACGTACTTGCCATATATAGATGCCAGCCCCTACACTTCAAAAATGGCCACGAATTTTGTGGCTTACATGGTATATTCAGCCATAAAATCATTCCATGTTGGCACACACAAATCACCCTCAATTAAGGCCAAATTGTGGAGATTTCAAATTCAACATTTTAGCACATGCGGCGCCACTTAAACTCAGCCTTTAGAGCTGAATATTCAAGTTATTTTATGTATATTATGTGTGACATAATATATATAACATGTGCAAAAGGTTTGAATTCAATCAGAGAAAATCGCAAAATCGACAAAAGTTGAAAATTCGGTTTTCTACGAACATGACACATGGAATGTGGCGCCCTGCACCCCGGCCCAGCCGGAGTCGGTGCACCCGCAGTACTTCACTAAGGAGAGTACTAGGCGTCGTTCCATACGTGTCATGATTCATGATATAACGCATGGATTTTCGCGCTTATACGTAAATAAGTGAGCGAAACCGTGGCAGAATTTAAATCTTCAAATTAAAAACATCCACACGACCATTTATAGTTTACAACCCAGATCACGAGTATCGAAAGTCACAAAAGCAAATGTTTTCCATCCCAAATACATAATCAGTCATCAATCATAGCTGGCAAGTCATGTCTCTTAAATCCGTCCACTCCTCGCTGCGCTCACGGGTAGGGAACCCTAGGTTCATCCTCAATCCACTCTTCTTTATTTCCTGCTGCCTCTGTGAGGAAAAATAGGGGGTGAGTGACAACGTCACCAGCAAGTATACTATAATAATTAAGGATTAAATGGAAAGTGCGTACAAGAACCGAATCCCAAAAATTTTGGTTTAGAAACATACCTATCCTCCATCCAATACTTGATAGAGATTAACACTTAAAGCATCGAGATCATAACTTAGATAAAATCGTTACTTAATACAGAACATAACAATAAAAGGCTGTAACTCGTATCAACTCATAACATAACAAGAATCATTACTTAATGAAGTCATGCTTAGAATCTACAAGGTCATATCAACTTAGTCTAAGTATCATGTGTCACTACACAATGACTCCATAAACGTAAAATGCATGCATATGTTCAACTGATGCATCATGATAAAAATGAGAATATGATTTTTCATGCTTTTCTTTCAAGTCATCATCGTCGGAAAACAATAGAGTGTTCAGATCTATCTTCCCGGATCTGAGGCTGTAACGTCTCCCGTTTGAATCTATTATTCCTGGATTCGGAACGGTAGCGTCATCACTTATCGGGTCTATTCTCTCCGGGCCCGAACGTTCATCATCAGGTCTGTTCTCTCCGGACCTGAACGGTCATATCATCAGATCACTTAACCCGGATCTGGGCGGGTTCTTACTGGCCAGGCACATACACACACGGTACTGGTGGGGAAGCGTTCTTTTAAAAACATGATCATTTCTTTTAAAAACTCTTTTCATCTTTCTTTCGCATAAAACCAATGCCATAAATCATGTAAATGACGATGATGTAATGCATGTAATATGCAAACTATGGCATAACGCATTACATATACATCTATGTACCTCTCGTCGCTATGCTGGAAAGTTCCCAGCTTAGTGGCGCCAACTTCTCCTTAGTGATTTCCTTTTAAAATAATCATTTTAAACTAAGTGGTTCGCATGCACTCTTTCATATATGTCTTAAGTGATTGCCATGAAAGTTTTTCGGAATTACGATATCGATAGGGGGATCATTTATTATTTTTCATAAAGCTGGTACAAACTGAATTCTGGAATGACCAATTTCACTATAAAATTTATTGTGACCAAACCGTAAGTCTTTTTTCGGAAATTCTAACTCTCCAGCTTAATAAACACGTTGGACTAGCATCTTACCAAAATTTAGCCCAATTGTATTTTTCTACTGTCCAATTCAAGATCATGCAACACGCCACACTAATTCTGTCAGCCCAGCGAATTTCAGCCTGACCCATTTTACTAGAAAATTCATTAAAAGTACACCGTAACCCATTTTGTCGAAATTTCAACTCTCACCTTTACTTCATTCATAAAGTTAGTGTCAAACCGAAAATTAGCTAATTTGTATGCTTCTAAGGTCCATTTCTAGGCTACTCAACGAGTTACTTAAATTCTGTCCAGTGCAGTATTCTCAGCAGGACCAACCTCACTAGATAATTTATTAAATATAAACCGTAGCTCCTTTTAATGAAATTCCAACTCTCATATCTAATATACACCTAAAAATAGTGTCATACCAAAAATCAACTAAATTGAAAGTTCCTAAGGTCACTTTTCAGGGCTCACAAAACAGCCCAAAATTCTGTCCTGTTCCAGTAGATTTCCTAGTTTGTCACATTTCCTTCCTAAATGACCTTAACTTGCATTGTTTGTCATAAGTACTTAATTAAGCATCAACTTAATCTTTATATAGGAAATCTACAGGTTCAACATGCTACAAATATCACATGAAAATCCCTTACCAAACAGTTTGTACACCCTAATACATCATCCTTTGGCTAACATACAACATTCCTACTAAAACAACACTAGCAACGATTCACCCTAGTCACCAACAGCCCCTTTTTAGGTGCATGCAAGACAAAATGATGTATCCAAGTACATGTTAAGCTCAACACACACAAGAGCATAACCTTGTCTCCACTTTACCACTTAAGTTGTCATTTTCATGCAAAATCACTTTTATTTCCTTCACCCTCTCTACCGTGTGCCCTTTCCATGGAAAAGAAAAGATCTTTAGCTTGTTCAACTTAGATTAACACATAATGGTGCATATAAACCACAAAGATTCCATCTTTAAGCCAAGACACACACCTGCACACCATTTGGCCCCTAGGCCGAAAGTTTAGGCATCAAAACTTAGCACTTCACAACTAAAATTAAATCTTAAGTTTATCTAGCCATTCATGCAAACACTCTCACATTCAAGCCACAAAGAGTATAGTGTACTTGCCTTTGTAGTCTTTGGATCTTGCTCGAGCTTGTTGACACAAGACGCACTCCCTCCTTTCTTTTTCTATCACACATGGTTTAGGGCATTTGTTAGCCATCCTTTAGATTATATAATAGAACTTAGAGGAGGAAATGGAGGGTCTTACCATTTTTACCATGGATGGAGAACAATCCACTCTTGCTAAGGCTCTACCTTGGTTTAGGGTTTTGAAAATCATCGCCTAAGCCATGGGGTTCACAGTTTTGGTCAATGGAGTGATGCCATGTAAACCTTATTCCTTCAAATGTAACTTTCTAAGGATTGTGAAGGGTGATCTTACCTAGATAACCTTGAGGTTGAAGAAGTCTTGGACTCCTCTTAGCCCTTATTCCCGCCGGTTCTTTGAGAGGAGAGGAAGGATCACCTTCTATTTGAAATACCCTTTTGAGTATCTTTCATTTAAGTGGATAGAGAGAGGACTTTTCTTGTAGCAAGGAAGGAATTAACTCCCTTCCTTTAGTTATGCAGCCGGCGGTTCTTTCATGGGGAGAGGGAAAGACTCTCTTTAAATGACAATCATCATGCATCCCAACCATAATGCTCATTTAAGGTCCCTTACTAGTCTTGAATGTAATGGTTTATCCCCCTAAGGCCTTATGGCCGAAACACACATATATATTCCATGTATATACATTTCCATCAATAACGCATGTACGTATGTGTTTGTGTGTATATATATATATATCTATCATATATCCCCATCATTTAAGGGTACTTTTCATAAACTCAATTCATTTTACTGCACTTTTATACATATGACCGATATATATACACGTACATACATCCCACCTATATTTCTCATAATTCTTATCCATAAGTGTGTAGCTATATATATATATATATATATATATATATATATATATATTTTCTTTAAACAAAAGTTTTATTAATTATGCCTCACTTCTGGCGGAGGAAAACCTTATTACATGAAGAAAGTATAACGGAAAGTAGAAAGTTGAAATTTCAACAGCCAAGAGATATATGATATGCCGCATTAAAACCTTGCCAAGTAAAACCACCCTTGTGGATAAAACCTTGGCGAAGGAAAAAGCGTACATATTTATATTCTTGGAATGTTGAGACGCTTTACAAGAGAATAATGAAAAACTGTAATGCTTATGTGAGACACTTGAAACAGGAGATAGTGTTGCCTGAGGATCATCCGATCACCATCCGCAGAACCTTCAGCAACCTCGTGCGCATGATTAGCCAAGTGTAATTTTGAGGACGTCCATGCATCGCAAAAACAGGAGAAGATGTGATACAGCCAAACAATGCAAAAGTAAATGTAACCAAGCCAATGAAAACAGCGCATACCAGGCCTGCCTGTACTGTCAGAAGTACATGCAGAGGAATGAAGAGAGCGTCAATCCATATGGAAGACCAGTGCAGCAGCAGCGGGAGCAATTTGAAGATGTGTATATGGCCATGCATCAAAAATACAGAAAAGGGCATGAAGCAGAAGCAGAAAATGTATAAGAGTCTGATAAATCAATAAGATGCGAATCTCACCAAAACTGCCTGCGCTTAGAAAAGCACAGGTAGCCAATGCAAATGTATGCCAATCCATCTCGAAGACTTGATAGTGTAGACACTCACCAGCGGCAATGAAAATTATCCAGCCACAACAAATTACATTCCATGAAGTAAATAAAACAAAGGATGCAGCAATAGATGGCAATCGATAGGAGATGTCATGAAGAAGCGAGAGAAACATACCGAGTCTGCCTGTACTCACATGAGCACAGGCAGAAGAGAGGGTTGTGCGCCAATCCATATGAAAGACGTAGACATCAATGAATGCGTAATGTAGCTGACGTGAGATCCAAAGCAACAGAGGCACGAACCATGGGTGGTAGACTGTTGCTAGTGAAAAAACATGTGATAGGGGATGTCATGGCGTATTGAGCAAGATAATGTGCCGACATGTTGGCTTCGCGATAGATATGCATGACTTCCAAGTGATGACCATTAATCAATGCGTGTAAGAGCCGAAGATGATAGTTGCCAAAAATAGGCCGTTGCTGTTGTAAGCGCATCAGCATTTGCGCACAGTCTGTCTCGATGATAAGTGCCCGATATAAAGGAAGAAAATATAGCAAACCAAATAGGGTGGCCTGAATTTCAGCCATTAGCGGCGTGCATGGGGGTAAGCGAAAAGACAGAGCGCACACACAGACACCGTGATGGTCACACAGTATGACTCCACCTGCGGCATATTGCCGTCCAACGGCTGCATCAACTTTAATTTTAAATCGGCCTGAAGGTGGAGTATGCCATCTGATTACCTTGTGGCGTGGAGATCGAATCTTTGGAATCCAAGACAAAGATACATTTGGTCCTGCTGTATGTTTGGAACCATGGAGCGTGTGAATCCACATATCAATGTCAAAGTGAATATTGTTCCGGAGTGCCGATAAAGAAAATGATGTAGTGTTCCCATACACTAAACTAGCGTAGCATCGCCATATATTATGCACGAGGATGCCCGGAACAACAATTTTAAGCACCCCAAGGATGGAAGAATATGAGGAGCGATACCACCAAGATTAATAGATATTGACGTAGAGTCATAGTAGTGAGGTAGACGCCATGCAACTCCATCGGGAAAAAAGTCCATAATAGTCTAATTGGCTGACAATACAGGAAAACATGATCTACTGTGGCGGAGTGTTGCTTACAGAAAAGCACTGCGTTGGACGAGCAGCAGAATAATGGCCAATGTAATCTTCAAATGGCAGCGCTGAGTGAAATAAACTCCAAAGCAGGATTTTAATGGTGGGCGAATGGTGCTTGAACCAGATGAACCTAGCGGAGAGTAAAGGCCCAGATGGTCGACAAATATCATAGGCTGATTTGAGCGTAAAGTCACCCAAAGGTGTTGGTCGCCATGTAAGATGATTGTCCACACCTACTGTTTGTGAAGTACATACATCATGAATACGACAAATTAGTTTCCAAACCGGTGAATCCGGTAGACGTGGCCGAAAATCCCCTCGACGGCCATATTTAGCATGCATATACCGACTCCACAAAGTGTCATGTTTCTGATAAAGCCACCATATTCTGCAGCGATAAGCCTGCTGCAGCATGTGAAGATCCCGTAGTCCCAAGCCTCCTTCCTCAACAGGCAAGGTGATCTTTGACCAAGCCACCCAATGATGTCGTTTGCCCTAGTAAAAAGTGGCCATCTTCCTATGTATCATTTTAATGACCGATTTTGGCAATCCTCCTGCAGCCATGACATGGAGAGGGAGCGAAGAAAGTACTGAACGCAATAAAACTAAACAACCCGCTGACGAAACGAGGCGGGAGTGCCAACCATTTAAGCGATCATCAAAATGCTGTAGTAGTGTAGCACAAAAACGTGACTGATTTATTCCCTTGTGAAGATATGAACCAAGATATTTAAACGGTAAGGAAGAGAGTCGCATGCCCAATATCTCTTGTAAGATGCACACTCGGCGGGGTGGAATACGCGCCGAAGGTATGAGACTACTCTTTTGAAAGTTAACCTTTTGCCCCGAAGCAGTTTCATACTCCGTTAAGAATTTATGAAAATGACGCAGGTTTCGCTGTGTACCTTGTAGGAAAATCAGGAGATCATCCGCATAAGCCAAATGTGTTATTGCGAAAGGAATACGGCCCAAACGAAATGGTTTTATATAGCCCGCTGCTACTAATGAGGTTAGCCCTCTGCTAAAACCCTCTGATGCTAGAATGAAAAGCAAAGGAGATAGAGGATCTCCCTGTTTGACACCTCGATATGGTCGGAACTTAGGCGATGGCTCTCCATTGATTAAAACCGATAAAGTAGTAGCGCGCAGATGGTTTAGGATAAGCAGAGAAAAAACCAGAAAATCCAAACTGCAGCAAAAGACGCTCTAAATAGTCCCAACTTACCCTATCAAAGGCCTTCATCATATCCAATTTCAGGCATAAATGTGACGCACCACTATCCAACATATGGACCATTTCTCTTACCAATAAAACCTGGGTAGAAATATCATGACCTGGTAGCAAACCTGTTTGCTCTGGGGAAATCAGTTTCGGTAGCAGTTTTCCCAAATGTGTGGCTATAATACGGGTGCAGACCTTACTCAGAAAATTCGTTAGACAGATAGGTCGAAAATCACCAAACGTCTGTGGGGATTGTGTCTTAGGAATCAGAGTAATTAATGCACTAGCCATAACCGGCGGCTGTGGAATACCAGAAAAAACTCCTGCACAGCCTTAACAACATCAGAATGTATGATAGACCACATGAACGATAAAACCTACCATGGAACCCATCCGAACCGGCAGCGCTATGCGGATCCAAATGCCACACTGCCTCCTTAACTTTAGTCTCAGTAGGTAGCTGTGTCAGGAGAATATTATCCGCATCAGTTACCAGCCGAGGAATGCACGAAAGTATAGCAGAATGATTCTGTGTTGGCGCCTGGGCAAATAAATATGTATAGAAATTGACTGCTGCAGCCATGATGTCACTCGGATTTGTTAAAAGCCGGCCATCAACATCGCAGATGTGTTGAATGCGCAAGTGAGCTCGCTTCCCTTTGACAATAGAATGAAAGTATTGCGTATTCGCATCACCATCCTTGAGCCATTTAACCCGAGCTTTTTGCTTCCAAAATTGCAATTCTGAATTGGAAGTGCGAAGATACTCAGCCTTGGATCTATGGTATGCCTCTCTCGCTTCCACAGTCGGATGTGCATCCAAAGCAGCCTCTGCATGATTAAGTTGATCCTCGGCATGTTTTAACGTGTTAAAAATGTTGCCGAAGATGTCCTTATTCCATCGTTGGATATCTTTTTTGAAAGAAAACAATTTATTATAGAAACCACGCATGCCTCAAGTAGTGGGATATGATAACCATGCCTGCTGCACATAAGAGTGAAAGTCTGAATGATGTAACCAGGAGTCCAGAAATCGAAATACACGTTTGCTAGATGACACACTGTGTCGACATATGAGAAGTAGTGGCATGTGATCGGAGGTAACCCTCGGCAGATGCAACAACTGTATATCCGCAAAACCATCCTGAAAGGCAGAATTAAGAAAAAGTCATTCCAATCTACGACGGATACGACCAAGACCTCTGCCATCTGCCCAAGTGAATCTAGAACCTTGGTGCGGGGGCGCCATGAGGGAGCAGCGTTCAATATAGTCATTAAAGTCTTGTAATACTGATAAAGACGGAACAGAACGGCCGCTATGATCCTCGAGTGTACGGAAAGTGTTAAAATCACCACCTATCAACCAGGACAGCTGACATGAGTCAGCATAGTCACATAAAGAATGCCAAAGAGATCGTCGTTGGAGTGGCATATGTTTTGCATAGACAACCGATAGGACAAAGGTCCATTGCAATGAAACCGATCGAATAGTGAAATGTACCACTTGTTCCTGGTCCTAAGTAGCCAGTAAACAAAACTCAGTATCACGCCAGAAAAACCAAATACGTTCCGATTGGGAAACATAAGAATGTGAAAAACCAAGCTGTAACGCATATGCATGTATACGGGAGGGAATATGTTTGGGTTCAAGCAGAGCAAGTAAGTGTAAACGATGTTCAATAATCATTTGTTTTAATCTAGGTAACGAGGCACGCATGCCCCTGATGTTCCATATAATGGCATTCATTGAGAAGGAGAGGAGGAACTTCCCTGTATGGCGTGCGATGCACTACGAGTTAAGATTGTGGATGGCGGAAGGGGAGGCAAATCTTTTCGCGCTCTTCTCTTACGACGTGGGACAACTGGGATGAATTCAGTCTCAGCTGCCTGTTCCTCTAATCGCGATATTAATATCTCCTCATCAGGCGATGTCAGAATGAATTGCATGCGGCGTGCGACATCTTCCGGGACCGTAGGGATATCATCAACATGAGTATCAGTGGGCAAATCGGTATCTGAAGAGTGACCCATTTCTACGGGGTTTAGGTCAGTGGATAGATGTTGATCAGCAGCATCACAAAATTCCTCCTCCAAATGGGCAGTGGTTGCATGATGTAGGGTTGTGTCTGCCGGAGGGATATCCCCAGTTTCGGGCTGGCTTATTTGATCATTATTTGGAACAACTACAGCTGAGGTTGGTAGAGCAGATTCTGACGGCTTCTGCTTGACTGGGGTTCAGCGCTGCCGGGTGGGTTGTGTTCGAGGAAGAGGAGGCGGCGGGGGAGGCGGCAGAGGACAATGATCGGTGCTGCTGTCCTTCGGAGGGCATGCACTCGTTGAATGACCAAGACGACGGCAGGCAGCACAGAATAATGGTAGGTCTTCGTAAACTATGGATTGTAAGATCATCCTACCCTTGGCCTGCAAATATATCTTCTGTGGCAAATCTTGAGAAACGTCAACCTCAACACAAACACGAGCCACTGACGGTCTTAAACCATCCGCAGTTGCAACATCTAATTTCAATGGAGTCCCAATCGGCCTGACCTCCTCAAAAAGAGCTGCACGATGGTGCAGATGAATCGACAGGGATGGCAAGGCAATCCAAACCGGGACAATGGGGACGTCTGCCGATGGATCAAAATCCACTGTCCACTTGGTGATTCGCATATGACACCCAAAGATATGCCATGAACGACGATAGAAACACCGCAAGTAATCCGCTTCATTGCGAAAATTTAAAAGGATATGGGATTGATCAATCAGGGTAATGCGTAAATCTTGATGAAATCCAATTTTCTCAAAGACTTCACGTATTATTTTCAAGGGCGGACGACCATACCAAAAAGTTCCAACCAAAGAATACATGTAAGGTTCTGCGAGGGCATCAATCTCAGCATCAAGAAAAGCGATCATAGGGATGCCTTTATACTGGGAAACAGATTTTGGCGCGATTGAAATATCGGAGACAGTACTAGAGCCACTGACCACCGCAGCAAAGGATGGTGCGGTAGCCATGAGACGACAGCGCAAATCGGAAACAGAAAAAACCGGCACTTTGAATGGAAATTAAAGGATAGAGGGAGAGGACGGATGATGAGAGTAACGAGCAGTGCGAACAGTTGGTGGACGCGGTACAGCGAAAGCGGCGGCTAGCGCCGCCGGCGATAGTCAGCGCCAGAGAGAGTCATCCTTTACCGTATAGGTTATATATTAGCTATATATATATATATTCGTATATATATATATATGTATACGCATACACACCCATGTATATATCTATATTTCCTTTTAAAATAAGCCATAAACCTTAAAAGAAATACATATTATATCCGGAGATGCTAAGTGGATGCGTATACACCCATATACATATATATTTAACCGTATAGGCGTGTATATGTGTACTTCTCCGAAAATCATTCTATGGCCATATATATATATATGCCTAGATCCGTATATATATGTGTGTGTGTGTGTATATATATATATATATTTTGGATATATATATATATATATATATATATATATATATATATATTATACCGATATGTATACCCCATATAATTCATGATTTTTCCATGTCTTAGATCTTGTTGTTGCACCTTAAAATCTAAACATGTATGATCCTCTTTGGTAGAACCATAAGCTTAGGTCTTTGAAATTCATGAGACATCAAGAAGATACATAGAGTCGTGTATTCCCTATATAAGGTTCTTTAAATAGACTTTTCATCGTATTGTAATCTATTAAGCCATTTGTTACACGGTAGCTTTTACTTTATACTATACACATAGACATATTCGTACATGTCTATATATATCCAAATGCTTACACAAATGTGTCATGTGACCTATTTTCTGCCAAGTTACATCTGCTTGACCTTAGGAATTACTTTAGTTAATTGATAAAGCTCTTTTGGTCTTACTTCAAAAAGATGCCGGCGGCCTTAATGGTGATGGGAGGAGGAAGTTCCATAAGACATCATTATGACATTTATTAAAGGCTTATTTATGCCGTCTTTTTTTTGGGTTTATATAAGAAAAATCTTGACCCACTAGTTGATCCTTACGACCTCATGGCCGAAACATGTATGTATTCACCGTATCTGACCCTTGATTCATCACCTTCATATGTATATCTACATATACGTGTTTGTGTATTATTTCTTCATTTGTCGTCCCTTGAGTACGTTCTTAGTGGAACCATAATCATTTATTACACCATAGCCCCATCCCGTGGTATATATGTATATTCAGATATATGCCCACACCATATGTAATGGTGTGTCATGTAGTCTGACTTCCCCTAGAAGTTTCCTATAAAAACACTTCTCCTGATAGTTTCCAATTCTCATGTCAACATTTTTAGTATTCTTATATAAACTTCCAATCAGCCTTCTTGCTTCACTTTTTACATTTTGGGGGTACACTAATCCCCTTTTTATCTTAAATAGTCATGGGTAACGCCGAAAATATCCTCCTTTCGAGGTATCATTCTCTTGCCTGGCGGCACCTCAACCCCAGATGCCATACTAATTTTTGGGCGGGGTACAACATTCTCCCCCCTTAAAATAAGTTTCGTCCTCAAAACTAAAGAGAGCAGGGCTTACACTTGCATGTTTCTCCGGTTCTTGTACCACTTTTAATTATTTACCCTGTCCATCCATCACTGTCTATGTAGAATCTTCCTTTAAGGTTCACTATCCTATTTCCTTATGACTCACTTTATTTGGAATGAGTAAAACAAAAATGTAGGTACTTTAGTTTGGAGAATCCAATGTACCTGTCAATAGTTTGGGTGCTCCGAGATCCTTGGATGCATCATCCTTCGATCTAGGCTAGCGTCTCTAATCACCTCATTCGTGTCTTTGTATGGATATGGCTGCCACCTTCTACCCTCTCTCTTCCTATGCTTATTCAATCTCCTTTGTTCTTCCAGCATCCGGATATCGTGCCCCGCTTTATAGCAGTCCCTTATCAGTCCATCGAAAGTATTTGGGTATACTTTGCCTAATCTAGGTTTAATCCGACGGTTCAAACCACGTATGAATTTAGTTACCTTCCACTGTTCATCCTCCATGATCAAAGGTGCATACCATCCTAACGTGGTAAACTGACGGACATATCCTGATACCGGCGTCTCCGGTTCTTGTCTTAGTGTATCGAACTCTTCAATTCTTTCAACCATCAACTCTAGTGAGAGGTAAGCTCCACAGAATTCTTCTAAGAATCTCGTCCAGGTGATGGGTCGAGATAGTGACTGGACCCTCTTTCTCCACCATTGACTGGCTTTACCAATCAGAAATGGCCGAACGATTAGGGCTCTCACTTCATCTGGTACCCGAACTCTAACAAGATGGTCCTCAACCTCGTTCAACCATTTTTCGGCTTCCTCTAGTTTGGACTCCCCGCCAAACCTTGGAATTCGTGCTTTAGCCAGTTGCCGGTAATAGAATCCCATACTTCCTGGAGGTGACAGTGGCGACGTCCATGTACTAGTTGTTGAAGTCATCTGCACCACATAGCGTCTGTTTATTTGTGGTCATACCAGAATAAGTGACACTATTTAACTTGTAGTCTAATAAAAGCTCTTAGTGGCACATAAATAGATTTGATACAGTTCGTATTTTAATGAAAGTCCGTGACCAAAGGTTTTGTTATCGACCGGAATCCTAACTTTCTAGTCCATGTCACTCTAGTCTATGGTCAATTCTCATCTAAGATCAGAACTTAGATCTAAGATCAAGCTTAGTTGACTACGATCATAACTTAATTCTATATTCTGCCCGAATCTGGAGCCTTAGCTCTGATACCACCTGTGGCGCCCCGCACCCCGGTCCAGCCGGAGTCAGTGCACCCGCCGTACTTCACTAAGGAGAGTGCTAGGCGTCGTTCCATACGTGTCATGATTCATGATATAACGCATGGATTTTCACACTTATACGTAAATAAGTGAGCGAAACCGTGGCAGAATTTAAAACTTCAAATTAAAAACATCCACATGACCATTTATAGTTTACAACCCAGATCACGAGTATCGAAAGTCACAAAAGCAAATGTTTTCCATCTCAAATACATAATCAGTCATCAATCATAGCTGGCAAGTCATGTCCCCTAAATCCGTCCACTCCTCGCTGCGCTCACGGGTACGGAACCCTAGGTTCATCCTCAATTCACTGTTCTTTATTTCCTACAGCCTCTGGGAGGAAAAATAGGGGGTGAGTGACAACGTCACCAGCAAGTATACTATAATAATTGAGGATTAAATGGAAAGTGCGTACAAGAACCGAATCCCAAAAATTTTGGTTTAGAAACATACCTGTCCTCCATCCAATACTTGATAGAGATCAACACTTAAAGCATCGAGATCATAACTTAGATAAAATCGTTACTTAATACAGAACATAACAATAAAAGGCTGTAACTCGTATCAATTCATAACATAACAAGAATCATTACTTAATGAAGTCATGCTTATGATCTACAAGGTCATATCAACTTAGTCTAAGTATCATGTGTCACTACACAATGACTCCATAAACGTGACATGCATGCATATGTTCTAGTGATGCATCATGATAAAAATGAGAATATAATTTTTCATGCTTTTCTTTCAAGTCAACATCGTCAGAAAACAATAGAGTGTTCAGATCTATCTTCCCGGATCTGAGGCGGTAACGTCTTGTAGTGCTCCGCTCCCGAACCCTAACATCGGGAATGGTGCACCCGCCGTATCTCACTAAGGAGAATACAAGGCGTCGAATCAACTTCCTACATGTTCGAAAATATGTAGAATTTTTTTCTCGCGGAAACGAATTACCATAACATTAAATTACTTGAATAAAAGAAAATCCTCAATAGAATAATAAATCAAACATGACAATAACGTCAACGTACTAACATCTAGAGTTTATCGAACTATGCAAGGTGATGTCTGATGGAAACCCCAATGAACTAATAACGGACAGTCGCAAAGTCTCCTCGTATCCTAGGTGCGACCGTCAGTCTGCCCGTACTACCGTGTCAGCCCCGTCCTCAGCAAAGATATAATCGTACTCTTCCTCGTGCCCACCTGGTGGGGGGGGAAGTAGGGGTGAGTGACGGGAAATCACCCAGTAGGCACCTGCCTCCAACTCGTACAAGACTAGCATACTAAAATGATATAACACATAACACATAAAACATGATATCGCATAAGCATATGAAAGACTGCGGAAAGTAATTCACTCCAGATAAAGAATGCGCAACATCATGATGCATGTCCTACTATGCATGTCACACGCAACAAAGTCATGTCATGTCACACAGAATGCCGATATCTCCACCGTGCAATGCATGAACCCGGGTCCTACTGAGTGGCTGCAGGTCGTACACCCCACAGTCACCATACTGAGTGTGCGTGGCCGCGCCACCGCACACCATCATGAGTGTCGTGGCCCCGCCACCGTACACCATCCTGAGCGCCCATGACCCGTACGTCACGACCCGCCATCATGCAATGCACGTGCCATGAATGCAAAAACACAAACGCCTGAGGCCCCTGGCCCATCCTCACCATCCTCCGGCACCCAATTCTAGGTTCACTTATTATCGAGTATTGATTCAGCGTTGTTCGGAGTCAACTCCATTTTTCCACTTTTCGTATACATTCATCGGGCTTTTTCCATGTTTCTCCTTATTTTTCTCCTATTTATTTCTATTTATTTCCTAATTATCTAAATTAGATAAATTATCACAATTACCGAAATTTAATGAAAATAATCTAGTTTCATCAATTTATAATTTCTGGAATTTCTATATAATTTTCCGATTTTATTTACCTTTTTCCTATAATTATTACTATTTAAAATCAATTAAATAACAATTATAGAATTTCCAGAAATTCATAATTATATTATTTTTTTATTATATATATATATATATATATATATATATATATATAGATACATATATATATATATATATATATATATATATATATATTTTTGTTTAATTGGGCCAGCCAACTGGGGCCCGGTCCATTGGCCATTCGGCCCGGCCCGCGGTCGGCTCAGTAGATTATTTTATTTTATTGTATTTTATATATATTAAGTAAATGAGTCAGACCTACGCACAATCGGCCCGCTACCTAGAAATTTGATGAAAATCATTTAATTTAAGTATTTTATAATTTCTAGAATTTATTTATGATTTTATGATATTTACTTATATTTTTCCTATATTTAATACTATTTTTATCAATTAAATAACATTAATAAAATAAATCCTAGAAATTATTTTGATATCAAATTCATCCCTAACTTCAAATCTGCACGCATCGCATAGACCGCAGCATTCCACAGTCTCAAAACGCATGCGCAAAGGTTATACTATTTTGATTATCAAATTTTTCCCTAAAATCAAAACCAAGGCAGTTTTATTATTTTGATTATCAAATTTTTCCCTAAAATCAAAGCCAAGGCAGTTTTACTATTTTGATTATCAAATTTTTCCCTAAAATCAAATCCAGTCCACGCAAAACAGTATGCGCATTCCACAGTCATCAAACACAGTAATCAAACGCAGTCATCAAACGCAGTAATCAAACGCAGTAATCAAAACTCATGCTTTTCACAGATCAAGCAACATAGTATATATTTCAACAATTAAAAACAATAAACACATAATATATCACCAAACTATGCTGGAATTTGTACCAATTGGAGGGAAAAAAAGAACCTACCTATTTGCGGACAACTACGCGATTGGAATAAACCCGGTTGCCTTTTCTCTTTCTTTTCTTCCTCTCTCTTCTCTTTCTTCTATTCTCCTCTCTCTCTTCCCCTCCTCTCCTTTTCCTCCAGCCGCTGTCCCCCTTCCACTCAGTTTCCCCTCTTTTCCTTTGCTATTATTTTATTTGTTATCTTTTTTTTTTGGTTCTGCGTCCCTCCCCCTCTGCCCCTTTTAAATTTCCAATCTGCTAGAATCAAGGGATCAATTAAGCCCCCACGTTGACCCCTTTTTTTGATGATTTATTATTTTTTGTTTATCCTCATCCACTTTTTTTATTCTATTTTATTATTTAATGCTTTATCTTCTATTACTTTATTCTATTTTATTATTTTATTTCTTTCCTTATTCTTTCCTTTGTGGTTAACCTATTTTTATATTAATGTATATATATATCAATAATTAATTACGAAATCACCTCAACGTAACGATATGCTATAATTAATCCAATTCGCAGTATTGCTACATCCAAGGACTATTTCGGTTTTAAATCAATGCGTAACGGCTAGATCGAAAATCTTCGGGTGTAACATCCTACCCACCTTACAAAAAGTTTCGTCCTCGAAACTTGTCGCACCTTATACGAAGAGGTAGGGTAGCGCTTTCGCATCTGATCCTCTAACTCCCAAGCAGCTTTTTTTGTGGTTGGTCCATTGCACCTTGTCATATGGCACGATTCTTATTCTCAGTTCCTGGTTCTTGCGGTCCATGATCCGGACATGGCTTCTTCATATTGCTTGTCCAGGTCTGATTCTTGAAGGCGGTGCATCTAATACATGACTCAGATTCGAAATGTACCTTCTCATTCGAGAAATATGGAATACGTTGTGTACTTGGGCCAGCACCGTAGGTAGCGCCAGACGGTAAACTAATGAACCGATCATTTCAAGTATCTCTTGAGGCCCCACTGTACCGCTACTTCAGCTTACCCCTCAGACCAAAACGTGCCACACTCTTCATAGGTGCCACTTTCGGGTAAACCCTTCCTTCGACGGTAAACTCCATTGGAACGCCTCTTCGATTCTTCCCAACTATTGCTTTTGTCTTGGACAACCTTAAGTCCTTTTTTTTAAAATCAACTTTATCCTCCCCTTTGTTTGCTTATCAGCTCTAGGCCAGTAATAATACGCCCTCCAACTTCGCCCCAATAGGCTGGGAATCTACACCTACTCCTGTAAAACGCCTTCGATGGCGCCATGCCGATGGCGCTATGTTGATTATTACTTTTAACAAATTTGATCAACTTGACCACATCACCCCAGTTTCTCCTGAAGTCCAGTGCGCAAGCCCTCAGCATGTCCTCAATCGTCTGCATCGTCCTCTCCGGCTATTCATCGGGTTGTGGATGGAATGCAATGCTCAACGTGGCTCCGTCTACTAGATATCAACATACACGAGTTTTAACGTGTGTTGTCGTGTCAATGGTTGAGTTGTTTGAGCATGTTTGGTATAAACATATAGTATGTTGTGTATCCGCATGTAGGACTAATGTATCATGTGTAGTTCATGAGCTCACAATCGTTCTGCAATTTATTTGTGTTTATGTTGTTTGTTAGTTGCGTTTTAAGCGGCACACACGCTTTGTGCATTCATCATAGTCCTTGTTTATCGTACTCCCTCTTTTTTGTACATTATGTTAGTCGTTAATAATTTTTGTTACATGTACTCTATATTTTCTGTACTAGCGTATCTTATTGTCGTATGCATATCGTTATATATAAAGCATAGATTTTTTTTTTGCAATGTAGATATATAGATAATTTATTTATGATGATTAAATTTTTTTTTATTTTTATATTTTTTTATCTTTTTTTTTGAATTATTTACACTTTAATCTATTACTAGGTTGTCAGGCATCACTATGCCGTACCTAAATCGTAATTAGCATGCTTTACTTCAATTGTGTATATTAGTGATTTGTTTTAAAACCGGTAAATGTACACCTATTTCGTAACCCCCGTCTTGTATGAAGTATGTTTGTGTTATTGTATTGTGTTGTTTGTTGTCGTTACATGTTATGATATTTATTACCGTTTCGTTGTACTAGCTATACGGCGGGGTCATTAAAATAGTTGTGTGTATACTAGTGCATATTCACTTAGCATCGTTTAGTTACTTTTGTTTTGTGTATCTATTTGTATGTTTTCTTAAATCGACTTATTTACGTTATATCATTAATGTTGTAACAAATTTTTGTTTGTCTATATGCCTCTATGTTGTTGCAAGAGACTCAGTGCTGATTTGTTTTTTTTAACCATTTAACATTTACTTATAATCTTGACTTATCGTATATTCTTTATCTGTCCGTAACTTCTACGTTGTTTTCGTAGTCTATATACATCGTGAGCTTTTACCTATTGCTTCGCATATTCATGTTGGTCACTTCGTATGTATAGGTACATGTGTATATATCAAACATTCATTATTTGTCTTTCACACTTATACTGTTTGTATTTTGTGTGTTGATAACTTTATGTGATATTATAAGTTGGTTGGTTCATTACATCTCACAAAATCCTACTGTTGTAAAAATGCACACATTTTAATAGTTAATATGCCTTGTGCATATTTGTTTAGTAGATTACATCGAGTTGGTAATTTTTTTTTGTCGTGCATGAGCATGGTGTGCGTCATGTGGTGTTTGTGCACCTGATTTTTTTATTTTTTTTTCCATAATTTGTTGAGTTATGTTGATGTACATTCATAGTTCATTATGATATCTGTTGTATCTCTTTTTTTATACTGTATTATATCTCTTTGCAATTGTGTTGGATTCTGCATAGTTAATGTTATCGTACGTGTTTGATATGTGAAAATATGTCTTAAAGTATGTTGTATCGATCAGTGCATGTATATATAGTTAATTAGCATAAATTGTGTATCACGGTCTTGTGTTTAAGTGTTTTTTTTGCTCCACGAAGCCTTGTTGATATCTTGGTTGATATCAACTATCCATTCGAACTTTGTCTTCTTATGCTTTCGTCTGCTGAGGGACACCAGTATTGACGAAAAACCTTAAACGATTTCCATATAGCAGCTGGCCAAACCAAGAGAACTCCTTAGTTCAGTCACCTTGGTTGGTCAGTGTTACTCAGCGATATCCTTATTCTTATTTGGCTCTACTGAGGTTCACTCTTCTGGACTTACGTGACTTAAGAAAGCCACGCTTCTGCTGTGCAACTATGATCATTTATCTCTGACTAACATCCTATGTACTGATGATGAGTCATTGATACCTGGTCGGCGGCGGTTGAACTCTGATATAACGTCGCCATCCTCCCCGATGTTCGCATCAGTCATCACGGGGATCTGGGCACTGACCTTGCTTTCCTTGTATACTGTTCCTGATTATGTTCTGATGGTGATGCCGGCCTCTGCTCAGTGTCTTTTCTCGTACAACGTCCTGGTTGTCGCACTCATCCTTGCATAATTCCCCCATACTGACCCAATTGTGGCGTCAACAATGAGCACATGGTGGCAGCGGTAGCCATGTACTCCTCTACGGCTAAACTTCCATCGCGAGCGGTCTTGTGATTATTAGCGGCCATGTCCCGCCTCCTCGGTGGAGGGTCCTTCTAGTATCAGATTCCGGACGTCTTGCATTTCCTTGTAATAGAACCTCAGACCCGATAGCGCCGGCATCGGAAGATGCTAGTTCAACTACTACTGACACTGCGCAGTCTATAGTTGCTGTTGCGCCAAAAATGGTGGCCGTGGTGTCGGTCAATGCTTGGAAGCTGACCCCCTGATCCTGGTGGTCGTTACCATAACCACCGTCGCCTTCTTGTCAGATTTCTTTTCTTTTTCCCCCCATGATGCAACGAAATTTTCTTGGATTTTGTGCAAACCCTTGACGAGAATTTGGATTGACAGGAGTAGTAGAGGAATTTGAGCATTTAGGGTGATCACGCGATAGTTCTGGGGTACAACGGTAATGAAGTAGAGAAAGCTCCCAACGGCACACACCTCCCCTAACCCGATCATAACTTAGGTCTACTTCATTTATTAGGGGTATAATTGATATTTCTAGGTAAAGATCATAGCTTATGTCTAAGTGATCTAGTTAATCCTGCGTTTTCCGAGGCGGATCTGAAGCCTCGGTTCTGATACCACCTGTAGCGCCTCGCTCCTGAACCCTAACATCGGGAATGGTGCACCCGCCGTATCACACTAAGGAGAATACAAGGCGTCGAATCAACTTCCTACATGTCCGAAAATATGTAGAATTTTTTCTCGCAGAAACGAATTACCATAACATTAAATTACTTGAATAAAAGAAAATCCTCAATAGAATAATAAATAAAACATGACAATAACGTCAACGTACTAACATCTAGAGTTTATCGAACTATGCAAGGTGATGTCTGATGGAAACCCCAATGAACTAATAACGGACAGTCGCAAAGTCTCCTCGTATCCTAGGTGCGACCGTCAGTCTGCCCGTACTACCGTGTCAGCCCCGTCCTCAGCAAAGATATAATCGTACTCTTCCTCGTGCTCACCTGGTGGGGGGGGGGAAGTAGGGGTGAGTGACGGGAAATCACCCAGTAGGCACCTGCCTCCAACTCGTACAAGACTAGCATACTAAAATGATATAACACATAACACATAAAACATGATATCGCATAAGCATATGAAAGACTGCGGAAAGTAATTCACTCTAGATAAAGAATGCGCAACATCATGATGCATGTCCTACTATGCATGTCACACGCAACAAAGTCATGTCATGTCACACAGAATGCCGATATCTCCACCGTGCAATGCATGAACCCGGGTCCTACTGAGTGGCTGCAGGTCGTACACCCCACAGTCACCATACTGAGTGTGCGTGGCCGCGCCACCGCACACCATCATGAGTGTCGTGGCCCCGCCACCGTACACCATCCTGAGCGCCCGTGACCCGTACGTCACGACCCGCCATCATGCAATGCACGTGCCATGAATGCAAAAACACAAAAGCCTGAGGCCCCTGTCCCATCCTCACCATCCCCCGGCACTCAATTCTAGGTTCACTTATTATCGAGTATTGATTCAGTGTTGTTCGGAGTCAACTCCATTTTTCCACTTTTCGTATACATTCATTGGGCTTTTTCCATATTTCTCCTTATTTTTCTCCTATTTATTTCTATTTATTTCCTAATTATCTAAATTAGATAAATTATCACAATTACCGAATTTTAATGAAAATAATCTAGTTTCATCAATTTATAATTTCTGGAATTTCTATATAATTTTCCGATTTTATTTACCTTTTTCCTATAATTATTACTATTTAAAATCAATTAAATAACAATTATAGAATTTCCAGAAATTCATAATTATATTATTTTTTTATTATATATATATATATATATTTTTTCTGTTTAATTGGGCCAGCCAACTGGGGCCCGGTCCGTTGGCCATTCGGCCCGGCCCGCGGTCGGCTCAGTAGATTGTTTTATTTTATTGTATTTTATATATATTAAGTAAATGAGTCAGACCTACGCACAATCGGCCCGCTACCCAGAAATTTGATGAAAATCATTTAATTTCAGTATTTTATAATTTCTAGAATTTATTTATGATTTTCTGATATTTACTTATATTTTTCCTATATTTAATACTATTTTTATCAATTAAATAACATTAATAAAATAAATCCTAGAAATTCTTTTGATATCAAATTCATCCCTAACTTCAAATCTGCACGCATCGCATAGACCGCAGCATTCCACAGTCTCAAAACGCATGCGCAAAGGTTATACTATTTTGATTATCAAATTTTCCTCTAAAATCAAAACCAATGCAGTTTTATTATTTTGATTATCAAATTTTTCCCTAAAATCAAAGCCAAGGCAGTTTTACTATTTTGATTATCAAATTTTTACCTAAAATCAAATCCAGTCCACGCAAAACAGTATACGCATTCCACAGTCATCAAACACAGTAATCAAACGCAGTCATCAAACACAGTAATCAAACGCAGTAATCAAAACTCATGCTTTTCACAGATCAAGCAACATAGTATATATTTCAACAATTAAAAACAATAAACACATAATATATAACCAAAGTATGCTGGAATTTGTACCAATTAGAGGGGGAAAAGGGAACCTACCTATTTGCGGACAACTACGCGATTGGAATAAACCCGGTTGCCTTTTCTCTTTCTTTTCTTCTTCTCTCTTCTCTTTCTTCTCTTCTCCTCTCTCTCTTCCCCTCCTCTCCTTTTCCTCCAGCCGCTGTCCCCCTTCCACTCAGTTTCCCCTCTTTTCCTTTGCTATTATTTTATTTGTTATCTTTTTCCTTTTTTTTGGTTCCTGCGTCCCTCCCCCTCTGCCCCTTTTAAATTTCCAATCTGCTAGAATCAAGGGGGCAATTAAGCCCCCACGTTGACCCCCCTTTTTTTTGATGATTTATTTTTTTTTTGTTTATCCTCATCCACTTTTTTTATTCTATTTTATTATTTAATGCTTTATCTTCTATTACTTTATTCTATTTTATTATTTTATTTCTTTCCTTATTCTTTCCTTTGTGGTTAACCTATTTTTATAACAATGTATATATATATCAATAATTAATTACGAAATCACCTCAATGTAACGATATGCTATAATTAATCCAATTCGCAGTATTGCTACATCCAAGGACTATTTCGGTTTTAAATCAATGCGTAACGGCTAGATCGAAAATCTTCGGGTGTAACACGTCTCCCCTTCGAATCTATTATTCTCGGATTCGAAACAGTAGCGTCATCACTTATCAGGTCTATTCTCTCCGGGCCCAAACGGTCATCATCATGTCTATTCTCTCCGGGCCTGAATGGTCATATCATCAGATCACTTAACCCAGATCTGGGCGGGTTCTTATTGGCCAGTCACATACAAACACGGTACCGGTGGAGAAGCGTTCTTTTAAAAACAGGATCATTTATTTTAAAAATGCTTTTCATCTTTCTTTCGCATAAAACCAATGCCATAAATCATGTAAATGATGATGATGCAATGCATGTAGTATGCAAACTATGGCAGAACGCGTTACATATACATATATGTACCTCTCGTCGCTATGCTGGAAAGTTTCCAGCTTAGTGGCGCCAACTTCTCCTTAGTGATTTCCTTTTAAAATAATCATTTTAAACTAAGTGGTTCACATGTACCCCTTCATATATGTCTTAAGTGATTGCCATGAAAGTTTTTTGGAATTACGATATCGATAGGGGGATCATTTATTCTTTTTCATAAAGCTGGTGCAAACTGAATTCTGGAATGACCAATTTCACTATAAAATTTATTGTGCAACATGTATAACAATGCATCTTCACTTATGTGGAATAATCATGTATATGCTCATTCTTCTTATTTTCCAAATTATAACAATGCTAAAAATGTGCTTAGAAGGTATATTAAAGTTTGGGTACCTAAGGGATATCTAAACAAGAATAGTGCCCCTAACATTCGAGGACCCAAATAAAGGGTACCTAAAACTTTGTCTCTATTGTAGGATAAACGCAAGGAATTCAAGAAGGAGGCAAAGTCAAAGAATCTAAAAACCAAATGGTTTTTAGATAGTGGATGTTTGAGGCATACGACGGGGAACCCCAAACTATTCATCGAATTAGAACATATCGAGAATGGAGGAAAAGTAACATTCGGTGACAACAACAAAGGACAAGTTGTTGGAAAAGGAACAATTGGGGATCCTAACACATTTCAAATACGAAATGTGTTATTAGTAAGCAATCTATCTTATAATTTACTTAGCATTTCTCAACTTATAGATTGTGGTTATAATGTCTCCTTTCTTCCCAATTCTTGTGATATAATAAATGAAAAAGGAGAAACGGTTTTAAAAGGAAATAGAGATGGAAATATTTATACTCTTACCTTAGATAACATGTTAGATGCTAAGGTTAAGTGTCTAATATCACATGACCTAGATGTAAATTTATGGCATAGAAGATTAGGCCATATAGGAATTTCAACTATTAAGAAATTGTCTAAGAAGAATTTAATTAGAGGAATGCCTAAGTTAGACTTAGATAATTTTCAAATGTGTGAAACATGTATTAAGGGAAAACACATTAAAGAAACCTTAAAACCGAAACATGAAGTGAGTACTAGTCATGTACTAGAATTGCTTCACTTAGACTTATTTGGTCCAAGTAGGACAAGAAGTCTAGGTGGACACTACTATGTGTGTGACATAGTAGATGATTACTCACGCTACACATGGACGTTGTTCTTAACACACAAAGACGATGCTCCATCAGCAATCGAAACCCTTATTAAGCAACTTGAAAACATTTATGAAGAAAATGTTAAAAGAATTATAAGCGATAGAGGTGGAGAATTTAAAAACAAAGACGTAACCGAATTTTGCGAACTATATGGAATCAAACATGAATTCTCATCACCTAGAACACCACAACTCAATGGAGTTGTTGAACGTAAAAATAGAACGATTCAAGAAGTTGCTATGACAATGCTGTGTGAAAATAAACTATCTAAATATTTATGGGCTGAAGCTGTTAGTTGTGCATGCTATATTATAAATAGGCTCACTATTAGAAAGAAATTAAATAAAACGCCTTATGAATTGCTAAACAATAGACAACCTAAGATAGATTATCTTAAAGTATTTGGATGTAAATGTTTTGTGCTGAACACAAAGGATAATCTAGATAAATTTGAACAAAAGTCTATTGAATGCATATTTGTTGGTTATTCAACTAACTCAAGAGCATATAGGTGTTATAATCCTGCATCTAGAAAAATAATTGAATCCATACATGTCAAATTCAATGAAAATGCATGCTTTGAATTTAGTGATAAACATCAACATAAACAAGAAACAAATGTTGAAAATGTGTTTGATGATGATGTATTACTTGAGCCTGTACTTGATCATCTAGAACCAACTCCCCCTGAACAAGACATACATGAACCCTTAGATGAAATAAATCAAGAGACACTGCAATTCGAAGATACAACTAATGATCCAATTACATATGATAATGTTCACACTAATGAAACATTTGAAAAAGATGAGGGTGAACCTAGTCAATCTAGGAATTGGTGGCACCCTAGAGAACTAATCATCGGGGATCCAAGTGCTAGGGTTAGAACACGTAGAAATATAAGTCAACTTGAAGGACATAGCTTAATCTCATAATTAGAACCTAAGAACGTAAAGGAAGCCTTAGGTGACATATCATGGATAGATGCTATGCATGAGGAATTAAATCAATTCACAAGGAACAACGTGTGGGACTTAGTACCTAAACCTGACGACAAGTCTATCATAGGAACTAAATGGGTCTTTAGGAATAAAATGGATGAACAAGGAAAGATTACAAGGAATAAGGCTAGACTAGTCGCACAAGGTTATAATCAACAAGAAGGAATAGATTATGAAGAAACCTTTGCACCCGTTGCACGACTAGAAGCAATTAGATTGTTACTTGCGATTGCAAGTCTAAGCAAAATTAAGCTCTTCCAAATGGATGTCAAGAGTGCGTTCTTGAATGGATACATCCAAGAAGAGGTGTTTGTCAAACAACCCCCTGGATTTGAAGATCCAAAGAATCCTAACCATGTTTATAAGCTTAAGAAAGCTCTATATGGTTTAAAACAAGCTTCAAGAGCTTGGTATGATGGATTTGCAAACTTTCTTATTGCAAATAATTATCAAAGGGGGACCATCGACAACACATTATTCCTAAGAAGAAAAGATAATGATTTGTTAATAGTTCAAATATACGTAGATGACATAATCTTTGGTTCAAGCAACCCTACTTTAGTAAAAGACTTCGAAGAATGTATGAAGTCAGAGTTTGAAATGTCAATGGTAGGAGAGTTGAATTATTTCTTAGGACTTCAAATCAAACAAACCCCTCAAGGAATTCACATCAGCCAACTTAAGTATATCAATGATATGATTAAGAAGTTTGGCTTTGAAGAGTTGAAACCTACAACTACCCCTATGAGTGTTAGTACCAAACTTGATAAGGATGAAAATGGTAAACCTTTTGATGACACACTTTATAGGTCTATGATTGGCTCATTGTTATACTTAACTGCATCAATACCTGATATTATGTTTAGTGTGTGTATGTGTGATAGGTTTCAATCTTGTCCTAAGGTATCACATTACAATGAAGTGAAAAAGATCTTTAGATATCTTAAGCATACACCTCACTTAGGACTGTGGTATGATAGAAACGCTAAGTTGGAATTACATGCATATAGTGATGCTGATTATGGTGGTTGCAGGTTAGATAGAAAATCCACTAGCGGTACATGTCAATTCATAGGAACCAATTTGATCTCTTGGTTTTCTAAAAAGCAAGCTAGTGTAGCTCTTTCTACAACTGAAGCCGAGTATATTGCTTTGAGTTTATGTACTACCCAAATACTTTGGCTTAAACAGCAACTTAGTGATTTTGGCATTAAAATGAATAAGATTCCAATTTTCTGCGATAGCACAAGTGCAATCAATCTTTTCCGGAATCCGGTGCTTCATTCTAAGGCCAAACACATTGAGGTGTGATACCACTTTCTTCGCGATCATGTTCAAAATGAGGATATAGTGATAAACCATATAAGAATTGATCACCAAATCACTGACATCTTCACCAAACCCCTTAATCAAGCCACTTTTGAAAACTTACGAGTCAAATTAGGAATGATGACTTACAATACCATTGTATAGTTCTATCTTTTGCAAAATTGGAAAATAAAGGGGGATATAGAATAAGAACATGATTTTAGTTGGTAAGTCATGTTTTTGTTGGTAAGTCATGATGAATCATATGCTAAGTTTTTATTGGTATAAATTTTGGAGCATAGGTTAAGGGGGAGAGTATGAGTTGAGGGGGAGCGACATACTATTTAAAAGTTGAAAACATAGTTGAAAACATTTGGTTAAACTTTTGGTTAAACATTTGGTTAAACTTTTGGTTATAAGTTGTGACATTAAAATCATGTTAGGTTATTTTGAAAATCATCCAAAAGGGGGAGAATGTTGAGAAATATATTGGGATAATTTTCAAAGTCATGATTTTAAGTGATGAATACTTAAAAATGTCACACATGGTGTTATATGTGATTAAAAGTTGAAAAGTTGAACAAGTTGACATCGATCTCTCAGGTTGTTGCACATCTATCGATCTATGTACATAGATCTCTCACATCGATCGATCTATGTAAGGCAGATAAGTTTAAGACCTTTCTGTGAGACATCGATCTCTAAACCTGAGACACATCAATCGATCGATGTACATCGAACTCTCACTTCGATCCATCGATGTAGGTCAGAGGAAAACTCTGAAACTTTTTGTGAGACATCGATCTCTGAAGCTGAGACACTTCGATCGATCAATGTCTAGGGTTTTTAGAAATAATTTTCTAAAAAGTGATAAAATGATTGTTTTCATTTGTACATGATTTATACATGCTCATTATGTGATTATTATGTATTTTTGGTGATTATTATTATCTTGTGACTAACATGCCTTGGAAGTTTCTACAACTTACCAAAAAGGGCAAAATTGGTATTTTAAGTTTTGTAGGAACATCATATGGTGAAAAATATTTCAAGTGCATATTATTATCTTTGTTATCATGACAAAGGTGGTATTGTGATTATTTCTGACCATCGGGGGCATTTCTGGAGTTTTTTCACACCAGGGGTATTTTGGTCATTTTACCCCCGGGGTATTTTTAGTATTTTCACTCAAAGAATCTCTTTAGCATATTATTATCTTCATTCTGGAGCTGTTTTATTATTATTTTGAAGATTATATGGTGATCTTATATCTTATTCTCTCAACCGATGATATTATTGACTATAGCTGAATATGTGACGATTTGAGATGTCAAATTCTATTTTTTCTTGAAGACCCTCTTATATATGTTATAAGAGGATATCAATCATCATCTTTTAGAGATTATAAGGTGTCCTTGGTGCAAGATTCATCACAATATGTAAAGGAGAAGAAAGAAGGAATTTTGGTGTTATATGTTGACATAATCTTGTCAACACTTATTCATTATTTTGTATTCACAAAATTTGAGTTGGTATACATACATACAACATCAAAAAAGTCCATAAACAGGTGGAGAAGGTGGTGTACTCATTTTATGCCTTTTGGACAAGTGGAAAATTCAAAAACAAGCTAGTTGGCAAAAGTTGCCAACTTGAAATTTCAAATTTGAATGTAATGGAGACAAGGTTGTTGGAGATGATTATGGAGGTTCTTTAATTCAAAATTCTCAGACATCACATGGTCTAAAAGTTGGAGAGAATATGCCATCTATTCACACTATAAATAGGAGGCAAGGTGAAGAAGAGAAGACATACACTTGAAAGCAAAATTGAAGATTATTGTCTTGCTATTCTCTTCTCATATTTTCGTTCATACTTTGTGTAGCTAAGGTGTTCCAATTTTCTTTGTTGTCCAGCTACACTATACACACCTTCTTGAGTTGGATTTGTATGATTGATTAGCCAAATTTATAAGGCTACATCAATAGGTGTTAGAGGTGTTGTAACCAAGAGTTGCATAGAGGTGATTATTCAAGTCTTGAATAGGGTTGGTGTATAACCCAAGGATCAAGCTTGGCTCTTGTTGTAAGGTGTTCATTTGATAGTGAAATCCAAGGAAAGGTGTTCCTTGGGACTGGAGTAGGTCACAATGACCGAACCAGGATAAATTCTTGGTGTTTTTCTCTTGTTTCTTTATTTCTGTTTTCTGCCCGTTTTTGACTACAGCTTTCACACAACTTCTCACAATTTGAAAAAATACCTAAATATTTTCAAATTTCGTGATTTTTGGTGGAGTTATACTGCAGACTGTTAGCTTTCATTTGCAACAAGAATCACTTGATTTGAGCAAGGGAAAGTTAGTCTTTCAGTCTTTGCAAGATAACTGCTCCAATCTGGTTGCAATCTGACCAGTTTTGAAAAAACTTAAATTTTGTATTTTTCAAGAATTGTTTAAGGTCAGGGTCTTTTAAAAACTTAATCTACACATCCTAAGGAGTGTTTTGATATAAAGATCAACCTTCTTGGTTGAGTATTCAAAGAGAAACACGTTTTGCAAAATCAGCAACATTCCGTCCAATTTTGTCCAGATTGACCATCTGAATATTTTTACTTGTTTGAAGGGCCAAACGATCTTATTTTTGTCTGAGTTTTGGATAGAGTCTTGATAACTCATTGAAGTTAAATTCTAGAAAGTTTCATAATTTTTGGAGTTGTGTACAATTATTTGTGAATTTTTGAAAAACATGTTCTGTTTTCAAAGGGGATTTTAACAAAGGGTTGTAGTGTAATTTCCGCTAACCACTATTCACCCCCCCTCTAGTGGTGTTTATTGCAGGTGCACAGTCCAACAACCTTTACGTTTTCTTGAGTTTGCTCTACAAGGTCGGGTCCCACATATATCTTGTCTCCAATTTCGTCCCAGTAGAGAGGGGACCGACATTTCCTTCCATACAAAGCTTCATAGGGTGCCATACCGATAGATCTGTGGAAGCTGTTATTGTAAGAAAACTCAACTAACTTGAGACACTCATCCCAACTTCCTCCAAAATCAAGAATGCAAGCACAAAGCATGTCTTCAAGCGTTTGGATCGTCCTCTCTGATTGGCCATCAGTTTGATGATGAAAAACAGAACTCATCCTGATCTCACTGCCCATTGCCTTTTGAAAGGATGTCCAAAACCTAGAGGTAAAACGGGGGTCATGATCACAAACAATACTTATGGGCACACCATGCAAGCAGACAATCTGGTCGATACACATAGAAGCTAACTTCTCCATAGATGCCTTAATCGACATGGCCATAAAGTGAGCAAACTTGGTCACACGGTCCACAACGACCCATATAGCATCATTTCCATACTTAGTCCTGGGTAGATCGGTCACGAAATCCATGGTGACGTGGTCCCACTTCCATTCAGGAATTTCTAAAGGTTGTAGTAACCCGGCAGGCCTTTGATGTTCAGCTTTTATCCTTTGACAAAAAAGACATCGTTCAACGAATTCGGCTATTTGGTTCTTCATGCCGTGCGACCAGAACTTTTGCTTGAGATCCTGATACATCTTGTTAGCTCCAGGGAGTATAGATAAGCGCGAGTTATGGGCTTCCATCATGACTTCATCTCTAATCTCCTTCTTCTCCGATACACATAATCGTCCTATGTACCATAAACTGCCATCACTACGAGCTTCAAAATCATTCAATGGCTTATCTTTTATCCTCTCCTTGATTTTCCTCAAGGATTCATCACTTCATTGAGCCCCTATGATCTTATAAATCAGTGAAGGAATAAGAACTAATTTGGCGAGCACTTCGTCCACAGAGTCAACTTCTTCAAGGCCAAATTCTTCCATGTCTCGCTGAAGAGGTGGTTGACGTGGGTGACTTGTCTTTCGACACAACACATCAGCAACTTTATTGGCTTTCCCAGGGTGGTAATGAATTGAGAGGTCATAATCTTTAATCAACTCCAGCCATCTGCATTGCTGCATATTCAGTTCCTTCTGTGTGAAAAGATACTTTAGGCTTTTGTGGTCTGTAAAGATCTCACATTTCCCACCATACAAGTAATGCCTCCATATCTTTAATGCGAATACTACTGCGGCAAGCTCAAGATCATGAGTGGGATAGCTTTGCTTGAATGGCTTCAATTGTCGAGATGCGTAGGCTCTCACTCTGTCCTTCTGCATAAGAACACATCCAAGACCATTCTTTGAAGAATCACTGTAAACAACATATTTCTCACCAGGAACGGGCTGAGCCAAAATACGGGCGGATGTCAACTTTGCTTTCAATTCTGAGAAGCTCCTTTCACAATCAGCATCCCACTCAAACTTGGTTTTCTTTTATGTCAATCTGGTGAGGGGAACAGCTATCCTCGAGAATCCTTCAATAAACTTTCGATAATACCCTGCCAGTCCAAGGAAACTTCTCACCTCTGTAACATTTGTTGGTCTGGGCCATTCGATAATGGCTTCAATTTTCTTGGGATCCACAGAAATCCCATCTTCTGATATAACATGGCCAAGAAAGGATACACTATGCAGCCAAAACTCGTATTTGCTAAATTTCTCATATAACCGTCTTTCTCATAAGATATTCAAAACCGTCCTCAAATGGGCTGCATGAGTTTCTTCATCTGGTGAATAGATCAAGATATCATCTATGAAGACCACTACGAACTTGTCTAACTTGTCTTGAAAGACTCGATTCATGAGATCCACAAATGCGGCCGGGGCGTTAGTCAAGCAAAATGGCATGACAATGAATTCGTAGTGTCCATAGCGTGTTCTGAAAGCAGTCTTAGGGACGTCTTTAGCCTTAATCTTTAATTGGAAGTATCCAAATCGCAGGTCTATCTTACTGAAAATTTGAGATCCCTGCATTAAGATACTTTAGATAGGTTTTGGAAAATTTAAACCTAAGTTGAAATAAGAATTGTTAGTTACGTACCTTGAGTTGATCAAATAAATCCTTGATCCGGGGTAGCAGGTACTTGTTCTTTATGGTGATTTTGTTTAGTTTCCGATAATCAATGCATAAACGCATACTTCCATCTTTCTTCTTTACGAATAGCACAGGGGCACCCACGGTGAAACACTAAGGCAGATGAGCTTTTTCTCTAACAGCTCGTGTAACTGTTCCTTTAGTTCTTTCAGCTCTGTAGGTGCCATCCGATATGGGGCCTTTGATATGGGTTCAGCTCCTGAAACAAGGTTTATTTCGAATGCTATCTCACGGTTGGGAGGTAACCTGGGTAATTCATCTGGGAAGACGTCAGGGTGTTTGTTAACAACAGGAACTTAAGCAAGGGTGGGACTCACTTGCTCAGCACTTAGGATATAAACAAAGAATCCTTCATGGCCTTTCTTCAATGCTTGGCTGGCACGAGCTGCATTAACATAAACTTTCTTGGATGGTTTCTTTAACTTGGCTCCTTGTTAGAATGATACTTCGTCTCGAGCTGGGTTCTTGATTATAACTGCCTTCTCCAGCAATCAATGTGGGCATGGTTCTTCGAGAGCCAATCCATGCCAAGAATCACATCAAAATCACTCATGGATATGGGGATTATATCGGCTTAAAACCGCTGATCATCGAACTCGAGCGTGCAATTTCTAAAGATATGATGAGAGACAAGCACCTGATCGCCGGCTGCTTGTACTCTGTAGGGTGATTCTAATCGGGCTGAGTTATGATCGATATTCTTAGCGAACTTTCTGGAGATAAATGAGTGGTTGGCGCCACTATCGAACAATACATTCGCAGGTATGCTACATATTAAGATAGTTTCTTAATCATGTATATTTAACTAAGCGACAATATAGGCATGCATAAGCAAAACATTTTTAGGGCATAAAACTTTAAATCTTACCAGTCACTACATCTGCCGTCTCCTCAATATCTGCATCTGCCATGACGTGCACCCTTGCATTTGCACGTGGTCGTTGGTTCTTTGGCTGTTGCTGTTGTTGTTGAGATCCTCTGTCTGGGCAATCTCTAATCAGGTGGCCATCCTTGTCGCATCCAAAACATTGTCCAGTCTTCCATCAACACTCACCCATATGTCTCTTCTGGCACTAAGGGCACACTGGTATAGCTGGCTGCTGGGGTGGAGCTTGATTCTTTTGCTGATAATTTTGATGCTGCTGGCGGTGCTGATTCTGACCCTGTGATCTCCCTTGACGAACATATCCTATGTAATTCTTCTTGGCTATCTTTCTGAACTTCTCATTTCCAGTCACTTGTCTCTCTCTTTTCTGTCCCACATCGTCTCGGCAGATAATATCTCTCTCGATCCTATAACAGGCGTCCAGAAGAGCTCCAAAATTTGCAGGGTTTGCATTCACCAACCATGTTCTGATCCTCGGGTTTAGCCCTCTTTCAAATTTCAACATTTTCGCCTCTTCATCATTCATAGTGGTCGCTGAAATCTTCCCAATGCAATGAACTTATTAGCATATTCTGCTACGGTCATACCAGGCTCTTGCTTCAGTGATTCAAATTCATGCCTCTTTTGTAACTTCACTGACGGAGGAATGTAGAATTTATGGAACTCTTACAGAAATCTTTCCTAGGAAATTGGTCTTGACAAGGGGTGTAAGTTAGTCTTCTACGATTGATTGGATTCACTTAACAAGAAGGGCTTTATGGCTTGAGCTTTCATCTCATCAGGGGCTTGAATTAGCTCGAAACAATTCTCGACCTCATCTGACCACTTCCCAGCTATGTTCGGATCTGACTTTCCCTCAAATGGTGGTACATTAGCCCTCTTCAACTTCTCGAAATAATATTGAGCATCTCTCACAGGTTCACATGGGTGGGGCGGAGCATTCTGATGGATTACGCCTTGCCCTATCTGTGTGACCACCTGGCAAAAGGCCTAAAAGGCATTAATGTCCGAAATAACTGGAGGAATATGTACCTGCGGTGGTGAAGGTGGATTATTCTGAACAGGAGGATTCTGGTCCTGTGGTGGTGGTGGCGGGTCCTGAACCGGTGGAGGAGGAACGGGGCCTTGTGGCTGAGGAGGGACGGGCTCCTGCACAGCTGGTCGAGCCCTAGGAGGTCTGCCATGAGGTCGCACCATCTGCACTACGGAGTGTCAAAATTTATACAAATGTTGGGATAAAACCAAATTATTTTGGCTAAAGGTCATAATTCTCAAAAATTTTAAATGAGGGAGAGAAAAGACACATCTTATGTTAGAGATCCGGATTTTGTAAGTCAGGATTAATTATTAAATTACATCCTAAACCCGGTCTAAGTTGTGCTAGTCTAAGGCCATCACTCATCTAAGATCATGACTTAGGTCTATGATCAAACTTAGATTTCTAAGATCATAACTTAGTTCTATGTTCTGCCCGAAATCTAGAGCCTGAGCTTTGATACCACCTATAGCGCCCCGCACCGGACCTTATCCGAATGCGGTGCAGTACTAAACGTCATGCATAACATGCAAAAATCCATAACGTAAGTCATGGACTCTCATGTTAACATTTAACATGGTAGTAAAATTTAGGCAGACTTAAAACTTTGAAATAAACATGCATTCCGAAATATTAGATCCCCAAAACATTAGTCCCACAAAACAAGATAAAACCGAAATCCAAAGGTTTCAACATAGTTCATAGTACAAACATCACACCAGCACAAAAGTACTTAAGAATCATCTCCTCCTGACTCCTTGATTAAGGGTACGGCACTCTCGGCTCATCCTCGATCCACTCAACCTTAGAATTCTTTGGTTCTGGGGAAAAATAAAGGTATGAGCGATAAAAATCACCCATCAAGCATACAATAAACTATCATGAAATAAATAAAGAATCATAACATGAATGGAAAACCCCAAGAACCTCAAACGTTAATTCATACCTGGCCTTTAATCCTTGATCCGTTGAAGATATAGCCTAATCATAACTTAAATAGTACCATTTTTACGTTATCATACCCTTTCATAACTTAAACGTCCTATCATGCAATGTGCACATGGAATATACATGATGCAATGCATGATGTCATGTCATGGCAAAAATCATCATTTGGTCCCATAAAGCAAGCGTATCAGAAAACAGAGTGTCAGATCAATTAACTCCGGATCTGAACGGGTCCAGAACATGTCATCAGACCAATTAACCCTGGGTCTGGGATGGGTCCAGAACATATCATCAGGCCGACTAACCCCGGGCCTGGATCCGGTCCAGAACATATCATCGGACCAATTAACCCTGGGTCTGGAACGGTTGCAGAACTTATCATGTCATCAGACCTATTAACCCCGGGTCTGGATCGGGTTATGAACATGCTTAGCCGGCAAGGAAGTCTTAAAGCATTTCTTTAAAAATCATGGGACCATAAATAACTTACGTGCATAACGAAAACTTGCTTGCTTAAAAAGAGCTTGCTTGCATACAGAAAACTTAGAAAATCAGATTCATGATGCACATGATCATGCCTGATACATGGGATGCAATGCAATGCAAGTCATGGCATAAATCATCTTAAAATTACTTAGAACATGACATAGACATAATCTCATGAGCTGAAATTTTTTCCAAAATTTACGTTCTGTTCATGAGGCCTCCAATATAACAAATCAGGCCTATTTTCATAATCTCTTGCCTTACACATGCATAATGGGGTCCTATCTTCATGTCATAAAATTTTCGTAATGTTTCAAGATGAGTAAAACCCTTAAATCATTAAGTCACTAAAAGGTGTACTGCTGAATCCAGCCGCACAGTATCCGTCCTTTCCTTAATTTACAAGACCATAAAATCTTAATTAATTTGGGCCAACACCTGGGAAACACAGTAAACACATCAAGGAGTAATATTCATGGGCCCAAACAGTTCATACACGTCCTAATCCACAAGACTAAGGCCTCCCAACTTATTCTATGATTCTGTCCTGTTTTCCAGATTTGTAATACCAATTTCAATTCAGCTTCTACCCCTCAAAAAGGCAATTCCAAGTTGATTAATTTGCATGGACATGCTCATCTATATCCTAAGTAATTACCATAAAAATTACAGAGCAATCCAATAACTTTAGAGGCGTCATTTAATTATTCTCCCAAAATTGGTTACATGCTGATTCTGGAGTGACCAATTTTACTAAAACTGTCATTGTGGCAAAACCATAAGTCCTTTTACCAAAATTCCAACTCACAGACTTAATAAACATACAAGGATAGCATCCAACCAAAAATCAGTTCATTTTCACGTTCTTAAGGTCCATTTTAAAGTCACACAACACACCACATAAAACTGTCCTGCTCCAGTAGTTTTGTCTTTTGTCGCTTTTTCATGTCAAGTGTTTACCAACTAACCTTATTCCTATAAAATGACTTATTAGCCACTAAATACTCCGCTTTAACATGAATATTCCAGATTTCATAACATTTGTTAAGTCACATATGAATCACCCCCAAAACAGTTTGCAACTTGCACATAGCACTCATCACTTTTGCTCACTTTGTACTTTATAAAGTCTACCCTTGGTACAACTAATTCATGCATTACCTAGCTTCCCTAAACAGCCCGTTTTCTTGTGCCAAAAAGGTCTCATGTCACATTCCAAATGGAGTACAAATACACTCATGTAACAAATCATTCAAGCATGCCAAAACAACTTTGCAAAATTACATATAGTACACACGTCATCTTCATACTTATCATGATTCACACAAAATCTACTCTTGCCAAGAATCAATTTGCTAATCCATGCACCATCCTGAAACAGCCCTCATATCATATTGCATGTAGGAAAAGAACCCATCTTTAAAGGAATTATTCACATGCAAGTCACTTTTCTTAAATAACCACTAAGTTCTCTTGCTTAACACTTAGCATCTTCAACTAAAATTCATATCTTAAAAATAGCTAGTCATTCAAGTCATTAACTCCTTAAATAAATCATGAAAGTCTAGAGTATACTTGCCTCTTTAAGGTAGAACCTTCTTTAAGCTTGGATCTTGGATGAAATGGGTTTAAGTTTCCTCCACTACTTCCATGTAGCCTATGGTTTTGAGGAAGGAGAAAGGAGGAATGTTAGCTACCATTTTAAATGAAAAATAGAGCTAAACTGATGCTAGATTTACTTACCAAAATGAGGCTTTCAATGGAGTTTGAAAGGAATTCAAACCGCCAAGAGGCTAGCACCACTTAGAAGCTTGAACAGTTTGTACCTAGTGACCAAAGAGGTCACTGGTTTGGGTAGGAAAAAAGAAACCATGTGAGCTTCATTCTTTGAAATAGAGAGATTCACTTAAGAAGCTTGGAATGTGACTTACCTAGATGATTCTTTGAGCTTGAAGATGGAAATAGTCTTGAATCTCCTAGCTTCAAGGGGGCCGTGAGGTAGGAGGATGATGGTGATTCAAAATAGCCTAAGTGTTCTTGCTTGTGAACTTCTTGAGGGTGTACAAGGTGGAGATGGAGAAGAAGCTTCTAGGTAAATTTAAGAAAGCTTAATGGTGTAAGAGAGGGAGGGGGGCCGGCGCATAGGGGAAAGAGGGAGACAAGGGTGCATGAAAAGTAAGAAAAGTAGTATTGGTCTTGTAAAATGGCTAGCTTTTGCCTCCCATGCTCGCCTTATTTTATTGTTTGATTATAATCTAATTAGATATTTTTAAATATTAGGGATAGGCTAGAAAAGTGGAGAGGGTTCTAGAGACCTCTTTGGGTTGGCCGAATTCTTCTAGGCCTTGGGGAGGGCATTTTTGTCCTTTCACATTTTTCATAACACATACTTATTGTTAGGTCCGAAATACACTCTAGAGGGAGGGTGAATAGAGTGTTTGGCTCTTTTTGCGGAATTTTCTCGTTTATCTCAACTCAAAAAGGATATTCAAAATCAGAGCAAGAATTGGAGGTGAGAGATAATGAATGAGTACACCGGATATAGAGTGGTTCGAATCGTAAATGATTCTACTCCACTACCACTTTGTTTCCAAAGTGGATTTTCAACAACTACTCTTCTTATTATGAACAATAAGAACAACCACAGCAACACTTACACTAACACTTTAGTGTAAGCAACAACAACAGCAACTTCTTGCACAAAACACACTTGTGCAACTACAGCAACTACAGCTCTTAGCAAAAACAACTTCTTGCTTCCTCACTACTTCAACAAAAGTTCCCTCAAGAACTTCTCATAGTGGGTTGAAGAAATATTGTAAGGTTCACACTTTCTCACAAGTCTAAGCACAAGCAAGAGATCAAATATTTATGGTTCCTCTTGTGCTTGACTCTCTTTCTCTCAATATACAATAATGAAGATCAAAGAAAAGCTGGACAAGCTTTAAACAAATTTACAAGTATGAGAGAAATATACAACAATGTAGAATGAAGCTAGATGATGTTGAAAGATCCAAGCCTCTTCTATTTATAAATAAAGTTGACCACGTTTTTTAGGCTCTCCACCAAGTCTTCATCTTCAAAAATGTCAAGATAGTGCCCAAATAGTCTTTAGCCACCCTATGGAGTGATTTGATCTTGGATAGCCACCCTAGAGAATCTTAGACATGTTTAAAATAGTCAAGGAAGCATGTAGTATGTTGGGTTAAAGTCCACAAGAAATTTGAGCAAGATTGGAGAGAGAAAATATCATAGATCTCCCTTGGATTTTGTTCCAACGTTTGAAAATTTTTGAACTCTGGAGACGTCGATCGATCTACATGCCAGAGCTGAGAGATCGACGTCTCTCAGTCAGACGTCGATCGATCGACGTCAGCCTGGCTGAGAGATCGACGTCTCTCAGAATGACGTCGATCGATCGACGTCGTTAGGCTGAGAGATCGACGTCTCTCAGATGTATGTCGATCGATCGACATACCTGAAGCTGAGAGATCGACGTCTCTCAGTTATACGTCGATCAATCGACGTATGTTTAACTGAGAGATCGGCGTCTCTCAGATACACGTCAATCGATCTACGTCTCTTAGCTGAGAGTATGACATTATTCTAAGTGCTTAAATTTTTACCAAACTTCACAGGGATCTCTTGAGGAGCTGATGTAACCTTCATCCGATTCATGAGAGATTTTTTTATCTCGCACATGTTTACTTCAATTTTGCTTTGAACTTAAGAAATGAAATTGTCTTATTCTTTTTAAAACATCTTTTTGTATCATCAAAACATTTTATAAACTAACAATCTCCCTCTTTTTGATGATTTCAAAACCGAGATTCTAAAAGATGTTTTTGCTTTATTTTTGAATATTTTACCTTTGAAAAATATCAATCTCCCCCTAAGTATATGCACTATATACCTTCCACAATAATCAATGTGAACAAGATTCTGCAAATCCAATCGAAATACTTCTCCTTAAATTTGCTCCCCGTCAACCAAATAACTTTTCATGCTTATTTTCATTTCTCCAACAATTTACAAAGATTCCAATTTTCAAGCTTACCTCATTTTGCCAAAGAAACGCAACATGCCAATAAATCATTCCAATAGACCATGTCAATAAACCATGCCAACCACTTAAGCAACATGCCAATAAACCATTTAAGCAATTAAGCCAATAAGCAACAAATAAGTCAAAATAAACCACTTAATCAACCAATGAGCTACTAGGCCACTTAAGCAACAACAAAAATAAACCACTTAATCAACCAATGAGCCACTAAGCCACTTAAGCAACAACACCTATTTTCTCCCCCTTTTTGAAAGCATCAAAAAAATAAGCAACAATACTTCATTAAATTCAAGGACTCATTCAAGTTTTACAACCAACAACAAACACTAAGCTAGAACTAGAAGCAAGCTAAAACAAAACACTCTAGTCTTCATCTGAAGAAAATGTGATTCCAGGAATACACGCTTTCATTTTTGCCTTGAGCTTGGCAAATCTTGATTCGTGCACGGTTACTTTTCCCTTTAGCTCACCGACTTCCTGCTGAAGACTAATAACTTGAGCTTGAAGTTCTGGAACATTGGTGCTCAAGCTACTTGGTGCTGGTTGAGCGTCCGGTTCAGGAATAGGTGCCTCATCCGGAAAGTCTGCCTCTTCTTCCCTTGCCTCCTCCTCCTGTTCTCTTCTCATCGCTTCTTTTCTAGACTTTAGTATTTGTTGGATATTGACTTTATCGTAGAAGTCTTTGTGCGTAATACTGTCAATATCCGTGTCATCAACCTGAATATCCAACTTCACAAGCATCCGATAAATAAGGTTACTGTAGGGTAGGGCCTTGTTTTGTTTGGTTGCTGCTTCGACAACATTTGTTATGTAAAGCTCTCCAAAGTTAACCTTCTCCCGGTTAGCTATTCGGTATGCTATGTAGAAGTCAAGGTTACTTGGCAGTTTTGCGGATTTACCATTGATACAAAATGTAACAATGGCCAGAAAAGTGCGGTAGACTAAAGGCATATCATTTGTGCTTTTACTAGGATGGAAGCCTAGGAAAGTCTTAACTTCATCTTCAGATACTTTCCATTTGGCTGCATCCCATTTCCACGCATCAAACTCAAAATACCCTTCGTTGGGTACACCAATCAGGTCACAAATTTTTTCAACTTTCCATTTGATATGGTGTCCATCAATAACAGAGTGTAGAGCTAAGGGAAGGTTATTTATGTATTCAACCCACAAATTTGCATAAAATAGTCGAGTATACCTAATGGACATTTTTGACATCTCATTCTCATTCCATATACTCCTCCACTCTTGAACATCCAACCACTCAATGATTGGGCTTATTTCATTATTGCTTAGAATATCATTTATTGTAAGCAACTTGAGTGGGATGGTTGCTCTTTCATCATCATCCCATTTATCATATAAAATCTGAGAATGTCTAGTTATATACCTTATTTGCCCTGGTGGCAAAGGTTCCGTTAAAGCATCCTTGGCATCTTTCGCTTTGATCCAAGGAAAGTTGGAGAGAGTTAGCCCACTTCTAATCCCGGCAAGGACACGCCCTTGACTCATGTCCATAGATTGTTTCATCCTAGGTTGAGAAGATTGTCCTTGAGAGGAGCTTGAACCTTCTCCTCCACCTCTAGAAGATCTTGGCCTCTTGGTTGTGTTTTTGCTCCTTGAAGACATTTTTAGAGATTTTAGGGCTTGAGAGGGAGAATTGTAGGTTGAAATTTGAGGAATTCAAGAGAGGAACTCAAGAATCAAGAGCAGAGATGAGTTAGATCTTGATTTAGAGATGAAATTGAAGAGAGAAATGATTTTGGAGAGGGAAGGCGCCTGCTTTGTAGGGTTTCGCTTGGTGAAAGTGTTTGCAAATGAGAGGGAATTCGCGTTTTTGACAGATTTTATAGCTGCAGATTTCGACGGCGTCGATCGATCGACGTCTGAGATCAACGTACGTCGATCGATCGATGTCAGAGATCGACGTATGTCGATCTCTTATTTTGATACGTCGATCGTTCGACGTGTCCCTGATTTTGAAATTTTCAGTTTTCATCTCTTTAAATTATGTTTATCATTCCTAGTCTCGTTCTAATTGATTCGAACGTCTCAGTGGGGAGGGATTTGGTAAAGATGTCCGCCAGTTGGTCATTTGTTGGAACAAACTCAATGCATACCAATCCTTTTTGAATGCAATCTCTTATGAAGTGATGCCTCACTTCAATGTGTTTTGTTCTAATATGACGAACCGGGTTTTGTGCTATACTTATGGCTGGTGTATTGTCACATAGGATGGGAACTTTATCAAACTTAACATTGTAGTCATTCAATGTGTTTGTCATCCAAAGTAGTTGTGCACAACATGAAGCGGCCGATATATATTCGGATTCTGCCGTTGAAAGTGACACACTATTTTGTTTCTTAGAGAACCAAGAAACCAAGCAATCTCCAAGGAATTGATACGTCCCGGAGGTGCTTTTCCTATCAACAAGATTTCCGGCATAGTCAGAGTCACTATACCCTCTTAAATCAAAACATCCATTTTTGGGATAAAACAATCCAAAATTCAAAGTTCCTTTTAAATACCTAAAGATACGTTTAACAGCAACTAAATGTGATTCCTTAGGCATACTTTGAAATCTAGCACATAAGCACACAGCATGCAAAATATCCGGTCTACTAGCTGTTAAATAAAGTAAACTACCAATCATACCCCTATATTTGGTTACCTCAACCGGCTTTCCTTTTTCGTCTTTGTCAAGCTTTGTACTTGTGCTCATCGAAGTGTTCACACTTCTTCCATCCTCGAATTTGTACTTCTTGAGCAAATCCTTTGTGTACTTTGTTTGAGATATGTACACTCCATCTTGAGTTTGCTTGATTTGTAGACCAAGGAAGTAGTTGAGTTCACCCATCATGCTCATTTCAAATTCTCCTTCCATCAATTTTGCAAAATGCTCACAAAGAGAATCATTAGGAGCACCAAATATAATATCATCCACATAAATTTGAACAAGCAATTGATGGTTTCCTTGCTCTTTAATAAAAAGAGTAGTGTCGACTTTTCCTCTTGAAAACTCGTTCTCAAGTAGGAAGTTACTTAACCTATCATACCAAGCCCTAGGAGCTTGTTTAAGTCCATAAAGGGCCTTTTTGAGTTTAAAAACACAATTTGGATAATCATGATTTTCAAACCCCGGAGGTTGAGCTACATAGACCTCTTCTTGAATTATTCCATTCAAGAATGCGGATTTCACATCCATTTGATATATTTTGAAATCCTTATAGCATGCATATGCTAAAAGCATCCTAATAGCTTCTAACCTAGCTACGGGGGCAAAAGTTTCATCATAGTCTATGCCTTCCTCTTGCCTATAGCCTTGGGCTAATAATCTAGCTTTGTTTCTAGTGATGTTTCCTTTATCATCCATTTTATTTCTAAATACCCATTTAGTGCCAATTACGGGATGATCACTAGGTTTAGTAACTAATTCCCAAACATCACTTCTTTCAAATTGATTTACTTCTTCTTGCATAGCCAATACCCAATCTTCATCATTTATTGCCTCCTTTATGTTTTTAGGCTCAACTTGTGAAATGAAGGCATTTTCATTGAATTTTCTCCTTGTCATTATGCCTTGGCTAGTTTCACCTAATATTAACTCTTTAGGGTGATCTTTCCTATACTTATATGAATCCGGTAAATTTGAGGTATCTCCTCCTACTTCTTCATTTTCATCCTTAGATTCAAGTGGATCAATCCTAAGGTCAATAACAATATTACCTTTTGGATTCTCAAATTTCTCTATATGGCTTACTTCAATTATTTCATCATCATCATCGTCATCATTAATGTTTGATTTGTCCTCATTGAGTTCACTAAATTTGACATGAATTGATTCTTCAACTTTCATGCTTCTTTTATTATATACTCTGAATGCCTTGCTATTTTGAGCATAACCCATAAAGATTCCTTCGTCCGCTTTGAAGTCGAGTTTATCCAAGTTATCTTTGGTGTTAAGTATAAAGCACTTACAACCAAAAACCTTGAAATAACCAATATTTGGTACTCTACCTTTCCAAAGCTCATAAGGAGTCTTTTTGAGAAATGGTCTCAAATAAACTCTATTGATCACATGACAAGCGGTATTTACCGCTTCGGCCCAAAAATATTTGGGTAATTCAAATTCGTTTAGCATGGCTCTACTCATTTATTGAAGTGTTCTATTCTTCCTTTCCGCAACACCATTTTGTTGAGGAGTTCTTGGAGCTGAAAAATTGTGTCCATACCCTTTGGATACACAAAATTCTTGAAATTCTCCATCAAACTCACCACCTCTATCACTTCTAATTTCCTTAATTGTGTCTTCTCTTTGATTTTCTAATCTCTTACAAAGCTTTATAAATTCTTGACATGTATCATTCTTTTTTGCTAAGAACATTACCCAAGTGTACCTAGAGAAGTCATCTACCACCACAAAGGTGTAATGTTTTCCACTTAGACTTGCTGTACCAATGTCCCCATACAAATCCATATGAAGCAATTGTAGAGGTTTGGTGGTGGAGATTTCACTTTTGGGCTTGAAACTTGTTTTAACAAGCTTTGCCTTTTGACAAGTGTCACATAAGCCATGGTTTTCGAAATTTAATTTTGGAAGACCTTGGACTTTTTCATTTTTGCAAATTTCTTTGAAATTCTTAAAACTAATGTGTCCAAGTCGTCTATGCCATAGTTGAGTCAAATCATTTTTGGCAACTAGGCAAGAAACATTTTGTGATATCAAATCATGTGTGCTAAATTTGTAAACATCATTTTTACGAATAGCTTCAAAAACAATCTTATCGTTTTTTTTCACAACACATTTTCTTTTCACAAACTCTATTTGAAAAATAGCATCACATAGTTGGCTAACACTTATCAAATTATACTTAAGCCCTTCTACATATAGTACATTATTAATAGTAAAGGAAGAATTACCAATTTCTTCATGTCCAAGGATTTTGGCTCTCCCATTGCCAAAATGCACCGTTCCACCATCTTGGAGCTTGAGCTTGGTGAACGTCTTGTCTCCAGTCATGTGAGTTGAACATCCGCTGTCCATAAGCCATTTGGTTCCTTCTTCTTTGGCTACTCCATTTATCTTGAGAGCCTACAAAACCAAAAGATGTATGCATTGGTACCCTTTGATGGTTGGGTCCTTTAGGGTTAGTTTTTCGACCCTTAGGCTTCCAAACATATGTGCTTTCAAATTTAGCTCTACATGCTTTCTTTACATGTCCTAGTTTGTTGCAATAAAAACAAGTGGGTACATGCTTTGGTTTGGAAGATGACGAATTTTGTTGTGTCTTTCTATTGTTTGCCTTTTTCTTTAAGGGCTTAGGTTTAATAGAAGAAGATGATGAGTTAAATCCTAAACCGGATTTATCATTTCCAATTCTTTGATTTCCAAGTAGTATGTCTAAGTTGTTTTTACCATTTGTTAGTCTTTGTAAGTCTAACTTTAGTTTCTCACATTCTTTTCTAATTTATTCATTTTCAAGAACTACGGTTTTATGCATGGTAAGTATGATATCATGTTCTTGAAACATCAAAATATTTTTGTCATGCAAGCTCTTATTTTCTAAAATGCATTTCTTGAATTCTTTCTTTAAATGCTTATACTTCAAATTTAATTTCTCAAAGTCATCTTGCAAATCTCCTATTTCATCATGCAAATTTGAAGGGTTAGAATTTACCTCAAGGTCATCTTCAATCGCCATAAGACAAGTATGTTGAAACTTTGGATTGTCAACCATTGCCACAAGTCCAACACCTTGATCTTCACTCTCTTCTCCTTCTGATTCCAAAAGAAGATCATCCCACGTGGTTACCTCCGCATTGAGGGCTTTCTTCTTTAGAGGAAAAACCTTCTTCTCTTGCTTTTGCGGCTCTTTTACGTGGCAATCGGCAATGAAGTGACCGGGTCGACCACATCTATAGCAATTTTCACTTGCTTCCTTTTCTTTAGATGGTCTGTTGAAAAACTTTCTTGCTTGAGCTCTGTTTCTAGTTGCCATTCTTTTAAATTTTCTTACTAGAAGAGGAACTTCCTCATCCGATTCATCAGATTCTACCACCAATCCTTTATGTGCTGTTTGTGTGGGCTTGATAGTATTCATCCTATTTTGTTCATCAATAAGAATTTCATGAGTAAGAAGATTATCGGATAGCTCATCAAGGGTAAGAGTCTTGAGATTCTTTGATTCGGTGATGGCGGTGACTTTGGGTGTCCATTCTCTAGGCAAAGAGTTGAGAAGTTTTGAGACAAGGTCTTCATTTGAGATTTTCTTGTCCACCATGGAGAGTTGATTCACTATTCGTGTGAATCGATCGATTGTCTCCTCAATCTTCTCACCACTTTTCATTCCGAACATCTCATACTCCTTCATGAGCATAAGTCGTTTGGCCATTTTTACTTGCTCAGTTCCTTCATGTATCATTTCAAGCCTTTTCCATGCCTCATGGGCTGTTTCAAGACCTTGAAGTCTTATGAGTTCAGTGGTAGTGAGAGCACTTAAGAGAATATCAAATGCTTTACCATTAATGGCAAATCTTATCTTTTCTTCATCGGTGTAGTCATCCTCATCTTTGAATATTGATTCTCCTTTTGAGTTGGTAATCATAGGAACTTCAATTCCTTTGACAACGGCTCTCCATATATCAAATCCACAGCCTTTCAAATGATTGATCATTCGAAACTTACACAAAGAATAATTTTGGGCATCAAACATAGGTGCTTTGGTGTTTGATCCAGAAAATAGTGCAGTAGGCTTAGGAGATGAGGAGGTTGAGGTTGAGGTTGAGGTTGTCATTGCCATGATCTTTAACCTTGCTACTTGCAAAGATAGGCCAAGCAATCAAGGTTAGGCTCTGATACCAATTGTTAGGTCCGAAATACACTCTAGAGGTGGGGTGAATAGAGTGTTTGGCTCTTTTTGCGGAATTTTCTCGTTTATCTCAACTCAAAAAGGATATTCAAAATCAGAGCAAGAATTGGAGGTGAGAGATAATGAATGAGTGTTAGTGTATGTGCCCTAGGCCATGATTTGGATATTTATGTTATGCATTTATTATTAATAAAAGAGGTTTTATTATCATTATTGTTGGTTAGTATGTTACACAATTTTGATATATGTCCCTGATTCATTATTCTTATGGAGATAAAATAATTTATAATCAGTATGAGTATTGATTTGATGATCATAAGATGATTATGTGTATGGTGATACGAATCAATCTCATAGATACTTGTTAGAGAACAGTGTATTGGATAGACCCATCATGAGATTGCTACATGGATTAGCATCATAAGTAAATCTCATGATAGTCATGTTTTAATCCTTTGACTTGAGATTGTCATAGTTTCCAACATAAGGACTATTATATTTTGACATGATCAAACGTTATCCGTAACTAGATAATAATAAAGGTCATGATTGAATGTGATACAAATTATGTAGAGGATATTGAACAATCAAGATAGAATTTGTCCCTCTCTTTTGAGAGAGATATCTTTGGGCCCCTCGATTAGTGAGACTGTGAAATGCATGGCCGTGCTCAAATGAATTGATAGTGTGATCAATATCATTTGTTTTATCAGTCTACTTAGAGATCGAGTAATCATATGTTTGAACTATATAAGTATGACGCTGACCATGACTTATGTTCAAACTAGATATCGTGTGACAAAGGGATTAATGCATGTACTATTATTAGGCTAGTTGGACTTTACTCGTATTAATTGGGTAGTTGTAATGCCTTGCTAGAGGCCAATTACGACTTGTTGGTTTAATAGAGATTTAATCAACTGCCAATTAATATGGACCTATCGGGTCACACACAAGAATGCGTAAGGCTGAGATTAATAATATTAATAATATTAATATTGGATATTAATTATTATTATTATTATCGTTTTAATATTAATAATATTAATATTGGATATTAATTATTATTAATATTATTATTATTATTATTTTCGTTTTTGTGGTTATATGTGTATATATATATATGCTGTTGGATAATAATGAGAGAATCCATATCTGATATGGATTTTGAATATCCTGACAGAATCCATATCTGATATGGATTTTGATTGGCATCAATGAAACCGATTAGGACTCGGTTTTAATATCCATATATGTGTATATATATCTATGTATCTCGTACATAGATACATACGAAATACACACGAAAACAACAGAAACCCTAGAGCCGTTTTTGGAGAAAAACGAGTTCTGCAGCCGCGCCGTTTGAAGAGCTAGCACTCCGGGCGGAAGCGTTCGTGTGGATACCGACAGAGGGTGTTCGTGATTTCGCACCTCTTCCATCTGTGGATTTCGAATCTTCGGATGTAATTTTTGAGTTTTTTCATCGATTAAACGAACAACATTGATCCTTGGTAGGAAATCGGAGATCAAGTTTTATTTTTCCGCTGCGCGTTTTTGCAGTGATCTCGTATGATTTCCTAACAATGAGTACACCGGATATAGAGTGGTTCGAATCGTAAATGATTCTACTCCACTATCACTTTGTTTCCAAAGTGGATTTTCGACAACTACTCTTCTTATTATGAACAATAAGAACAACCACAGCAACACTAACACTAACACTTTAGTGTAAGCAACAACAGCAGCAACATCTTGCACAAAACACACTTGTGCAACTACAGCAACTACAGCTCTTAGCAAGAACAACTTCTTGCTTCCTCACTACTTCAACAAAAGTTCCCTCAATAACTTCTCACAGTGGGTTGAAGAAATATAGTAAGGTTCACACTTTCTCACAAGTCTAAGCACAAGAAAGAGATCAAATATTTATGGTTCCTCTTGTGCTTGACTCTCTTTCTCTCAATATAAAATAATGAAGATCAAAGAAAAGCTAGACAAGCTTTAAACAAATTTACAAGTATGAGAGAAATATACAACAATGTAGAATGAAGCTAGATGATGTTGAAAGTGTGTCATTGCTTCATCCAAGCCTCTTCTATTTATAAATAAAGTTGACCACGTTTTTGAGGCTCTCCACCAAGTCTTCATCTTCAAAAATGTAAAGATAGTGCCCAAATAGTCTTTAGCCACCCTATGGAGTGATTTGATCTTGGATAGCCACCCTAGAGAATCTTAGACATGTTTAAAATAGTCAAGGAAGCATGTAGTATGTTGGGTTAAAGTCCACAAGAAATTTGAGCAAGATTGGAGAGAGAAAATATCATAGATCTCCCATGGATTTTGTTCCAACGTTTGAAAATTTTTGAACTATGGAGACATCGATCGATCTATGTGCCAGAGCTGAGAGATCGACGTCTCTCAGTCAGACGTCGATCGATCGACGTCAGCCTGGCTGAGAGATCGACGTCTCTCAGAATGACGTCGATCGATCGACGTCATTAGGCTGAGAGATCGACGTCTCTCAGATGTATGTCGATCGATCGACATACCTGAAGCTAAGAGATCGACATCTCTCAGTTATACGTCGATCGATCGACGTATGTTTAACTGAGAGATCGACGTCTCTCAGATACACGTCAATTGATCTACGTCTCTTAGCTGAGAGTATGACGTTATTCTGAGTGCTTAAATTTTTACCAAACTTCACATGGATCTCTTGAGGAGCTGATGTAACCTTCATCCGATTCATGAGAGATTTTTTTATCTCGCACATGTTTACTTCAATTTTTCTTTGAACTTAAGATATGAAATTGTCTTATTCTTTTTAAAACATCTTTTTGTATCATCAAAACATTTTATAAACTAACACTTATATAATTGTACCATTATTTATATTATCTAACTTCTTGTATATTATTTTAGGTTTTCTTCTATGAAGACCATTTAGGTTAGTCTTTTTATAAAAAGGAAGATATTCTAAGGTCCTTTAAGGCTTTGTGGCCGAAATTCCAAGGACTTGGAGGGGCGAAATGGTCATTTCACGCACTCTATGACATCCACTTGTATAATTATATAGTATCTACTTTAAAGGAATTTAAGCAAAAAAGCTCTAATATAACTTAATAAAATGTACTTGGAAGAATTAATAGTTCATTATGCCACTTCATCATAGTTTCAAGTACAGTACGGTTGGGGTACAACAATTAATCGGATCATTAAAGGTATATAAAAACAAACTCACTTTAAGAAATTCCAAATTCAGTGCTAAACATGATAAGGCTATTTAGTTTAAATCAAATGAATACGTCTCTACTTCTTATGATCGTGTAGAGGATAGTGACACAGATTCCGATAGTGAAGATTTAATCACGATGGCTAAAAGATTAAGAAAAATCTTTAGAAAATCGATTAAAAACAAACATAAGCCTACTTCATCTAAGGATCATAGAAATAAAAATAATGAAGACGTAAAGTGCTATGAATGCGGAAAACATGGACACTTGTTATTTGACTGTCCGAACAAGGACAAACAAATGAACAAATACCTTGACAAGGATCGGATCAAAACTAGACTCGTCTCAGAACCTAAACAAAGGAGAAGAGCCTTCAAAGCCTCCACTTGGAGTGACACATCCGACTCTGAGACTGATACAGAAGAACAAACGGCACAAGTATGCTTTACATCTTACGCTTCGAACGAGGTATCCTCCGAATCTGATTCTGAATGTTCTCATGATGATTTATTTAGTCGATATTTAGAGTTGCATAAGTTCTCAAAAACTCTTGCAAAAGAAAAGAAATGATTAATTGAAGACAAGAAGTTGTTAGAATCTTCTAACACAAACCTTGTTTCTCAATTAAACGATTCAAAAGAAAAGTCGTCTTGCATCATAAATGCATTAAAATAAGAGGTCACATCATTAATCAAACAAAACAATGAAATGAAATCAGAGATTTCAAACTTGAAATCGAGGAATATAGATTTCGAGAAAATGATGAAACAATTTGATACGGGAACTAACATGCTAGATCGCATCATTTCGTCACTAAAGCATGATAATGGTAAAACCGGATTAGGATACAATAAGGCAACAAAATTCATTCCGACTAAGAAAATAGATGCATCTAAGACAAATGTGGCGCCTAAGAAGACGCCTAGATCCCCTCTATGTCGTTTCAACGTGCTTCATCTTCATATCATATGAGATATAATTTTGCACCGTACAAGTATGAAAAGAAGCCATTGATGCATATGAGAAATTCACATCATAAAAATACATCTCGATCACGGCCCGTGAATGCAAACCGAAATGCTCATAAAAAACAAAGATCATACTATGTGCATGATGGCATTCTCGGCCAAAGGCCAAACGGATTTGCACCAATGGTCTATTATGTTTCGTCTTCATCTCCCTTCTCACCTTTTGGAAGACCAAGAAAGGTCACCCAAATTTGGGTACCAAAAGGAACATTCGGAAAGGGTTGAGTAAATAACCCTTAAGACCGCGTTATTGTTCAATACACTTGAATTAATTTCTATTTATTTCTTACATGCACTTTTGATTGTCTTTCCAAAATAAAGGGGGAGAGAGTGCATGATTTCAGGGAGAGAGAGAGAGATTGATTGCACAAATCAAGGGGGAGAAAATTCAAAATTTGAATTTTTGAGATTTGAATTTGTGCACGATTGGAGGGGGAGAGATCAAATTTAAATCATGTACTAAGATTATTTTGTAAATCATTAAAGGGGGAGATTGTTGAGAAAAAGGGGCTTGAGTTATTACAAAATACATGATTTAAATAACATGTACTAAAAAATGCATGACACGTTTTATGACTTGACATGTTTTTGTATGAAACCTGCCTTATATAGTTTATATATAATGTTGCCGTACTAACGAGCCATGAAGCTTTAAAGCTTACATAAAATGCAAACATTTGTTGTTTTTGAACTATTTTCAGGTGGCACCATTAATGAACTAAACTAGTTCATTAAGTTAAGTACTTAGTTAAATCAACTAAGTAGTTCATCAAATGGAAATATATTTGGAAAAGGCATGAAGGCAACAAATTGAAGAATATACATATATATATTCAGATTTTTTTAAAAGGCACTATACACATATATTCCAACGTACTACCGAAACGTTATATATTTTACGAACGTACATCAACGTCACACCACTAGACTTACCTCAATTTTATGAGTATATTCAGGTCTTATATCATATGATATAATTCATGATGATGACAAAATTGTTACGATACATTACAAGGTTATAAATCAAAAATTGTCATATCGGGTGACAACCGAAACTTCACCAATGTGTCACGTACTTGCCATATATAGATTGCCAGCCCCTACACTTCAAAAATGGCCACAAATTTCGTGGTTTAAATGGTATATTCAGCCATAAAATCATTCCATGTTGGCACACACAAATCACCCTCAATTAAGGCCAAATTGTGGAGATTTCAAATTCAACATTTTAGCACATGGGACACCACTTACACTCAGCCTTTAGAGCTGAATATTCAAGTTATTCTATGTATATTATGTGACATAATATATATAACATGTGTAAAAAGTTTGAATTCAATCAGAGAAAAATTGCGAAATCGACCAAAGTCGAAAATTCGTTTTTCTACGAACACGACACATGGAACGTTTTTGGCATGATATATAACATGTATCTAGACACTTTTTACATATTCAATACATACTAAAGTGTTCTAGAATATTCAATTTAGGACTGATTGGAATATACCATATGTGTATAATTATTGTGCACTATTTTACAAAGTTTGCAAAAATAAATTCAGCACATGTTCAAGCTTAGTCACACGCCTATCTCAGCCTTGATGGAGCATATGTGGAGCTTATTTGGCATCTTGATTAGCCAAGAATGAAGTATACATGGTTGGTAACATAAAGGAAGGAGCTACACAATGTAATGTTTCAAACTATGTCACATATGTGACACATGCTGAAAATTCAGCATGTGTAAGTTGAAGTGGCCGATTTTTTGTGCTTAATGATAATATATTTGCCTCTTTAATTTAAATGGATTGATTTGAATATAAAATGGAAATATTGTGAATATGTCTTGAATATTTTCAGCATGTGAAGAAATGGGGTGGAATTTTGTGACTTAAATGAGGACAAATTGTGCTCCAAATTTGTGGGGATTAATTATGTGATATTTGACAATATTTTAAACACTAATTTGGTACATGTCTTTAGTGAAATATTCAGATTTGTACAGTCATCAAACAAATCTCATCCAATCAATGAGTGCCAAGTAAGCAAGGCCAAGATGATCATCCAATGAAGTGTTGCCAAGTAAGCAAGTTGATGTCTCAATTATACAAGGTATTCTTCCAAGGACTTAAAAGGAAATTCCAAAGGGAATACAAGCAAAAAGGGGGCGGCCAAGGCTAGATAAAATGAAGAAGTAGTGCAAAATACAAGACAAGTCTCACAAGTGCAAAAGTGAAAAACGTTTTCTAGACTTTCTTCTTCTACCTTTCTTTCTTCTTCTCACTCAAAGCCTAATGTATCTACATTCAAATACATTGTATCGGCTTCATATAAACCACCATACACGCCATATTCTTCTGAAAGGTTGATCAAGGTGTGATCAAGCCTTCATCCGCTCGGTGGTGGTGTTCGCGATCGTTGTGATTACTTGTTTTGATTGTAAAGGGTTGGAGTTGGTATATAACTCCACCCTGTGTGGTAAGATGTTATTTTGTTTAGTGATAACCGAGGAAGGTGTCCTCGAATACTGGAGTAGGTTGATTTAACCGAACTAGTATAAAATTCATTGTGTTCTCTACTTTTCAGCACTTTACGTTTAGTTTCCAGCACAGTGCATCATTTTCATCGTGATCTTAAAAAATCAAACGAATTTCAAAAATCACGAAACTTTCCAAAAACAAAGGCACACGTTTAATGTTTCATTTGGCGTAAGTTTCAACTCATTTGGACAAGTATAAGTCATTCAAACGTCCATAGTTTTGAGACTAGTGCAGTCTGATTTTCAGACTTGCAAAGGTTGCGACTTTGAACGTATTTTACTAACTTCCCAAAGGATTTTTTCAAAACTGTTTCAACCCAATTAAATACACATAGTATGGGATGTGTCATTAATTTTTCAGATCATTTGGAGCCACCATTTAATCGGAATAAATTTTTCAAATCAGACTACCGTTTCTGGCAGATTTGCGCAATCTGACCACCAACGATTTTTAAAAGGGTTAAAGGTTGAATTTTGATCTGAAATTTTTAGGAGATACTCAGAACATCGGATACTAAGATCTCTCAAAATTTCAGAATTTTTGAAGACTTGGAACCTAGTTTTTAAAACATTGCAAAACAGGTCCTGAAAACAGAAACTGTTTTCAGAAGTTGGGTTTTTGGATTAAAACAATTTTAAAAACAAAATTTTCCGCACCCACTATTCAACTCCCCCTCCTTCTAGTGGTGCTTTGCAGGTCCTACAACTTGGTCCCGCCGTGTCATGTAATGCATCCTCTTGTTCGACGCCAACAATGATTTCCCGACAAATGTCAACATGGCCAATTTCCATCTCGCCATTGGAAAGTGATGAGGTATTAGGATCAGCAGGCAAATGTGGAAAAATAGTATCATTTAAGCCTTCAAGTCTTGCCACATCCTGAACAAGTGAAATATTGTCAAGCTGATACATATCAGGAAATTTTTGCAAGGAAGGCAAAGGCAATGAAGCAGGCAAATGGGAGTGGAAATTCACATTCTCAAGATTCTCCACTGATTGCAAATCTGCAGAAACATGAATAAGAGGCTCATCCACGGTAGGATGACTGCGAGGACCATCCTGCTACGTTTTTTTAGGCGTCCAACGTTTAGCCTGATCTTTAACAATCTCAGTGGCAGGCCTAGGAGGATTAAACGTAGTCTTCGCCTGATCATTTAAGCCTTCAAGTCTTGCCACATCCTGAACAAGTGAAATATTGTCAAGCTGATACATATCAGGAAATTTTTGCAAGGAAGGCAAAGGCAATGAAGCAGGCAAATGGGAGTGGAAATTCACATTCTCAAGATTCTCCACTGATTGCAAATCTGCAGAAACATGAATAAGAGGCTCATCCACGGTAGGATGAGTGCGAGGACCATCCTGCTACGTTTTTTAGGCGTCCAACGTTTAGCCTGATCTTTAACAATCTCAGTGGCAGGCCTAGGAGGATTAAACGTAGTCTTCGCCTGATCATCCATAGAATCCTCTTTATCGTAGTTGGAGGATGTGTGACCCAACCTAGAGCAGGCTGTACAATACTTAGGGAGATCTTCATAGATAACCGACTGGGAAATACAGCGACTAGTGACTTGTATAAAAACACGAGATGGGTGATCCTGTGATACGTCAATCTCCACGCATATTGATGAAAGTGTTAGGCCAAAATAAATTGCGGAAGCATAAAAGTTACCTCCGTCCATTATCGCTTAGTCGTCGCCTTCGAATCGGAAGCCTGCTGCAGAGAAGAATTCTTGCGGAAATGGAGCCTCCCAGCCTATGCCTATCTAAATGCTGTATATCTATGATTGATGGAATATCACAGGCCCTCTATTTATAGGCTAGGCCAGGGACCCCCTTCCTTATTTGACTGACAATCAATTCCTTCCATCAAGGAAACTTAATAATTGCCAATCAATCAGAATCAAATCAGATAATTAATGCAGTCAATAATTGCAACGTATCTAGCCAATATAACGTACGGATACGTTATACATGTGATCCACATTAGTGATTTACAAATAAATCACGAGATTCTAGCAATCAATTATATTTATTATAATTGATTCTTACATTCTCCCACTTGGATCACATGTCGAATGCTAGATAACACGGCATAAGTGACAAAACAATATGGCCATAATTTTATTGTCACATGGATCTATTGACTATCAAACTTAGATTGAAAATACAACACACGAATCAAGGCGGTCATGCTTTGATGTCAAGCACTCCCTTCCGAGAATTACAATGCATCATACACTCAATCGAACAAAATGAATGATTTACTATAAATCATCTCAAAATGGATCCTCGTCCACGGATCAAATAGATCCTACAACTTTAAATGCGCATATTCAAAGTCAAATGTCTAGACAAAATAAGATCAAAGTACAAGGAGAACTAAGAAGTCACATATCAGTAGCATGATCCCTGAAAACTTTAACCGGTAATTCTTTAGTCATAGGATCATCAACCATTGACTCCGTACTAATGTGTTCAATCTTTATTTCTCCTTGTTTAACATTATCTATGACCTTCAAATACTTTATGTCGATATGTTTACTGCGACTCCCACTTTTATTATTTTTCGCAATGAACACAGCAGCTGAATTGTCGCAGAAAATCTTTATGGGTCTATCAACAATATCGACAACCTTAAGACCACTGATGAAATTTCTCATCCATAAGGCCTGTGACATAGCTTCATAGCAAGCAATGAACTTAGCTTCCATCATGAATGAAGCAATAATGTTCAATCTTTATTTCTCCTTTGACAATAGGTGACGCAATGGACGCACAATTCTGCATAGCAAATTTCTCAAGTACTTTGATGATGTAGGCCTTCCGAGAAAGACCAAGTAATTTACTTGTTCTATCTCTGTGAATCTCTATGTCAATGACATAAGAGGCTTCACCCATATCCTTCATATCAAAGTTCAAAGCGAGAAATCGCTTAGTCTCATGCAATAACCCAAGATCACTGCTTGCCAGTAGAATATCATCCACATATAAGACTAAGAAAATGTATTTGCTCCCACTCGTCTTGAGGTATATACATTGATCAACAATGTTCTGTACGAAACCGAATGAAGAGATTACCTCATGAAACCAGATGTTCCATTGACGTGAAGCCTGTTTAAGCCCATATATGGATTTATTCAATTTGCAAACAGTTGATCATTATCAGAATTGACAAAGCCTTCAGGTTGACACATGTATACCTCTTCATCAAGAACCCCATTCAAAAACGCAGTTTTCACATCCATTTGATGTAGCTCGAGATCAAAATGAGCTACTAATGCCATGATTATCCGAAATGAATCCTTCTTTGAGGCTGGAGAGAAGGTTTCATGGTAATCAATGCCTTCTTTCTGAGTGAAACCTTTGGCTACAAGTCTGGCTTTATATCGTTCAATGTTACCAAACGAGTCTCTTTTGGTCTTAAAGACCCATTTGCATCCCACCATAGAGGCTCTGTTTGGTAACGGAACAAGTTCTCAGACATTGTTTTTAGCCATTGATTCCATCACCTCTTTCATGGCATCATACCATAGTGACGATTTGTCACAATTCATGGCTTGTGAAAACGAGATAGGGTCATGATTTAGTCCAATGTCATAATCGGACTCTTGAAGATATACAACATAATCGCTAGAAATTGCTGGCCTTTTAGTTCTTGAGGATCTTCATACTCCCACTGGTTCAGTAGATGTGGGATTAGTGGGTTCAGTTTGTTCTTGATGTGATTCTTCAATTTGAGGTTGTACAATTGGCGGCTCTTCATTTTGTTGAATAGCAACCGAATTGTCCACATATAAAGGTACAACATGTGTATCCCTTATTTCTTCAAAATTGAATTCTCGATTCGAATCACTCCCACTGACTTCATGATCCTCTAGAAACTTAGCATTTCTAGCTTCAGCCACTTTAGGAGTATGTGAGGGACAGTAAAATCTATATCCTTTGGAGTTAACTGCATATCCAATAAAATAACCACTTTTCGTTCGTTCATCCAATTTCTTTATGCTTGGGTTGTGTACCCTAACTTCAACTGGACAACCCCATATGTGTACTTGTTTTAAACTTGGTTTCCAACCATTCCACAACTCGAAAGGTGTTTTAGGAACGACCTTATATGGAACCCTATTTAAAACATACACAGCGGTTTTTAGAGCTTCACTCCAAAAGGATATAGACAAATTCGTTGTACTAATCATGCTCCTGACCATGTCCATAAGAGTCCGATTCCTTCTTTCAGCAACACCATTTTGTTGTGGTGTGCCAGGCATGGTGTATTGAGCAACAATACCCTCCTTTTGAAGGAATTCCGCAAATGGACCAATCATTTGCCCCTTCTCTGTGTAACGTCTATAATATTCACCACCTCTATCGGATCGGAAAATTTTAATTGTCTTTTCCTTTTGTTTCTCTACTTCTAATTTGAAGATTTTGAATGCATCAAGTGCTTCAGATTTTTCAAATAGAAGATAGAGATACATAAACCTTGAATAGTCGTCGATAAATAAAATAAAGTATTTCTGATCATTCAAGCAAGGTGTATGAAAAGGTCCACAGATATCCGTGTGTATGATTTCAAGAGGTTGAGAACTTCTTTTGGCACCCTTAATGGTCTTGTTGGTTTGCTTGCCCTTTATGCATCCCACACAAGTGCCTAAATCAGTGAAGTCTAGAGTTTGTAAAACTCCTTCATTCACCAATCTTTTCATTCTTTCGATTGAGATATGTCCCAGTCTTTTGTGCCAAAAACTTGATGAGTTCTCATTGATAATACAACGCTTTGTACCAGTTTCTGTTAAAAGAGTATGCTCGTAAATGGGATCTAGCTCAAGTTGAAACAAAAAACCATTCAATTTCACAGAACCAATAACTTTATTCTCTTTCAATACATTCATTACAAAAAGATGTGAATAGAAATCATATCCAATAATCGAAAGTCTTGAAAGAGAAACTAAATTTCTGGAAAAAGAAGGTACATAAAAGGTGTTTTCCAAATCAAGTTGAAAACCAGTTTTCAAAATGAGCCTATAAGATCCCACTCCTTCAACAGTAGAGCGCATCCGGTTTCCAGAATAGATGCATTGCTCACTTTCATTTGGCTTCCTTAGGTTTAGAAAGCCCTGTATTGTTTTCCGCAATGTGAATTGTAGAACCACAATCAATCCACCATGTATTATCAGAAACCTCGGTAAAATTAGATTCATGACACACAAAGGACAAATTACCTTTCTTCTCCAGCCATCCTTTATATTTCAGGCAATCATTCTTCCAGTGTCCATTTTTCTTGTAAAACTGACATTTGTCTTTATTGCCAGTTTTCTTCATTGGAACACCTTTGCCCTTCTTTGCATTTCTCTTAAAATGAGTCGCAAGATGCACAGACTCAATGGACTCATTCTTCAACCTCTGCTCCTCTTGAACACACATGGTCAGAAGTTCATTAATTGACCAGTTCTCTTTATGTGTGTTGTATGAGATCTTAAATGGAGTGAACTCCGAAGGGAGAGAGTTGAGTATGAAATGCATCAGGAATGGCTCCGAGATTTCAACCTTTAGGGAGCTTAATTTAGCAACAATGTCCCTCATCTCCATGATGTGCTCGCGCACACCACAGCTTCTGTCATGGGTCATGTTTGAAAGCCTCTTCATAAGGGTGCTGGCAACCGCCTTGTCAGAGCTTACGAATTGTTCATGTAAGCTTTGACATTATCAAGATTAGGAATAGAACCCCTAATGCTTGGACTTATACGAGACTTGATGAGCATCATGCTGAGGCGATTAGATCGCTCCCAGCGTTCGTAACTAGACCTCTCAGATGGCGTACTTGATTCCGTAGGATTTGGTGGTTTTTCCTCACGGATTGCCAGGTCTAAGTCTATACACCCTAACGTCAGAAGGATATTATCCTTCCATTCAGTAAAATTGTCACCAGTCAGCATTGGAGTTTTAGCATAATCAAATAAAGCAGTAGTGGGAATAACTGCATAACCACATATCATGCTATGAACATGTATAACCAGAACAAATTAATCAAGTTAATTCAAATAATATATTCTAAACCTTCCTGTGGGCAGAGGTTGCACTCATGCATAGAATATACTTAAACGATATGAAAATTAAACAACCAAAATATTTCCATACCTGTGGGCATAGGAAATGTTTATGTTTAATTTTCTTGATCAATAAAATAATCAATTCCCTGTGGGGTAAATTGATTACCTTATTAATCAAAACCATAGGTATGATGACATTTTATTTTCTTTATACCATATAATTTTAAGATGATGTGGCTAATCTTAAAATTAAGAAAATAATCCTCTATATATCATCAACATATTTATATAGTTATTTTTTAAAACGATATGAAAATTAAACAACCAAAATATTTCCGTACCTGTGGGCATAGGAAATGTTTATGTTTAATTTTCTTGATCAATAAAGCAACCACTTCCCTGTGGGGCAGAGTGATTACCTTATTAATCAACACAATAGTTATGATGACATTTTATTTTCTTCACACCGTATAATTTTAAGATGTTGTGGATAATCTTAAAATTAAGAAAATAATTCTTTATATATCATCAACTTCAAAACTATTGATATGACATCAACAAAAGATGAAATCATAATGAAAATGTGAAGTGAACCGATTCAGCAATACCCCAGGAAAGATCATGAATCAATTTCCTAGACAGGTATTGCCATTCCACGTAAAGTCCCAGGCCGTGCGGTGGGGTCACAGACGGTCCCGCTTAAGTACCGACTTTCTAGACAGAAATTACGTGTACAGTGTATTTATCGCACTTTCAATAGTTCACCTTTTGTATTTGCCACAAATTTTCTCAATATATATGAAATTAATTCAATGTACTACGAAAACAAAATAGATATATTTTGTTATCATGTTAAGTCAAAGTGTTTACAGGAAACCAGTTGGATCAAATAGGCAAAGCTCATAACAGGAAAACCCAAACTGTCATATTTTTCTTTAATTCGACTGGAGCAGAATTTTAAATGGTCGCCGTCCAAATAAGCTGAGTATCCCGAATCCTTAACAAAATTAAACAGAGAACATAACGGCAGAAGCCCAACCTCCGAACCCCATTTTCTTTCTTTAGGCCCTAATACTGAAGAAGATGCAATGAAAGTTTTCTTTTCTTCATGTGCAACAAAACAAAAGTTCCATGGCCCAATTTTCTCCATAGACAATTATATCCAGTAAACCAAATTTGTTGGACCAGAAATTAAGAAGTTTACTTTACAGTAATCAAAGCTTCATTTTCACATAAACAATTCCTCAACTTGCTATCCTATAAACGATTATGACTATATCTCATGGAACTATGTGCACGGCTGCAAGCAGAGGAGATCATGCTAGAGATCTAAAATCACAAAAGTAAGAAAATAGAACCGCTTTCATCAAGCCCAATTTACCAGTCTAACGTCTACTATGCAAGGCCAAAATTATTATTGCAACTCAAAACAGATTCGGTAAACAAATTTTGCAATTGCCATATGAAAAAACAGCACGTAATCAAAATCAAAACAAATCCTTTGAATTTCAGCAACACGCATGATTGAATATCGAAGGCCTCGAAAACTATAATTCCGTAACCTTTGAATGATTAAATTGCATTAAAGGGTACAGAAGAAAGTTTTCTTCATACAAACGATATGGTCAGAGGTGGCTATGATACCAAATGTTAGGGCAAAATAAATTGCGGAAGCATAAAAGTTACCTCCGTCCATTATCGCTTAGTCGTCGCCTTCGAATCGGAAGCATGCTGCAGAGAAGAATTCTTGCGGAAATGGAGCCTCCCAGCCTATGCCTATCTAAATGCTGTATATCTATGATTGATGGAATATCACAGGCCCTCTATTTATAGGCTAGGCCAGGGACCCCCTTCCTTATTTGACTGACAATCAATTCCTTCCATCAAGGAAACTTAATAATTGCCAATCAATCAGAATCAAATCAGATAATTAATGCAGTCAATAATTGCAACGTATCTAGCCAATATAACGTACGGATACGTTATACATGTGATCCACATTAGTGATTTACAAATAAATCACGAGATTCTAGCAATCAATTATATTTATTATAATTGATTCTTACAGAAAGTGTATCGGCAATCCAGGAAATGAAACCCACACAGGAACAATTGGTACATCAAGTTTTGGATCATAATCAGGGGTCCATTTAGTAACCCTCATGTATTTTCCTACTATAGTCCAGCTTTGGCGAGCAAAACAACACAGATAATCTTGTTCTTTTGCAAATGATAACAGAACATGGGTTGAATCTAGTAGTCCAGTACGTGCCGTTCCAATGAATCCAATATGATTACGCGCAGCACGAATGGTAGCAATTGGTGGGTGTCCATACCAGAAGGTTCCTACCAGAGAGAATCGATATGGCTCAGCCAAGGAAGCAATCTCATCATCCGTGAAGGAAATCATCGGACTGCCTTTATATTTTAGAATCGGCTTTGATGCAATGTTCGTTGTAGATGATGACTGAAATAACGATGCGAACGATCGCTTCATAACGGACGGGTCCTGAGGCGGCGATGGCGATTGTGTATTCGGGCGATCCATTTCATAGATCACCGTGGTTATTGATCAGAGAAATCAGAATGGTGTAGAAAGATGTGGAAGCGGAAAGATGCTATCACGGAAGGCGGAAAAGGATGGCTGGCGGCGGGCGCGATCACAGGAGGGAGAGCGTAGCATGCGTTTTTTCAAAATACATATACATATACATATATATATATATACATATATATATACATATATACACACACACACATCTAGGATAGCATGGTGACATTGATGGAATTGCCTTATAATTACAGTCACCATAACGCGATTGGTATGGCACCAGTTGAGGCTCTCTGCTGAAGGAAGTGTCGATCTCCATTATACTTAGACGAAGTTGGGGAAAAGACCATCGTTGGACCCGAGCTAGCCGAGCATACGTGGGAGAAGGTAAAGATCATTCGAGATAGACTTAAGGTAGCTCAGGACCACGGTAAGAGTTGGACGGATACCAAGAGACGACTGTTGAGTGGTGAGAGTGTAAACCGAGTCTTGAGGGAGAGAAAAGAAAAGAGGGAAGATAAAGAAAAGGAAAAGGAAAGAAGAGAAGAAGAAAAGTTGGAAGTGCCCTACCCGTTATGTATTTTCAAAATCAATAAGTATATTTTTATACAAAATTTTTGGATCATGCTTTCTATTTTTAGCTGCATAGATGGATGTATATATATGTGTTTAGCAGTGTGTATATATGGAGATTTATAAGCTTGAGAATCTTCGTTGATTTTTTTTATCTATATAGACAAATTATAGGGATATGTGTGATATCTTTAGTGCTCGGCCGAATACTATTTTTGATGAAGCTGTTTAGTTTTTTTTATTTGAGATATTGCTAAAATTTACGAATATATGTAAAGTTGTAATGCATGTATGTTTATATGTATTCCAAGCCAATTTGTATTACGTGTATATGTATTTTATATGGCTTGTTGATAAAGTTTCGGCTTGACCTTCTGTTTTCATATAAATGATATCACAATTCACATGTAAATATTGTGTTGAAAGAATATGTACCATGAAACTAGGTGATTGAATAAAAATTGTGAGATGGTGCGAGTGGTAGATTAAGAGCCGTGTGATATACATTTTTTTTAGGAATGGCAATGTTTAGCAAATAGTTTCGGCCTGTTCATATTGGACAACGGTTGGTGTGTAATGTTAACATGCGTGGAGAGTTAAGTGAAGATATATATATGTGGTGTTAGTATAGGTATTGAAATTAAATAAATTGGTGAGGAGTTTATGTGTTGGCCGAGCGGGTTTGATAAGGTTGGAGAGATATCAAGTTGATTTTAGATTAAGTTGTGATATAATTTTTTTATGGGAGAAAGAATTATAAATAGTGAAATATGTGGTTTATATTTGCTAAGAATTTTGTAGATTGTATAGATTTTGGAGGTAACGGTTGGGAAGGAAATATGGAAAAAAATGAACAAATTTACAATTTCAGGGCCGGACGTGGTATTTGGCTGGAGGAGAAGGAAAAAAAGAGTAAAATATAGGGACCTAACCGATGTGGGCTGGAGGGAAAACAAAGAAATTTGATGGTCAGTTCACAAAAAAGATTTACATAATATGTATATATATATATTAACATATATAAAGTATTAATTTGTTCTGTATAAGTTGATATTTATGAAAACTGTGTTTGATGAAATTAAAGAGGTTATGGTTGGATGTGCTACATGCTGTGATCTTAATTTTTATCGTATTATGTGTATTTGACTTGATCGATACGGATTGTTGAAAAATATTTGAAAACCGATTATTTTGAAAACATTTTTAAAAAATCGTTCATATTGTGAAATTCACCCTTACAAGGGAAATATATCGTTAAGCTGGATTGGTTCTGAACAAACGGGCCGTCCAAGCACATACGACTATATCGATAGGCCGTTCAGACACAAATGACCGCCAATTGGGCCGTCCAGGCACATATAACTATATTGATAGGCCGCCTGGACACATCGATCATTGGAGGATAAATTCATAAGTCTTGCGATATAAGTCACTTGTAAGAAAAGTGCTATAGTCATCGCATCGCATCGTTATCGGTATCGCATCGCATTGTTATCGTTATCGTATTGCATTGCATCATTTTTAAAATTGCATCATCGGATTTTGACCGTGCTAACCTTAGACTAACTCTGTGTGTTTATTTCATCTGTTAATATCTTGATTTGTATGCAGTGTTATTGTAAGGTTACAAAGGTAAAATTATTTGTGAATTGAAACTTGGTTATTTTATATGTCATAGTTATTTTATTTATTACACTTGTTCCCATGTGTATGATCCCGTAGCGAGTACTGGCAGGTTACTTGCTAGGGGATATTTTGTCACTCATTCTCTATTTTTTCCCTTCCAGATAATCAGGGCTATGATCCAGAGTAAATAGATGACGTGTTAGAGTGGAGCTATTGAGGATACGAGGATTGTAGACGAGTCTTATTTGTGCATTCATTTCAGATTTTAAATTTATGGATTTTAGTTCGATATTTCGTGATGTAATTTTATTAAGTTTGATTTTGTAATAATTATGATACTGCCTAGACATTTCATATTGGAGCATATTTGGGATTTTATTTTATGTCTTCCACTGATATCAGTTTAAGTCATTCTGCTGACGTGTAATTGATTTGTATCGACGCCTTGTATTTCCTTAGCGGAATTAGACGAGTGAACCGTTTCAAGTTCCAGAACACGGGACGAGTCGCTCCATGTGTTCATGGCTCTGGATCCACGACAGAAATGTAGATTTAGGCTATGAACATAAGTATTGACCCCAGACTTAACGAATGATCGGTTGAGAGTCACACACAAATATGGCACTAGGCGATTTTTGTTATTTGCTTTATTAAATTTTTGGTTACGTATTTAGATGTCACTTAGCCCGATCATATTAAATTTTTTTAATTATTCAAAATACTTGTAATTAGAACTGTATAAATTTTCATGTTAGAGAAAAGATGTCGCCAAGAAGAGAGCATAACGGTAATGTGAACTGCAACGGTAATGGCAATAACCAGAAAGCCTATCGCAGGCACTTATTGACGCTTTTATTCAGATTGGACATGCGGTCAGTCAGGCTGTTCCATCGCAGCAGCAGCATTGGACCCGATATTATTAAGGAGAGATGAAGCGGGTACATGTTCCTATGTTTGATGGAGGCATTAGTCCAGATGACGCTGACAGGTGGTTGAGCAAAGTGGAGAACAACTTCACATTATTACAGTTGCCAGAGGAGATGAAGACTAGCGTGATCCGACCATTGTTGATTGGAGAGGCCGATAAGTGGTGGACTGCCACAGCCGTTCTGTTGGGTGACATTCAGAGAGTCAGAAAGTTCTACATCCCGCCCTCTGTGACGTTGCAGAAGATAGGAGCCTTCGAGTCGTTGAGACAGAGGCCAAAAATGTCAGTGGTGGAGTAGGCCAACTAGTTCAATGTATTGGGGAGGTTCCTGCCTTCTATTATGGGCGACATATGCCTCAGAATGGTGAAGTTTGAGAGAGGCCTGCACTCACGCATTTGCACCAGAGTGGTGACTGCAAACGGTAGAGATTTTGGGTAGCTACTAGACGCTGCTACCACATCAAGAATGATATTCAGCGGCATGAAAAGGAGAATAGGCGTAAGTGTCCTCGAGAGATGATCGATGGTTGATCCGAGAGATGGGCCAAGATGCCAAGGAGGGGACTGCCGAGTCATCGCGACCTCAACAGCAGCAACCGCAACCTCAGCAGCTTAGGCCTGACCAGCCTGCGACGAATCACCCTTGTCCTATTTGTGGCCGATCACACACAGGTGAGTGTTGGAAGAAAGTGGACGCATGCTTCAATTTTGGGAAGGGGGGCCATGTGCATCGAGATTGCCCTGAGCTGAGGAGACAGCCGCAGAGACATGTTCCACAACAGGCACAGAGAGGTAGCCACGGCCCCATGTGATGACAGATACCGACATCCAGGGAATGAACAACACAGTCACATGTATATTTAAATTTTAAGTGTTTAATTGATATTGTATATATCTGTGTGACTCTGTAATTGACCCCTAAACATGTTAGGCAGTATATTAGTAAATAAAATCTCGGCAAATGTGATGTTCGATGGTGGTTAGAGCCACTCGTTCGTTGCCAAGATGTTCATCAAGAATCTTCAGAGTTGCCCTGAATGGTTAGATATTCCTTACCGAGTCCTAGAATCCTGAGATCAGTAATCATTTCGCACCATCTGTACAAGAACTGTGAGTTGGAGATGGAGGACCGCACCTTCGATGCTGCTTTGATATCAATCCAGATGAGCGACTTCGACATCATACTAGGCATGGATTGTTTTGCAAGATACCATGCGCACATCGACTGCCATAAGAAGAGAGTGGTGTTTAAAGACCCCACTAAGGAGGAATTCACTTTTCAGGGCAATACCAAGCTAAAGAAGTTGCCCCGAAACATTTATCTAACAGCAGCACAAGCTCACAATGCGCTCATAAAAGAAGACAAAGCAGTCCTTGTGTATGCCATGGACACTGAACAAAAACCACCCTCCATTGACGATATACCGGTGGTAGACGAGTACAAAGATGTCTTTCTTGATGAGTTACCGGGGTCGTTGCCTGGCCAAGAAGTTGAGTTTGAGATCAATCAGATACTGAGAGGAGAACCGATCTCTAAAGCACCTTACATGATGGCACCGGCGGAACTGAAGGAGTTGAAAAAGCAGTTGCAGGAGCTGCTAGATCGGAAATTCATCAGACCTAGTGTTTCACCATGGGGAGCACTGGTGTTATTCGGGAAGAATAAAGATGGTAGCATGAGGCTATGGATAGATTATAGTGAGCTGAATAAGATCACGATCAAGAACAAATATTTGCTACCAGGGATCGATGTCTTGTTCGATAAGTTGAAAGTAAGCAATTGTTTAATATACTCTGGAGTTAGTACTTTACAAAAATTGTAAATATGAATAACACGCGAATATGTGCAGGGAGCAAAGTTGTTCACAAGGATTGATCTCAAATCTGGTTATCCTCAGCTGAGGATTAAGAAAGAGGACATTGCAAAGACAACATTCCGCACGAGATATGGACATTATGAGTTCTTGATGATGCCTTTAAGACTGACAAATTCCCCATCAGCGTTTATGGACTTGATGAACACTGTATTCAAGTAGCAACTGGACAAGTCTATAGTAGTGTTAATCGATGATATTCTGATATACTCACCTCACAAGGAGAGTCACGTAGGACATTTGCGAGAAATGCTGGAGATTCTGAGGAAGAAGAAGTTATATGCAAAGTTCAGCAAGTGTGAGTTCTGTCTGAAGAGCGTGACTTTCATGGGTCACGTAATTTTGGAAGAAGGTATCTCAGTGGATCCAAAGAAGATCGAGGCAATTACTCGGTGGCCGAGACCTACTAATGTTACCGAGGTAAGAAGCTTCTTGGGTCTCACAGGTTATTACGGAAAGTTCATTGAAGGATTCTCTACGATTGCGGCCCTGAGCAAACTCACCCAGAAGAAGACAAAGTTTGAGTGGACCTCTGAGTGCGAGCAAAGCTTTACCGAATTAAAGAAGAGGTTGACCACCACACCAGTTTTGGCACAAACCGCTGGTACTGAAGAGTTTGTGATATACAATGATGCCTCAAAGAATGGCCTAGGTATATGTATATTAAATTCTTTGCAATGATTATGTACATATAAATTGTGGTCTAACATTTTTGTTGTAGGATGCTATTGATGCAGGTGGGACAAGTAATTGCGTATGCATCGCAGTAGTTGAAGCCATATGAAGGGAATTACCCCAAGCAGGATTTGGAGCTTGCCGCAGTAGTGTTTGCTTTAAAGACATGGCGACACTATCTTGGAGACAAATGTGAGATCTACACCCATCACAAGAGCCTAAATACTTATTCACACAGAAGGAGTTGAACATGAGGCAAAGGAGATGATTGGAATTGATTAAGGATTATGATCTTACCATCAACTACCATCAAGGAAAGACGAGTAGGGTGGCTGATGCATTGAGTAGAAAGTTGAGCCACGCAAGATAGACTCCATTAGAGAGAGAGATTGAAGAATTTGACTTGGATATCGTTGACTCCACGGCAAATGTTTTGGCTACATTGATCATTACGCCAACTTTAGTGGACCGAGTTAAAGAGGCACAAAAACCAGATGGAAGCCTTCAGAGTATCCGTGACAGACTTTATACTAATCAAGCTGAAGGGTTTCAAGTGTTGGAGGATGAGAGTCTATGGTTTCAGGGGAGATTGTGTGTGCCGAATGATGAAGCTCTCATAAGAGAAATATTGAATGAAGTACATAACTCGAGACTACCGATGCATCCAAGAGCCACCAAGATGCATAACGATCTGATGAAAAGTTATTAGTGAAGCGGTATGAAGCGTGAGATTCTTGCATTCATTGCCCGATGTTTGGTTTGTCAATAAGTTAAGGTAGAACAGTAGCGACCTGGAGGACTTTTATAGTCATTGGAGATACCGGTATGGAAATGGGAGCATATTACGATGGATTCTGTAGTAGGGCTCCCGAAAACGAGAAACTGCAACGACGTCATTTGGGTGATTGTAGATCGACTGAAGAAGTCCGCACATTTCTTGCCAGTGTCGAGTGCAGCTACGATGGAAAAGTTGATGACATTATACATGGACAACATCGTTAGCTTACATGGAGTACCAGTCAGCATTGTGTTGGACCGTGATCCTAGATTCACATCACAATTTTGGACGGCGTATCATCGAGTAATGGGGACCGAGTTGAGAATGGGTACTTCATTCTCAACTTAATAATGTAAGGTTTTATAGACGATTTGAATATGGTACCTTTCGGTTTCTAAAAGAAGTACATATTTTGGAAGCTACTTTTGGCTTCACAAAAGTTAAGTAGTTCATCTCAAGCAAACAAATAACTTCGAAAACACTTCAACGAATGAAGTACTTGTGATATCGATAGTCGTCAAGTAAAATTAATTTTTTTTGGCAAAATAGTTATCACTAACAGAGATTGAAAAATAATACAAGAAATATGTATACCTCATTCTTTAAAACATTAACATCTCAAAAGTGTTTTTTGGGGTCATCAAAAGAATTGAAATTTTATCATGTTGATATACAAGTACAAAAAAGGATTTTAGCCTCGTAAAGTTTAGTAGTCTATATAAAAAATGAGTCTCAATAAAGTATTTTCGATAACTAAAATTTTTGAAGTCCTTGTAAGGTATAGGTATACATTGGTGTACGTTCTTATAAATATTTATCTACTTGGAAAATATATCAGTCCGATATTTCGTATAAGGTCTCCTATGTTCACGTTCTTCTGATTCAAACATTTGTCTACTCATGATAAAATCCTAAATTTTCCAATTCTAGCATGGCCCACTGAATATTTATCGACTTAAGGTATTCTAATTAACTATGCTTCCGCACGCCACAGTGAACCATTATAGTTCTTTTCTTGGTTATTAGAACCACTAATTTAAACCTAGTTAAATTTCACATGAAAAAGCAACCACTATTGGTTCATGCTTACTCTATTTCAATTCAAGCCTACTAGATTCAAACCAAATGTTTTGATGTCAACACTTAACCCACAATTTTGTAATGATACATCATTCCAAGGCACATACTATAGTCGAATCTCGCATGTCACTATCGATCAATATCGTCAACCTATTTTTGATAACACTACATTCAACATCTAAACCCTAGACTATATATTCCATAGTACAATATCTTTCACTAAACTCTACTAATCATAATGCTTATAACTCGTTACTTAGTTTCTATCATGCTACTATAAATCTTTCCTTAGTAGCTACGATCTCAACTTAGACCTAGTCTTGTTTCGACACTACTGTCAAAGTAGAGGCATGAGCCGCTTTAGTCACCTTAATTATACTGGGTCACACGCGGTTGTTGCAGTGGAGCGGTCTTAGTAATGTCAGTCCTATCTAGATTTATGCATCAACCAGCGCCTGCGGTAAGACATCCTGGTTAACATTGCAATTTATGCAATTTAATCATATACTATTCACTTAGGGTTACTAAGACCACGGCTAAGGGAATATCCAGAGGTTATGATCAAAACTTAAATATAGCAAGTAAGTAAAGTCGTATGGTATACCCTATGTATACGTGTTCCTTAATCGATCGTCCGGTTAAGTCTAGGGTCATAACTTATTTCTAGAGTCGTTCTTCGTATTATCATTTCTTAAGTCTAATATCATCTCCCATTTCTAAGGTTATACTTATGTTCAGATCGTCATCTAATGTTTAGATCAACTCTAAATCAAAAACGTCACATATGTCTAAGATTGTGACTTTGGGCAAAATCAAAACTTAATTTATAAGATCATGGCCTAAATCTAAGGTGTTGGTCAGTGCTTGGGGGTAGTCCCCTGATTCTGGTGGTTCTCACCATCATTTCCTCTATTACCGGCTTGTTCACGTCTTGAACAGCATTTTGTGGAATTAGAACAGTCAAAAATATTTATTTATTTGAATGCATGCTAAGTTGGGGGATGTTTTGGGAATTTCTAGTCACTTACGGGTTACATGTAGAAGTTCAGGGGTGAAAGGGTAAATAAATAATAGAAAAACAAAGGAACACTCTCACGCCCCTTAACCTGAGCATAACTTAAGTCTAAGATCATCTCTTAAGTCTACTTTATTCATTAGGGGTAAAATCGTTGTTTTCACAAAAAGATCATAGTTTATGACTAAGTGGTCTAATTAATCCTGTGTTTCCGAGGCAGATCTGGAGCCTCGGCTTTGATACATGTCAGAAATAACGTAGAAATTTTTCGTGGAAACAATAATTAAAAGGTCAAACTAAATTTATAAATAATTCCAATGCAAAAAATGAAATGTCTATGACTGACGAAACCTCACACGTCAATTGAAATTCTAAAATTCTGATAAAAATGAGATAAATATAAAATCCATCAAATCCTCGAAATGTCTCGCAAAGCTCACTTGCCCCAGCTCGCACAGTCTGACCCGTCCTCTACGAAGATATAATCGAACTTAGGCTCACCTGTGGTGGGAGTAGTAGTAGGGGTGAGTGATTGAGAAATCACCCGTAGGTTACCAGTCTTTCCTCAGAAAAGAACTATACTTACAAAATGCATAAGCATGTAAAGAAAATAATAACAAATACATGAATACATAAAGAACATCATTAACTGAAACGTAAAATAAACACACACTCGCCCAATCAAATGCAAAGCACAACTTCATGATGCATGTTCCTTCTCACTATCGTGTCACATCCAACAACATCATTATCCCACACAATATGCTCCTTTTTTTCCAGGATATGTTATGCATGTCCTGGGTCCTACTCATCTCTCTATAACATGGAGTTAGCGATCATCGCTCCGTAACATAGAGTCAGCAGACATCGCTCCGTAACGTGGAGTCAGCGGACATTGCTCTGTATTGTGTACTCAGCATAAACCTTACTCCGTAACGTGGAGTCATCGGACATCGCTCCGTAACATGGAGTCAGCAGACATCGCTCCATAACATGGAGTCAGCGAACATCGCTCCATAACGTAGAATCAGCAGGCATCGCTCTGTAACGTGGAATGAACAGAAATTGCTCTGTAACATGGAGTCAGCGGACATCGCTCTGTAACGTGGATTCAGCGCCCTGAGGGATACAATGCAATGCATGTGCCATGAATGCTCCACAAATAATCCATAATCCGGCGCATCCATGTTCCCATATACACCCACGGCCATGCACGTGCATATATACTTGCACATACCTGCAGCGTCCCGCTCCCAAGCCCTAGCTTCGGGAACAGTGCACCCGCTGTAGTCTACTACAAGAACTACAAGGCGTTGTTCAAACTTCTTACACGTCAGAAATAATGTAGAAATTTTTTGCGGAAACAATAATTAAGAAGTAAAACTCAAATTTATAAATAATCCTAATGTAAAAAAATGAAATGTCTAGGGCTGAAGAACCCTAACACGTCAATCAAAATTCTAAAAGTCTGATAAAAAATGAGACAAATATAAAATCCATCAAATCCCCGAAATGTCTCGCAAAGCTCACTCGTCCCAGCTCGCGCAGTCTGACTCGTCCTCTACGAAGATATAATAGAACTCAGGCTCACATGTGGAGGGAGTAGTAGTAGGGGTGAGTGATTGGGTACCCCAACAAAATACCGAGTGTAGAAAATTTTGTAGAAACCAAATGATAAAATTTTGCCCCATTCTACCTATTCCCACTCAAGAATTCGGCCAAGACATAGAACAAGAAGAAGAAGATTTTCTTTCGCCAAAAACACATCATTCCATTCACCAAAAGTCTTACACCTTCTTACACTTTCTTACATCCCTCTTACACCAATCAACAAACCAAACCTACCCCTCCCAGCCCCATATGGTCGGGCATTAAGTCAAGACAATGGGGGGAGATTTCATTTCTTACTATCCACCTTTTTCTTTACATCTTCAGCCAAGCAACTATCACATCTTCTTCCAACTCCTCCCAATCCTCATGATGTCTTCTTCCCACTTCCATTAGCCTCAAAATTTCAGCCAACCTTAGAAAAGAGAAGAGGACTATCTTTCTTCTCATTTTCCTACACTTAGCAAATGTTGTACGTTCCAAAACACTCTCTTTCCTTCTCCACACAAGAAACAAGTCTTTCATTTCCCCCACTTTTCCCTTTGGCCGAGAGATATACAAGTCCAGGCCAAGAAGGAATTTTTCTCTCTTCATCTTGTTCTTCCATCCAAAAAAAACCATGACATTCCTCTTCATCCAAGCATTAAGGAATCAAGTATAGTTCGGTCAAGAACCAAAGAGCAACAAGGTAAGAATATCATTTAACTTCATCTATTATTCCTCCATATATCCATTTCCATGGTTGCACACTAACTTTTCATTTCCTTACTCCAAACTGTGGCTACCAAAGGGGGTAGAGAACAGAGTTTGCTTCAAGCCAAGTGAAGCAATCTTCACTTTTATTTAAAGGCTAAGTGATAAAGGTAAGTATTCTTTTTAGATCCTTCATGGATTTCCAAAGATCTAAGTATTTATATTCATATAAATTTGGATCATCCATGATGTATGTTCAATGTTTTAGTATCAAGAATATGTAAAAGCTATGTTTATAAGTGATGTAAATATGAGGATATATGTAGAGACACACACAGCCATATAGTACAAATGGGTACGTAAGTGTAAATAAAATGAGATGAACACTCTTATGTGATATATATAAAAGTTAAAGAAAGAATGTCAAAATACATGATATATTAGGAAAAGTGTACTAAGAAGACATTTTTATGCATGTATTCATATGTTTTTTATACAGATCATCACTTACGTGTTTGTTTATGATTTTGGCTTTCATACACTTTTATGATCTTGAGTTAGCATGTTATGAGGCAATCATAATCATGTCTAAGATTCTAGTTCGCAAAAGATGTTTCTTGATGATCTTCATATGTATATATTATGCATATGACCACAACCAAATTAGGGTTTTCGTACCCTATTTACTTCATTTTCACAAGTTCCATCATTTGATTTGTTATGTGGTTTATGATGATTTACAAGACATTATGTTGATGGAAAAAACTTTCATATAGTTGGACTAAATGGTCAAATCAAAATATAAGTAAAAAGGTGGAAAAGAAAACGATGTATGTGATATATATACACATGTATGTATTCGGCCAAAGGGAGAAAAAGGAGAGGAAGAATAAATTTTATGTGGTATATGTATACATGTATGTTTCATGCCGTCTTACATTGTCTGTTGAAATTCAAGAAAGTGATTTACCTCCAGAGGACTGCGTCATTCACCCCCATAAGCCATGTCGAGCGAAAGCTGATATGCCTTTCCCTCCACCATCTTCTCGGGTGATGCGCTCTATATCTCGGTCTTCTTCAAGCTTTTTAGTTGTACCTTCTCAATGAATTGCATGTTTTGGAATGTGGGAGGACTACGGAATTCCATAGTCTGTTTGAAGCATTTAGTGAAGCATTTAGTAAAGAGTCATCGTCTTACTTTGTTGGTTGTGATTGAGCCGAAACAAATTGATGCTCAACTAATTTGGCATCAGTTATGCTTATCTTTTTCAAACTCTCTTTCAAATTGTCATGAGAAGATATGGGCTTTTTTGCAACACCCGTCTCTCCGTCTACTGGATATTTCTCATGGTGAGTAGGCATGACATCTAAGTTTTCCATTGTTGGTACTCAGTAGATTATTTCGGTCAGCCCTATGTATGGTATGCATACAGTCATTGACAGACGTCGATTGTGGTTAGAGCTTCAGGATATATATGCACAACTCACTCCGTTCTGGCTTGTCGGAGGCAATTCTAATTCATATTTATCTACTAATGAGCACATTGGGGGTATCTATGTCGCAACTGACATCTATCGAGGAGTTTGCGCATTATGTCACTCATTGTGAGTTGGTAGACTTGCCTTATGAGGGGACGCCGTATAATGGATAGGAGGCCATGGATTGGGTGTAGTCAAGCATCATCTTGATAGAGTTTTATGTTCACTGGATTTCTACAATCAATTTCCAGGCTTGAAAGTATAGCATTTATCGTGTGTTTCCTCGAATCACGCGCCTCTACTTCTTACCTATGTCACTTCGCAGCACGTGGTACCTAAAGCCTTCTGGTTTTTTAATATTTGGGCTGAGCATGAGCATTTCTTGTCGTTTGTGGAAGCTAAGTGGTATGAATACTCAATGACGGGCGGTATACGGGCGTTTATGATAAATTGTAGAGGCTAAAAAAAGACTTGCAGCATTGGAATATTCATATTTTTGGTAATGTATTCGACACATTGGAGGCGGTTGAACGTAATGTTCAAAGACTTGAGGTAGAGTATGATCATCATCCCACACTTGAAATGCGAACACAATGACATGCGGCACAAGCGGAATATAATCAGGCAGCACGTTTGGATTTGCGCCTTTGGGAGCAGAAAGCACATGTCAAATGGCTAAAAGGAGGTGATGCTAACACAAAATATTTGCATAACATTAGCAAGGATCGTCGGCAGCGGCAGGCTATTTCTCGCATCTATACCACTTCAACGGTGTCAGACTGAAATGACTATTCAAGCGGAAGCGATTTCATACTATTCAAATCTTTTCACTACAGAGCAAGTGACTGCAGTTGATGAGTTGTTGCAATATATTCCATGTCTTTTTACTCAGGAGATGAATGATTAGCTACTATTAATGCCTTCGCTGGAGGAGACTAAAGCTGCCGTGTGGGCTCTTGACCCTCATTGTGCGGCAAGACCGGATGGATATAATTGTTTCATTTTTTGACGTTGTTGGGATGTCATGTCTATGAATGTTTACAAAGCGGTGCAAGAATTTTTCTTGGGTTTCCGAATTCCACAGGCAATGGACAGCACATTACTTACTTTGATTCTGAAGAAAGCTTTGCCTACAACATTTGCAGACTTCTATCCCATCAGATTATCAAATTTTCTATCTAAGGCGTGTAGCCGGATATTAACCTCTCTACTAACCCGATTATTAGGAGGAATCATATCGAATGAACAAGAGGGCTTTATGCATGGCCGAGATATCTTTGAGCATATAATCCTTGCACAAGAACTGACACAACCAATGGACAAAAAACTTCATGGTCGTAATGCAATGATTAAATTATATATAATAAAGGCATTTGACCATGTTACCTGGGCTTTCTTAAATCAATAATTTGCCAAGATGGGTTTTCATGCAAGGTTTATACAACTTATATTTAATGATCTGGAGGGTACATATATGTCCATCCTTATTAATGGAAAACTTTGTGGTTTTTTCCAGCCAATCTGAGGAGTTCAGCAGGGAGACCCTCTTTCTCCGTTATTATTCATTTTGCCATTTAAGGCTTTTTCCAGAGGGATTAATTCTTTGGTGAATGCAGGTACTTTGACATGTTTTCCCATGGGAGGGATACAGCCTCTTATCTCTCATTTAGCATTCACAGATGATCTCTTATTGTTCCTAAATGGGTCGGTGCGTAATATGAGGAGGTTTTGGCTTTTTCTGGATTCATATCAGGCAGCTCCCGAGCCCTGGTATCGGAAACGGTGCAACTGCCGTAGTCTACTATGAGAGCTACAAGGCATTGTTTAATTCTCCTGCACGTCAGCAATGACGTAGAAACTTTGCGCACGGAAACGTATAAAAACAAAATAAACATTTATTTATTACATCCCAAATCATATATCAAATGTAAATTTGTCTGAAATCCTTAGTACAATGTAAAACTGACATAGCTGAAGCGAAAGAAAACTACAACTCCTGGTCTCGAACTAGTTACCCCACTGGCCGTACTCCGCTACGTCTTCTATACAAATCAAGTCGTACTCTTGCTCACCTGAGAAAAATAAAGGGGTGAGTGATATAGAAATATCACTCAGTAGGTTCCCGCCTCTTTCTGAATAATTTCATATATATCATCAAATAACAAGTAATATATGTATAAAGATGAATAACTGTGAAAGTAAATAAAAGCACAGCAAAACAGTGATGCGATGTCATGATGCATGCTTGTGTCACACGCAACGATATCTCAACACACGAATGTCTGTCTCTCTACCGTGCAATGCATGAACCTCGAGGTGATCCTACCACACGCCTCGTCAGGCAACACGCCCCGTTGGGCCACATGCCTCATAGGGCCTCAAACCACATAAGGCCACACACCTCATAGGGCTACACGCATCATAGGGCTACAGCCACATAGGGCCACACGTTCCGAAGGATAATGCACGTGACATGAAATGAAAATATAATATGTCACATAGCATATTATTACATAGGGCCACACGTCCCGAAGGACAATGCCATGTCATGAAATGAAAATGTAATAGGTCACATACCATATTATTATTTTTCACTCCTTTCATCCTCCTCATTTTCACATTTCATCTCAATTTCCATACAAAAATCATTCCTCTTATTTATTTGAATTTTCTTTACAAATTTATTTATTTATTAGTGAAGCTACTTAATCTGATTATCCTCAAATCAAAATAATTATGCTTATAACTATATTAAGATATATATATATATATATATATATATATATATATATATATAATTTTAAAGCTAAGTTCAGTTTCTTTTTTTTCTTTCCTTTATTTTATTTCTTATGTTTTAGAAAATAATTTAACTAACTACCATTATTTTTTTTTCTTTTACATTTTATTTGTACAGCACACCAATTGTTTTTTCTTTAAATTACAATTTTTTAATTTATATATAATCTGCCGAAAAGAGGATTTTCTTTTGACTAAAACAAAAACTGTTTTTCTTTGTCTTTTTTCTTTTTGTTCCTTTATTAAACCCAATCCAATTTCGTCTCCCAGCAAACTGGCCAGCTTTACAGCTTCCTGTGGCCCTCAGTCCATCCGCCACACAAGTCGCCTTTTTTCTTTTTTTTCTTTTCCTTTTCTCCCTCTTCTGTCGGCCTTTCCTTCTTTCCTTTTCTCTCTTTCTGCCTGCACACACCACACTGGCCCTAAACTTTTTCTTCACTTATGCCTGCCCGGATATAGCCCCCAGCCCACAGTTTCTTTGTTTACCCTAATCAGGCCAAACCAAACACTATTTTTTCCCAAACAAAATAACCCCAAGCACAATTCTAATATCAATTTGATTACAAGCCTTTTAATTAAATTCCAACCTAACCATGCGTTTACAACACAGTCGTAACAAGATTTTTTTATCATTATTATTATTTTTTATTTATATAACTCCAATAATAACATATGTGATATACCAAATTCTCTTAAACCCGGTTTATACAACTCTAATACATAATATATACTTTAAACAGTTATTATATTTTCTTTTTATATATTTTCTAGCCAAAACAACAATGAAACAATATACACATAACATTCTTTTACAACAAAGAAAATAACTAAAACATATAACATGACAATTTTAATTATAGCATGCAAATTAACAATACACAAAACAAATAACAAATAACAACATACATGAAATTAGCTCAAAAAGAGAGGGGCCACCTACCTCTTGTTTGTAGCTTAAGATTAATGGTGTGATGATGTTGGTGTTGTTGAAGGTAATATAGCTACCTCCTTCTCTTTTCTCCTCTTATTTTCTTCTTCCTTTCCTTTCTCTCTATTTTCTCTATTCCTCTCAGCACTTTTTTTTTCTTCTATTACCAAAACTCACGGCACTCCCTTTTTACTATAAGCTTTGGCTGATTGGCCTATTCCAATAAAGGTGATGGGGAGTTTTTTCTTTAAAAGGCCTTAATGATACATTATGATAGGTATAATTAGGGTGGGGGTTACATAGGGTAATTAAAGGGGTAACTAAAAGGTTTTCTTTCTTTTTTTAATATTTTTTTGTTTACTATTTTTTAATCGGGTGTAACATCAAAGGTCAATTCTCAAAAATGTCATTTGATTCCTTCTTCACATGTGACTCCTAGAGTGGCGCATGAGCTGGGGATGTATGTGACTGCATTGGCAATTAAATATCTTGAGGTTAATCTTTATCGAGGCCACTTACGGCTGATTTACTGTCTGGACTTATTAACCCGAGTGGATGCAAGGTTCCAATGTTGGCAAAACAAGTTTCTATCTCTAGCAGGCAAGTTGATTTTAATTAAACATGTTATTATTGCTCTTCCTGTTTATACACTTGTGGTTATCTCTTTGCCAAGAGTATTATAAAAGCAATTCGGCGTCACGTCTGCAAATTTTTTTAAGGTGATATGGATAACAGAGGTAAACATCATTGCGTCAAATGGAACACATTGTTCATGCCAGAGGTTGAGGGTGGTCTCGGCCCGCGTCGCTTTGATTTCTTGTCATTGGCTTATTCGGTTAAATTATGGTGGTCCTACAATATGGCAAGTTCATTATGGGCGGAGTTTATGCGATCCAAGTATGGTGGCCATTGGAGTTTTTGCCTCGGGTCACAGACTCCATGTTTTAAAAGAGTACTTGTGCGTCATATTCTGTTTGTGTTACGTTGGTTGACGGTGTTCCAGGTAGCTATGTTTGGAAACCTAACTCACGCGGTGAATTCACATTGAAATCTGCATATGCTGTATCCTATCCTGCTAGGGCGAAGCTTTTCTCCTATGGTTTCATATGGCACCGGTTAAAGATGTCGATAGTATGCATTTTTGTATGAAAATTGTATCATGGAGCTCTTCCATTGTAGAATAATTTGCTGGGCTCATGATTCATGGACCCACTTGCTGCCCTTTCTGTCGCTCTTCTTCAGCTACATTAGATCATCTCTTTCTATGTTGTGTTCCTATTGGGCAACTTTGGACACATTACGCTTCTCTACTTGATGGCCCACTACCACTTCAACACCATTTGCGGCAATATCTCCTAGCTTGGTTGACTTCAACCCATGGTGGTACTTTCAGGGGATGTCTGTGAATTGTCACGCTGGGTTTGATTTTGTGGAATATTTGACGCATGTACACATCTGTTATGTTTGGGGAAGAGCACTGGTCATATATCAAGCTACAAGAAATGATATACAGATAGATTTATATTTGGTGTTGTGCTTAGGCAAGCGCAAAGCATGCTTCACTGGATCCATATTTGATTTCACTCAGCCTCTCCCTAGACTTCACACTCATAGGATGCGGGTAGTGCGAAAATCGCTTGCTCCACCCTCTGCACGATTTAAATTGAATGTAGATGAAGCACTCGGCTCCTTCTCCGCTGCAGGTGGGCCCGTGCTACGGGACTCAACTAGACATTTTTGTGGTGCGATCGTATTTTATCTCCCGGTATCTTCACCATTTCAGGCTGCTACTTTGGCTTTGATTTATTTCCTTAAGTGCTGCCGTCATATTAATTTGGAGGTCGACTCCATTGGATTTGTGGACTATGTTCGATCTCATACAGATGATTTGTTTAGCTCCTTTCTTTTGTTGGTGGTGGTACCATTTCACATGCTCCACGATAGGCTAACATGGTGGCACATCTTTTGGCTCATCATGGACAGCTCACTCGTACTTTCGTTTCATTTCGGAGATATGCTAATTTGCCCAATCTTATTAAAGCAACCTTACACACAGATACATCTACACCATATTTGTGAGCATAACACACGGATGCATCGTCAACAGCTACAGTTTTTGAGTAGTTGCCTGTGTCATCAAGAGGCACAGGCAACCCCGGGTACTCTCCATCTCTTTCTTCTATGATACTGTCTATCCTCTTTGTTATTTGCTCTTATGGACTATGGCTATTTTATTTTGTTTGTTGCCAGTATATGCGAATGCATGGAACAAGGGTACTTATCTCCCACCTCTCGTATAGTGTTATCTTATTTTCTATGCCTTTTTATTATTGTTCACCTCCCCGCTCAGTGTTTCTTGCATGGGTTTACGACGGCTACTACATGGGAGTTTACCATACCTGATAATTGGTGTTCCTCATCTTTCCATTGCATGCCATCTCGGATTGAAGCAGAACTTTTTCCTACGGACATTTTCATGGCGATCTCTCCGGCTCAACCAATTGGATCTCTCATGTTATCGCACTATTTGCTGGCTTATCTGCTTCTGAAGGCTTTCTTCATATTCCATTACTATGCCTAGGTTTCCCCCTTGTAATCATATAACCCAAAACTAGGGCTTCATCGTTGCCATCGTATAGATTACAATCTGGGTTTCAGAAAGCCATAACTACTTGTGATGATCATATTTGGCTTTTTTGGAGGGACTCATTGTTTTCATTGGAGGAAGAGCGTCCAGGTAAAAAAAACTATTCTCTTAAACTTAACTGACTGGCATCGGGTGGCACTTTCTGGTTAATTGCGGTTTATGGTCAGCATTCAATAGTAGCGTGGCAACCCCTATGGGCAGACCCACAGTCATTCAAAGACACCTTGGACATTCCATTGCTGGTGGGAGGGGATTTCAACATATTTTTGACCTTGGATGAACATAAGGAGAGATCTACGCCAACATTACACTTTTTGCATGATTTTATTGACTGGATATCAGCATGCAATTTGCAATCTATAACAAATCATGGCTCGCCGTATACATGGTGTGATGGCCGAGGCTTAGGACGAGTATGGAGGTATTTGGATTGTTATCTATGCACTAATTCTTTCCTAGATTTATTTCCAGTAATACATTATCAGTATCTCAATAGGGTAATATCCGATCACTCGCCTATTTATTTGACATGTGATTTCGAACAATCCTATGTGTCTGGTGCTTTCAGATATATTGATGTTTGGGCCACTTATCCAGATTTTGACAGTTTGGTGCAACATCCTTGGCAGTCATTCTCAACAGTAGGAGATACGTGGGGTTTCTATGACAAACTTCGACGTCTTAAACATCAGCTAACAAAATGGAATAATGAGGTTTTTGGTAACATTTTTGATGCGTGATATGAATATGACGCGAGTTTGGACCGTTCTTCCTTTTAACCTTCGTGTGTTGAAGACTTGTTCGTCATTCCGGGTGAATTAACACCCAAGAACGTGTTCTTCAGTGAGCAATGCTTCACCAGAATCGTCTTGTTCGTGATCTTAGGTGAATTAACATCTAAGGACGTGTTCGCCTCTTGAAAAGTTCGATCCTCCCTCAAACAATGCTCAATCTTGATATGGATCTAATCTTGGATTGAAACCAAAAAACATAGGAAACTCTCTTGTGAAGAAAATGAATCGCAATTTTTATCAAATAAAACGTTTGCCTATTTCCTTGGGCCAAAGGCTTTTAGAAAGAATAAAAACACAGCAATCCTAACATTCAAATGTGTTCAAATCTGAAATAATAAGAAAAATAAAGATAAGTTCTAAAATAGATAATGACAATCTTGTTTTCTTGTACAATGTTATCTTACACACGATTTTAGTTATGGATATGGACCGAATCACCTCTTAAGCCCTTCTTCAAAGTTTTAGAGAACAAAATGTCCTTGATGTTAGCCACAAATATCACTTGATTTGGATAACTATTGAAGGAGGTATGGCTATTTGAATTTCAGGTGTCACCAAAATACTCGCTGATAGCTATGCTAAATTTTATCATGAATTCTGGGCATCTTAGACTCCGAATTTGAGAAAAGTATTACAGTTGTACATATATCTCTTAGCTGTCATTTGGTGCTAGAATCAGGTGATTTGAATCATCCGTTGAAAAGATATAGCAAAAATACCGAGATTGTGTCAAGCAGAAATCGTACTTTTCAGCATGGGTGATGCCAACGTCTCCAAGCTTTCTTGCTAGTCAAGTAACCTCCAACAAAACTATATAAACTATCTTGACACAAATTTGAACCAATATTAGTTTCACCAAGATAAAAACACGTGATAAACTGAAACATAAAATGCAAGTAAAACATGCAAGACACTAGGGCACTTAGGAACGCATCATCCCCTCCCCCTTAAAAAGGATTCGTCCATGAATCAAGAAATGCATAGAGGAAAAGGATGCCTAACATCATGCGTTTCTTTACATGCTTAGGGTGCAAACATAAGAGACAAAGCAAAACCATTCAACAAGATACGGTAGCATAAAAGGAGCGTAAAACAACACACTATCGCTCAAATTTGAAGCCAAAATCGTTTTCCTGCGCTTATGAGTCCTAGATTCTGGGTCAAATACATAAATGTCCATAGCAAGGCACAAACCAAGGGAGTGCAAAGACTAAAAGGATCATGGACCCTCAAAATGTGAAAAGAAAAATGATAACACAAGTCATCACATAAATCAATGTAATCTAAGCATAAAAAGCACACAAATCATATTTGCTCACATTTAGACCAGAGGGTATCAAAAGGGGCATCCGTAGAATGTAAGTGTAGTAGATATCAAAAGGGTCTTGATAGTAAAACACCTTAGCAAATTTAACGCATACATCAACATGGCTATCAAAGTTAGCTTCTAATGTGCATCTATCTAGTAAAGTATCAAAAGCAGCAATGAAAGCATCATCATTAGAAACCAACTCAAGATTAGGGTGTGTAGCAATTTCCAATTCTAAGGGGCATAAAATTTTAGATGGACTAACATGGGTAGACATCTGGATCTTTGCAAATAATGCACCAACATCACAAGTATTAGGCATATAAAAATCAGAATGTAAATCAACTTGCAATGCATCAAAGGATATGTTTAAACAGTCAGCAACATGTTCAACCATTAAAACCTATTTTTCTCCCTTGTTTCCTTCCTTCTCCTTAGACCATGAATCTGCTTTGCAGCCCTCTTGTCTGAGAGACTACAAAAACCTCTTCTCCGCTGCTCTTTCAAGTGGATCCTTACGCTTTTGAAGCTGCCTTTTATGATCTTCCATCACCTCTCGTGGAGATAATGCATTCAACCTGCATTCAACCTATACAACTTTCCATTCAAGTTGAAAGAATATCTATTAAGAAAACCATCATACATAACATGCTTATCATATTTCCATGGTCTTCCTAAAATTATGTGACCAGCATGCATAGGGGCAACATCGAAAAGAATCTCATCCTTGTAGCTACCAATAGAAAATGAAACAAGAACTTGCTTGGTCACTTTAACGAAACCAACGTCATAAAGCCAAGATAACTTAAAGGGATGCGGGTGATCAATCATAGGTAAACCAAGCTTTCTAAAAAGTTCAGTACTAGCTACATTAACACAAGATCCGGTATCAATAATCATAGTACATATCTTACCACCAATCATGCAGCGTGCGTGAAATATGTTAGTTCTTTGAAGTTCATGTTCATTCATTTGCATTTGGGAATTAAGGCATGGTCTAACTACTAGAAACTCTCTACATTCACCCTCTTCCTTGTTAATGCCACAATCTTCAGCACTTTCTTCCTCAATTTCGTCATGATCGGATTCAGATACATACTCATTAGTTTCTTCAACTAACATGATCCTCTTAGGATTAGGACAATTTCTAGAAATATGATCAATGCCTCTACAACGAAAACACTAAATATCCCTAGTCCTAGAGGTTGAATTAGAAAACTTACCTTGTTGAGGGGTTGCATCACCAAGCTTTGCTTTACCTTTATCTGGAGCCGACGTAGAATGGGGCAGCAACGGTGTAGGCTGTGGCATGCATCTTGCGACCTCATCTGTTGGGTTTTCGTCCCTCTAAATTGCGTCGAAGGTGAAAACTATCGAGCCTAAGCATTTCTTCGTTGTAACTGCGCTTCAACTTTTTCAGCAAGATGGACAAAGGAGGTTATGTCATAATAGGGATGCAACTCTACAGTTTTGGCAATTTCCTAGTTTAAGCCACGGAGAAAACGTGCCATAGTGGCTTCTTCATCTTCATCAATGTCAGCCCTCATCAAGAGTAGTTCCATCTCTTTGTAATATTCATCGACACTTCTAGTGCCTTGTGAAAGATTTTGAAGCTTCCCATGCAAGTCTCTCTTATAGGACGTAGGAATGAACCTAATTCTCATGCACCTTTTCAATTCTTCCCACGTATCTATCCTTCCCTCCCCGGGTTTTCGTCTATCACTATTAATCTTGTCCCACCATATAAGTGCATAATCAGCAAACTCGAACATAGCAAAATTAACTTTAGACATCTCCGAAAATTTATTAAAAGAATAGATCAAGTCTACTTTCCTCTCCCACTCATAGTACGTCTCAGCGTCACTCTTACCATAAAAAGGAGGAAATTTCATCTTGATCCTTCTTGTCTCATCTTCTTGGTTGAATCTCTAATTATAATCAGGACGAAACGGGGGATGAACTCTGTTTTGGCCAAAGTAAACATGCTCGGGGGGTGGCACATAACCAAACACATCTTCTTGCTCAATGTAAGGATTCAGCTCATACTCATCTTGCATATCACCTAGAGGTTGCATTGGGGCATGTCGTACGGCCGCTCTCCATCTTCCCCTATGTACCCTGCGTCCTCTAACTGGTGAAGGTGGAGCAGTATCATTCTGCACTATGGGTCCACTTATATCCATAGTTCTTAGTTGAGATCTCTGGAGTTGGTCTATAGTGGTGACAAGTCAGTCTTGCGTCCTCTGAAACTGATCAAGTTTATCAAGTAAAGATGTTGTGTGAATGGTACTGCTCCTCTACTCCAGGGGGGATGGAGATCTCGAGGTAATCTTACGTGATCCAGCCATGTACTTAAAACCTGAAACGAAACACTAAAACAAAAAAAAAGAGGAAAACAAACACAAAGACGGAAGAGATAACATTGCGTTAGTAGAAAACAAAATCAGTATTTGTATGCCTCGCCCTCTCGTTTATAGTCACTCAATCTCACCACTTGTGTTTCTGGCTCAAGACCTTGAGTTAGAGAGAATCAAAGAGAGCAAATCAATGAGGGGTCTTCAACCGTCAGTTTGTAGCCAAGTCTTCAATAGTACCAAAAGAGCACGGTAAGAGAGAATACACCAATATAATTGACAGACAAAACTTGGACACACTAAAGAATCAAAAAGCAATAACAAACCAAACGTGATGTCAAAGATTGAGCCAAAGAATCGCTAAGGGGTTGACCTGGACAATCCTTAACTAATCTTAGGGTTTATGCTATTTAATTGCACGTATGTGTGTCCTAGTTACAAACAAGTGTTCCAATAAGTGTGTATATAGGATTTTAGGCTCAAGGGTATTTTGGAAATTTCAGCCCTTTTTTTGTGGGGGTGGTTTACACGGCACTTTTTTTTTTGCTCCAAATATCACACTTTGTTTTTTTCTTTTCTCACGCATGTACTGTCAGGACTTCTTTTTGTTGCACAAAATGAACTTTTTTTGTCCTTTATTTGTGGGCTGGGCTTTTTTATGGGATTGAAGGGAAAACAATAAACGAGTTAGGGTTTATAGGTCAAAAGTTCCAACCTTGTGTATGTGGCAGTTTTAAGGCAGTAGGAACATGAATAACGCATTCAATAAACACACAAATTATGCAAGTAAACAATACAAAGACTAAAAACTAGTCAAGAACTTCGAATAGCAACAAGATTTAACATAAAAGACAGAAGCTTTTTGTGGTTACGGACTAAATATATGCAAAGGCTGAATAAATTTACAAAGTGTTGGAGGAATTGGAAGTTTGGGCTTTGGCCCATTAAGAAAAGTTGAAAAACTTGGTTTAGCAACATATTTTGAGCTTAATTATGGTTAGTTTCTGTTAAAGAAAATCGAAAACTAATGAGTCTTTAATTATCTACGTAACGAGTAGTTAATTTTAGGCTTTGGAATCACTCGATTACGATACCGGGTGAATAAGAAATTAATGCTCAAAGTAGATGGAAAACACGATTTAATGGGTGATGTGTCCTATTCTTAGGAGGCCACATCACCCTTATGGTGGAATACCACATTGGACAATTGAACTTATTTAGTGTTGTACCCCGCTGAAAAGTCATATAGTACTTGAAGACTCATATAAGTGAATTAATAAAGTGGTATCCTTCAAGCGTCTTTCACTAAGTTTCCTTAGTGATTCTTTTATTTTTTGGATGATAAGCAAATGATATAATAAATTCAAGCGTGAGTTAGGGACTATATGAAGTGGCCAATTCATTCCCAAAAGCTTAAGAAAATTTCGGCCACAAGGTTTAGAAAGGGCCTTAAAGGGTTTTTCCCAAAATTATAAGAGATGATAATCTTAAGGGCCTTCTCAAAATAAGCCAAAAGGAAATTAAGGAGTTGTAAGTAGTGGACAATTTTTCCCCCAACTACTACTAAATTTTGGCCCTTTAGCCATGAGGAATTAAGAATTTCCTAATTTTATTTAAAAAAAAGAAAAGGGGAATAATGAAAAAGGGGGCAAATACCCACATGGCTTCTTATTAAACTCATTTGGAGAGAAATTAAGCATGGTAAAGTTTTCCCCCAAGGAGTCAAAACCGCCCCCCATGGTTGACCAAGAAAAATTATCATGGCTACTTAATATTTACTACAAGGTTAAGAAAATAACTCTAGTTGGATAAAGTAACCTAGGTTAGCCATAAAGTAACTATAGTTGACATAAAGTAACTATAGTTAACATAAAGTAACTAAAGTTAACATAAAGTAACTATGGCTTACATAAAGTAACTATGGTTGAACTAAAGTAACCATGGTTGGGTAAAAGTAACATAGGCTAATTAATTCTAGTTAGCCTAAACAAAGACATGGTAAACCCCTTCCCCTTCTCTCTCATAACTCACGGTTACCTCCTTAAACCAAGGGGAAGAAAATTTTCTCCAAGCAATCTTAGAACACACCACTCTCAAGAAGTCACAATGGAGCAAGGAGACTTTCCTATTTTCCCATTGTAAAACATGGCTGGTTGAGCCAACAAAACCAAGATCTTCAAGCCTCAAGAATTCATCTAGATGATCATTAGGAGAAGATTGGTCAACCCACTAGGAGGAGCTAACATCTTGGTGGTTGAAATCCATTTCAAGCCCATTCAAGATTCATCTTGGTAAGGAAATCATATTCCCAATGAAGATGTTTCTTTATTAAGATAGTAACTAATGTCATTCTTCTTCCTCCTCTCAAAACCGTGGGCTACATGCAAAGTGGAGGAAGACTTCACCCCATTTCAACCAAGGCTCATGATAAGGAAGAGCTCTAAGGTTCAAAGAGGCAAGTATACTCTAGCCAATCTTGCCTTATTTGTGAAGTGCATGCTTGAATGTCTAGCCATTTTTAAGTTATGAATCTTAGTTGAAGATTCTAAGAACAAGACATGAACTTAGTTGATGTAAAGAAAAGTGTTGATATGAAAAGTGACATGTTCTAAGCGTAAATGGCAATACTGTTGGTATGAGTTGTGTGTAGCCTAAAATGAGTTATGAGACTTGAAATAACTATGTTTAAATGTGTATTTGATGTATAGTAAGTCATCTTAATAAATGAAGTTGGTGGAAGAATGCTTGAACAATAAAAAGGTGAAGAAGTGCTGAAACTACTGGAGCTGGCAGATTTGTGTTGCTGATTGTATGACTTGAGAACGAACCTTAGAAGTGTTCAATTAAGCTAAATTTTGACATGACACTATCTCTGTGTGTGTGTAATACAAGTGAGAGTTGGAATTGCAGTAAAAAGAGTTATGGTTTATTTTTAATAAATCTTTTGGTAAAACTGCTCAAGAAGAAATTACGGGAACTGGGCAGAACAGTGTGACGTTTTGCATGTCATGAAAATGAATCTTAGGAGTATTCAAATTGGCTAATTTTTGGTTTTATGTTATCCTCATATGTATATGAAATATGTGAGTTTGAATTTCAATAAAAGGTGTTGTGGTTTGTCCTTAATGAAGTTGTTAGTAAGAAGTGGTCAAACAGAAGTACTGGAACTAGACAGATTTATGTGAACAATCTGAAAATGAATCTTAGGAGTGTTAAAATTGGCTAATTTTTGGTATGGTGATAGCCTTATGTGTATATGAAATGAAATATTTGGTGAAACTGCTCAAACAGAGTTGCTGTAACAGGACAGTTTTGAGTAGTAAGTTGTGTGGCTCGAAAATGCACCTTATGAATATGCAAATGAGCTGATTTTTGGTATGATGATATCTTGATGTGTTTATGACATCTGTGAGTTAGAATTTTGGAAAAAGGAGTTGTGGTTTGGCCACAATTTATTTCGTGATACAACTGGTCAATCCAGTCTCTGCATGTACCCAATTCGAGAAAGTAATCAGATGACCCCCTTAAACTTATTGAATTGCCTTGGAAAATTTATGGTAATTACTTAGGGCATAGATGTGCATGTTCATGTAAAGAAACCAGCCTAAAACCACCATTCTGATGGTTAACAACTGAGTTGAAGTTAGTGGTACAAAACTGGAAAACAGGACATTTTATTATCATAAGTTGTAAGGCTTTGATCTTGCTCATTTAAGCTTAAATGTGATGTTTAGCCTTATGAATATTGTTCCTTGGTGTGTTAGATATGTTTTCTAGGTGATGGATCAAAATGAATAAGGTTTTATGACCCATGAAACTGTGGAAAGACGGTACTGCCCTGCTGATTTCAGCAGTGCTTTTGATGATAGTATGGTGTTTTGAGGTCGTTAGACATTTCTGTATGTTACGAAATTTTTATAGCATGTGTCTAAGCCTTCATTATGCATATGTATGACATGGGTTTATGAATATGAGCATGAGTTGATGAGCACGAGGCTGTATGAACAGAACGTGATTGTTGGACAGTTTTTCCAGTTCAAAAGACAAGTTCGTGCATGCATGATTATGATGCATTTGTTCACGAGTCGCATAATGCATGTTATACATTGCATCATCATCACGTACATGATTTACAGCATGATGTTTATATGAAAGAAAGATGAAAAGCGTTTTCAAAAGATGATATTTGAAAGAACGATTCCCCACCAGTACCGTGTGTGAGTATGAACTTGGCTAGTATGAACCCACCAGATCAGGGTTAAGTGATCTGACAGTAGGCCGTGCGGGTCCGGATATAATAGAACCGATGAGAAGAAACAGTAGGCCGTGCGGGCCCGGATATAATAGACCCGACGAGAATAAACAGTAGGCCATGCGGGCCCGGATATAATAGACCCGACGAGAAGAAACAGTAGGCCGTGCAAGCCCGGATAGAATAGACCCGACAAGAAGAACATGACGTTACCGCCTTAGATCCGGGAAATAGACCTGAACAATCTATTGTTTTACAACGATGATGATTTGAAAGAAAAGCATGAAAAGCCATATTCTCATTTTTATCATGATGCATCACACATACATATGCATGCATGCCACGTTTATGGAGTCGTTGTGCAGTGACACATGATACTCAGACTAAGTTGTCATGACCTTGAAGAACTTAAGTGTGACCTCCTTAAGTGATGATCCTTGTTATGTTACGAATTGATGCGAGTTACAGTCTTCTATTGTCATGTTCTGTATTAAGTGACGATTTTGTTAAGTTATGATCTTGACGCATTAAGTGTTGATCATTAACAGGTATTGAATAGAGGGCATTATGCACTACTTTTGCACACTCATATGCATTGCATATGGTCATGAGCATGATATTGAGTCTATTTGCACTAGGCTGTGTTATTGCTTATTTCGTGGCTAAGTTATGATTTTATTGTCTTAACGGCTATTGATTGAAGGGATGAGATGCTAGCCAAATGCTAGAGGTAATATTACTTAGGTAATAATCCTCCTATCTCTCGTTACCTAAGTTAGGATTTCACTACTGTTGACACGTAAGCTATGATCTTATTCAGGATATTTAGGCGAAGTTGTTATGAATTGGTAACCCAAGGTTATGATCTTTATTGGGTGATGGCCTTTTCTATGTCATGATCTTCATTAAGTGATGATTCTTTCATAAGTGATGATCTCTGTTAAGTTTCAATCTCTGTTAAGCGATGACCTTGGATATACCTTGTGTTGACTTCTTACGGGTGTTTAATGGAAGGTAAGGTATGTTCTAAACCTAATTTTGGGGTTTGGTTCTTGTATGTACTTTCCATTTAATGCATGATTGTTTATGGTGTACTTGCTGGTGACTTTGTCACTCACCCTCCTAATTTTCCTCCCAGAGGCTGCAGGGAACAAGGTAGAATGGATTGAGGATGGACCTAGGCCCCTACCCGTGAGTGCAGCAAAGGATGGGCAGATTAGGAGACGTGACTTGACGATTATGAGTGATGACTGATTATGTAGTTGTGATGGAAAACATCTACTTTTGGGAATTTCGATACTTTGATTTGGGTTGTAAAACAAAGAATGATCTAGTGGATGTTTTTAATTTAAAGTTTTAAATTCTGCCACGGTTTCGCATACTTATCTGCGTGTAAGCGCGAAAATCCATGCATTATACCATGGATCATGATACGTATGAGACGACGCCTAGTACTCTCCTTAGTGAAGTACGGCGGGTGCACTGACTCTGGCGGGGCCAGGGTGCGGGGCGCCACCGGTGGTATCAGAGCTAAGGCTCCAGATCCGGACAGAATATAGAATTAAGTTATGATCGTAGACAACTAAGTTTGATTTTAGACCTAAGTCATGATCCTAGATGAGAGTTGAACTTAGAATAGGATGATTTAGACTGAAAATAAGGGTTTTGACCAAATGATGAAGCCCTAGTCGATGGTCATCTATGGAATGTAATCATGCCTGCTTGCATAACCATAAGATCGTATATGGATTACGACTTAAATGGTGTCACTTATTCTGAATATTTATACCTTGAATAAGACTCCGACACTTCGTAGTGCGGATGGCACCACAACTCAGTAAGATGACATCATCACTGTCACCCCAGGAAGCAGTAAACTTTACTAGCAATAGTTAGTAAGAACAAGTATTCCAAGGTTTGGCAGGGAATTTAGTTCATAGTAGGCAGGAAGATGGTTAAGTAAGGTTGAAGGTAATTCCATGCTGACACTGGTACTGGATAGGATAAGGGCAAAGTTCTAAGAGGAGTTTTGTGAGTTCTTCCTCTCTCAGGACTTAGTCACGAGAAGGGTTGAGGAATTTGACTCACTAAGACAAGGGACAGGCATCACCGTACTCATTCATTACTTTGGGACAGTATGATTATGAGAGATGAAAAGTTTAAGGTGATCAGATTTGTGCGCGGTCTAGACCCTCAGATCAAATTAGGCTAGTCGTATTCAAGGACCTTTGGCAAATTATCGGAGGACCGCTATGGAGCGGAATGCGATAGTAAGGGAACGAAAGAATGAAAGAAACGACTTGACAAGCAAATGAAGAAGAAGGTGGAAACCGTATCCATATAAGGCTAGTTTATGCGGATGACAAAGAAACAACCAGTGTACGCCTACTAAGTGTGAAGTACCTATGTCCTCTGCTCTACTTCCTATTAACCAAGTATGAGTGATTATGATAGTTTTCTTTAAGTTATGATGAGTAGACCACAAGTAAGCAAGTGAGATTATTAGTGATAACATGACTAAGTATAACACTGTGTATGGACTCGGGGTCCTCGTCATGATGCGTCACTATGAGCACTTGTACACATTTTACGAAAAAGGAAATTATAAGCATTTCATGATCATGTTAACATAGAATGGATATCATTATCGGTACATAGTATCAAAGTTGCAAGTGCTTGATATGAGATAGGTTATGATAACACCTCTAGAGAATAAGGATAAGTTCTGATGAAACCTCTAAGATGAATGGAACAAAGCACCTAAAAGAAGAAACCACATGGGAAACGGACGACGACATAAGGAGTAGCCTGAAGTTTCGAGGACAAAACTTATATTAGGGGGGAGAATGTTGTACCCCGCTGAAAAGTCATATAGTACTTGAAGACTCATATAAGTGAATTAATAAAGTGGTATCCTTCAAGCGTCTTTCACTAAGTTTCCTTAGTGATTCTTTTATTTTTTGGATGATAAGCAAATGATATAATCAATTCAAGCGTGAGTTAGGGACTATATGAAGTGGCCAATTCATTCCCAAAAGCTTAAGAAAATTTCGACCACAAGGTTTAGAAATGGCCTTAAAGGGTTTTTTCCAAAATTATAAGAGATGATAATCTTAAGGGCCTTCTCAAAATAAGCTAAAAGGAAATTAAGGAGTTGTAAGTAGTGGACAATTTTTCCCCCAACTACTACTAAATTTCGGCCCTTTAGCCATGAGGAATTAAGAATTTCCTAATTTTATTTTAAAAAAAGAAAAGGGAAATAATTAAAAAGGGGGCAAATACCCACATGGCTTCTTATTAAACTCATTTGGAGAGAAATTAAGCATGGTAAAGTTTTTCCCCAAGGAGTCAAAACTGCCCCCCATGGTTGACCAAGAAAAAATATCATGGCTACTTAATATTTACTACAAGGTTAAGAAAATAACTCTAGTTGGATAAAGTAACCTAGGTTAGCCATAAAGTAACTATAGTTGACATAAAGTAACTATGGTTTACATAAAGTAACTTTGGTTGAACAAAAGTAACCATGGTTGGGTAAAAGTAACCTAGGCTAATTAATTCTAGTTAGCCTAAACAAAGACAAGGTAAACCCCTTCCCCTTCTTTCTCATAACTCACGGCTACCTCCTTAAACCAAGGGGAAGAAAATTTTCTCCAAGCAATCTTAGAACACACCACTCTCAAGAAGTCACAATGGAGCAAGGAGACTTCCCTATTTTCCCTTTGTAAAACACCGCTGGTTGAGCCAACAAAACCCAGATCTTCAAGCCTCAAAAATTCATCTAGATGATCATTAGGAGAAGATTGGTCAAGCCACTAGGAGGAGCTAACATCTTGGTGGTTGAAATCCATTTCAAGCCCATTCAAGATTCATCTTGGTAAGGAAATCATATTCCCAATGAAGATGTTTCTTTATTAAGATAGTAACTAATGGCATTCTTCTTCCTCCTCTCAAAACCGTGGGCTACATGCAAAGTGGAGGAAGACTTCACCCCATTTCAACCAAGGCTCATGATAAGGAAGAGCCCTAAGGTTCAAAGAGGCAAGTATACTCTAGACAATCTTACCTTATTTATGAAGTGCATGCTTGAATGACTAGTCATTTTTAAGTTATGAATCTTAGTTGAAGATTCTAAGAACAAGACATGAACTTAGTTGATGTAAAGAAAAGTGACATGTTCTAAGCGTAAATGGCATTGGTATGAGTTATATGTAGCCTAAAATGAGTTATGAGACTTGAAATAACTATGTTTAAATGTGTATTTGATGTATAGTAAGTCATCTTAATAAATGAAGTTGGTGGAAGAATGCTTGAACAATAAAAAGGTGAAGAAGTGCTCAAAACTACTGGAGCTGGCAGATTTGTGTTGCTGATTGTGTGACTTGAGAACGAACCTTAGAAGTGTTCAATTAAGCTAAATTTTGACATGACACTAGCTCTCTGTGTGTAGTAAAAGTGAGAGTTGGAATTGCAGTAAAAAGAGTTATGGTTTATTTTTAATAAATCTTTTGGTAAAACTGCTCAAGAAGAAATTACTGGAACTGGGAAGAACAGTGTGACGTTTTACATGTCCCGAAAATGAATCTTAGGAGTATTCAAATTGGCTAATTTTTGGTGTTATGTTAGCCTCAGATGTATATGAAATGTGTGAGTTGGAATTGCAATAAAAGGTGTTGTGGTTTGTCCTTAATGAAGTTTTTAGTAAGAAGTGGTCAAACAGAAGTACTGGAACTGGACAGATTTATGTGTTATGTTGAACGATCTGAACATGAATCTTAGGAGTGTTCAAATTGGATAATTTTTGGTATGGTGATAGCCTTATGTGTATATGTGTAATGTGAGAGGTGGAATTTTGATAAAAGGAGTTGTGAATTATTATTAATGAAATTGTTGGTGAAACTGCTCAAACAGAGTTGCTGTAACAGGACAGTTTTGAGTAGTAAGTTGTGTGGCTCGAAAATGCACCTTAGGAATATGAAAATGAGCTGAGTTTTGGTATGATGATAGTTTGATGTGTTTATGACATCTGTGAGTTTGAATTTTGGAAAAAAGAGTTGTGGTTTGGTCACAAGTTATTTCGTGATACAACTGGTCAATCCAGTCTCGGCATGTACCCAGTATGGGAAAGTAATTAGATTACCCCTTAAACTTATTGAATTGCCTTAGAAATTTTATGGTAATTACTTAGGGCATAGATGTGCATGTTCATGTAAAGAAACCAGCCTAAAACCACCATTCTGATGGTTAACAACTAAGTTGAAGTTAGTGGTACAAAACTGGAAAACAGGACATTTTATTGTCATAAGTTGTAAGGCTTTGATCTTGCTCATTTAAGCTTAAATGTGATGTTTAGCCTTATGAATATTGTTTCTTGGTGTGTTATATATGTTTTCTAGGTGATGGATCAAAATGAATAAGGTTTAATGACCCACGAAACTGTTGAAAGACGGTACTGCCCTGCTGATTTCAGCAGTGCTTTTGATGATAGTATGGTGTTTTGAGGTCGTTAGACATTTCTGAATGTTACGAAATTTTTATAGCATGTGTCTAGGCCTTCATTATGCATATGTATGACATGGGTTTATGAATATGAGCATGAGTTGATGAGCACGAGTCTGTATGAACAGAACGTGATTGCTGGACAGTTTTTCCAGTTCAAAAGACAAGTTCGTGCATGCATGATTATGATGCATTTGTTCACGAGTCGCATAATGCATGTCATACATTGCATCATCGTCACGTACATGATTTACAGCATGATTTTTATATGAAAGAAAGATGAAAAGCGTTTTCAAAAGATGATTTTTGAAAGAACGATTCCCCACCGGTACCGTGTGTGAGTATGAACTTGGCTAGTATGAACCCACCAGATCAGGGTTAAGTGATCTGACAGTAGGCTGTGCGGGTCCGGATATAATAGACCCGACGAGAAGAAACAGTAGGCCGTGCGGGCCCGGATATAATAGACCCGACGAGAAGAAACAGTAGGCCATGCGGGTCCGGATATAATAGACCCGACGAGAAGAAACAGTAGGCCGTGCGGGCCCGGATAGAATAAACCCGACAAGAAGAAGATGACGTTACCGCCTCAGATCCAGGAAGTAGATCTGAACACTCTATTGTTTTACAACGATGATGATTTGAAAGAAAAGAATGAAAAGCCATATTCTCATTTTTATCATGATGCATCACACATACATATGCATGCATGCCACGTTTATGGAGTCGTTGTGCAGTGACACATGATACTTAGACTAAGTTGTCATGACCTTGAAGAACTTAGGTGTGACCTCCTTAAGTGATGGTCCTTGTTATTTTACGAATTGATGCGAGTTACAGTCTTCTATTGTCATGTTCTATATTAAGTGACGATTTTGTTAAGTTATGATCTTGATGCATTAAGTGTTGATCATTAACGGGTATTGAATGGAGGGCATTATGCACTACTTTTGCACACTCATACGCATTGCGTATGGTCATGAGCATGATATTAAGTCTATTTGCACTAGGCTGTGTTATTGCTTATTTCGTGGCTAAGTTATGATTTTATTGCCTTAACGGCTATTGATTGAAGGGATGAGATGCTAGCCAAATGCTAGAGGTAATATTACTTAGGTAATAATCCTCCAATCTCTGGTTACCTAAGTTATGATTTCACTACTGTTGATACGTAAGCTATGATCTTATTCAGGACATTTAGGCGAAGTTGTTATGAATTGGTAACTCCAAGGTTATGATCTTTATTGGGTGATGACCTTTTCTATGTCATGATCTTCATTAAGTGATGATTCTTTCATAAGTGATGATCTCTGTTAAGTTTCAATCTCTGTTAAGCGATGACCTTGGATATACCTTGTGTTGACTTCTTACGGGTGTTTAATGGAAGGTAAGGTATGTTCTAAACCGAATTTTGGGGTTTGGTGTTTGTATATACTTTCCATTTAATGCATGATTGTTTATGGTGTACTTGCTGGTGACTTTGTCACTCATCCCCCTATTTTTCCTCCCAGAGGCTGCAGAGAACAAGATAGAATGGATTGAGGATGGACCTAGAGCCCCTACCCGTGAGTGCAGCAAAGGATGGGCAGATTAGGAGACGCGACTTGACGATTATGACTGATGACTGATTATGTAGTTGTGATGGGAAACATCTACTTTTGGGAATTTCGATACTTTGATTTGGGTTGTAAAAAAAAGAATGATCTAGTGGATGTTTTTAATTTAAAGTTTTAAATTCTGCCACGGTTTCGCATACTTATCTGCGTGTAAGCACGAAAATCCATGCATTATACCATGGATCATGATACGTATGAGACGACGCCTAGTACTCTCCTTAGTGAAGTATGACGGGTGCACCGACTCCGGAGGGGCCGGGGTGCGGGGCGCCACATTTAACCACCTTATAAATGGCTAGAATGGACACTTTAGATGTGTCCTTGGGCCATGAGAAGTTTTTGACCAGAGGGAAGACCTAGAAAGTGCCACACGCGCGCACGCTGCCGCCACAGGTCCGGCCGGCTCGGCTCTGGCTCGTGGCTCGTGGCTCATGGCTAATGTGTTCGTGGGTTCCTATCTTTTTGGAAAACAATTATTTGGGCTTTTGGATTAATTATTTTTTGTAAATAATTTAAAGGCTTGGGGTCTAGCTACGCAGCGGCCCAAATTCTCTCCGTTCAGGTCTGCTCCATTAACAAAACGGTTGTATCCGGTTTTTGATTATTTAAAATCAAAACGTTCGGCTTTGATATGTAAATCAAAAGTTCGGTTGTATTTAAATTAAAATTCCGATTTTGATTATTTAAAATCAAAACGTATGGTTTTGATATGTAAATCAAAAAAGTTCGGTTGTGATTACTTAAATCAAAACATTCTCCTTAAGATCAAATTGTTTTGGTCTAACGGTGGCGGAAAAGACAACTTTGGTCCAACGGATAAAATTCAAACTGACCTAACAACCCAACCGAATGTGGTTTTTATCTAACGCTCCAGGTTTAATCCTGTATTTCAGTTTTCCATCTAACAGCTGTAATTTAAACCTTCCAAAACTGCGGGGAGGTTTTCATCTGACGGCTCTAGTCCATTTACGGTTATAATCTGACGGTCAGGATTCCTCCTGCAAAAACTGATTTCCAACCGATCCCTCTATATAAAAAGAGGATGGGTGTGCAATCAAACACACATCTTTTGAGTTCGCATTCTTCTTCATACTTTCTGCATCACGTCCAAGAGAAGTCAGGACACTCGAAGGTTTGCTGTGGTTCAAGTTCAGCAGTGTCGCTCAACCGAACAGGTACCCGTTGTATCCTGGGAGATGATTGTTAACGCCAGTTGGGCACAGTATACCGGAGCAATACGTCTTAAGGGCCGAGTCCTCGACTCGCCCCGGGTTTGGATTACTGTTTAGTGTTTTCATACGCACACACCGAACGATTGCGTCTTGGTAGAGGATTGATTGTCTCTAACAATCTTAAGACATTCGATTCAATTAATTACTGTACTGTTTTTCAAATTCTGTACGCAAAGCAGTGTTCATACTGATTTGCAGTCTCTTTCTACCCATTTCTCATATTCGACTCTGTTCTGATCTATACGTTTTGATCAAACTGGAGAAGAATGAAAAATGAAAGCTCGAAAACTTTGTTAAAGGCTTTAACGGTGCACACTCTGTGTCTGCACCTGACGGGACCAACAACGTTACAGCTGGTATCCCGTACAACATAGTTCCCCTGGCTCCAAGAGGAGGGCCGCAGATGAATCTGGCTGCCACAGCTGCACATGTGGAGAAGCCAGAAAAATTTGCTGGCAAGTTCTTCAAGAGATGGCAGAAAAAGATGTTGTTCTATCTCACAGCACTGGGCTTGGCCAAGATGTTGAGCGAGGATCCACCAGTTGTAGGACCTGTGGATGATCAAAATCAGAACATGCAGAATGCCTTGGGTGCTAAAGCATGGGCGTACACTAATTTCTGTTGTGTGAATCTCATTCTGAGTTGCCTCGATAATACTATCTATGGCGTGTTTCGTACTTATAAGACTACAAGAGCATTGTGGTTGGCTTTAGATAAAAAGTATCAAACAGAAGATGATGGCACAAAAAAGTTAATAGTTGGTAAATTTCTCGACTATAAAATGCTAGATTCCAAAAAGTGACATTTCGCAAGTTGAAGAAATACAGATGTTGGTATCTAAAATAGAAGAGGAGGGCATGACGCTCAGTGAATCTTTCCAAGTTACGGCTGTGATTGAGAAGCTACCTCCTTCGTGGAGGGAATTTAAGAGCTACCTCAAGCACAAACAAAAGGAAATAAAGATGGAAGATTTGATTGTCCGACTTCGGATAGAGGAGGACAATCGTCGTGCCGAGAGAAAGCCAACCTCTACCTCTGGTAAAGCCAAGGCTCATGTTGCTGAGGCAAAGAACAAAGAAAAGAATAACACTTTGGGCGTGAACGTCAAGGGCAAGGAGATTACAAAGAAGTTCACTGGTAAGTGTTATAACTGTGGGAAACCGGGGCACCGTCGTAGTGACTGTCGTAAGCCCAAAAAGAATCAAAATCAAACCAAAGAAAAAGCAAATCTGGTTGGCGCAATGGAAGATCTGAATGTCTGTGCAGTGGTGACTGAGTGCAACGCAGTGGCGAATCTGCGTGAATGGTGGATGGACACAGGGGCCAGTCGACATGTATATGCCAACAGGGCAACGTTTAATGACTATGTACCCACAACAAATAATGAACAACTCTTCATGGAAAACTCCGACAGCTCAAAGATTGATGGATCGGGCAAGGTGGTTCTGAAACTGACCTCAGGAAGGGAGCTGACCCTGCATAATATGTTGCATGTTCCTGACATCCGAAAGAACTTGGTATCTGGCGCTCTACTAGTCAGTCATTGTTTTAGACTAGTTATTTAGGCAAACAAATTTACTCTTTCTAAGGATGTCTTGTATTTGGGAAAAGGGTACCTTATTGATAACATGTTTAAATTGAATGTTATGACAATTGTACACAAGAAAGTTGCGCCCAATGAGGCTAATAAAATTGTTTCCTCTTCTGCTTACATGCTTGAGTCTTCTTGTTTATGGCATTTTCGTTTGGGACATGTTAATTATAAGTCAATACATCGAATGATTAATCTTGACTTATTACCCAAACTGGACTTTACTAATAATAAAAAATGTCAAATATGTGTAGAAGCAAAAATGGCAAAAGCACCATTTTCTTCAACAGAACGAAACACTGAACCCTTGGATTTAATTCATACAGACTTATGTGATTTAAAGATTGTGCAAACAAGAGGAGATAAAAAGTATTTTGTAACTTTTATCGACGATTACACTAGATACTATTATGTTTATTTACTAAGTAGCAAAGATGAGGCCATTGATGCTTTTAAGGACTATAAAAATAAAGTTGAAAATCAACTTAGCAAATGAATTAAAGCAATTTGTAGTGATAGAGGTGGCGAATATGATACATCGTTTAATGAATTCTGTTCAGAACATGGCATTATTCATCAAACGACTGCACCATATTCACCTTAATCTAATGGTATTGCATAATGCATACTCTAAAAGAGATGATGAATGCTATGTTGATAAGTTTGGGTTTACCTTAAAACTTGTGGGGGGAAGCAATTCTCTCAGCCAAAGTCATTTTAAATAGAATTTCATCTAAGAAGATGAATGAAACCGCATACGAGCTTTGGAAAGGCCACAAGCCTAGTTACAAATACTTGAAAGTGTGGGGGTGTTTGGCGAAGGTTGCTGTACCTAAACCAAGACAAGTGAGAATCGGGCCTAAAACAATTGATTGCATATTCATAGGTTATGCAACAAACAGTAGTGCATATCGTTTCTTAGTGCACAAATCGGACATTCCCGAGATACATGAAAATATTGTCATGGAATCGAGGAATACAGTGTTCTTTGAAAATGTCTTTTCGAAGAAAGACAAAAACAATGAAGAAGCTAGTACTAGTAAGCGAGTGCATAAGACGACTCCTCATGAAACTGAGGAACCTCGTCAAAGCAAATGAGCCAAAACACCGACATATTTTGCACCAGATTTTCTAACCTACATGGTAGAAAACGAACCAAGATCTTTCTCTGAGGCAATGACAACTCCAAAAGCTCTTTTTTGGAAAGAGCCAGTAAATAGTGAGATAGATTCTATTCTTCAAAATCACACTTGGGAGTTGGTGGATGTGGATCTTCCTCCAGAAAGTAAACCACTCGGATGCAAATGGATTTTTAGGAAAAAACTGAAAGAAGATGGATTTATTGACAAGTACAAGGCCAGGTTGGTAGCCAAGTGCTACAAATAGAAAGAAGGATTTGACTTCTTTGACACCTACTAACCAGTGACTATGATCACTTCCATCAAGATGCTAGTGGCTATTGCTGCAGTCTACAACTTAGAAATCTATCAAATGGATGTGAAGACTGTCTTTCTGAATGGTGAGTTAGAGGAAGAGATTTATATGGAACAACTCGAAGGGTTCGTCGTCCCAGGACAAGAAAAGAAAGTAATGTAGGCTTGTTAAGTCTCTGTACAGACTTAATGAAGCACCCAAGCAATGGCATTTAAAGTTTGATCAGGTAATGATGTAAAATGGCTTCAGGATCAACGAGTGTGACAAGTGTGTATACATCAAGAGCACACCAAACGTCTATGTAATAGTATGTCTCTATGTAGGCGACATGCTAATTATAGATAGTACTCATGACCACATCTTGAATACAAAGAAGATGTGAACACGGAATTTCTATATGAAGGACATGGGGGTTGCCAATGTTATTCCAGGAATTAAAATTTCTCGGATGGCTGATGGTCTTGTTATGTCGTAAACTCGTTATATTGAATCTGTTCTCAAACGATTCAATATATTTGAAACAAAACCAATAAAAAACCCCACTTGACTTAAGTATACACTTAAGGAAAAACCGAGGAGAACCTGTAGCTCAATTGAAGTACTCGCAGGTAATCGGGAGTCTGATGTACATAACTAATTGTACAATACCAGACTTAGCTTGTTCAGTAAACAAATTGAGCAGGTTTACCAGTAATCCAAGTTATGATCATTGGAAAGCTATAAATAGAGTGATGAGGCACCTGAAATACACAATGGACCTTGGTTTACATTATACAAGATATCCAACAGTATTAGAAGGATATTGCGATGAAAATTGGATATCATATAGTAAGGACTCGAAGTCCACCAGTGGATACTTATTCACTGTTGGTGGTGCTGCTATGTCGTGAAAATCCACAAAACAAACGTGCATAGCTCGGTCCACTATGCAAGCTGAGTTTATAGCACTGGACAAAGCTGGGAAAGAGGCTGAATGACTTCAAAATTTTCTAGAAGATGTTCCATGCTGGCCTAAGCCAATCGCATCTATTAGCATACACTGTCATAGTCAGTAAACTATAGGACATGCTCAAAGCAGCATCTACAATGGTGTCACGACACATATGTCAGAGACGTAACACCATTAAAAAGTTGATCTCTAATGGCGTGATTTCTATTGATTACATAAAATCAATGGAGAATCTTGCGGATCTGCTTACAAAAGGCTTGCCTAGAGATCGGATGTAAAAATTGACAAACGGAATGGGACTAAAGCCTTTAATGCAAGAATCTTTGTAATGGTAACCCAACCTTGTTGACTGGAGATCCCAGAATCTTGGTTTAATGGGACACCTAAGTTATGAAGTTTCAGTTTAGCACTTACGCATTCCGTTACATAAGAATTCTGTCTGCAGAGAATATTTAGGGAAAGCTAAAGCTTTCAATGATGTCCTATATCTTGATACATCAAGTAGGGTATGGCAGAATGCTCCCAATAGGAATCACCTATGTAAGTGTGAAGTGGGACTGCTTCTATGAGAACTCTGTGAGGCAAAATTTCTCTAAAACACTTTCTGAAATCAAGTTGTTCATGGCCAAAACAAAGACAACCATGAGAACCAAAAGGGTGTTAAAAGAAATGTTGTGTGAGTATCTTTTGTCTAGGTTCACATCAAAGGCTAATTGGTTCAAGACATCAAGTCACTAATTAGCCGAGTGAATCCTATGGTACATCACTATGAAACGTCCAAAGCCAGAAGCTACCTCTTCCGATGCAACATTTTCTTGTCTGACTTCTCGTTAGAGTATGCATCTGCATTTGCATTAATTTCCATTAATGTGGGGGATTGTTGGAGGAATTGGAAGTTTGGGCTTTGGCCCATTCCGGAAAGTTGCAAAACTTGGTTTAGAAACATATTTTGAGCTTAATTATGATTAGTTTCCGCTAATGAAAATTAAAAACTAATGGCTCTTTAATTATCTACATAACGAGTAGTTAATTTTAGGCTTTGGAAACACTCGATTACGATACCAGGTGAATGAGAAATTAATTCTCAAAATAGATGGAAAACATGATTTAATGTGTGATGTGCCCGATTCTTAGGAGGCCAGATCACTCTTATGGAGGAATATCACATTGGACAATTGAACTTATTTAGCCACCTTATAAATGGCTAGAATGGACACTTTAGATGTGCCCTTGGGGCATGAGAATTTTTTGACTGGAGGGAAGACCTAGAAAGTGCCACACGCGCGCGCGCCACTGCCGCTGCCTGCCTGGCCGGCTCGGGCTCGTGGCTCATGGGTTTGTGGGCCGGGCCAGCTCCTATCTTTTTGGAGAAAATTTATTTGGGCTTTTGGATTAATTATTTTTTGTAAGAAATTTAAAGACTTTAGGCCTAGCTGTGCAGCGGCCCAAATTCTCTCCGTTCAGGTCTGGTCCATTAACGAAACGGTTGTATCTGATTCTTGATTATTTAAAATCAAAACGTTCGGTTTTGATATGTAAATCAAAAGTTCGGTTATATTTAAATTAAAAGTCCGATTTTGATTATTTAAAATCAAAACGTACGGTTTTGATATGTAAATCAAAAAAGTTTGGTTTGTGATTATATAAATCAAAACGGTCTCCTGAAGATCAAATGGTTTTGATCTAACGGTGGCAGAAAAGGCTGCTTTGATCCAACGAATAAAATTCAAACTGACCTAACTGCCCAACCGAATGTGTTTTTCATCTAACACTCCAGGTTTAATCTTGTATTTCGGTTTTCTATCTAACGGATGTAATTTAAACCTTCCAAAACCGTAGAGAGGTTTTCATCTGACGGCTCTAGTTGATCTACAGTTATGATCCGACGGTCACGATTCCTCCTGCGAAAACCGATTTCCAACCGATCCCTCTATATAAACAGAGGATGGATGTGCAATCAAACACACACTCATCTTCTGAGTTCGCATTCTTCTTCATACTTTGTGCATCACGTCCAAGAGAAGTCAGGACACTCGAAGGTTCGCTGTAGTTCAAGTTCAGCAGTGCCGCTCAACTGAACAGGTACCCGTTGTATCATTGAAGACGATTGCTAACGCCAATTGGGCACAATATACCGGAGTAATACGTCTTAAGGACAGAGTCTTCGACTCGTCCCAGGTTTGAATTACTGTTTACTGTTTTCATACGCACACACCGAACGATTGCGTCCTGGTACAGGATTGATTGTCTCCAGCACAAACAACCATTTCTTTAAGACCAAGTTTTTTTATTTAGAAGAGAACATGGGCCGAAACTGAAAGCATTTGAGTGACGTAATGAAGTCAAGCCGAAAGTATCTTCTTTTCTTTCTTTCGTTGTCGCTAAATCTGCATTATATGATTACACGCAGAAAATTTAGCAGGCTCAGTCATGATGCAAGAATCAGGGAGAAGGTACTTAAGCCAAAAGAAGAAAATAATTAAAGAAAAGAACTAAGTGACGAAAAGAATGCTGCACAGGATGTAGCATTCATATTTAAGAGGAAAAAGAATGCACAAAAATCACAGAACTTCCAGGCAACAGGGAACTAACTAACTAAAACCTTGATGAATAAGTTGTTTTGAAAAAATAGAACAATATTGGAATATTGCTATCAATTGTTAATTTGGGATGTCAACATTTCGGCGAAAACCAGATGATTCACCTTCATAGATTTCTTTTGAAATAAGTGGAGCTGGAGATTAGTATAAAAAGGTGAGAAGGGGATGATAATTGCTTTTATGAAGGGTAGTGTGAAATAACGATAGTAATTTTTTTTATTTGAACAGTAACAAAATAGGATATGAGAATATTAAAACGGTAACCTTTAGGCTCTGATACCAAATTGATGCGAATATGATGCGAGTTTGACCTGATCTTCCTTTTAACCTTCGTGTGGTGAAGACTTGTTCGTCACCCGAGTGAATTAAGACCCCAGAACGTGTTCTTCAATGAACAATACTTCCCAAGAATCGACTTGTTCGTGATCTTAGGTGAATTAACACCTAAGGACGTGTTCGCCTCTGGAAAAGTTCGATCCTCCCTTAAAGAATGCTCAATCTTTTGATATGGATCTAACCTTGGATTGAAACCAAAGAACACAAGAAACTCTGTTGTGAAGAAAAAAATGAATCACAATTTCTTTATCAAATAAAACGTCTGCCTATTTCCTTGGGCCAAAGGCCTTTAAAAAAGAATTAAAACACAGCAATCGTAACTTTCAAACGTTTTCAAATCTGAAATAAAAAAAAAATAAAGATAAGTTCTAAAATGGAAAATGACAATCTTGTTTTCTTGTACAGCTTTATCTTGCACATGATTTTAGTCATGGATATGGACCAAAATCAGCTCTTGTGCCCTTCTTCAAAGTTGTAGACCACGAAATTTCCTTGATGTTAGCCATAGAAATCACTTGATTTGGATAACTATTGAAGGCAATATAGCTATTTGAATTTTAGGTATCAGCAAAATACTCATTGTGAGCTATGCTCAATTTTATCACGAATTCTAGGCATCTTAGACTCCGAATTTGAGAAAAGTGCTAGAGTTGTAGATATATCTCTTCAGTGTCATTCGGCGCTGGAATCAGATGATTTGAATCATCCGTTGAAAAGATATAGCCAAAATACCGAGACTATGCCCAGTAGAAATCCTACTTTTCAGCATGGGTGATGCCGACGTCTCCAAACTTTCTTGCTGGTCAAGTAACCTCCAAAAACCTGTATAAACTATCTTGACACAACTTTGAACCGATATTAGTTTCACCAAGACAAAAACACACGGTAAACGGAAACATAAAATTTAATTAAAACATGCAAGACACTAGGGCACTTAGGACCATATCATCCCCTACCCCTTAAAAAGGATTCATCCACGAATCAAGAAATGCATAGAGGAAAAGGATGCCTAACATCATGCGTTTCTTTACATGCTTAGGGTGCAACATAAGAGGCAAAGCAAAACCATTCAACAAGAGACAGTCAAACAGATAGGGTAGCATAAAAGGAGTGTAAGACAACACACTATCGCTCAAATTTGAAGCCAAAATCGTTTCCATGCCCTTATGAGTCCTAGATCCTGGGTCAAGTACGTAAATTGTCCATAGCAAGGCATAAACCAAGGGAGTGCAAAGACTAAAAGGATCATAGACCCTCAAAATGTTAAAAGAAAAATGAGAACACAAGTCATCACATGAATCAATGTCATCTAAGCATAGAAAAGAATACAAATCATATTTACCCACACTTAAACCAGAGGGCATCAAAAGGGGCATGCGTGGAATGTAAGTGTTGTAGATATCAAAAGGGTCTTGATAGTAAAACACCTTAGCAAAGTTAACACATACATCAACATGACTATCAAAGTTAGCTTCTAATGTGCATCTATCTAGTAAAGTATCAAAAACAGCAATGAAAGCATTATCATTAGAAACCAGCTCAAGATTAGGGTGTGTAGCAATTTCCAATTCTAAGGGGCATAAAATTGTAGATGGACTAACATGATTAGACATCTCGATCTCTGCAAATAATGCACCAACATCACAAGTATTAGGCATATGAAAATCAGAATGTAAATCAACTTGCAATGCATCAAAGGATATGTTTAAACAGTCAACAACATGTTCAACCATTAAAACCTATTTTTCTCCCTTGTTTCCTTCATTCTCCTTAGACCATGAATCTGCTTTGCAGCCCTCTTGTCTGAGAGACTACAAAAACCTCTTCTCCGCTGCTCTTTCAAGTGGATCGTTACGCTTTTGAAGCTGCCTTTTATGATCTTCCATCACCTCTCGTGGAGATAATGCATTCAACCTATACAACTTGCCATTCAAGTTGAAAGAATATCTATTAAGAAAACCATCATACATAACATGCTTATCATATTTCCATGGTCTTCCTAAAATTATGTGACCAGCATGCATAGGGGCAACATCGAGAAGAATCTCGTCCTTGTAGCTACCAATAGAAAATGAAACAAGAACTTGCTTGGTCACTTTAATGACACCAACGTCATTAAGCCAAGATAACTTAAAGGGATGCGGGTGATCAATCATAGGTAAACCAAGCTTTCTAACAAGTTCAGTACTAGCTACATTAACACAAGATCCAGTATCAATAATCATAGTACATATCTTACAACCAATCATGCAACGTGTGTGAAATATGTTAGTTCTTTGAAGTTCATGTTCATTCATTTGCATTTGGGCATTATGGCATAGTCTAACTACTAGAAACTCTCTACACTGACCCTCTTCCTTGTTAATGCCACAATCTTCATCACTTTCTTCCTCAATTTCATCATGATCGGATTAAGATGTATACTCATTAGTTTCCTCAACTAACATGATTCTCTAAGGATTAGGACAATCTCGAGAAACATTATCAATCCCTCTACAACGAAAACATTGAATATCCCTAGTCCTAGAGATTGAATTAGAAAACATACCTTGTTGAGGGGTTGCATCACCAAGCTTTGCCTTACCTTTATCTGGAGCCGACATAGAATGGAATCAGGTGATTTGAATCATCCGTTGAAAAGATATAGCCAAAATATCGAGACTGTGTCAAGCAGAAATCCTACTTTTCAGCATGGGTGATGCAAAAGTCTCCAATATTTCTTGCTGGTTAAGTAACCTCCAAAAACATGTATAAACCATCTTGATAACTTTGAACTGATACCAGTTTCACCAAGACGAAAACACGCAATAAACGGAAACATAAAATGCAAGTAAAACATACAAGACACTAAGATATTAGGATCGCATCAATGCAGTAACAATGGCTAAAGAAGAGGTGGCCCGCCGAGAGCGTGACTTCGACTCCCACCATCCGAGGGTACAAAAGCATTATACCATCATAGTGTGGCAGAGTTGCGGATTGCTCAATCTCGAGCTTTTCTTTATTGAAAACAAAAAGCAAATGTAAAATGGATCAAAGAAGGTGATGGTAACACCTCATTCTACCATCAAACAGTAAAGGATAAAAGACATAGACAAAGTATTTGCAGAATCTTGCGTGAGGATGGAGAGGAATGTTTATAAACCTCAGGCATTGAAGCTGAGGCTGTGAATTATTTTAAAAAACTTTTCTCCACTGCTCCTTCCACAGACAATGCATCCATCCTAAAATATATACCTCATATCTTAACAACAGAAGATAACAATATGTTGCAGGCAATGCCTTCTTTAAGGAAGTGAAACGGACAGTGTGGGATCTAAGTCCATCAAGCGCCGTAGGTCCAAATGTATACCCAGGTTCTTTCTATCATCATTTCTAGCCAGTTATACACCTTGATGTTTTTAAAGCTGTTCATGAGTTTTTCCTAGGTGTCCGGATGCCTAGTCAGGTGGCATCGGCAAAAATAACATTGATTCCGATGGTGCAAAGCCCGCAGACATTCGGTGATTTTAGACCTATTTGTTTGACAAATTTTGTATCTAAATTTATCACACGATTGATTTCTACTTGCGTTTCTAGTTTATTACCTAATCTCATCTCTCCAAAACAAGCAGGATTCATGAAAGTTAAAGGCATTACGGAACAAATACTATTGGCTCAAGAAATGGTGCACGTACTTGATCGTCCGACTCTAGGAGGCCATGTTATGATCAAATTATATATGGCGAAAGCATTTGACCCGGTCAGTTGGTATTACCTTGATCTACTTCTGAGGAAGCTAGGATTTGATTCGTGATTTGTTTGCATTTTATTAAATAATCTAAGATGTACTCGGTGTTCTGTTGTTATCAATGGCAAGCCGGTTGGCTTCTTTTCAGTAGGCCGAGAGGTAAAGCAGGGAGATCTTTTGCCGCCATTATTGTTTATTCTAGCCTCTGAAGGGTTCTCTCGTGGATTAAATGCGCTGATGGGAGCAGGCACACTCCAAGAGTTTAACGCGGGTCGGGTACCTAGAGTCTCGCATTTGGGATTTGCGGATGATCTAGTAATCTTCTTGAATGGATCAAGTCGCAACTTGGAAAGATTCGTAACTTTTTAACGATTTATCAGAATGCATCTGGTGATTGGTTAACTACCACAAAAGTCAAGTAGTTGTCAGATCGGTAGTATTCGAAGCACGCGCTTCTCAGGCTTTAGGCATGAGATTGGCTTCCCTGCCAATCAAATATCTTGGCTCTTTCTTATATAAAGGCATCAATAGAGAAAGATATTGTGCGACATTAGTTAATCATTTTGATGCAAAGCTAACGGCGTGGTCATCTAAATTATTGTCAATGGCGGGGAGAGTGGTGCTAATACGCCATGATCTTAGTTCCATGACTTCTTATATTATTGCCAATTCACGTTTACCAAAGAGTGTCATTGATGTTTTAAATTGTAAGATGGACTCATTTCTTTGGAAAGATAGACACCGTTGGCATTCATGGACATTGATATGAAGTCCCACCGAGGCAGGAGGCTTAGGAATACGACATCTTTCAGATATACAGTAGGCATATGATTGTCGGCTTTGGTGGAAGTATCATCATTCTCAAACCTTATGGTCTGAGTTTTACAGGGAAAATTATGGGCATCGGAATTTCCTCTGCTCACATATTTAGGATTCAGCGGTTTGGAAACGCTTGTGTAGCATAAATGGCTTTATAGAAACTAAGGTGGAAAGAACGCAGGCTGAGATAAACTAGTCTCCTGATACCAATGGTCAACTCTCGCTGAAATCTGCATGTCAAGTAATAATTGGCACTAGTGCCAGTTTTACTCATTCACATTATGTATGATGGGTCGACTCTCATCCAGGGATGCATATATTTCTTTGGAGGTTATGGATGCATTTCTTGCCACTGGTCGATAACTTGCGACAATGGCTATCGGTTTTCCCTCGCAATGCACATTCTACTGCCAAAACTCTAATATGCAAGATCATATATTCATGCAATGTCCAATGATATGGCCTTAATTGCAAGAAATCTCTACTGTGTTCTCAGGTCCAATGCCTCAGAGCAGAACCATTAAGGGACATCTCACTATATGGTGGCGTATATCATCTTAAACATCTATGGCAGGTCAGCTGAGGTCGGTGATTCAATCGGTGGTTACCTGGGTCATTTGGAAAAACTATGCCTCTTTTTGCACAGAAAATTTTATATATAGGCAATTGTTTGACAAAGTTTGGACACATATCTACACTTGGTTTTCTGTGATGAATGGAAAGAAATTTGCACAACGTATACCTCATCTAGTTGCTCTCTCCTTTTCTCCTCCAATGCGCTCGAAACGACCAAGAATAGTTTGTTGGGAACTCCCTCCAACGGGAAAAATGAAATTTAATGTGGATGCAGCAGTAGGAAGGAGCAGCGCGGTAGGTGGAGCTGTACTACGAGAAGAACATGGATATTTCCTTTCGGCAATTTGCTTCGCATTGCCTCCAGTGAATCCACTACGAGCAGAATTATTGGCCTTGATGTTAGCCTTGATTTATTATGCCTAGGAGTATGATAGGCTCGTTATTGAGATGGATTTCTATTCGCTTCTTTATTCATTACCGAATAGGCCGCAATTTATCGGCAATTGGCAAGAGAGCTGCAACATGTAGCCATGTTTTTGATGCTCAATAGTGCTTCTCTTCAATATTGTTCGTGAGAAGCCAACACTACAGCCCACATATTATCACAACATGGATATTGTTCAGCAGGTTTGCATCTACATACTTCTTTACATCGCCTTCCTTGTGAAGCCCGAGGGGCGATACTTTTGGATGTACAAGTGCTGGCATTACGATTATGATAAGAAGGTCTCCAAAAGGATTGGCGTGTATAGCTAACAGTTGCCTGCATAAATCAGAGACACATGCAACAATGGTGCGTCTCCTTTCTTTCATATTTCTGTTGATATTGTTGTTTCTTTTACCTAATATATCTTTGTTTGGATTAAATATGTTGATGTTATACGAGCTCGATGCATTGATTTGCTGCTCTTGCGATGCAATGGTTGAGGACTCACACAAGAAGCGAAATATTGGAAGATTGGCACCTACATTTTGTAAAACCGGAAGGCTACAATCTGGGTGGGCGTACATTTTATTGGGTTGCCTTGGTCCACTTTGGATCAAGGTAATGGGGTAAGTGTTCTAAATTCCTTGATACATTATCCGCTGCTATTATCTATCATTTACTGCCATATGACCACTTTTTTGGCCTCCTTGAGGTGCAATGGGCTGCTCTGCCTGACTTTAACGAAATGACCAAATCTACACCGACTCAGTACACTACTACCACAATAGCTTGCAACGGCGGGTCTGGTGGTTTGGCTTGATCGCCTGCGCTCAGCTACTACTTTTTCATATTGCAGATTTATCATCGTGCTGCTACATCAGTGACTTTCTTGGACATTATCTGTTGGAGACCTATGAAGACATTGTTAAATTTCTCCTCCCGTTATGTTTTTTTGATGAGATTCGTACTTTGTCATCGCTCCAATTGTATAAATATGTACGCTTTTCCCTTTGCCAAGGTTTTATCCACAAGGGTGATTTTTCTTGGCAAGGTTTTAACGTGGCATATCATATATGATTGGAGGGTGACAATCATTAGTTCTCTATATTCACTTTTCTCATATGATGAACCTTGATGTACAATGGTATTCCTCCGCCATAAGTGAGGTTTAACAAAAATAAAATCGCTTTTGATAAAAAAATATTTTTAGCACATATATATAAGATGGCGATTTTCTCCCACCCTGGCGACTAAAGGCGGATGGTGGCCTAGCGCCGTCGTTGCTTCTCCTCTCTCCCTTCTCTCCAATTCCCCCCTTCTTTATCTACCCGCCACAACTAACCCGTACACGATCGGTTATGGGGAATCGTTTGCAGCTCTGTTTTCTGATTCTGCCAAGATATCAATTGCCCCCAAACTAATTCAACGGTACAAAGAGAGTCCAATGATCGAATTTTCCGAGGAAGAGATCACCTCACTTGTGTCTCCTTATTGATTCATGTTGGTAGGAATGTTTTTGAATGGAAGACCACTGATGGCCACCATCCGTGAGAATATGAATCGCATTTGTTTCACAAGCATGGTACGTGTTGGACTTCTCGATTCTACACATACTTTATTCCATTTTCAGCGGGAATCAGATTCCCTTCGATGTTTCGCATGACAAAGCTGGTCCATTGCCGGTAAATATATGAGAGTTACCAAATGGACTCCTAATTATGATCCTAAACTTGACATTCCAATTGTTTCGATATGGGTAGCACTGTCGGGATCGCCAGTTCACTTTCATCTGCAGGATGCTTTGTTTCAGATAGGCCGCATGCTCGGAACGCCAATGAAATTAGATGCCATTACAACAGAGGTCATCCGTCCATTAGTGGCACGTATATACGTGGAGGTTGATATTTCCTAAGAACTGCCTACACGAGTTTATGTTCAGGTATCCAATCGGTTCATCTCCCAGTCTGTTGTTTACGAAGATCTTCCCTTGCATTGCATTCTTGTTTCCACTTAGGCCATAAGACAACCAATTGTGGAACGATAGAACCGCAAACAACTGCCCAGTGTTGAAGATGCTGGGGGTAAGTGTAGCGCCCCGCTCCCGAACCCTAGCATCGGGAACAGTGTACCCGCCGTATCTCACTAAGGAGAATACAAAGCGTCGAACCAATTTCCAACATGCCTGAAAAGCCGTAGAAATTTTTCGCGCGGAAACAAAATGCAATAATGTAAAGTTTTCTTGATAAAGTAAATCCTCATTACAATAATGTACCGACTTTTGAAAAGAGTACTAGCATCTACTATCTATCATTTAATGCAAGGTAGTGTCTGATATAATCCCAATAAAATAACCACAGACAGCCGCAAGGTCCTTTCGTATCCTAGGCGCGACCGCCACTATGCCAATATTACCGTGTCAACCCCGTCCTCAGCAAAGATATAGTCGTACTCTTCCTCGTGCTCACCTGGTGGGGGGGGGGGGGGGGAAGTAGGGGTGAGTGACTGGGAAATCACTCAGTAGGCACCTGCCTCCAAGTAGTACAAGACGAGCATCCAAAAATGATATAACACATAACACGTAAAACATGATATCACATAAGCATATGAATGCGGAAAAGTAATTCACTCCAGATAAAAATGCGCAACAACGTGATGCATGTCCTGCTATGCATGTCACACGCAACAAAGTCATGTCACACAAGATGCCTATATCTCCACCGTGCAATGCATGAACCCGGGTCCTACTGAGTAGCTGCAGGTCGTACATCCCACAGTCACCATACTGAGTGTGCGTGGCCGCGCCTCCGCACACCATCCTGAGTGTCGTAGCCCCGCCACCGTACACCATCCTGAGCGTCCGTGACCCGTACGTCACGACCTGCCATCAATGCAATGCACGTGCCATGAATGCAAACGCAATCGTCTGAGGCCCCTGGCCCATCCTCACCATCCTCCGGCACTCAAATCTAGGTTCATTTAAAGATCGTCTGAGGCCCCTGGCCCATCCTCACCGTCCTCCGGCACTCAAATCTAGGTTCATTTATTATTCGAGTAATGATTTAATGTTGTTTGACGTAAAACCTATTTTTTCACGGCTTGTATACATTTATTGTGCATTTTCTATTTTTTTCTCATTTTTTCCTAATTTATTTCTATTTATTACCCAATTATCTATTTTAAATGAATTATCACAATTAATGAACTTTAGTAAAAATAATTTAATCTCAGCATTTTATAATTACTGGAATTTATATATAATTTTCTGATTTTATTTATATTTTCTCTATAATTATTACTATTTAAAATTAATTAGATAACATTTATAGAATTTTCAGAAATTCAGAATTATATTATTTTTATTTGGGCCAGCCAACTGGGGCCCGGTCCGTTGGCCATTCGGCCCGGCCCGCGGTCGGCTCAGTAGATTATTCTATTTTACTTTATTTTATATATATTAAGTAAATGAGTCAGACCTGCGCACAATCGGCCCGCTACACAGAAATTTGATGAAAATCATTTAATTTCAGTATTTTATAATTTTTCGAATTTATTTATGATTTTCTGATATTTACTTATATTTTTTCCTATATTTATTACTATTTTTTTATCAATTAAATAACATTAATAAAATAAATCCTAGAAATTCTTTTGATATCAAATTCATCCCTAACATCAAATCAGATAGACGCAGAGTAGCATCTGCGCACTCCACAGAGCACGCAGCTTCCACAGACTCAAAACAAAATTTATACTATTTTGATTATCAAATCTTTCCCTAAAATCAAATCCTTACTATTTTGATTATCAAATTTTTCCCTAAAACCAAATCCTTACTATTTTGATTATCAAATTTTTCCCTAAAATCAAATCCTTATTATTTTGATTATCAATTTTTTTCCTAAAATCAAATTCACAATCACAGCAACCATTCATACGCATTAACGTCAGTTTAGACATTCCATAGATTCCAAATTTCATGCTTTTCACAGATTAAACAACATAGTATAGATTTCAACAATCAAAACAACAAAAAAAACACATAATATATCACCAAAGCATGCTTGAATTTGTACCATTTGGAGGGGGAAAAGAGAACCTACCTCGATTGCAGACTGATTAACAACACGTGAAGGAACTAATTTCTTCCTCTTCTTTTCTTTTCTTCTTCCTTCCATATTTCCTCCTCTCTGGCCGTTCCCCTCTCTGCTCACTCTCTCTTTTTCTATATATATATATATATAATTTTTTTACACCTATTACTTCCGCTCAACCTTGGCTGGGGGGTTTTAATTTGATTCCTTCCTTTTCAGTTTGGGCGACGATTTGGATTATATTTAGGAAACTTTTAAATCAACTATTATCTCCTTTTTTTCTTTTTTTCTTTTTTAACAATTCAATCCCCTCCCTTATCCCCTCATTCTCGCCACTCTCACAGCACCCACCCACCAATTTACTTTATTACTTTGTTATTTTTATTTTTTATTCCATTAATTAGTATTACTATTTATTTATTTATTTATTTTTCTTTACTATTTCCTCCTCTATTTTTTTTGGCTATAACATCCTACCCTCCTTACAAAAAGTTTCGTCCTCGAAACTTGTTGTATCTTATTCGAAGAGATAGGGTAACGCTCCCGCATTTGATCCTCCAACTCCTATGTCGATTGTAGTCTTCACGATTTCTCCATTGCACCTTGACATACAGAATGATTCTCCTCCGCAGCTCTTGGTATTTGCGGTTCATGATCCGAACTGGAGTCTCTTCATATGAGGTGTCCGGTCTGGTCCTCAAAGACGGTTCGTCCAGTGCGTGACCCTGATCCGGGATGTACCTCCTCAATTGTGATAGATGAAATACTTAGTGCACATATGCTAACGCGGAGGTAGCGCCAATCGGTAAGCTAGTGAACCAACCCCTTTCGAGTATCTCGTATAGGCCAACGTATCGAGACCTCAGCTTACCCTTCAATCCGAATCGTGCTACATCCTTCATCGATGACATCTTCCAGTAGACCTTCTTTCCGACAGTAAACTCCAGAGGACGTCTCTTTGAATCTGCCCAGCTCTTATTCTGTCTTGAGCAACCTTAAGCATTTCCCGAATCAACTTAATCTCCTCCTTGATTTGCTCAACCAGTTTTGGACCGGGAATAGCGCGCTCTTCAACTTCATCTCAATAGATAGAGGACCTGCACTTGCGCCCATAAAGCGCCTCAAATGGTGCTATGCCGATGGCGTTATGGTGACTGTTGTTGTAGGAGAACTCAATCTACTTGGTCATACCACCTTAGTTCCATGTTCCCCCTTGAAGCTTAATATGTGTTGTCGTTTTAGTTGTTAAGTTGTTAAAGTTATTTGTGTAGACGTATAGTATATTGTGTATCTTTATTTTAAATGCATGTATGACTTATGTATCTTATTTAGCTCATGAATTCCCAACCGTTATCTGCGGTTTGTTTCGTTTATTATGTTTATATTATTTGTTAGTTGAATTTTAAATGGTACACGCGTTATGTACGATCATTTTAGTCTTTGTTTATCGTGATCTCTCTTTTGTACTTATGTTAGGCGTTAATAATAATTTTTTTTATGCTTGTATTCTCTATTTTTCGTACAAGCTTATCTGATTGTAGTATAAAAATTATTATATAAATTATTCTGAAGGACATGCATAAATGCATAGATTTTACTGTAATGTGGATATATAAATTATTTGAGTGTTCAGGTATGATAAATGTGTTTTTATTTTATTTATTTTATTTTTTATGGTTTTCTGTTATTAAATTATTTACACTTCAACCTATTACTATGTTGTCATGCAATATTATGTCATTATTAACTCGTACTTAGCATGTTTTGCTTCAATTATGTAGGTTAATGATCTGTTTTAAAACCGGTAATATATGCATATTTCGTAACCCATGTCTTGTACGAAAGATATTTGTGTTACTACATCCTCTGTAATTGTATTTTTTGTTGTCGTTATATATTATGATGTTTATTACTGGTTTGTTGCATTAGTTATGTCGTGGTGTCATGGATATAGTTGTGTGTATACCTGTGAATATTTGCTTAGCATCGTATACTTACTTTTGTTTCGTGTATCAATTTGTATGTTTTCTCAAATCGACTTATTTACGACATATCATTAATATTGTAACAAATTGTGTTTGTCGATATGCTTATTTGTTGTTGCAAGAGACTAAGTGTTTTTTTTGTAGTGGTCATTTAGCACATATACTCATGTCTTATCATATATATTTTGTATGTTCGCTACTCCTACGTTGTTATCGTATTCTATATATATTGTGAGCGTTTATCTACTACTTCGTATTTTCATGTTGGTCGCTTTGTATGTATAGTTATATGTGTGTATAAACATTTATTATTTGTCTTTCGCACTTATATTGTTTGTGCTTGGTGTGGTGATAACATTATACGGTTTAAAAAATGGTTGGTTCATTACCGTCCACAGAGTCATACTACTGTAAGGTTACACACATTTTAGTAGTCAGTATGTCTTGTGCATGTTGTTGTTTTTTTTTGTTAAGATGTTACAATAAGCCGGTAGATTTTTTTTATATAGTGGTCAATTCAATCAAATTTTTTTTTCTATTCTTTTTTGTGTGCTGTTGTGGCGTTTATTGTTCACGTTGTACTTGAATTAGTAACTTCTATTAGGCATGGGGTGGTGGTAGGTGATGGTGGGATAAGCTATTGGTTTTGCAGTTGTGACTGCGATTTTACTATTAACAACTTAAGTTATTTTGTTTATATGTTATGATACTTTATGTATTTGTTTATGTTGTGCATGAGTATGGTGTGTCTCATATTGTGTTTGTGCACCTGATCTTCATGTGGTATATCTATACAACTTGTTGAGTTATGTTGCTGTATATTCATAGTTCATTATGTTAAGGTGATATATTTTTTTTATACTGTGTTATATCTCTTTGCATAATTATGCTGGATTTTGTATGTTAATGTTCTAGTACGTGGCTGATATGTGGAAATATGTCGTTAAAGTATGTTGTGTTGATCAGTTCGTTTATATATAGTTAATTAGCAACATTGTGTATTATGGTCTTGTGTTTAAGTTTTTTTTTTCTGCTCAGCTAAGTTTTGTAGATATCTTTGTGGATCTCAACTGTCCCTTCGAGCTTCGCCTTCTTATACTTCCGTCTGCTCAGGGTCCCCAGTATCGACGAAAATCCTTAAATGAATTCCGCGTAGCAGCTGGCCACACCAAGAAAACTCCTTACTTCAGCCACCTTGGTCGGTCAGGGCTACTCAACGATATCCTTAATCTTCTTAGAATCCGCTGGGGTTCACTCTTCTGAACTTACGTGACTTAAAAAACCCACGCTTCCGCTGCGTAACCCTGATCATTTATCTCTGATTACATCATCTGTACTGATGATGAGTCATTGATACCTGGTCGTCGGCGTGGGAACTCTGCTACAACATTGCTAGCCTTTCCGATATCCGCATCAGTCATCACGTGGATATGGACACTGATCCTTACATCCCTTATGCTATTCCTGATTCTGTTGTGATGGTGGTGCCGGTCTCCGCTCAGTGCCCTTACTCGTAAAATGTCATTGTCGTTGCACTCATGCTTGCATAATCCTCCTACAGTCCCAAACGTGATCGACAATGAGCACATGGTGGCCGCGGTGGCCGTGCACTCCTCTACGGCTGTACTTCTATCGCGAGCGGCCTTGTGATTATTAGCGGCCATGTCGCATATTTATGCCTCCCCGGTGAAGGGTCCTTCTAAACATCAGATTCCGGAAATCCTGCATTTCCATGTAATAGAATCTCAGATCTGGTGGTGGCAGCGGCGGAGGCCGCTGGTTCGGCTGCTACTGCTGCTATTGCTCCAAAGTGGTGGCCATGGTGTCAGCAAATGCTTGGAGAATGGCCCCCCTGATCCTAGAGGTAGTTACCGCAACCACCGTTGCCTCCTTTGCATGATTATTCATGACACAGCGGTATTTTCCTGGATCTTGTGCGAACCTTGACGAGAATTCAAACGGGAGTGATCGATGTATTTGAGCCTTTATGAGGCTCATGCGAAGGTTCGGGGGTTTAACGATGATTATACAGAGAAAGCTCACCCACGACACACACCTCCCATAACCCGATGATAACTTAGGTCTACTTCATTTATTAGGGGTATATTTGTCATTTCTAGGAAGAGATCATAGCTTACGTCTAAGTGATCTAGTTAATCCTGCGTTCCCGAGGCGGATCTGAAGCCTCGGCTCTGATACCACCTGTAGCACCCCGCTCCCGAACCCTAGCATCGGGAACAGTGTGCCCGCTGTATCTCACTAAGGAGAATACAAAGCGTCGAACCAATTTCCAACATGCCTGAAAAGCCGTAGAAATTTTTCGCGCGGAAACAAAATGCAATAATGTAAAGTTTTCTTGATAAAGTAAATCCTCATTACAATAATGTACCCACTTTTGGAAAGAGTACTAGCATCTACTATCTATCATTTAATGCAAGGTAGTGTCTGATATAATCCCAATAAAATAACCACAGACAGCCGCAAGGTCCTTTCGTATCCTAGGCGCGACCGCCAGTATGCCCATATTACTGTGTCAACCCCGTCCTCAGCAAAGATATAGTCGTACTCTTCCTCGTGCTCACCTGGTGGGGGGGGGGGGGAAGTAGGGGTGAGTGACTGGGAAATCACTCAGTAGGCACCTGCCTCCAAGTAGTACAAGACGAGCATCCAAAAATGATATAACACATAACACGTAAAACATGATATCACATAAGCATATGAATGCGGAAAAGTAATTCACTCCATGTCCTGCTATGCATGTCACACGCAACAAAGTCATGTCACACAAGATGCCTATATCTCCATCGTGCAATGCATGAACCCGGGTCCTACTGAGTAGCTGCAGGTCGTACATCCCACAGTCACCATACTGAGTGTGCGTGGCCGCGCCTCCGCACACCATCCTGAGTGTCGTGGCCCCGCCACCGTACACCATCCTGAGCGTCCGTGACCCGTACGTCACGACTTGCCATCAATGCAATGCACGTGCCATGAATGCAAACGCAATCGTCTGAGGCCCCTGGCCCATCCTCACCATCCTCCGGCACTCAAATCTAGGTTCATTTAAAGATCGTCTGAGGCCCCTGGCCCATCCTCACCGTCCTCCGGCACTCAAATCTAGGTTCATTTATTATTCGAGTAATGATTTAATGTTGTTTGACGTTAAACCTATTTTTTCACGGCTTGTATACATTTATTGTGCATTTTCTATTTTTTTCTCATTTTTTCCTAATTTATTTCTATTTATTACCCAATTATCCATTTTAAATGAATTATCACAATTAATGAACTTTAGTAAAAATAATTTAATCTCAGCATTTTATAATTACTGGAATTTATATATAATTTTCTGATTTTATTTATATTTTCTCTATAATTATTACTATTTAAAATTAATTAGATAACATTTATAGAATTTCCAGAAATTCAGAATTATATTATTTTTATTTGGGCCAGCCAACTGGGGCCCGGTCCGTTGGCCATTCGGCCCGGCCCGCGGTCGCTCAGTAGATTATTCTATTTTACTTTATTTTATTTATATTAAGTAAATGAGTCAGACCTGCGCACAATCGGCCCGCTACACAGAAATTTGATGAAAATCATTTAATTTCAGAATTTTATAATTTTTCGAATTTATTTATGATTTTCTGATATTTACTTATATTTTTTCCTATATTTATTACTATTTTTTTATCAATTAAATAACATTAATAAAATAAATCCTAGAAATTCTTTTGATATCAAATTCATCCCTAACATCAAATCAGATAGACGCAGAGTAGCATCTGCGCACTCCACAGAGCACGCAGCTTCCACAAACTCAAAACAAAATTTATACTATTTTGATTATCAAATCTTTCCCTAAAATCAAATCCTTACTATTTTGATTATCAAATTTTTTCCTAAAATCAAATCCTTAATATTTTGATTATCAAATTTTTCCCTAAAATCAAATCCTTATTATTTTGATTATCAATTTTTTTCCTAAAATCAAATTCACAATCACAGCAACCATTCATACGCATTAACGTCAGTTTAGACATTCCATAGATTCCAAATTTCATGCTTTTCACAGATTAAACAACATAGTATAGATTTCAACAATCAAAACAACAAAAAAAATACATAATATATCACCAAAGCATGCTTGAATTTGTACCATTTGGAGGGGGAAAAGAGAACCTACCTCGATTGCAGACTGATTAACAACGTGTGAAGGAACTAATTTATTCCTCTTCTTTTCTTTTCTTCTTCCTTCCATATTTCCTCCTCTCTGGCCGTTCCCCTCCCTGCTCACTCTCTCTTTATATATATATATATATATATATATATATATATATATATAATTTTTTTTACACCTATTTCTGCCGCTCAACCGTGGCTTGGGGGAGTTTTAATTTGATTCCTTCCTTTTCAGTTTGGGCGACGATTTGGATTATATTTAGGAAACTTTTAAATCAACTATTATCTCCTTTTTTTTTTCTTTTTTTCTTTTTTAACAATTCAATCCCCTCCCTTATCCCCTCATTCTCGCCACTCTCACAGCACCCACCCACCAATTTACTTTATTACTTTGTTATTTTTATTTTTTATTCTATTAATTAGTATTACTATTTATTTATTTATTTATTTATTTTTCTTTACTATTTCCTCCTCTCTCTTTTTTTTTTTGGCTATAACAGTAAGCACCCATAGCATTTGTCTCAGGAACCCTTACAGCGTTGGACCCCTAAGAAGCCACAACCATAGCACACAGACACAACGAAGATAATGGAAATCCTTCCATCCGCGTCAGAATCATAGCCTGCAGCAATGTTATCTCCTGAGATGGCTCATAATACATCAGTCTCATATGCGCAGGATATTTCTAGGTTAAAAAGAATTGATGATAGTATGCTAAATGAATTTCCTATTAATCCCGACTCAGTTTCTATTTTGGATAGTGATGTTGAAATTAGATCTCATCACTTCCCTAAAGAGCCCTCGGATTAGGACATATCTCATTTTATATCTGCCTTAGTCCAAGCGGTTGTTGTTGAGGACATCTCTCAGGATACACTTCCGACCACACCCACAGTCATCAGTTATGATGGAGTTTTTCATGTTCCATCCAAACTACTAAGACGACAACATAAATCCACTGCACCACTTTCACCGCTATTTACACAATCACAGCAGCTCTCTCTAACTCGTTTGATATATTATCAACCCAATGAAGATTCTGCTTTAGAATGTCAGAGACATTCGTACTTTCGTCGATCGTTTTTTATCATTAGTTCGTCGTTACCATTTTCGTCTACTGGTTGTTATTGAACCTAAGGCTAGGCCTTCATGATTAGTATCATTTCGTCTAAATTTGGATTTTCACAAGCGGTGTCAGTTTGTAATGATCATATTTGAATATTTTGGAGAGACGCTGTATTTCGGCTGCAAGGGGAGCGTCCAGTTGCTCAAAATCGTTCTCTGCAATTATGTTGGTTGCCTTCGAGGGATTCTTTTTGATGTAATATTGTCTATAGTCCTCATTCCATTCCGACTCGCCGTCCTCTTTGGGAGGACCTTATTTCTATTCAGGGTTCCATCGACATCCCTTGGCAAGTTGGTCGGGGCTTTAATAATTTTTTGATACTTGATGAGCATAAGGGCCAATCATCTCCGCCGCTTTGCATTTTGCAGGACTTCAATGATTGTCCCTCCGCCTGCTCTCTCCAATCGAATAACTTTCAAGCATATCCTTATACTTGGTGTGATGGCCGTGGGTTAGGCAGAATTTGGCGCCACTTGGGTCGTTTTTTTTGTTCATCGAGTTTCTTTGATTTATTTTCTACAGTACATTATCAGCATCTGAATAGGACTACTTCTGATCATTCCTGGCTTTATTTAGAGTGTTCAATTGAGACTTCTACCATGGCTGCCTCTTTCATGTACTTGGATGTTTGGGTTACTCATCTTGAGTTTGACAGTTTTGTCAGTCACCACTGGCATTGTTACAGGACGGTGCGAGGCATGTGGGGGTTTTATTCAAAACTGCGCCACCTCAAACATCATTTAAGACAGTGGAATAAAGATGTTATTGGAAATATCTTTGACGCGGTGGCAGTTGCTGAGTCTGAGGCATTGCGTTGTGAAAGAGATTTTGACTCAGACACATCGGATCACACGCGAATGGCTTACCATCAAAGTATGGCTACACTACGCCTTGCTCAATCTCTTACACGGTTATTTTGGAAGCAAAAGAAAAATGTGAAATGGTTGCAGGAAGGAGATGCAAATACTCTCTTTTTTCACCAGGCAGTAAAGGACAGGCGCCGTAAACAGGCCATCCGTAAGATTATCCGAGAGGATAGGGCAGTGTCTGACGCTCCTCAGGATATTGAAGTTGAGGCAATCTGATACTATCAGGCTTTATTTACGGTTGACCCAACTTCCCAGCCTGACACTGTTCTTCAGTACGTTCCTCAGTTACTATCAGATGAGGATAATCACTCTCTTTTATCTTTGCCGACATTACAGGAAGTTAAGCAGGCAGTTTGGGATCTCAGTCCCACGAGTGCAGCGGGTCCTGATGGCTTTTCTGGTTCATTTTATCGTCGCTTCTGGCCGGTCATCCATTTCGATGTACACAAAGCGGTTCAGGAATTTTTCTTGGGTATTCATCCACCTAGTCATGTTGCAGCTGCTCCCATTACGCTTATTCCTAGGGTGGCAAATCCACAATCATTCTCGGGATTTTGGCTGATCTGTTTGACTAATTTTCTAGCCAAAGTCATTACACGGTTGTTTGCCATGCGTCTGTCTTTCTTGCTTCCATGACTAATCTCCCGTGAGCAGGCTGGACTCATGAAGGGTCGGGATATAATAGAGCATATTCTATTTGCACAAGAATTGGTGCATTTTCTAGATAGGCAGGCCCGAGGAGGCTATGTAATAATCGAATTGGATATGGACAAAGCTTTTGACAGGGTGAGCTGGTCCTTTCTCAGACAGCTTTTGCAGAAAATGGGCTTTCATTCTCAGCTGGCGCAGATTCTATTAAATAATTATATTCACCAAACGATGTTCGGTTTCAATAAATGGTAAGCTGGTGGGTCATTTTCCTGCGTCACGAGGGGTTAAACAAGACGACCCTCTATCGGTTCTACTATTTCTTCTGGCTTCTGAAGGTTTACACAAGGTCTTAAAACGCTTATGATGATGGGTTTTTTGCGAGGATTCCAGGCAGCCGTGTCCTGTAGGTGTCACATCTGGGATTTGTAGATAATTTAGTGATATTTTTAAATGGATCCCTCTTATGATGATGGGTTTCTTTAGACACTTTTTAGACTCCTATCAACAAGCATCTAGACAGCTGGTAAATTTTCATAAAAAGCAAGTAGTGGTTGGCTCTGGTATATCGGGGTCACATGTTTCCCAAGAGTTAGGTATGCGTTTGACTACCCTATCTATCAAGTATATTGGATCTTTTCTGTATAAAGGTATTAATCGTGCCGATTATTGTGTTTCTTTACCTTCCCATTTCGACGCTAAGTTGAATTCCTGGTCATCTAAGCTACTTTCTATCGCGAGTCGTCTGGTCTTAATTCGCCATGTGCTTAATTCTACGGCACTACATATTATTGCTAGTTCGTGATTACCGAGGAGTGTTTTGGATGATTTAAATCGAAAGATGTCACATTTTCTATGGAATGGCTACCATCACTGGCAGTCCTAGGAGAACATCTACTGTCCCACTGAGTCTGGGGGTTTGGAAATTAGGAACCTTGAAATGATCCAGCAAGCATATGATAGTCTACTATGGTGGAAATATCATCCGTCTGATTCATTATGGGCGAATTACTGGCGCACAAAATATGGTCGCAGAGACACGATTTATGCACATATTTATGATTCTCCAATTTTGAAGCATATTTGTCGCATACATGATTACATGCAACCTCGGGTACAGTTTGCTTAGGATGGACTTAATTGGACCGCAGATTCTTCGGGACAATTCACTCTAAGATCCGCTTATACCTTGCTCTCATCAGTCCTCCCTTCTTTTGATTGTTCAAAGTATGCTTGGTGGGCCAGGCTCTCCTCCGGGGGCAAGCATATTTTTCTGGAAACTTTGGATGCGCTCCCTGGCCTTGGTAGACATATACGCGCTTGGCATACAATATTTCCCTCTCAATGAGGTTTTTGTAAGACACACTCAGATTGGCAAGATTATATCTTCCATCTTTGCCCAGCGATACGACCATTATGGCATGAGATCTCCATTTTGTTCTCTGGACCAATGCCTCGTCAGTCAAGCATTTGTGCCTATTTACTTCACTGGTGGCAAAATTAATCTCCTAATACTATGATTGGTAAATTTAGAGCAGTTTCTCCATCTTTGGTAACAAGGGTTATTTAGAAGGAATATGCATCCATTAGATTTTGAGATAGCAGCTTTCATATCGAGGACTATTTGGGAGAGTTCGTGATCATATCTATACTTCGTGCGCATCAATGCACGACCGAAAATACTCACAATCCATCTCACGCTAGATTGCACGTTACTTCTCTCCACCATTATGTACACGCCGTCATAGGGTGGTGCATTGGGAAGTACCTCCATCGGGTAAATCAAAACTGAATGTCGATGCATCGATAGGCCAATTTAAAGCCGTAGATGGAGTAGTTTTATTGAATGACAAGGGCGAATTTGTATCAGCCATTTGTTTTTCTTTACCGCCTACTGCCCCGTTATGGGCTGAATTAATGGCACTTCGGTATGCACTAATGTTTTATGCCAGGGATAATGACCAGCTTATTGCTGAGACGGATTGCGATTGTTGCTTTGTTATCTGTCTAATCCTGAAAGATACACCGTCTCACTTTTGGTGGACTTACAGCAAACTACAACTTTCTTATGCCTCAATGCTTCATCGCTACATTGTTGTCCACGGGAGGCAAATACTGCAGCACATACATTTTCCAGATATGGCTATCACTAGGCAAGTGTGACTATTTATACATCCTTTTCCGACTTGCCATGTGAAGTTCGTGGGGTTGTTTCTCTAGATGTCCCCATACCTCGTCTGCGACTTTGATATCTTAAGCCTCCCAATGGGTTGGCGTGTGCACACGCTGGTTGACTATATCAACAATTGGCATAGGCAACAATGGTATATTTTCTTTCCTTTCTCCTGCCTGCTATATTCGGTCTTCTCTTACACTTGATGGCTGGATAATAGTGTTTTTCCCTCTGAGCTTGCGCCAGAATATTACCGCATGCTGTTAGCAATTTGCACGGTCCTCCTGTATTGGATATGTTTGTGGAGCAATTGCGTTGGATGTCAGTGTTCCTTCCTGGCGCATATGAGGTGGTCCGTCTCCCATTGGACTGGCTATATTAACATATTATTGTCTATATCACTGGTTGATGGAGACAACATTGGTACGTCATCTCTTTCTCACATTTGCCTATTTTAAACTATTTGTTATTCTTTCATATTTATCGATTAACTATGCATTTCTTTCATGTGTTTGAGGCTAGGAGCTGCTTTCTACATCAAATGCTGCTCATCCAATATTTTTCGCTGGTTATTCGTTTACTTGCCTGTGTCAACTTGGGTATGTGCATGGCTTCTTCATTCTTGGTTTCATTACTTGTACATGGCATCCTCTAACCACTTCTTTTATGTGGCAACCAAGCTGGAAGGCGAATTACATCTCTCAATGGTGCATATAGATGTCGAACCATATCTTCATTATGACACGGCGACACAACGAACTCTAGTTGCATTATCTCATCATATTTACATAGGACATTGTATAGTTTACAATTTTGTGTTTCAATTACTATATCAGGTAGTTTTTTTCATTTTCTGCATGTCTTAAGTACTCATTAGATACTTTTCAATGGGAGAGCGTAGCGCCTCGCACCCCGGCCTAGCCGGAGTCTGTGCACCCGCCGTACTTCACTAAGGAGAGTACCAGGCGTCGATCCATAACACGTCATGGTCCAAGATTGAAAACATGGACTTTCGCGCTTATACGTCATGAAGTAAGCGAAACCGTGGCAGAATAAAAACTTCAAATTAAAACATCCATGAGATCATTCTTAGCTGTTACAACCCAAATCAAAAGCATCGAAATTCTCAAAGATAAATGTTTCCCATTACAAAACCAGTCATTAGTCACCACCAGCATGCCAAGTCACCTAATCTGTCCATCTCTCGCTGCACTCACGGGTAGAGAACCCTAGGTTCATCCTCGATCCATTCTACATTGTCCCCTGCAACCTCTGGGAGGAAAAATAGGGGGTGAGTGACAAAGTCACCAGCAAGTATACTATAATAATCGAGGATTAAATGGAAAGTACATACAAGAACCGAACCCCAAAAATTTCGGTTTAAGAACATACCCGTCCTCCATTCAATACCCGATGGTGATCAATACTTAATGCATCAAGATCATATCTTAAATAAAATCGTTACTTAATAAAGAACATAACAATAAAAGACCGTAACATGCATCAATTCGTAACATATCAAGGATCATTACTAATGAGGTCATACTTAGGAGCTACCAAGTTATAACAACTTAGTCTAAATATCATGTGTCATTACACGATGACTCAGTAAACGCAACATGCATACATATGTACGTGTGATGCATTATGATAAAAATGGGAATATGATCTTTCATGCTTTTCTTTCAAATCATCATCGTCAGAAAGCAATAGAGTGTTCAGATCTATCTTTCCGGATCTGAGGCGGTCACGTCTCCCCTTCGAATCTATTATTCCCGGATTCAGAACGGTAACGTCATCACTTATCGGGTCTATTCTCTCCGGGCCCGAATGGTCCATATCAGGTCTATTCTCTCCGGGCCTGAACAGTCCATATCATCATATCAATTAACACCGGATCTGGGCGGGTCCTTACTAGCCAGGAACATATACACGCGGTACCGGTGGGAAGCGTTCTTTTAAAACAAAATCTTTTCTTTAAAAACTCTTTTCATCCTTCTTTCGCATAAAACCAATGCCATAAATCATGTAAATGACGATGATGCAATGCATGACATGTAATATGCAAACCATGACATAATGCGTTACATATACACATATGTACAACTCGTGCCTATGTTGGAAAAATTTCCAGCATGAACACTCCTTGTATTCGGCCCTAATCCCTTGTGGTTAGGCCCACTATCAATAATGCTCGTCATGCGTACACATAAAAAAGCCCCATTTATTCATAATAAAATTCTCGTGATGATACAAAATGCGTAAGACACTTAGTTTAATTAATCCCGAAACAAGGCTGCTGAATTTCGGAAATTCAGCGCCCCTTTCTTTGGTCTTTTGTGTAAGCCCAACAAAACTCTTTTAATTTGGGCCAGCTTCGAAAACTTATTATTAACATTCCATTAATTGGTGATTGTAGGCCCAAGTCGTATAACTAGCCTAAGTCCATTCGATTAAGGCCATATAATAAGTTCCTCAATTCTGCCCAAAACCTCAGATTAGTGATGCCCACTTATTTATGGTGTTTACCCTTTAATTAGTCATTCTAAAAATAAGTGGCTTGCATAGAAGGGTTCACCTATATCTTAAGTAGTTGGTAAATAAATTTTGCAGATTTATAATATCGTTAGAGGCGTCATTTATTCTTTTTCCTAAAACCGTTATATGCTGATTTCTGGATTGACCGATTTTACTATAAGTTTTAGTGTGACCATACCGTAACTCCTTTTTCAGAAATTCTGAATCTCAAGCTTATTAGACACCTCAGGCTAGCATCCTAACAAAAATTGGCCCAATTGCATATTCCTAAAATCCATTTCCTGGTTGCTCATGGTGTCACATAAAATCTGCCTAGCCCAGTAAAAATTTCCAGCATGACTACTTTTAGTAAAAATTTCACTAAAAATAATCTGTAACTCCTTTTAACGAAATTCTAACTCTTACATCTAATATACACATAAGCCTAGTGTCCTACCAAAAATCCGTTAAATTGAATGTCCCTAAGGTCTATTTTTGGGTCTCACAAGACAGCCCAAAATCTGCCCTGCTCTAGTAAATTTTCTAGTTGTCATATTTCTTTCCTAAATGGCCCTAGCTTGCATTGTTTGTCATAAACCCTTTATTAAACCTCAAACTTACTCTTTTATGGGAAATTTACAGATTCAACCCGTCACAAACATCATATGCAATCTCTTACAAAACAATTTGTACACCACATACATCATCCTTTGGCTAAGCATACCACATTCCACTAAATCAACATTAGCAACAATTTTGGTGCATACGCACCCTAGTCACCAACAGCCCATTTAGGTACATGCAAGGCAAAATAATATATCCACAAGGAACATGTTAATCTTAACACACAAAATCATAATCTTGTCTCCACTTTACCCCATAATTTATCATTTCATGCAAAACCACCCCTATCTCTTTAACCCCTTCAACCGTATACCCCATCCATGGAAAAAAAAGAATTTTTAGCATGTTCATATTAGGTTATCACATAATAGTGCATAAAACCAATAAAGATTCCACCTTTAAACAAAAATTCACACCTATACACCATTTGGCCCCTAGGCCGAAAGTTTATGCATCAAAGCTTAGCATATCACAACTAAGATTGAATCTTAAGGTCATCTAGCCATTCATGCAAGCACTCTCACATTCAAGCCACAAGAAGTATAGTGTACTTGCCTTTTTTCTTACTCTTCTTGAAGGATATTTGGAAAGTTGAAACCTTTCTTCTCTTCTATGCATGTATCCCACGGTGGTGGAGAGGAAAAGAGGTGAAAGGGTTAGTTTACATCCTTAACTAAAATATACACTTAGTGAGGGCTTGATGAACTTACCAAAAAGGAGCTTGAGTAGTATTCAAGCTTCTCTAGACTAGAGTCCTTAAAAGCTTGAGACTTGTTGAGCCTAGTGACCTTGAAGCTCACGGTTATGAGCAAGAAATAGCACCATAAGTTTCTTCTCATGAAAATGTAGATATCTTCTCAGGAAGGCTAAGAGTACTTACCCAATATCCCTTATTCTTGGAAGAACCTAGGAACCTCTTGTTTGCCCTTGGCCGTGTGGTTTGGGAGGAAAGGAAGAGAATGTACTTCTCTTGCACTAGAAGTCTTTTGAGTGTTTAGAAAATGTTTAGAGAATTCTCAAGTGTGGTTGGAGGGAATTCTCTCTTTTGGCTATGTTTTAGCCGTTGGGGGAGGGGAGTAAGAGGGGTTAGGGTTTACCATAGGAATTAACCTTGATTACTTTAGTTAATCAAGGTTAATTTATTACTAACCTTTGTTACTTTACTCTAATAATGGTTACTTTGGAGCTAACCCAAGTTACTTTATCCAATCATGGTTGCCTTAACCTTGGTTTAAATGATAAAGTAACCATGGTAGGATTTAAAAATCCTCCATGGTTAGCCATTGGGTGGCCGGTTGGTTGGGGGTCTTTAATGACCCCAACCATACTTTATCCCCATTTAAGAGTTACTTTACTTAATTTTTTTATTTCCTTTTTCCTCTTCTTTCTCTTAAAATGATTAATTAAGGAAAATATTGAAGCCTTCTTTGGGCTAAGGGCCGATTAAAATGGGGTGTTGGGTGGAAACCAAATTTTTCTTACCATTACCCCTAATTGTTTAAGGCTTATTAGCTTACTTAAAAGTTGGTCCTTAAAATCTTAAGAAAATCCATTAAGGCCTTTCCTACCCTTAGGGCCGAAGCCTCCCAAGCACTTGGGGGTGAATTGGGCCTCTTCCCATGGTCCAATATTCATGCTCAAAATTATATATGTGTATATCTTACTTTCCGTAATGTAATCTGAAAACAATCATCGACTCAATAAAATGGTAATTGTAATCATATCTTGTCATATAGTCTCTTAGATAGATCTCAAGTACAAAAGGATTCCCTATTGGGTTACAACATCTTTCCTCCCTTATTATAAGTTTCGTCCTCGAAACTTAAGAGTGCTAATCAAAGAGGTGAGGGTACAAGTTCTTCATTCTTTCTTCTACTTCCCAGGTAGATTCATCCACGGAATGGTTCTTCCACTTCACCTTGACCATAGGTATTGATCGTTTCCTTAACACCTTCTCCTTACGATCAATTATTCATTCTGGTTCTTCCTCATATGTCGTGTCGGCTTCCAGCTTCAAAGTTTGTTCCTTTATGACATGGCTAGGATCGTGCACATACCGGCAAAGTTGAGATACATGAAACACATCATGTATTTGAGATAGTGTGGGCGGTAGTGCGAGTCGATAAGCAACTTCCCCGATTCTGTCAAGAACTTCGTATGGTCCAATAAATCTCGGGCTTAACTTCCCTTTGATACCGAATCTTTTAACTCCTTTTGTCAGCGATATCTTTAAAAACACTTTTTCTCCGGTTTGAAATTCTAATGGTCGCGTTTCTCATCTTCCCAAAACTTGCTTCTATCTTGGGCTGTCTGTAACTTTTGCCTTATGATTCTTATTTGGTTTCGAGTCTGCTCTACTAAGTCTGGTCCAGTAAGAATCTTATCTCCGATTTCATCCCAATAGAGTGGAGAACGGCACTTTCTTCCATAAAGTGCTTCATACGGAGCCATCCCTATGGATCGGTGGTAACTATTGTTATAAGAAAATTCTGCCAATTTGAGACTCCGATCCCAGCTTCCCCCAAAGTCAAGCACGTAAGATCGCAGCATGTCTTCCAATGTCTGAATAGTTCTTTCCGATTGTCCATCCGTTTGGGGATGAAATGCCGAGCTCATGCAGATCTCAGTGCCCATCGCTTTCTGAAAAGCGGTCCAAAATCGTGATGTGAAGCGAGGGTCACGGTCACACACGATACTTAGGGGTAATCCATGAAGACTTACAATTTGTTCAACATACATCGTAGCCAATTTCTCCATTGGAGCCTTGATTGTCATGGCCATGAAGTGAGCGGATTTTGTTAGGCGATCCACGACTACCCAAATGGTATCGTATCCGTTCCTTGTTCTGGGTAGGTCCGTAACAAAATCCATAGTAATGTGGTCCTATTTCCATTCGGGAACTTCCAGAGGTTGTAGCAACCCAGCGGGTTTCTGATGTTCCGCTTTCACTTTCTTGCAAACGAGGCACTTTTCTACGAATTCCGCAATATGTCTTTTCATGCCATGCCACCAGAATCGCTACTTCAAATCTTGATACATCTTATTGGCTCCAGGGTGAATAGATAACCAAGAGTTGTGAGCTTCCCGAAGAACTTCATTCAGTATGTCCTCGTCATTAGGTACACACAGTCTTTCTCGAAACCACAAACTGTTGTCGTTTCGGACTTTAAACTCCTTAGAAGGTTTCATTCTCACCGGTCCTTTATCTTCTTTAAGGTTTCATCCTTTTCTTGTCCTTCTTTAATCTTGTCTATCAACGAAGGAATTAACATCAACTTTGCGAGCATGCCTTCAATTGAATCAACCTCCTCCAGATCAAATTCTTCCATGTCACGCTGCAAAGCTGGTTGACGTGGATGGCTTGTTTTTCTACTTAATGCGTCAGCTACCTTGTTGGCTTTTCCCGGATGATACTGAATTGATAGGTCGTAGTCTTTCATTAATTCTAGCCATCTGCGCTGACGCATGTTTAGCTCTTTTTGGGTGAACAGATACTTGAGGCTCTTGTGGTCTGTGAAAATTTCGCACTTTTCACTGTATATATAGTGCCTCCATATTTTTAGTGCAAAGACCATGGTTGCTAATTCGAGGTCATGTACCGGGTAGTTTTGTTCAAATGGCTTCAATTGTCGGGATGCGTACGCAATCACTCGATCTTTTTGCATCAATACACATCCCAGCCCGTTCTTAGAGGCATCACTGTATACTACAAAGTTTTCACCAGGAATGGGTTGCGCTAAAACTTGGGCGGAGGTCAGCTTCTTCTTTAATTCAGTAAAACTCTTTTCGTAATCGGAGGTCCATTCAAATTTTGTTTTCCTCTGGGTCAAACGGGTAAGAGGCATAGCGATTCGATAAAATCCTTCACCAAACTTACGATAATAACCGGCGAGACCGAGAAAACTTCATACCTCTGTAACGTTGGTTGGTCTGGGCCACTCCGTGATTGCCTCGATTTTCTTGGGGTCTACGGATATACCTTCTTCAGATATTACATGTCCCAGAAATGCTACACTTCGTAGCCAGAATTCACATTTACTAAATTTTGTGTACAGTTGTTTTCTTTGTAGAATGTCCAGAACGACCCTTAAATGGTTTGCGTGGGTCTCTTCATCAGGCGAGTAGATCAATATATCGTCGATGAATACTACAACAAACTTGTCTAGTTGGTCTTCAAAGACTCGATTCATTAGATCCATAAACACTGCAGGGGCGTTGGTCAGTCCGAATGGCATTACTAGAAATTAGTAATGTCCATAACGGGTTCTGAATGCAGTTTTCTGGACGCCCTCAGCCTGGATCTTCAATTGGAAATACCCTGAGCGAAGATCAACTTTACTGAAAATCCTTACCCCCTGCATCAGGATACCTTTAGGTAGGGTTTATAATAGACTTATTACTAAAATAAAGTTTTAGTTTGCTTACCCGAAGCTGATCGAACAGATCGTCGATCCTTGGCAATTGGTACTTATTCTTTATAGTGATTTTGTTGAGTTCCCGATAGTCAATACATAACTGCATACTTCCGTCCTTTTTCTTAAGGAACAGTATAGGAGCTCCCCAAGGTGAAACTCTTGGGCGAATAAGTTTCTTTTCCAGCAATTCACGCAGCTGTTCCTTCAGCTTTTTTAGTTCCGCAGGTGCCATTCGGTCGGGAGCCTTTGATATTGGTTCAGCTCCCAAAACCAAGTTGATTTCAAAAGATATCTCCCGGTCCGGAGGAAGCCTGGTAACTCTTCTAGAAAAACATCTGGGTATTTACAAGCTACTGGGACTTGAGACAGATCTGAGGGTGCTTAATCGGCATTTATTGCATAGACAAGATATCGCTGATGTCCTTTCTTCAGTGCCTTATTAGTGCGAATTGCATTTACATAAATATTCTTAGGACACTTCCGTAACTTCGATCATCCTTGAAAGGTCACTTCTTTATGTGTGGGGTCCTTAAAGGTAACTTGTTTTTCACTACAATCGATGTTGGCATAATTCCTGGAAAGCCAATCCATCTCAAGAATCACATCAAATCCGTCATGGGTATGGGAATCAAATCGGCGTCAAACTGATGGTTATCGAACTCGAGTTCGTAGTTTCTGAAAACATGGTAAGATACAAGCACCTATTCCCCAGCTTCTTGGATTCTATAGGGTGCATCACTATAGGTTGGGTTATGCTCAATATTCTTTGCAAATTTCTTTGATATGAAGGAGTGGCTAGCGCCACTATCAAATAACACGTTGGCAGGTACTGAACATACTAGGATTGCTCCTGAATCATGCAATACTTACTAAGCAACTCTAGGACAACAGTACTCATAAGAATTAGCACAATTCTTAGAAAATACATGTCACCACGTCATTGGCCTCTTCAGCAGCTGCGTCAGTCATGGCGTAAACTCGTGCGTTGGTACGCTGACGCTGAGGCTTTGGCGGTTGTTGTTGCTGATGGGCCCCCTTCTCCGGACATTCCTTGTCCATATGTCCTGTTTTCCTGCATCCGAAGCAGGTGGTTCCCTTATCCGGACAGTCAGGATGTGGCCTGTCTTGCCGCACCCAAAACATTTCCCCGCTTGGTAGTAACATTCTCCCACATGGCGCCTACCGCAGTGAGAGCAGCTCGGAATAGCACATTGTTGGCCTGGATTCTTTGATTGGTTCTTTTGGGAATGGCGTTGAAACCGGTTCTTCCCTTGACGCCTGGGCCCCTTGTATTTTTCTTGGCGGACTTGCGGGGCCCTCCGCTCTCAGACACTTCTCGTCCCCTTTTCTGGCCAAACTCATCACGGCGAATGATATCTCTTTCGATTCGGTAGCATGCGTCTAGAAGTGCACCAAAGTTTGCTGGATTTGCATTGACCAGCCATGTTCGAATTCTAGGGTTCAGTCCTCTTTCAAATTTCAACATTTTGGTTTCTTCATCGTTCATGGTGGATGGTTGGAATCTTCCCAGAGCTATAAACTTGTTAGCGTAGTCAGCAACTGTCATTCCTGGTTCTTGCATTAGAGATTCAAACTCATATCTTTTCTGTAACTTGACAGAGGGTGGTATGTAGAACTTGTTGAACTCTTGAAGGAATCTTTCCCATGAAATAGGTCGGGGTAGAGATTACAGGTTGGCCTTCCACCACTGATTGGCCTCTCCCAACAGAAATGGCCTAACTGCATGTGTTTTCACCTCCTCAGGTGCTCTAATCAGTTCAAAACAATTCTCTACTTCATCTAGCCACTTTTCAGCGGCGTCAGAGTCCGAATTCCCTTCAAATGGTGGAACATTTTCTCTCTTCAGCTTTTCAAAATAGTATTGAGCATCCCTAACTGGTTCATGGGGTTGCGGGATATTCTGTTGTAGCATCACTTGACCAATTTGAGTGACTGTCTGGCAAAAGTTTTGAAAGGCATTGATATCCGACATCATTTGTGGAAAAGGTCCTTGGGGTGGAGGAACGTTCTGAACTGGCGGTGGATTTTGGTCTTGCGGAGGCGGGGGTGGAGGGACCTGAACGGGTGGAGGAGGGATAGGCTCCTGCACCTCGGGTCTAGCTCTTGCTGGTCTGCCTCTTGGTCGCACCATCTGCATTATGCAGTGTCGGGTTTTATTTAATATGAGGACGTCATAATAAGTAGCAAAATTTAATTTATTCCAATAGTGTATCTGAAGAGCATATACGTACATACGTTATAAATTAAATTATGTGATTGGTTGTTAATCAGGGTATTATCAATGGGCCGTACCCTAATTTTCCAGTCTAAGTTATCCTAGTCTAAGGTCAACTCTCATCTAGAATCATGACTTAGGTCTAAGATCAAACTTAGTTGACTACGATCATAACTTAATTCTATATTCTGACCGGATCTGGAACCTTAGCTCTGATACCACCTGTAGCGCCCCGCACCCCGGCCTAGCCGGAGTCAGTGCACCCGCCGTACTTCAATAAGGAGAGTACAGGCGTCGATCCATAACACGTCATGGTCCAAGATAGAAAACATGGACTTTCGCGCTTATACGTCATCAAGTAAGCGAAACCGCGACAGAATAAAAACTTCAAATTAAAACATCCACGAGATCATTCTTAGCTGTTACAACCCAAATCAAAAGTATCGAAATTCTAAAAGATAAATGTTTCCCATTACAAAATCAGCCATTAGTCACCACCAGCATGCCAAGTCACCTAATCTGTCCATCTCTCGCTGCACTCACGGTTAGGGAACCCTAGGTTCATCCTCGATCTATTCTACCTTGTCCCCTGCAACCTCTGGGAGGAAAAATAGGGGGTGAGTGACAAAGTCACCAGCAAGTATACTATAATAATCGATGATTAAATGGAAAGTACATACAAGAACCGAACCCCAAAAATTTCAGTTTAGAAACATACCTGTCCTCCATTCAAGACACAATGGTGATCAACACTTAATGCATCAAGATCATATCTTAAACAAAATTGTTACTTAATAAAGAACATAATAATAAAAGACCGTAACATGCATCAATTCGTAACATATCAAGGATCATTACTAATGAGGTCATACTTAGGAGCTACCAAGTTATAACAACTTAGTCTAAATATCATGTGTCACTAGACGATGACTCAGTAAACGCAACATATATACATATGTACGTGTGATGCATCATGATAAAAATTAGAATATGATCTTCCATGCTTTTCTTTCAAATCATCATCGTCAGAAAACAATAGAGTGTTCAGATCTATCTTCCCGGATCTGAGGCGGTCACGTCTCCCCTTCAAATATATTATTCCCAGATTCGGAACGGTAACGTCATCACTTATCGGGTCTATTCTCTCCGGGCCCGAATGGTCCATATCAGATCTATTCTTTCCGGGCCTGAACGGTCCATATCATCAGATCAATTAACCCCGGATCTTGGCAGGTCCTTACTGGCCAGGAATATACACACGCGGTACGGGTGGGAAGCGTTCTTTTAAAACAGAATCTTTTCTCTAAAAATGTTTTTCATCTTTCTTTCGTATAAAACCAATGCCATAAATCATGTAAATGACAATGATGCAATGCATGACATGTAATATGCAAACCATGACATAATGCGTTACATATACACATATGTACAACTCGTCGCTATGTTGGGAAAATTTCCAGCATGAGCACTCCTTGTATTCGGCCCTAATCCCTTGTGGTTAGGCCCACTATCAATAATGCTCGTCATGCGTACACATAAAAAAGCCCCATTTATTCATAATAAAATTCTCGTGATGATACAAAATGCGTAAGACACTTAGTTTAATTAATCCCGAAACAAGGCTGCTGAATTTCGGAAATTCAGCGCCCCTTTCTTTGGTCTTTCGTGTAAGCCCAACAAAACTCTTTTAATTTGGGCCAGCTTCGAAAACTTATTATTAAAATTCCATTAATTGGTGATTGTAGGCCCAAGTCGTATAACTAGCCTAAGTCTATTCGATTAAGGCCATATAATAAGTTACTCAATTCTGCCCAAAATCTCAGATTAGTGATGCCCACTTATTTATGGTGTTTACCCTTTAATTAGTCATTCTAAAAATAAGTGGCTTGCATAGAAGGGTTCACCTATAGAAATTCCAACTCTCAAACTTAGTAGACACGTCAGGCTAGCATCCTACCAAAAATTGGCCCAATTGCATATTCCTAAGGTCCATTTCCTGGTTGCTCATAGTGTCACATAAAATTTGCCTAGCCCAGTAAAATTTTCCAGAATGACCAGTTTTAGTAAAAATTTCACTAAAAATAATCCGTAACTCCTTTTAATGAAATTCCAACTCTCACATCTAATATACACATAAGGCTACTGTCCTACCAAAAATCCGTTAAATTGAATGTCCCTAAGGTCTCTTTTCGGGTCTCACAAGACAGCCCAAAATCTGCCCTGCTCCAGTAAATTTCCTAGTTGTCATATTTCCTTCATAAATGGTCTTAGCTTGCATTGTTTGTCATAAACCCTTTATTAAACCTCAAACTTACTCTTTTATGGGGAATTTACAGATTCAACCCGCCACAAACATTATATGCAATCTCTTACAAAACAATTTGTACACCACATACATCATCCTTTGGCTAAGCAAACCACATTCCACTAAATCAACATTAGCAACAATATTGGTGCATACGCACCCTAGTCACCAACAGCCCATTTAGGTACATGCAAGGCAAAATAATATATCCACAAGGAACATGTTAAGCTTAACACACAAAAGCATAATCTTGTCTCAACTTTACCCCATAAATTATCATTTCATGCAAAACCACCCCTATCTCTTTAACCCCTTCAACCGTATACCCCATCCATGGAAAAGAAAGAATCTTTAGCATGTTCATATTAGGTTATCACATAATAGTGCATAAAACCAATAAAGATTCCACCTTTAAACAAAAATTCACACCTATACACTGTTTGGCCCCTAGGCCGAAAGTTTATGCATCAAAGCTTAGCATATCACAACTAAGATTGAATCTTAAGGTCATCTAGCCATTCATGCAAGCACTCTCACATTCAAGCCACAAAAAGTATAGTGTACTTGCCTTTTTGCTTACTCTTCTTGAAGGTGTAGAAATAAGAGGGTTTGAGTGATTTCAAAATAAGAAACGTTGAATATATATACATATATACAAACGTGTATAAGTGTGTACATGTATGCATGATAACTTGTCATTACTTGCCTTATTTAGCTTATATATTATGTTGCCGTACTAACGAGCCATGAAGCATTAAAACTTACATCATATGGCGAACATTTGTTGAGTTTATACTATTTTCAGGTGCCACCATTAATGAACTAAATTAGTTCATTAAGTGAAGTACTTAGTTCAATAAACTAAGTAGTTCATTAAAGGAAGATGCATTTGGAAAAGGCACAAAGGCAACAAGGCTATGGAAGGAAAGTTTTCTCCTCCTCCCCACATTCAATGTCACACGCTTTTATACATATATATACTATATTTTCAGATTTTTTATAAAAGGCTCATACACATGTATTCCAACGTACTACCGACACGTTATATATCTTACGTACGTACGTTAACGTCACACCACTATACTTAACTCATATTTATGAGTATATTCAGGTCTTATATCATATGATATAAGATATGATGATGACAAATTAAATACGACACGATAAAGGGTTCTAAACCGAAATTTGTCGTATCGGGCGAATACCGAAACTTCGCCAACGTGTCACGTACTTGCCATAAATAAATGGCCAGCCCATATACATCAAAAATTGATGTAAATTTCGTGCACATCACTGAAAATTCAGTCAAAAATACTTTCCATGATGGCACACACAAATCACCCCACATTTAGGCCAAAATGTGAAGATTCCAATTTTAATTTTGTCACATGTTTATGGTACCACTTTAAATCAGCCCAGAGCTGAAATTTAAAGTATATATTATATATATTATGTATAACATAATATATATATCATGTGCAAAAGTTGGAATTTAAATTAGAGAAAAATCGGGTAATCGATAAATATCGAAAATTCGGTTTTCTACGCACATAACATGGAACGTTTTTCTTGAACATCATATGACACATATCTAGACACTTTTTACATATAATATACATCTTAAAGTGTTCTAGAAAATTAAATTAAGGGCTGATTGGAATATTACATGTGTGTATTACTAAATGTGCACTATTTTACAAAGTTAGCAAAAATAAATTTCAGCACATGTACAAACACATTCCAACGTTACTACAGCTGAGATGGAGCACATGTGGAGCCTTGTTGGCATGTTGATTGGTCAAGGAACAATCATACAATGTTGATGAATCAAAGAGAAAAGCTACAAAAGGTAAGTATTCAACATATACCTCTCTTATGTCACATGCTGAAAATTTCAGCATGTTACACATATGGTGGCCGAATTCTTCATCATTAAGACAAGATTTTTTGTCAATTTTTCATTAAAGGATTAATTGAAGGAGTTATGGAAATGATTTAAATATTATGTAAGGTAATTAAGTGTGATATTTTACATAGCACACATGCTGAAATTTTTCAGCATGTGTGAGGTGTGCTGGCCGAATTTTGGCCCTCATTGTGTCCAAGTTCACTCTTCATTTGTTAGCAAGACTTACCTTATATAATTTATTTATTTTTATGACAAAAATTCAAAGGAAAATGGCAAATAATCTGAATTTATCCCATGTTGTAAATGCTGAAAATTTCAGCATTGAAAAAAAGATGTTGGCCGATTTTTTTGAGGAGGAAAGGAGATATTTTCTTGTCTTGAAATTTATGAGAGAATTTGAGAATTATGGTATGACTTAATGATTGATTTTTTGGCAAATATTTAGTGATTATTTTAGATTTTCCATGTCATCAAATGATGACAACATTGAGCCAATCAAGAGGTGCCAAGTAAGCAATGACTAAATGATGGTCCAATGGAGTGATGCCAAGTAAGCAAAGCATTGTCACCATGATGTCTTACACTCTCTCAAGCACTTAAAAGGAAATTTTCAAGAGGGGGAGAGGCATAGGAGGGGACGGCTGGTTCCTATAAGGAAGAGAAGAGAAGAACAAACAAAAACAACACCAAGATTTGCATTCTAAAGTGATCAAAGTGCCAAGCCTCTTTTCTCCTACATCTTCTTTCTTTCTTTTCTTGTAAAAAGCCTATTGTATTTTACTTCTTTCAATCTTGAATAGGCTTCATAGAAACCACCATTCATTCATCTTTGTAAAAGATTGATCAAGGTGTGATCAATCTTCATTCGAGCGAGGTGGTGGTGTTCGTGTGAATTGTACTCGACATACATGGTTTGTAAAGGGTTGGAGTTAGGTGTAAGTCTATCAACCCTGCGGTAAGGTGTACTGCGTGTGTGTGATTAGTGTGAACCAAGGAAGGTGTTCCTTGAAGACTGGAGTAGGTTGTTTATAACCGAACCAGTATAAAATTCTTGGTGCAATTTACTTTCAGCATTTACTTTTCAGTTTCTGCACTGTTTATCCGTTTTGTTCACGTTCGGAAAAATCGTAAACGATTTCCAAAAATTATAAAAATTTCCAGAAACATACATAAACGTTCTAGGGTTAATTTGGCACAAGTTTCAACCCTTTTGGACAAGTATAGGTCAGTCAAACATCAAAAGTTCTGAGACTAGTGCAGTCTGATTTTCAGACTTGCAAAGGTTGAGACTTTGGTTGTGTTTGACCTACTTCCCAAAAGAATTTTCAAAAACTGTTTCAACCTATTTAAATATAGTGTGTGAGGAGTTATTGGTCAAATTTTCAGATCATTTGGACATTCACACAAATAGGAATTAATTTTTGAAAACCATCTACCTTTTCTGGCAGATTTGCACAATCTGAGTGCCAACGGTTTTTGAAGGGGTTAAAGGTTGAATTTTGATTTGAAATTTTTAGGGGACCCTCATAACATCTGAGGCTAAGTTCTCTCAAAATTTCATAATTTTTGGAGACCTCTAACCTGGTTTTAAAAACGTTTTAAAACAGGTCCTGAAAACAGAATCTGTTTTCAGAACTTGAATTGTTCAAGTTTAAAGAAATTTTAAAAAGCATACTTTCCGCACCATCTATTCAACCCCCCCTTGTAGTGGTGCCTTGCAGATCCTACAAGTGGTATCAGAGTGCAGGAATACTCACTACAAGGAATCCAACGATTCAGTGAGATGGCATCCACAAATCTCAAAACCGAACAAGAAGGTATGTCGAGCCAAAGGCCTCCACTTTTTGACGGTGAGTCTTTTATTCAATGGAAACTTAGGATGAAACTTTTTCTTATGGCTATAGATATAGATCTTTGGTCAATAATTGAAGATGGTCCATATGTCCCATCTAATGTATCCACTGTAGACGGAGTTACTTTAGAAGTTATTACAACTAGACAAGAATATACGAGTGATGATAAAAAGAAACTTAGTATGAATGCTAGGGCTATGCAATTGCTTTTAAACGGATTAAGTAAAAGTGAGTCTAGTTATATGTCAAATTGTTCGAGTGCACAAGAAATGTGGAGAATTTTAGAAATGAAACACGAAGGCACGAGTCAAGTAAAAGAGTCAAAAATTAATATGCTCATGTCTACTTTTGAGTCTTTTAAATTGTTGCCTAATGAGTCGATTGTAGATATGGATCTTCGTTTAACTAACATCTATAACTCTCTTGAGTCTCTTGGTAAGGCTTTTACTACGCAGGAAAAGGTACAGAAAGTCCTACGAAGCCTTCCTTCGGAATGGGACCCTAAAGTGACTGCTATAGAAGAAAGTAAGGAGACTAAATCAATAAAAATGGAAGAACTCATTGGCTCACTCAAAGTTTATGAAAACAAACTTACTATTCGGAAATCGGAATCATCTAAACAAGGTAAGACAATTGCTTTTAAATCAAATGAATACGTCTCCCCTCCCTCCGATCACGTAGATGATAGTGATTCCGAATCGGATAATGATGATTTAACTCTATTGGCTAAAGGACTAAGAAGATTCATGAGAAAGTCATTTAGAAATAAAAACAAGGGCACTACATCTAAGAGAAATAAAAACAAGTCAAATGATAAGGACATTAAATGTTATGAATGCGGCAAACTCGGACACTTATCATATGACTGCCCAAACAAAGAAAAGCAAACTAATAAATACCCTGACAAGGAGCGGAACAAAAATAGACTCGTCTCAGATCCTAAACAAAGGAAACGTGCACTAAAAGCCTCCACATGGAGTGACTCATCAGACTCTGAAACTGAGACCGAAGAGGAGACCGCTCAAGTTTGCTTCGCTTCAAAGGCGTCTAATGAGGTATCATCCGATTCTGACTCTGACTCTGAACCTTCTTATGATGATCTTTTTAGTCAGTATCTTGAATTACATAAATTTACTAAGACTCTCGCAAAAGAAAAGAAACGTTTAATTGAAGACAAGAAACTGTTAGAATCTTCTAACGAGAATCTTGTCGCTCAATTATTCAAAGAAAGAATCTTCATGTGTCATCACTGCATTAAAAAACGAGATCTCATCATTGACTTCTCAAAATAATGAAATGAAATCCGAGATTTCAAATTTGAAATCAAGGAATACAGACTTAGAGAAAATGATGAAACAATTCGATACAGGGTCAAACATGCTGCATCGCATCATATTATCGCAAAAGCATGACAGTGACAAAACTGGATTGGGATACGTTGATACTAACGAAGTATCAACCAAACCAACCAAGTTTGTTGTGTCTAAGAAAGTAGACACCCCTAAGCATCAAGTGGCGTCTAAGATGACGCAAAAAGCGCCCCCTTCCACACGCCCCACTCCCTCATATCATGTGAAATATAACGTTGTACCATATAGATATGAGAAGAAAGGAACAATGCATACACGAAATACATATCATCCACGCACTACGCACACGCACACAAGGACATATCAAAAGCGTCCTTCATTCAATGAGTATAGAGGAGTCCTTGGGCAAAGACCCAAAGTACATGCACCACATGTATATTATATCGCACCTTTATTCTTGCCATTTGATAGACCGAGAAGGATCACCCAAGTATGGGTACCGAAAGGTACCTTTACCAAAAGGCGATTAACTAACTCGAAAGGACCCAAAATTAAAAGGGTACCTAAATCACCTTTTCACATTGCAGGGAGACCACTCATCAAAAGACACATCAATAAAGTGGTTCCTTGACAGTGGTTGCTCGAGGCACATGACGGGTGACCCGAGCCTGTTCTCCAAATTAAAGAAGGTCACAAAAGGCGGATCCGTGACCTTTGGAGACAACAATGAAGGCAAGATCATTGGAAAATGTACGATTGGCAATCCGAATACACTTCAAATCTCCAACGTATTTTTGGTAAGCAACTTATCCTACAATCTTCTTAGTATTTCTCAATTTGTTGACAATGGCTTCAATGTTTGTTTTACTCACCCTTATTGCAATATAATAAATAAAAATAGAGAAACCGTTTTAAAAGGAAAACGAGAAGGAAATATCTTTACACTATATATGGATGATGTAGTAGACGCTAAAGTTAAATGTTTTATGTCAAATGAACCCAATGTGAATTTGTGGCATAGACGTTTAGGACATATAGGTATTTCTACACTAGAAAAATTGCAACGAAAGAACCTAGTACGGGGATTGCCTACGCTTGATTTAGACAACTTTCAGTTGTGTGAATCTTGCATAAAAGGCAAACAAACACGTGAGTCACTTAAGCCTAAAAATGAGATAAGCACGACTAGAATACTAGAACTATTGCATATCGATTTGTTTGGTCCTAGTCGCACTACAAGCCTTGGTGGGCGTCACTATGCATGCGTGATTGTTGATGACTTTTCTCGTTATACTTGGACTTTATTTCTTGCACATAAAGATGATAGCGCCGTAGAAATTGCTAAATTAATTAAACAACTTGAAAATCAATACAGCGTAAATGTGAAAAGAATAAGAAGCGATAGAGGCGGTGAATTTAAAAATAAAGAGATGATTTCGTTTTGTGAAGAAAAAGGAATTAAACATGAGTTTTCGCCACCTAGAACTCCACAATTAAATGGAGTAGTAGAAAGAAGGAATCGCACACTACAAGAAATTGCTAGAACCATGCTTTGCGAAAATAAATTGCCTAGATTTCTGTGGGCGGAAGCCGTAAATTGTGCATGCTATATTGTAACTCGCCTATCTATAAGAAAGAAAATAAATAAGACGCCTTACGAAATTTTGAATGATCGCATGCCTAAGATTGATTATTTTCGTGTGTTTGGATGCAAATGCTTTGTCTTGAATACAAAAGATAATTTAGATAAATTTGAATCCAAATCAATTGAGTGCATTTTTGTTGGGTATTCCATAAATTCAAAAGCATATAGATGTTATGATCCTCTCACTAGACAAATCATAGAATCTAGTCATGTTAAATTCAATGAATTTGGAGAGATTGATAAAGATAAGGAATATGACGATGATTTTGAATTGAAACCCGTTTTGGATGAGGAGAATGATTCTTTTGATATGCATGAGATGAATGAGACACTAGAAATGCATGATCATACAGAAATGCATGATAACTTAGAAAATAATCAACCAAGATGGCATAGAGATCACCCACAAGATCTCATCATAGGCGACATTACTCACGGTGTGCGACCACGTAGAAGAATCACTTCAGATGAAATAAATGAATTCCATGCTATGATTTCTGAAATTGAACCCAAAAATGTGCATGATGCTTTGAGTGATTCATCTTGGATTGATGCTATGCATGACGAACTTAATCAATTCGTTAGAAATGATGTATGGGATTTAGTGCCACGACCACAAGATAAGACAATAATAGGCACAAAGTGGGTATTTAGGAATAAAATGAATGAAGAAGGAAAGGTCGTTAGAAATAAAGCAAGACTCGTAGCTCAAGGATATAATCAAGAAGAAGGAATAGACTACGATGAAACATTTGCACCCGTAGCACGTTTAGAAGCTATACGACTCTTACTTGCCATTGCTTGCATGAAAGATTTTAAACTGTATCAAATGGACGTCAAAAGTGCTTTTCTAAACGGATTCATACAAGAAGAAGTATACGTGAAGCAACCACCCAGTTTTGAAGATTTGAAACATCCAGATCATGTGTACAAACTAAAGAAGGCACTATATGGCCTAAAGCAAGCGCCGAGAGCATGGTATGATCGTTTTGCTACTTTCCTTTTAGAAAATAATTTTAAACGTGGTACTATAGACAATACACTATTTCTGAAACAAGAAAAATCAGATTTACTTATTATTCAAATCTACGTAGATGACATTATTTTCGGTTCTACCTCACATAGACTCGTTAAAGATTTTGAAAATTGTATGAAAGCTGAGTTTGAAATGTCTATGGTTGGTGAACTTAATTATTTTCTTGGCTTGCAGATTAAGCAAACGAGTAAAGGAATTCATATAACCCAAGCTAAGTATGTAAATGATATGATCAAGAAGTTCAATTTTGAAAATTTGAAACCATCCCCCACGCCTATGAGTGTTACTACTAAATTAGACAAAGACGAACATGGTAAAGAAGTTGATAATGGATTATATCGATCTATGATAGGTTCTTTACTATATTTAACTGCTAGTAGGCCTGACATCATGTTTAGCGTATGCATGTGTGCTCGCTTTCAAAGTCAACCTAAGGTGTCACACTTAAATGCGGTAAAAAGAATATTCCGTTATATTAAGCACACGCCCACCTTAGGTATTTGGTATGATAAGGACTCTACATTCGATTTACATGCTTACACTGATGCAGATTATGGTGGCTGCAAGATAGATAGAAAAAGCACGAGCGGAACTTGCCAATTTATAGGAAATTCCCTTATTTCATGGTTTTCCAAAAAGCAAGCAAGTGTTGCTTTGTCCACTACGGAGGCTGAGTACATGGCTCTTAGCCTCTGTTGCACACAGTTGTTGTGGATAAAACAACAACTTTCGGACTTTGGAATCATCGTAAATAAGATTCCTATATATTGTGATAGTATGAGTGCAATAAATTTGTCTAAGAACCCCGTATTACACTCTAAGGCTAAGCATATAGAAGTTCGCTATCATTTTCTTCGTGATCACGTTAACAATGATAATATTGTCATAGATCACGTAGGCACAGAATCACAAGTAGCGGATATATTTACAAAGGCCTTAAATCAAGCCACATTTGAATCTCTTCGTTCTAAATTAGGCATGATTCCCGTTGATGTGATTTAATGTGATACTATTTGATTTACTTTCCGTTTTGACAGGAATCTTTTGATTAACTTTCCAAAATAAAGGGGGAGAGAGAAGCATGATTTAAGGGGGAGAGATAGACACTGATTGATCCTAATTGCATGAATCAAGAGCATGATTTAAGGGGGAGAGAGAGACACTGATTGATCCTAATTGCATGAATCAAGGGGGAGCCGGATTTGAAATTCGAAATTCAAATTTCAAATCTGTGCATAATTCAAGGGGGAGAGATAGCACTTAAATCATGTACACTAGTTATTTTGAAAATCATCAAAAGGGGGAGATTGTAGAAATAAGAGGGTTTGAGTGATTTCAAAATAAGAAACGTTGAATATATATACATATATACAAACGTGTATAAGTGTGTACATGTATGCATGATAACTTGTCATTACTTGCCTTATTTAGCTTATATATTATGTTGCCGTACTAACGAGCCATGAAGCATTAAAACTTACATCATATGGCGAACATTTGTTGAGTTTATACTATTTTCAGGTGCCACCATTAATGAACTAAATTAGTTCATTAAGTGAAGTACTTAGTTCAATAAACTAAGTAGTTCATTAAAGGAAGATGCATTTGGAAAAGGCACAAAGGCAACAAGGCTATGGAAGGAAAGTTTTCTCCTACTCCCCACATTCAATGTCACACGCTTTTATACATATATATACTATATTTTCAGATTTTTTATAAAAGGCTCATACACATGTATTCCAACGTACTACCGACACGTTATATATCTTACGTACGTACGTTAACGTCACACCACTATACTTAACTCATATTTATGAGTATATTCAGGTCTTATATCATATGATATAAGATATGGTGATGACAAATTAAATACGACACGATAAAAGGTTCTAAACCGAAATTTGTCGTATCGGGCGAATACCGAAACTTCGCCAACGTGTCACGTACTTGCCATAAATAAATGGCCAGCCCATATACATCAAAAATTGATGTAAATTTTGTGCACATCACTGAAAATTCAGGCAAAAATACTTTCCATGATGGCACACACAAATCACCCCACAATTAGGCCAAAATGTGAAGATTCCAATTTTAATTTTGTCACATGTTTATGGTACCACTTTAAATCAGCCAAGAGCTGAAATTTAAAGTATATATTATATATATTATGTATAACATAATATATATATCATGTGCAAAATTTGGAATTTAAATTAGAGAAAAATCGGGTAATCGATAAATATCAAAAATTCGGTTTTCTACGCACATAACATGGAACGTTTTTCTTGAACATCATGTGACACGTATCTAGAAACTTTTTACATATAATATACATCTTAAAGTGTTCTGGAAAATTAAATTAAGGGCTGATTGGAATATTACATGTGTGTATTACTAAATGTGCACTATTTTACAAAGTTAGCAAAAATAAATTTCAGCACATGTACAAACACATTCCAACGTTACTACAGCTGAGATGGAGCACATGTGGAGCCTTGTTGGCATGTTGATTGGTCAAGGATCAATCATACAATGTTGATGAATCAAAGAGAAAAGCTACAAAAGGTAAGTATTCAACATATACCTCTCTTATGTCACATGCTGAAAATTTCAGCATGTTACACATATGGTGGCCGAATTCTTCATCATTAAGACAAGATATTTTGTCAATTTTTCATTAAAGGATTAATTGAAGGAGTTATGGAAATGATTTAAACATTATGTAAGGTAATTAAGTGTGATATTTTACATATCACACATGCTGAAATTTTTCAGCATGTGTGAAGGGTGTGCTGGCCGAATTTTGGCCCTCATTGTGTCCAAGTTCACTCTTCATTTGTTAGCAAGACTTACCTTATATAATTTATTTATTTTTATGACAAAAATTCAAAGGAAAATGGCAAATAATCTGAATTTATCCCATGTTGTAAATGCTGAAAATTTCAGCATTGAAAAAAAGATGTTGGCCGATTTTTTTGAGGAGGAAAGGAGATATTTTCTTGTCTTGAAATTTATGAGAGAATTTGAGAATTATGGTATGACTTAATGATTGATTTTTTTGGCAAATATTTAGTGATTATTTCAGATTTTCCATGTCATCAAATGATGACAACATTGAGCCAATCAAGAGGTGCCAAGTAAGCAATGACTAAATGATGGTCCAATGGAGTGATGCCAAGTAAGCAAAGCATTGTCACCATGATGTCTTACACTCTCTCAAGCACTTAAAAGGAAATTTTCAAGAGGGGGAGAGGCATAGGAGGGGACGGCTGGTTCCTATAAGGAAGAGAAGAGAAGAACAAACAAAAACAACACCAAGATTTGCATTCTAAAGTGATCAAAGTGCCAAGCCTCTTTTCTCCTACATCTTCTTTCTTTCTTTTCTTGTAAAAAGCCTATTGTATTTTACTTCTTTCAATCTTGAATAGGCTTCATAGAAACCACCATTCATTCATCTTTGTAAAAGATTGATCAAGGTGTGATCAATCTTCATTCTAGCGAGGTGGTGGTGTTCGTGTGAATTGTACTCGACATACAAGGTTTGTAAAGGGTTGGAGTTAGGTGTAACTCTATCAACCCTGCGGTAAGGTGTACTGCGTGTGTGTGATTAGTGTGAACCAAGGAAGGTGTTCCTTGAAGACTGGAGTAGGTTGTTTATAACCGAACCAGTATAAAATTCTTGGTGCAATTTACTTTCAGCATTTACTTTTCAGTTTCTTCACTGTTTATCCGTTTTGTTCACGTTCGTAAAAATAGTAAACGATTTCCAAAAATTATACAAATTTCCAGAAACATACATAAACGTTCTAGGGTTAATTTGGCACAAGTTTCAACCCTTTTGGACAAGTATAGGTCAGTCAAACATCAAAAGTTCTGAGACTAGTGCAGTCTGATTTTCAGACTTGCAAAGGTTGAGACTTTGGTTGTGTTTGACCTACTTCCCAAAAGAATTTTCAAAAACTGTTTCAACCTATTTAAATATAGTGTGTGAGGAGTTATTGGTCAAATTTTCAGATCATTTGGACATTCACACAAATAGGAATTAATTTTTCAAAACCATCTACCGTTTCTGGCAGATTTGCACAATCTGAGTGCCAACGGTTTTTGAAGGGGTTAAAGGTTGAATTTTGATTTGAAATTTTTAGGGACCCTCATAACATCTGAGGCTAAGTTCTCTCAAAATTTCATAATTTTTGGAGACCTCTAACCTGGTTTTAAAACGTTTTAAAACAGGTCCTGAAAACAGAATCTGTTTTCAGAACTTGAATTGTTCAAGTTTAAAGAAATTTTAAAAAGCACACTTTCCGCACCATCTATTCAACCCCCCCCCCTTCTAGTGGTGCCTTACAGATCCTACAGAAGGATATTTTGAAAGTTGAAACCTTTCTTCTCTTCTATGCATGTATCCTACGGTGGTGGAGAGGAAAAGAGGTGAAAGGGTTAGTTTACATCCTTAACAAAAATATACACTTAGTGAGGGCTAGATGAACTTACCAAAAAGGAGCTTGAGTAGTATTCAAGATTCTCTAGACTAGAGTCCTCAAAAGATTGAGACTTGTTGAGCCTAGTGACCTCGAAGGTCACGGTTATGAGCAAGAAATAGCACCATAAGTTTCTTCTCATGAAAATGTAGATATCTTCTCAAGAAGGCTTAGAGTACTTACCCAATATCCCTTATTCTTGGAAGAACCTAGGAACCTCTTGTTTGCCCTTGGCCGTGTGGTTTGGGACGAAAGGAAGAGAATGCACTTCTCTTGCACTAGAAGTCTTTTGAGTGTTTAGAAAATGTTTAGAGAATTCTCAAGTGTGGTTGGAGGGAATTCTATCTTTTGGCTATGTTTTAGCCGTTGGGGGAGGGGAGTAAGAGGGGTTAGGGTTTATCATAGGAATTAACCTTGATTACTTTAGTTAATCAAGGTTAATTTATTAGTAACCTTAGTTACTTTAGTCTAATCATGGTTACTTTGGAGCTAACCCAAGTTACTTTATCCAATCATGGTTGCCTTAGCCTTGGTTTAAATGATAAAGTAACCATGGTAGGATTTAAAAATCCTCCACGGTTAGCCATTAGGTGGCCAGTTGGTTGGGGGTCTTTAATGACCCCAACCATACTTTATCCCCATTTAAGAGTTACTTTACTTAATTTATTTTATTTTCTTTTTCATTTTCTTTCTCTTAAAATGATTAATTAGGGAAAATATTGAAGCCTTCTTTGGCGTAAGGGCCGATTAAAATGGGGAGTTGGGTGGAAACCAAATTTTTCTTACCATTACCCCTAATTGTTTAAGGCTTATTAGCTTACTTAAAAGTTGGTCCTTAAAATCTTAAGAAAATCCATTAAGGCCTTTCCTACCCTTAGGGCCGAAACCTCCCAAGCACTTGGGGGTGAATTGGGCCTCTCCCCATGGTCCAATATTCATGCTAAAAATTATATATGTGTATATCTTACTTTCCGTAATGTAATCTGAAATAACAATCATCGACTCAATAAAATGGTAATTATAATCATATCTTGTCATATAGTCTTTTAAATAGATCTCAAGTACAAAAGGATTGCCTATTGGGTTACAACAGAGAGTCTCTCACACAAATTGTAACAACGGTATTCCTCCGCCACAAGTGAGGGTCAGTTTTATTGATAAAATAACTGGACGGTACTGCCCATCCTTCAACAAATATATATATATATATATATATATATATATATTAAACAAAAGAATGCTTTTGTTAATAATGCCTAATTTGTGGCAGAGGAACACCATAGCACAAAATTAGTAAATGGTTGTAAAGCAGAATACACCGAGTGCCATATAGCATACAAATGTAACCAATGATGCCCTGATAATAAATAAAATTTCAACCCGACATGATATGCCACATTAAAACCTTGCCAAGAAAAACTACCCTTGTGGATAAAACCTGGACCGAAGGAAAAAGCATACATATTCGTATGATTGAAATGCTTAAGACAACAGGAATTTAGAGGCATAGGCAAGAAATGTAGAAGGAGCTCCAATAATAGGATGTCAGCAATATGATAACAAAAGCAATGGAGCAATTACCGAGCTGAGGACGGCTGTAAGTAGGCAGCTGTCTTAGGAAATGTGTGCAGCAGTAAAACGATGTAGCTATCCGAATGCAGAGGACCTCCAGCGATGGATGTGTGACACACCATGAACTCCCACGGAGCAGCAATGAGGGACCTATGCAGGAAACAGAAAGTATGAAAATGAGTAAGTGCAGAAATGTAGGATAAAGAGTAAATATGGCCAAGAAGCACAGAACAAGTTTGTTCTCAGATCTCTCCTCGAAAGCTTGATCCTTTATTATCCCACTGATCAATACAAGTTTGTTCATTTTTTGTATTCCTTTTCTTCCCCCCTTGTTTTTCCGTTGCAGTTTGTCCATTTCCTTGAGCATGCAGTCTACTACAGTTACGCCTAGTTTTCTCATATGTAGAAAGCTGCATTGTGATGCAACTCTAAGTAGTACGATTGAGACATTCTCAAGCTTTATATTTGAGACGAACATACGCAAATTATGGCTCACGTCTGCATCCCCAGATACAGGCAACAAATAACAAAGGGGAATGTAAGCCCACAGTATCACAAAGCATATGACGAACGCAGAAGAAAGGAATGTGGAAAATTAAAGTACCAGAGTTGTCTGTGTCCATATATGTTGCTGTAAAAGAAATATGAGGCCGCTATGTTCGAAAATATGAGGTAGAAAGATCCGTGAGTAGTATAGCCATCATATTTGTAGCGCCCCACACCCCGGCCTAGCCGGATACGGTGCGCCTGCCGTACTTCACTACGGAGAGTATCAGGCGTCAGTCCATAACATATCTTAGTCCACAATAAAGTATGTGACTCTCAAGCTTACACGTCAACCAGTAAGCAAAACCGAGGCAGAATTAAAAAACTTTTAAAATAAAAGCGTCTAAGCAACCATCATTAGTCTTACAACATGTTTATAAAAACGTGAAAATCCAAAAGTAAATGTTTCCATCATAAAGTCATAATAAGATCATCAATCACTTCCATCATCGCAGAATTCCTTAAGTCGTCCACCTCTCGCTCCTCTACGGATAAGGAACCCTAGGTTCATCTTCGATCCATTCGACCCTATTTCCTACGGGTTCTGGGAGGAAAAATAAGGGGGTGAGTGACAACATTACTAGAAAGTAAACTATAAATAATCGTGAATTAAATGGAAAGTACATACAAGAACCGAACCCCAAAAAAACATTCGGTTTAGAAACATACCTGACCTTCCATCCAAAACCCATAAGTGATCAGCCCATATCTCATCAAAGATCATAACTTATCAAAAATCATAACTTATTAAAGATCACAACTTATTAGAGATCATAACTTAGGAGCTACCAAGTCATGACAACTTAGTTTAAGTGACATGTACCAAATATTCGATGACTCATTAAATGCAACATGCATGAGTATGTACATGTGATGCATCATGATAAAAATGAAGATAAGTTCTTTCGTTCTTTCTTTCAAAACATCATCGTCAATAAAAACAAGAGAGTGTTCAGGTCTATTCTCTCCGGATCTGAGGCGGTCATGTTCTTCTCTTCGAATCTATTATTCCCGGATTTGTAACGGTCACGTCATCAATCATAATCACTAGGTCTATTCTCTCCGGGCCTATGCGGTCATTATCATAATCAGGTCTATTCTCTCCGGGCCTGAACGATCATAATCATAGTCAGGTCTATTCTCTCCGGGCTTGAATGGTCATTATCATCAGATCAATTAACTCCGGATCTGGAGCGGGTCCTGCTGGACAGAAACATGCGGTACCGGTGGAAAGTGTTCTTTTAAAAAACAGAATCTTTTCTTTAAAAACACTTTTTCATCATTCTTTCCCATAAAACCAGTTCCATAAATCATGTAAATGACGATGATGCAATGTATGACATGTACCATGCAATTCGTGACATGATGCGTTACATACATACAAGTACAAACTTATTCTTTAGGCTGGAAAAATTTTCAGATTTTTCGTTCTGTTCATGCGGCCTAGAATCCTCATATTTTCGGCCCATCATCGTGATTTCTTATCATACATACGCATAAGGGTGTCTTTTCGATTCGCCATATAAATTTCGTAACGTTACGAGACGTGTACGACCCTTAATTTATTTAATTACGAAACAGGATACTGCTGAATTTCAGCAGTGCAGTGTCCTTTCTTTTACCTTTCTTTTAAGCCCATTAAGTCTCATTTAATTTGGCCAACACCTGGAAAATACTGTAGACATACCGAAAATTTTAGCTCATAAGCCCAAACCCTACAAATGAGTCTAAGCCCACAAGAATAAAACCATACCACCACGTCCTTAATTCTGCCCAGTTTTCCAGATTAGTAATACCTACTTAGCTTCAGCAATTACCCAATAAAGTAATAATTCCAAGGTGAACAATTTACATATATGTGTTCATCTATGTCCTAAGTAATTTTCATAAGGTTTCTGGAGTAACATGCTAACATTCAAGGGGTCATCTATTCACTCTTCCAAAACGATTACATGCTGATTTCTGGAATGACCAGTTTTACCACAAATTTTATTGTGATCAAACCGTAAGTCTTATTTCAAAAATTCTAACTCACAAACTTAATAAACATGTAGGGCTAGCATCTTACCAAAAATCAGCCCATTTTCCTATTCCTAAAGTCCATTTTCGGGTCATTCATTACGTCACTTAAGATCTGTCCCGTCCAGTAATTCCAGCTTGACCAGTTTTACTAAAATTTCCATTAAAAATAAACCGTAACTCCTTTTACCAAAATTCCAACTCTCATATTTGCTACATACATAGAGCTAGTGTCATACCAAAAATTAGATTGTTTTCATACTTCTAAGGTCCGTTTCCAGGTATTTCTATATGTCACATTTTCTGCCCTGTTCCAGTAATTTTCATTTTGTCATCTCTTCTTACTAAATGTGTTCCAACTTGGGTTATTCATCATAAATAGCTTACCAATCATCAAATACACCTTTTATCATGAACTTTACAGTTTCTAAGACATGCTAAAAGTCATCTACAATTCACTTCAAAAACAGTTGGAGGGTTACACATCACACCCTTTGATCTTGCACCTTTTGTTCATAATAAAATCTATTCTTGGTATAATTAGTGTATGCGTACTATACCCCAAAGACAGCCCGTTTCATACACATACAAGGGCTCAAATCATATTTCCATAATGAACACATTATATCTAAGTCATAAAGCATACATCTTGTACACATTCTTTACCTCACAAGTTATAATCTATCACAAGAACCTCATTTATCCCCCATTTTCATCCAACCGTCCCCCCTTACATGCCAAAGAATAAAACTTTGCCACATTCATCTTAGATAGACCTTATACCCATACTTAAAAAGAGCAGAGAATCCACCTTTCAAGAGAATCTCATACATGCAAGCCACTTCTCTAAGAAAACCGAAAGTTTCATGCTTCAACTTACCATTTCACATCTAAGATTAAAACTTAGTAGCATCTAGACATTCAAGCATGCACTTTAACACACAAGTCATGAACATTTATAGTGTACTTGCCTTCATGATTCTTAGTTCTTTATTGAACTTGTTGGAACAAGAAGTACTTCCTTCCACCCTTTTCCCTATTACACACGGTTTAGGGTAGGAATATTTGTTAGCCATCTCTTTAAGCACATAATATAACTAAGTTGGAGACTAGATGGTGTTACCACTTGAATCTTGAATGGAGTTGAGAAGAATCTAATCCCACTAAAAAACTATCCTTACTTGGTACCTTGGAAACCTTCACCTAGGGACCGTGGAGTTCACGGTTTTGGCAAGGGAGAAAGATGCCATATGAGCTTCACCTTTTGAAGTGTGGAACTTACTAAAGAATGTTAGTATTTTGACTTACCTAGACAAGGCTTAAATTTGAAAATGGTTCTTGGACCTGTTGGCTCAAGCTCAGCCGTATACCTTGAGGGGAGGAAGGGAATATCTCTTGCTCTTGGGTAGCCTCCTAGATAGTAAATAAGTTAAGAAGGTATTAAGACGTTTCTTGTTAAAAGAAGAGAGAATAAGCCTTCTTGGGTAGGTATAACAGGCGGCCTTAATCATAAGGGGAGGGAAAAGCTTCTCATGTTGTATGGTCCTCATTTAATGCCTAACCACAATTTGCTTTTAGGGTTCCTTAATAGCCTTGAAGTCATTTATTTGCTTAATAAGGCCTCATGGCCGAAGTATAAGTGGGTACACTTATACATGTATGAGTTTAATTCTATTGCATCTTATCCATGATCATATCTTACCCATTTTCCGATCTTAATTTACGTACACCACACATATATGCGTGTTTAAAGTGTATTTTCAACTATTATCCTTCGAAAATTCCTTTCACTAAAATCCTTTAGGCTAATACAAAGTCATAGGCCGAATATACATATATAAATAAACATGACATATATACTTCTTGTACTTATATATATATCCAATACCATGCATATAACTATGTACATATGGATATATCATGTGAATATACTTTCTATGAAATTGAAGTAACTAAACCGAAGGTGACTATGGTTAGGGGTGAGGTACTCTTGGTTTACCCCCAATGGAGAAGGAAACCGGCGGTGGAGGGGTTGTATTCCCAAACTCATTTACTCCTTAATCATTATACCCCCTTCTTAATTTTTAAGCTACTTTTTACAAAGTTTCTATGGTGGTTAAAGGAATCACCATGGGTTGCCCATGGTTTAATTTCGGTGGTTAGGGTATATTTAGTAGCTCCACCATGCTTGAATCACCTTTTTAGTTAGTTTAATGAAAATGGCTACTAGGTAGTTGAAGAAAATGGTAGAATTTGGTCCTTAATCTCCTAGCTCCATGCGTCCCTCGTTGCTAGTGGAACTTTTAGTGAGTTACACATTCCTACAACAACATGATTTTGTGACTACCTTACACATAACTATTTACATTGTTGCTTTAATAAGTGCTTAAGGAGTGTAGTTAAGTCTTTTTAGCAAAAAGGTGGTCTCCTTTATGCTTCCCCTACCCGGCGGCCTTAATGGGGAAAAGAAATACTTTTCCCTCTTTTTATCTTTTAAATCTCTTTTAATAAGGCACTAAATGCTTAGTATAACTTTCTATGCTTTCTCTCACCACTATAACAAGGGTTTATTGCTTGTGATAAAAGGGACTCCACTTTAATGTCCCCATGCTCTATGCTGAAATTTATGAGTGATCTTGGGGGAAAAACTATCAACCCACATGCTTCATAATCTATAGTTGGGGTAGTATACTATTTTCCTTTAATTATTGGATAATCATTGGTAATTCTTAAAATATTCTCCTTTATAAATATCGTTCTACTGCACCACTTCATGCTAGCCCCAGATATAGTACCGTTATTTGGTGGGGTACAACATTCTCCCCCCCTTAATATAAGTTTCGTCATCGAAACTGAAGTCAGTGTTATATAGGCTTTCATGTTTCTTTATGCCTCTTTATGACTTCTCCGACATTCCTCTTTCCCATAAAATCTGTGATTTCCCTTTCAAGGCAGAAATGAACAAAGATATTGTTACTTAATAAATCTTTTAAAATCTTATGCTCCACAAGATCCCGCTAGACTGTAACGTCATTTCCAGAGTGTGTTGGGTAATCCTAACCTATAATTCTGAACTTACGCCTCAATCGTATCATAAGTATCATCCCCAACCTCTCTAATGGCCTCGTGACACTTCCTTTCCATATATCTCATTATCTTACATCATTCTATGAAGTCGCTCTTAAGGAATTCCTACATGCAGAATGACTAACAATTATATGTCTCCTGGTTCCTATACAACTCAGTAGTTGTTTACCTGCAGTGAACCAAATAAATCATCGATCTTAAGTAGTGGGTACCAATTCCTTACTGTAGTCTTGTGGGGTTCTATTTATCTACGTACTTACCTGATTGTTGAGGACCCCAAAACTTTGTAACGTAATCTAGTTTTCATGCTCTAGCTGTGCTACTCTAGTTGTCTGCTTTGTCTACTTACCACTGAGTATGTAGAGATCTTTTCTTAGGGTTCCTTATCCCAGCGTTCTATAACTATTCATACTTGGAAAACAAGAAAGGTAATACGTAAGTACTTCACATTTTAAGTTGGATGGTCAGACGTACCTGTTTGTGGTTTGGATGTTTCAGAGTTCCCTTGATAAATCATTCTTCGATCCAGACTAGTATTCTTGGTGGGTTTGTTGTTAGTCCCATATAAGTATGGCTGCCACCTTTTACCTCTTTTCTTAGCATGCCCATTAAGCCTCCTCTTTCGTCCTTCCGTTATCTTATTTTCGTGCTCCTCGCTTTATAACAGTCCTTCAACAATTCATCAATATTCCTTGAATAAGCTTTGACTAACCGTGTCTTAATCTAAAAACTTAGACCGCGCATAAACCTGGTCACTTTATACTTTTCGTCCTCTATAACCAAGGGAGCATACCGTCCTAACATAATGAATTTACAGACATACTCTGAGACGGTGATGCCCGGTTCTTGTCTTAGCGTATCAAATTCTTCAATCCTCTCTATGACCAATCCCATAGAGAGGAAAGCCCCACAAAATTCTTCCAGAAATCTCGCCCAGGGTATTGGTCGAGGGAGTGGCTGGATACTTGTTCTCCACCATTGGCTGGCCTTACCAATCAGAAATGGCCTGACAATTCGTGCGCTTATCTCATCCGGCACCCTTACCCTCAAAAGACGACTCTCAACTTCATCCAACCATTGCTCTGCTTCCTCCGGGCTAGACTCCCCGCAAAATCTTGGAATTTGTGCTTTAACTAGCTGTCGGTAATAAAATCCAATGCTTCCCAGGGGTGACAGTGATGATGTCAGCGTACCGGTCTGTGATGTCATCTGAACCACATAGCGTCGGTTTTATTCGAAGTCATACCGAGATAAGCGACAAGATTTAATTCATAATTCAATGAAAAATACCATCGGGCGATAAATAGGTATGATATGTATTAAGTTCTATAAAATGTCATTAACTAGGGCTTTATCATTAGATCAAAACCCTAACTTCCAGTCTAAGTCATCCTAGTCTAAGGTCAACTCACATCTAGGATCATGACTTAGATCTAAGATCAAACTTAGTTTGCTAAAATCATAACTTAATTCTATATTCTGCCCAGATCTATAGCCTCAGCTCTGATACTACCTGTAGCGCCCGCACCCCGGCCTAGCCGGATACGGTGCACCCACCGTACTTCACTACGGATAGTACCAGGCGTCAGTCCATAACATATCTTAGTCCAGAATAAAGTACGTGGACTCTCATGCTTACACGTCAACCAGTAAGCAAAACCGAGGCAGAATAAAAAAACTTTTAAAATAAAAGCGTCTAAGCAACCATCATTAGTCTTACAACATGTTCATAAAAACGCGGAAATCCAAAAGTAAATGTTTCCATTATAAAGCCATAATAAGATCATCAATCACTTCCATCATCGCAGAATTCATTAAGTTGTCCACCTCTCGCTCCTCTACGGATAAGGAACCCTAGGTTCATCTTCGATCTATTCGACCCTATTTCCTGCGGGTTCTGGGAGAAAAAATAAGAGGGTGAGTGACAACGTCACCAGCAAGTAAACTATAAATAATCGTGAATTAAATGGAAAGTACATACAAGAACCGAACCCCAAAAAAATTCGATTTAGAAACATACCTGACCGTCCATGCAAAACCCGTAAGTAATCAGCCCATATCTCATCAAAGATCATAACTTATCAAAAATTATAACTTACTAAAGATCACAACTTATTAGAGATCATAACTTATTAAAGATCATAACTTAGGAGCTACCAAGTCATAACAACTTAGTTTAAGTAACATGTACCAAATATTCGACGACTCATTAAATGTAACATGCATTAGTATGTACATGTGATGCATCATGATAAAAATGAAGATAAGTTCTTTTGTTCTTTCTTTCAAAACATCATCGTCAATGAAAACGAGAGAATGTTCAGATCTATTCTCTCCGGATCTGAGGTGGTCATATTCTTCTCTTCGAATCTATTATTCCCGGATTTGGAACGGTCACGTCATCAATCATAATCACCAGGTCTATTCTCTCTGGGCCTGTACGGTCATTATCATAATCAGGTCTATTTTCTCCGGGCCTGAACGGTCATAATCAGAGTCAGGTCTATTCTCTCCGGGCCTGAACGGTCATTATCATCAGATCAATTAACCCTGGATCTGGAGCGGGTCCTGCTAGTCAGAAACATGTGGTACCAGTGGAAAGTGTTCTTTTAAAAAACAGAATCTTTTCTTTAAAAACGTTTTTTCATCATTCTTTCTCATAAAACCAGTTCCATAAATCATGAAAATGATGATGATGCAATGTATGACATGTACCATGCAATTCGTGACATGATGCGTTACATACATACAAGTAAAAACTTATTCTTTAGGCTGGAAAAATTTCCAGATTTTTCATTCTGTACCTCATATTTTCGGCCCATCATCGTGATTTCTTATCATACGTACGCATAAGGGTGTCTTTTCGATTCGCCATATAAATTTTGTAACGTTATGAGACGTGTACGACCCTTAATTTATTTAATTATGAAACAGGGTACTGATGAATTTCAGCAGTGCAGTGACCTTTCTTTTACCTTTCTTTTAAGCCCATTCAGTCTCATTTAATTTGGCCAACACCTGGAAAATACTGTAGACATACCAAAAATTTTAGCTCATAAGCCCAAACCCTACAAATGAGTCTAAGCCCACAAGAATAAAACCATACCGCCACGTCCTTAATTTTGCCTAGTTTTCCAGATTAGTAATACCAACTTAGCTTCGACAATTACCCAATAAAATAATAATTCCAAGGTGAACCATTTACATAGATGTGTTCATCTATGTCCTAAGTAATTGTCATAAGATTTCTGGAGTAACATGCTAACATTCAAAGGGTCATCTATTCACTCTTCCAAAACGGTTACATGCTGATTTCTGGAGTGACCAGTTTTACCACGAATTTTATTGTGATTAAACCGTTAGTCCTATTTCAAAAATTCCAACTCACAAACTTAATAAACATGTAGGCTAGCATCCTACCAAAAATCAGCCCATTTTCCTATTCCTAAGGTCCATTTCCGGGTCATTCATTACGTCACTTAAGATCGATCCTGTCCAGTAATTCAAGCTTGACCCGTTTTACTAAAATTTCCATTAAAAATAAACCGTAACTCCTTTTACCAACATTCTAACTCTCATATTTACTAAATACATAGGGCTAGTGTCATACCAAAAGTCAGCTTGTTTGCATACTTCTAAGGTCCGTTTCCAGGTATTTCTAAACGTCACATTTTCTGCCATGTTCCAGTAATTTTCATTTTGTCATCTCTTCTTACTAAATGTGTTCCAACTTGGGTTATTCATCATAAATAGCTTACCAATCATCAAATACACCTTTTATCATGAACTTTACAGGTTCTAAGACATGCTAAAAGTCATCTACAATTCACTTCAAAAACATTTGGAGGGTTACACATCACACCCCTTGATCTTGCACCTTTTGTTCATAATAAAATCTATTCGTGGTATAATTAGTGTATGCGTACTATGCCCCCAAAGACAGCCCATTTCATACACATACAAGGGCTCAAATCATATTTCCATAATGAACACATTACATCTAAGTCATAAAGCATACATCTTGTACACATTCTTTACCTCATAAGTTACAATCTATCACAAGAACCTCATTTATCCCCCATTTTCATCCAACCGCCCCCCCCTTACATGCCAAAGAATAAAACTTTGCCACATTCATCTTAGATATACATTATATCCATACATAAAAAGAGTAAAGAATCCACCTTTGAAGAGAATCTCATACATGCAAGCCACTTCTCTAAGAAAACCAAAAGTTTCATGCTTCAACTTAGCATTTCACATCTAAGATTAAAACTTAGTAGCATCTAGACATTCAAGCATGCACTTTCACACACAAGTCATGAACATTTATAATGTACTTGCCTTCATGATTCTTAGTTCTTTCTTGAACTTGTTAGAACAAGAAGTACTTCCTTCCACCCTTTTCCCGATTACACACGGTTTAGGGTAGGAATATTTGTTAGCCATCTCTTTAAGTACATAATATAACTAAGTTGGAGGCTAGATGGTCTTACCACTTGAATCTTGAACGGAGTTGAGAAGAATCCAATCCCACTAAGAAACTATCCTTACTTGGTTCCTTGGAAACCTTAACCTAGGGACCGTGGAGTTCACGGTTTTGACAAGGGAGAAAGATGCCATATGAGCTTCACCTTTTGAAGTGTGGAACTTACTAAAGAATGTTAGTATTTTGACTTACCTAGACAAGACTTGAATTTGAAAATGGTTCTTGGACCTCTTGGCTCAAGCTCAGCCGTATACCTTGAGGGGAGGAAGGGAATATCTCTTGCTCTTGGGTAGCCTCCTAGATAGTAAATAAGTTAAGAAGGTATTAAGATGTTTCTTGTTAAAAGAAGAGAGGATAAGCCTTCTTGGGTAGGTATAACCGGCGGCCTTAATCATGAGGGGAGGGAAAAGCTTCTCATGTTGTATGGTCCTCATTTAATGCCTAACCACAATTTGCTTTTAGGGTTCCTTAATAGCCTTGAAGTCATTTATTTGCTTAATAAGGCCTCATGGCCAAAGTATAAGTGGGTACACTTATACATGTATGAGTTTAATTCTATTGCATCTTATCCATGATCATATCTTACCCATTTTCCTATCTTAATTTACGTACACTACACATATATGCGTGTTTAAAGTGTATTTTCAACTATTATCCTTCGAAAATTCCTTTCACTAAAATCCTTTAGGCCAATACAAAGTCATAGGCCGAATATACATATATAAATAAACATGACATATATACTTCTTGTACTTATATATATATCCAATACCATGCATATAACTATGTACATATGGATATATCATGTGAATATACTTTCTATGAAATTGAAGTAACTAAACCGAAGGTGACTATGGTTAGGGGTGAGGTACTCTTGGTTTACCCCCAATGGAGAAGGAAACCGGCGGTGGAGGGGTTGTATTCCCAAACTCATTTACTCCTTAATCATTATACCCCCTTCTTAATTTTTAAGCTACTTTTTACAAAGTTTCTATGGTGGTTAAAGGAATCACCATGGGTTGCCCATGGTTTAATTTCGGTGGTTAGGGTATATTTAGTAGCTCCACCATGCTTGAATCACCTGTTTAGAATGTTTAATGAAAAAGGCTACTAGGTAGTTGAAGAAAATGGTAGAATTTGGTCCTTAATCTCCTAGCTCCATGCGTCCCTCGTTGCTAGTGGAACTTTTAGTGAGTTACACATTCCAACAACAACATGATTTTGTGACTACCTTACACATAACTATTTACATTGTTGCTTTAATAAGCGCTTAAGGAGTGTAGTTAAGTCTTTTTAGCAAAAAGGTGGTCTCTTTTATGCTTCCCCTACCCGGCGGCCTTAATGGGGAAAAGAAATACTTTTCCCTCTTTTTACCTTTTAAATCTCTTTTAGTAAGGCACTAAATGCTTAGTATAACTTTCTATGCTTTCTCTCGCCACTACAACAAGGGTCTATTGCTTGTGGTAAAAGGGACTCCACTTTAATGTCCCCATGCTCTATGCCGAAATTTATGAGTGATCTTGGGGGAAAAACTATCAACCCACATGCTTCATAATCTATAATTGGGGTAGTATACTATTTTCCTTTAATTATTGGATAATCGTTGGTAATTCTTAAAATATTCTCCTTTAGAAATATCGTTCTACTGCACCACTTCATGCTAGCCCCGGACATAGTACTGTTATTTGTTGGGGTACAACAATATTGGGAAAAAGTTTGAAAACCATGACGTAGCTGCCCATGCTAAGCCAATAGATGTGCCACCATATTAGCCTGTCGTGGAATATATGTAATAGCACTAGAACCTATCTAGAGAAAAATAGAAAGCACAGGGTACGTGTGTGTTCACTCGGAGTCAACCACCACAAGTGAATCCACCTCCATGTATATATTGCGATATCTCTGTGCAAAACAAATTATTGACAAAGTAGCAGCCAGCAGCTTAGCCTGAAACGGAGAAGATATGGAGAGATAAAATACAATGGCTCCACAAACTGTTGAGAAAAAGAGTTTGAGTGATTTACAAATACATGATTTGAATGCTACGTGTTTAAGAGATACATGACAAAATTTATTACTAGACACGTTTTTGTGATATACATGCCTTGTATGCTTTATATATATTGTTGCCGTACTCACAAGCCATGAAGCATTAAAGCTTACATCATATGGCAAACATTTGTTGTCTTTGAACTATTTCTAGGTGCCACTATTAATGAACTAAACTAGTTCATTAAGTGAAGTACTTAGTTTAATGCACTTACTATTCTTTAAATGGAGATATATTTAGACAAAGCTTGGTGGCAACAAATTTGGAAATGGAAAGTGTTCCTCCTACTCCTCTCACACGCCATTTTTACAAACCATATATATATTTATATTTTTGCTAAAAATGCACAATACACATATGTTCCAACGTACTACCGACATGTTATATATGTTACAAACATACGTCAATATCACACCACTATATACACCTCATATTTATGAGTATATTCAGGTCTTCTATCATATGATATAAGTCATGGTGATGACAAAATTATTACGACATGTTATAAGGTTATAAACTTGGATGACTACCGAAACTTCGCCAATATGTCACGTACTTGCCATGTAAAAGGTCAGTCCATATACTTTAAAAATAGCCAAAACTTTCGTGGCTCACATCTTAAATTCAACCATAAAATCATTCCATGTTGGTACACACAAATCAACCACAATTAAGGCCAAATTGTGGAGATTTCAAATTCAAAGATTAAAGCACAAGGGGCGCCTATAAAGTCAGCATTAAGAGCTGAATATTTAATTTATTTTATGTATATTATGTATGACATAATATGTATAACATGTGCAAAAAGTTTGAATTTATTTGGAGAGAAATCGCGTAATCGGCGAAAAACGAAAATTCGGTTTTTTACGAACATAACACATGGAACGTTTTTGGAATGACATATAACATATATCTACACACTTTTTACGTATTCAAGACATGTTAAAGTGTTTTAGAAAATTCAAATTAGGGCTGATTGGAATTTACCATATATGTGTAATTATTGTACATTATTTTACAAAGTTTACCAAAATGAAATTCAACACATGTTCAAGACATGTTACACGCCATTCTCAACCTAGATGAAGCCTATGTGGAGCTTAGTTGGTATCTTGATTGGTGGAGAATATGCTACACAAGGTTAGTGACATAAAAGAGGGAGCTACACAAGGTAACAATTCAAACATTTTACAAATGTAACGCATGCTGAAAATTCAGCATGTGCCGCTAAGTGCTGGCCGAATTTTCTTGTCTTGATGGTGGCAAATTGGCATCCCAAAATTGAAGGGATTAATTGATGATTATTTGGCAACATTTTGAACTCTTTTTGGCACATGTTTTGCATTTTATTCTCAGATTTTACGGCACATCAAATGATGACATGTTGGACCAACCATCAAGTGTCAAGTAAGCAAAGCCAAGTCATCTATCCAATCATGTTGTGCCAAGTGAGCAAGATGTTGTCATATCTACACAAAGTAATCTTACAAGGGCATTAAAGAGAATTTTCAAGAGAGGAGGAAGACCTAAGGGGGCGGCTACACATGATTAAAATGAGAAGAGTAGAGCAAACAAAAGTAAGACAACTCTCATTATCTCTCATGTGCAAAATGACCTTCTACTCTCTTCTTCTACATTTCTTTTTTCTTCTTCCTCTCTCAAGCCTATTGTTTACATATTCAAAATATTTTATAGGCTTTGATTATACCACCATACACTTTTCTTTTGTTGTAAAAGGTTGATCAAGGTATGGTCAAACCTTAACTCGTTCGGTGGTGGTGTTCGTGATCCGTGTGGTTGATTGTATCGTTTGCAAAAGGGTGGAGTTGGTGTGTAACTCCAGCCACCCTTGTAGTAAGGTGTTATTTTATGTTTAGTGATAACCGAGGAACCCTAAACCAGTATAAAATCCTTAGTGTCTCTACTTTCAGAACTTTTCGTGCATCATTTTCATTGCAAGAGTAAAAATAGCAAACGATTTTCAAAAATCAGAAAAGTGTGCAGAAACATAGAAACACCTCTTAGGTTTCATTTGGAGCAAGGTTCAATCCATTTGGACAAGTATAAGTCAATTAAACTTGAATTGTTCTGAGACTAGTGCAATCTTATTTTCAGAGTCGCAAAAGTTGAGAACAACAACGTGATTGATATACTTTCCAAAGGAATTTTTCAAAACCGTTTCAACCCGTTTAAATAAATATATTGAGGGTCTTGTCTTTAAATTTTCAGACCATTTGGAGTCTCCAATCAATTGGAATAGACTTTTCAAATTAGAGTACTGTTTCTGGCAGATTTGCTTAATCTGACAAAAAACGTATTTTCAAAGGTTTAGGAGTTGAATTTTAATTTGAAATTTTTATGAAATACTCAAAACATCTGAGAGTAAAATCTCAATAAATTTCATAATTTTTAGAGACCTACAACTAGGTCTTTAAATCGTTTCAGTTTGGAATCTGAAAACAGAAACTGTTTTCAGAAGTTAGGTTTTTGGTTCAAAACTTTTTAAAACCCAAATTTTCCGCACCTATTATTCAACCCCTCCTCCCCTTCTAGTGGTATACAGGTCCTACAAGTGGTATCAGAGTATAGGCACACTCACGACTGTTGAGAAAAAATGTTTGAATGATTTACAAATACATGATTTAAATAGTACGAGTTTACGAAATGCATGACAAATTTATTACTTGACATGTTTTGTGATATACATGCTTTATATGCTTTATATATATTGTTCCTGTACTAACAAGTCATGAAGCATTAAATCTTACATCATAACAAACGGTTGTTGTCTTTGAACTATTTTTAGGTGCCACCATTAATGAACTAAACTAGTTCATTAAGTGAAGTACTTAAGTTAATGAACTAACTAGTTCATTAAATGGAGATATATTTAGACAAAGCTTGATGGCAAAAAATTTGGAAAAGGAAAGTCTCCCCCCCATTTGGATATACACGCCTACATATATATACACACATATATATATATATTTTTATTTTCTATTTTTTTAATATATATATATATACACATATATATATTCAGACACCTATGTTTCTTTTGTTACTTGTGCATCTCTTTGCCTGACACCTGTGTTTCTTTTGTTATGGTTGACAACAATGCACATATCCTTGAAGAGGAAATCCACAAGAGCCAAAGTCACATGCCAGTACAGCAGGAATGTATTAATCAGAGGCCAACAGAAGATGTCGTCGCCTTGGCTTGAGTTGAGCCAGGGCGACTTGGGTACATGTCAAAGCGGATCCATCTAGACCAAGCCAATGTCCATTTCCAACATCAAGGGATCGCCGACTCCATCGGACCAGTAGAGTTTTTTACTCTGCCGCCATTGCATCGATGTATTCATGTTTATATAGATTTAGTATCAATGACAGCCGTATAAATATGTACGCTTTTTCCTTCGCCAAGGTTTTATCCACAAGGGTGGTTTTACTTGGCAAGGTTTTAATGCGGCATATCATATACGACTGGAGATACACTATTATTAGCTCGCTATTTCACTTATACTCATACGATGATGCTTGTAATATGGTCTTCCTCCGCCATAAGTGAGACTTTTAATAAAAAAATTTCGATAAAAAAAAGTATTCAGATTTTTTAAAAAGGCACAATACACATATATTCCGATGTACTATCGACACGTTACATATATTACAAACGTACGTCAACGTCACACCACTATATACACATGTGCAAAAATTTTGAATTTAATCGGAGAATCACGTAATCGACGAAAGTCGAAAATATGGTTTTCTTCTAACATAACACATGGAACGTTTTTGGCATGAGTTGTAACATGTATCTAGACACTTTTTAAATATTCAATACATGTTAAAGTGTTCTAGAACATTCAAATTAGGGCTTATTGAAATTTACCATATATGTGTAAATATTGTGCATTATTTGACTAAGCTTGCCAAAATAAATTTCAGCACATGTGCAGCCTTTATACACGCCTACTACATCAATGTTGGATCTTAGATGGAGCTTATTTGGCACTTATTTGGCACTTAAATTGGTGGAAAATAAGCCACACATGATTGGTGACATTGAAGAAGGCAATACACAAGGAAACAATTCAAAATACAACACATGCTGAAATTTCAGCACATGTTGTTCATTATGGACGAATTTTGGTGCCTTTTTGTCTTCAATTTTATTCCAAAATTGAAGGGGATTAATGTGTGATTGTTTGATAATATTTTGAATATCGTTTGGCAGAGTTTTATGAGTTGTTTTCAGATTTGTTTCAGCACATTTGAGGATTACAAGCTGGACCAATCATCAAATGACAAGTAAGCAAGATCAAGTCATTCCTCCAATAATATTGTGCCAAGTGAGCAGATGGTGTCATATCTACACAAGGCAATCTTCCAAGGACATTAAAGAGAATTTTCAAGAAAGGAAGATAACCTAAGGGGAGCGGCCACTTATGCTTAAAAAACTCTCAAGTGCAAAAGGATCCACTATTCTCTTCTTCTACATTTCTTTCTTCTTCTTCTTCTCTCAAGTCTATTGTTATTATATTCAATATATTGAATATGATTTGATTAGACCACCGTACACGTTTCATTTGTTGTAATAGGATTGATCAAGGTTTGATCAAACGTTCATCCGTTCGGTGGTAGTGTTCGTGATCTGGTGTGATTGATTGTATTGTTTGTGAAAGGGTTAAGAGTTGACCAAAAATGTATTATGAAAGGGTTAAGAGTTGAATTTTAATCTGAAATGTTTTGGAGATACTTAGAACATCTGAGAGTAGAATCTCTCAGAATTTCATAATTTTTGGAGACCTGTAACTAGGCCTTTAAATCATTTAAAATCAGAATCTGAAAACGAAAACTATTTTCAGAAGTGGGGTTTTTGGGCCAAACGTTTTTAAAAACAAGCATTTCCACACACACTATTAAACTCCTCCTTCTAGTGGTGCTATACTGGTCCTACAACGACAAGGAGATCCAACGATCTTTGTGAGATAGCAACCACCAGTCACAAGACCGAACAAGAAGGTATGTCGAGTCAAAGGCTTTCTCTTTTTGATGGTGAGTCCTTTATCCAATGGAAACTTAGAATGAAACTCTTTCTTATGGATATTGATATTGATTTATGGTCCATAATAGAAGACGGTCCTTTCGCTCCATCTAAGTTATCTAATGTTGATGGTGGCACACTAGAATTCATAAAACCGAAACAAGAATACACTAGTGATGACAAAAAGAGATTAAATATGAATGCTAAAGACATGCTACTACTTTTAAACAGACTAAGTAAAAGTGAATCAAGTTACGTGTCTAATTGCTCTAGTGCCCAAGAGATGTGGAGAATTCTTGAGATGAAACATTAAGGGACTAGCCAAGTTAAAGAGTCTAAAATAAATAAATCTATTGTTGATATGGACTTACGGTTGACTAACATTTATAATTCTCCTAAGTCTCTTGGCAAAGATTTTTCTACACAGGAAAAGGTTCAAAAGGTACTAAGAAGTCTACCATCCGAATGGGACCCTAAAGTCACAGCAATTGAGGAGAGTAAAAAAACGAGATCAATAAAAATGGAGGAACTAATCGGATCTCTAAAGGTATACGAAAACAAACTCACATTAAGGAAATCGGAATCAACGTCTAAACAAGGTAAGACTATTGCTTTTAAATCAAATGAATACGTCTCAACTTCTTCCAATCACGTAGATGATAGTGAAACTGAATCAGACATTGAAGATTTAATACTATTGGCTAAAGGATTGAGAAAATTTATGAGAAAATCATTTAAGAATAAAACTAAGGCTATTCCGACTAAGAGAAATAAAAACAAAAATAATGATAAGGACATGAAATGCTATGAATGTGGGAGACTTGGACACTGGTCATATGATTGCCCGAACAAGGACAAACAAATGAACAAAAACCATGCCAAGGATCGGACCAAAACTAGGCTTGTCTCAGAACCTAAACAAAGGGACTCAAGAAGAGCTCTCAAGTCCTCCACTTGGAGTGATTCATCTGCTCTGAGACTGATACCGAAGAAGAGATGGCACAAGTATACTTTACAACCAAAGCACCAAATGAGGTATCTTTTGATTCTGATTCTAATTCCAAACCTTCCTATGATGATTTGTTTAGTCAATATTTAGAATTTCATAAATTCACAAAGACTCTTTCAAAAGAAAAGAAACGATTAATTGAAGACAAAAAGTTGTTAGAATCTTCTAACACGTACCTTGTTTCTCAATTAAACGATTCAAAAGAAGAGTTGTCTTGCATAATCGATGCATTGAAATCAGAGATCTCATCATTAACGGCACAAAATAATGAAATGAAATCCAAGATTTTAAATTTGAAACCAAGGAATGCAGATTTAGAAAAAATGGTGAAACAATTTGACAAGGGTACAAACATGCTAGATCGCATCATTTCTTCACAAAAAGATGATAGTGATAAAACCGGATTAGGATACGTTGAGAAAAATGAGACACGAAATAAAACAACCAAATTCATTCCATCCTCATCTAAGAAAGTGGATGCATTTAAGATAAACTTGGCGCCTAAAAGGACATCTAGACCTCCTCCTACTTCATCTCATCTTCTTTTTCATATCATACAAGATATAATTATGTGCCTTATAAATATGAAAAGAAACCATTGATGCATACACGACATTCATAACGCACGATGCACACCAACACAAGAACATATCAAAGAAGACAAACATACGACAGTCACAATAGAATTCTCGGCCCAAGGCCAATTACATTCTCACCTTATATCTACTATATTGCTTCCTCATCTACATTCTCACCATTTGCAAGACCGAGAAAGGTCATCCAAGTATGGGTCACGAAAGGTACTCTTACAAAGAAGTGAAGAAGTAACTCGTAAGGGCCCAAAATAAAAGGGTACCTAAATCGGTGTTACACTTTGCAGGGTACACACACATCAATCAAATGGTTCCTTGACAGTGGCTGTTCAAGGCACATGACGGGTGACCCGAGCCTGTTTTCAAAGTTGAAAAAGGTCACAAAAGGAGGATCCATGACCTTTGGAGATAACAATAAAGGAAAAATCATCGGAAAAGGTACAATTGAAAGCCCAAGTACTCTACAAATCTCAAACGTCTTCTTGGTAAGTAATCCATCCTATAATTTGCTTAGCATCTCACAGTTTCTAGACAATAGTTTTGATGTGTATTTCACTCACCCATATTGCAACATAGTAAATAGAAACAGAGAAACGGTATTAAAAGAAAAAAGAGAAGGAAGTATTTTTACACTTTCTATGGATCATGTTAGACGCTAAAGTTAAATGTTTTATGTCAAATGAACCTAACGTAAATTTATGGCGTAAGAGATTAGGACACATTGGTATTTCATCGCTTGAAAAACTTCAACGAAAGAATCTAGTATGAGGATTGCCTAAACTTGATTTAGACAACTTTCAGTTGTGTGAATCTTGTATTAAAGGAAAACAAACACGCGAGTAATTTAAATCTAAAAATGAAATTAGCACGTCTAGCGTTTTAGAATTATTACACATTGATTTGTTTGGTCCTAGTCGTACTAGGAGTCTTGGTGGACGCCACTATGCGTGTGTTATCGTTGACGATTTTTCTCACTATACAAGGACTCTATTTCTTGTGAATAAAGATGATAGTGCTGTTGAGATTGCTAAATTAATAAACAACTTAAAAAAGAATATGGTTTGAATGTGAAAAAGATTAGGAGCTATAGTGGAGGTGAATTTAAAAATAAGGACATGATTACATTTTGCGAAGAAAAAGGTATTAAACACGAGTTTTCGCCACCTAGGATACCACAATTAAATAGAGTAGTAGAAAGAAAGAATAGGACACTACAAGAAATCGCTAGAACCATGTTGTGTGAAAATAAGTTGCCTAGATTTTTGTGGACAAAAGCCGTAAATTGTGCATGCTATATAGTTAATCGTTTGTCAATTAGAAAGAAAATAAATAAAACTCCTTATGAAATAGTAAATGATCACAAGCATAAAATTGATTACTTTCGTGTGTTTGGTTGTAAATGCTTTGTTTTGAATACAAAAGATAATCTAGATAAATTTGAATCTAAATCAATTGAATGCATCTTTGTTGGATATTCTGTGAATTCTAAGGCATATAGATGTTATGATCCTATCAATAGACAAATTTTAGAATCTATTCATGTGAAGTTTAATGAATTTGGCGAGTTTGAAAAAGATAAAGAATATGACGATGATTTTGAACTAAAGCCCGTGCTAGATGATATAGAAGAGAATATTGTGCATGATGAGCACAACACACTAGAAATGCATGATCACTCAGAAATACATGAGAACTTAGAGAATAATCAACCAAGATGGCATAGGGATCACCCACACGACCTTATTATAGGAGATATAACTCAAGGTGTCCGACCACGTAGAAGAATAAAGCTGGATGAAATAAATCAATTTCATGCTATAATATCTGAAATTGAACCCAAGAATGTATTTGATGCTTTGAATGATTCTTCTTAGATTGATGCTATGCATGATGAATTAAATCAATTCACAGGAAATGATGTATGGGATTTAGCGCCACGTCCACAAGATAAAACGATAATAGGCACAAAGTGGGTCTTTAGAAATAAAATAAATGAAGAAGGTAAAGTTGTTAGAAACAAAGCGAGACTCGTAGCGCAAGGATATAATCAAGAAGAAAGAATAGACTACGACGAAACATTTGCACCCGTAGCACGCTTAGAAGCCATACGACTATTACTTGCTATTGCTTGTATGAAGGACTTTAAACTCTATCAAATGTACGTAAAAAGTGCATTTTTAAATGGATTTATACAAGAAGAAGTGTATGTGAAATAACCACCCGATTTTGAAGATTTGAAATATCCTGATCACATGTACAAAATGAAGAAGGCGATATATGGTTTAAAACAAGCACCTAGGACTTGGTATGATTATTTTGCTACTTTTCTTTTACAAAATGGTTTTAAAAAAGGCACCATAGATAGCACTTTATTCTTGAAACAAGATAAATCGGATTTACTTGTCATTCAAATTTATGTTGATGCATTATTTTTGTGGCGCCCCGCACCCCGGCCCCGCCAAAGTCGGTGCACCCGCTGTACTTCACTAAGGAGAGTACTAGGCGTCATCCATACGCGTCGTGATCCATGATAGAAATGCATGGATTTTTGTGCTTACGCGCAAATAAGCAAGCAAAACCGTGGCAGAATTTAAAACTTCAAATTAAAAACATCATCACAACGATTCTAAGTTCACAACCCACATCAAATGTATCAGAAAGTGACGAAAGCCAATTGTTTTTCCATCTCAATTACATAACTCAGTCATCCCTTAAAGCTGGCAAGTCCGGACTCCTAAATCTTGCCATCCTTCACTGCACTCACGGGTAGGGAACCCTAGGTTCGTCATCGATCCACTCTACTTTGTCTCCTGCCACCTCTGGGAGGAAAAAATAGGGTGAGTGACAATGTCACCAGCAAGTATACTATAATAATCATGGGTTAAATGGAAAGTGCGAACAAGAACCGAACCCCAAAAATTTTGGTTTAGAAGCATACCTGTCCTCCGTCCAATACTCGATAGGGATCATCACTTAATGTAGCAAGATCATAACTTAATTAAAATCATCACTCAAAGCAGAATATAACATTAAAAGACTGTAACTCGTATCGATGAATAACACAATAAGAATCATCACTTAGGGTCTACGAGGTCATCATAACATAAATCTCATGTGTCGCTTTATGAATGTAATATGCATGCATATGTACGTGTGATGCATCGAGATGAAAATGGAAATATGATCTTTCATGCTTTTCTTTAAAATCATCATCGTCGTAAAATAGTAGAGTGTTCAGATCTTTCTTCCCGGATCTGAGGCGGTAACTTCTCCCCTTCGAATCTATTATTCCCGGATTCAGAACGGCAATGTCATCTTACTTGTCGGGTCTATTCTTTCCGGACCCGCATGGTCATTCTTATCATCATCATCAGGCCTATTATCTCCGGGCCTGGACGTTCATACTGTCAGATCACTTAACCCGGATCTGAGCAGGTTCGTAATGGCCAAGTTCATACTCACACACGGTACCGGTGGGGAATCATTCTTGCAAATCAAAATCATCTTTTGAAAACGTTTTTCATCTTTCTTTAACATAAAAAGACATGCTGTAAATCATGTACGTGACGATGATGCGATACATGACATGTACTATGCAAACTACGGCATAATGCGTGACATAAACGAATAGATACGTCTCGTCGCTATGCTAGAAAATTCCAGTTTAGTGGCGCCTACTTCTCCTTAGGGATTTATTATTAAAATACACATTCTAGACCAATTGGTTCACATGTACTTCTCCATAAATGTCATAAGTGATTGCCATGCAAGTGCTATGGAATTACGATGTCGATAAGGGAATCGTTAACCTGAATTCTGGAATGACCAAATTCTATTATAAAATTTATTGTGACCAATCCTTTAATCTTTTTTCGGAAATTCCAACTCTCCATCCTAATAAACTCATTGAGCTAGCATCCTATCAAAATTTAGCCCGAATACAATTTTCTAAGGACCGTTCCAGATCATGCAATCTTGCTACACAAATTCTGTCCATCCAGCACATTTCAGTTTGACCCGTTTTACTAGAAAATTCACTAAAAATAAACCACAACTCATTTTGACAAAATTCCAACTTCCACCTTTGCTTTATTCACGGGGTTAGTATCATACCGAAAATTAGTGAATTTGCATACCTCTAAGGTCCATTTCTAGGCTACCAAACACGTTACTTAAATCTGTCCAGTACAACATTTTCAGCAGGACCAATCTCAGTAGAAAATTTATTAAAAATAAACCGTGGCTCCTTTTAATGAGATTCCAAATCTCACATCTAACATACACATAAAAATAATAGCATACCAAAAATCAATGGATTTGAAGGTTCTTAAGGTTCCTTTTCTGGTCTCGTAATACAGTCCAAATTTCGGTCCAGCTCCAGAAATTTTCTAGTGATCATATATTCTTCCTAAGTGTCCTTAGCTTACATTTTTGTCACCAACACTTAGCAACAATTTTGGGATGAACACACGCACCCTTCACCAACAGCCTCATTCTTCGGTGCATGCAAGAAAATGATATAACCAAGAGCATATTAAACTTAACACACAACAAGAACAAAGCTTGTCTCCACTTCTTTACTAAGTTGACATTTTCTTGTAAAATCACACATGCCTCCTTTAACCCTTCCACCGTGAGCCCCTCATCATGAAATGAGAGAATCTTTAACACATCCATCCTAGATTAGCACATAATAATGCATGTAATCCACAAAGAACACATCTTTAGAACAAAATCTCACTCCTACCCACCCAAATGGCTTAGGCCGAAAGATTTGGCATTCAACTTAGTATATTACAACTAAGATTAGACCTTAAGTACATCTAGCCATTCATGCACACACTTTCACATCCAAACCATAAAGAGTATAGTGCACTTGCCTTTTTTTGCTTACACTTTTTGGAAAGGTGTAGGGAAAGTTGAAATCTTTCTCCCTTCTTATGCATATACCCCACGGTGGTGAAGAGGAAAAAGGAGTAAGATTAGTTTACATCTTTAACTTAATATTCACTTAGAAAAAAGCTAAATGACTTATCAAAAGGAGCTTGAGTGGTATCCAAGCTTCTCTAAGCTAGAGTCCTTGAAGGCTTGAGATTCTTGAGCCTAGTGACCATTGAAGGTCACGGTTTAAGGCAAAAGAGAGGAGTGAGTGTTTAAACTAGATAAAATACAAGAGTTTTCCTTGAATAGTTGAGGATGTACTTACCTATTCCTTCTTGATATTGTATGGATCCTAGCGTCTTTGGTATGCCCTTTGACCGTATGGTTTAGGGATGAAGGAAGTGAGGGGTATTTTTGTTGAATGTTGTGAGATGGAGATTGTTTTCTTTTTCTTGGAGGGAACCTTCTCTTTGGATACTACGTTATAGCCGTTGGGGTATAAGGGTGGGGTGAGGGTTTTACTATGGTGAGGTTAAGGAATTAACCTTAGTTACTCAATTAAATTTCTAACCTTGGTTACTTTTTAGTTAACCAAGGTTACTTTACTACTAACCTTGGTTACTTTATGCTAATCATAGTTACTTTTGACTAACCTTAGTTACTTTTAAGTCTAGTTAGGTTAAATGTTCATTAATTCTAGCAAAACAATCCTCCTTAATTAGCCTTCCCCCCCCTCGTAAACCAGCCGGCGGTTGGGGTCTTTAATGGCCCCAACTAAGCCTTAGTAAATTCTTTGCTACCTTTTCTTTTTCTTTGTCAAAAATACACACCCATTCCATTTGTGTATTTCTTAAATAGAAGAAATAGCCTTTCTTGGCTATTGGCCGAAACCTTACAAGGCCATGGGGAAATTGGGTCCTTTCTTATAATGCACATAGTACATTTCGTAATATACTTTATAATAATGATCATTGACTTAATCAATTACAATTGCAAGCATATATTGTCACATGTTCACTAACTCAAATCTTAGGCACAAGAAGGATTCTCTTATTGGGTTACAACAATTTTTGGATCTACATCTCATAAACTTGTTAAAGAATTTGAAATTTGAATGAAATCTGAATTTGAAATGTCTATGGTTGGTGAATTGAATTATTTTCTTGGCTTGCAAATTAAAAAAACTAGTAAAGGAATCCATATAAGTCAAGTCAAATATGTGAATGACATGATTAAAAAGTTCAATTTTGAGAACTTGAAACCATCTCCCACCCCTATGAGTGTCACCATTAAACCAGATAAAGATTAAAATGGAAAAGACTTTGATAATGGTTTGTATAGGTCTATTATTGGTTCTTTTCTTTATCATATTGCAAGTAGACCCACTATCATGTTTAGTGTTTGTATGTGTGCATGTTTTCAAAGCAAACCTAAAGTGTCTCACTATAATGCTGTAAAACGGATTTTTCGATACATTAAGAACAGTCCCACTTTAGGAATTCGGTATGATAAGAATTATGAATTTGACTTGCATGCATATACTGATGCGGATTATGGCGGACACAAAATTGATAGAAAAAGCATAAGTGGCACTTGTCAATTTATAGGAAATTCATTAATATCATGGTTTTCGAAAAAGCAAGCGAGTGTGGTATTATCTACTACTGAAGCTGAATACATGGCACTTAGTCTTTGTTGCACATAACTCTTATAGTTAAAACAGAAACTATCTGATTTTGGAATCACGATAAATCGTATTCCCATTTATTGTGATAGTATGAGTGCTATAAATTTGTCTAAGAACCCTATACTACACTCTTAAGGCAAAGCGCATAGAAGTACGATGTCACTTTCTTCATGGTCAAGTTGTTTTATCAGTTTAGCAATTTCAATAGCACTATCATCCTTATGTGCAAGAAACAAAGTCCAAGTATAACGAGAAAGATCATCAACAATCACGCAAGCATAGTGACGCCCACCAAGACTCATAGTGCGACTAGGACCAAACAAATCAATGTGTAATAATTCTAAAACTCTAGTCATGCTTATTTCATTCTTAGGTTTATGTGACTCGCGTGTTTGTTTGCCTTTTATGCAAGATTCACACAACTGAAAGTTGTCTAAATCAAGTGTATGCAATCCTCATATTAGGTTCTTTCGTTGGAGTTTTTCTAGTGTAGAAATACCAATATATCCTAGACGTCTATGCCACAAGTTTACGTTAGGTTCATTTGACATGAAGCACTTAACCTTAGCGTCTAACGTATCATCCATAGAAACCGTAAAGATGTTTCCTTCACGTTTTCCTTTCAACACTACTTCTCCATTTTTATTTATGATATTGCAATAGGGATGAGTAAAGCCCACATTGAAGCCATTATCAATAAATTGAGAAATCCTAAGAAGATTATAAGATAAGTTTCTTACCAAAAATACGTTGGAGATTTGAAGGGTGCTTGGGCTTCCAATTGTACCTTTTCCGATGATCTTGCCTTCATTGTTGTCTCCAAAGGTCACGGATCTGCCTTTTGTGACCTTCTTCAATTTTGTGAATATGCTCGGGTCACCCGTCATGTGCCTCGAGCAACCACTGTCAAGAAACCACTTGATAGATGTATCTTTTGATGTGTAGGTTCCTTGCAATGTGCAAAAATGATTTATGTACCCTTTAATTTTGGGTCCTTACGAGTTAGTTATTCACCTCTTAGTAAAAGTACCTTTCGGTACCCATACTTGGGTGATCCTTCTCGGTCTAGCAAATGGCAAGAATGTAGATGAAGGTGCAATATAGTAGACATGTGGTGAGTGCACTTTGGGCCTTTGGCCAAGAACTCCTTTGTATGCATTATATGTAGGACGTTTTTGATATGTCCTTGTGTTAGTGTGCGTAGTGCGTGATCTAGATGGATGAAATGAATGTCGTGTATGCATCACTTGTTTCTTCTCATATCTATATGGCACAAAATTATATTTCGCATGATATGAAGAAGAAGTATTACGAGATGAGGGGAGAGGGGGTCTTTGCGTCATCTTAGACGCCGTATGCGCTTTTGGAGTGTCTACTTTCTTAGACAATACAAACTTGGTTGGTTTAATGGATACGTCATCTGTCTCAATGTATCCTAATCCCGTTTTATCACTATCATGCTTTTGAGATAAAATAATACGATCTAGCATGTTAGATCCCGTATCAAACTGTTTCATCATTTTCTCTAAGTCCGTATTCCTTGATTTCAAATTTGAAATCTCGGATTTCATTTCATTATTTTCCGTGGTCAATGATGATATCTCTGTCTTTAATGCATTAATGATGCATGACGACTCTTCTTTTGAATCGTTTATGTAGCGCCCCGCACCCCGGCCCAGCCGGATACGGTGCGCCCGCCGTACTTCACTACGGAGAGTACCAGGCGTCGATCCATAACATGTCGTAGTCCATAATAAAATACATGGACTTCCATGCTTACGTGTCAATAAGTAAGCAAAACCGTGGCAGAATAAAAACTTAAATTAAAAATGTCTACGAAATCGTCATTAGTTTTACAGCCCAAATCATAAAGTACAGAAATTCTCATAAGTAATTGTTTCCATCACGACATCATAAAAAGTTCATCGACCACAATACTCTCGTCATGTCTCCTAGGTCATCCATCTCTCGTGCGTCTTACGGGTATGGGACCCTAGGTTCACCTTCGATCCATTCTACTTTGTTTCCTGCAGCATCTGGGAGGAAAAATAGGGGGTGAGTGACAAAGTCACCAGCAAGTAAACTATAAATAACTTTAAATTAAATAGAAAGTACATACGAGAACCGAACCCCAAAAAAATTCGGTTTAAAAACATACCTGACTTCCATCCAATACCCGTTAGTGATCAACACATAATACATCAAGATCATAACTGAGTCTTCACGGAATAACCCTAAGAATTTTTTCCGACCGTGACCCTCGCTTCACATCACGATTTTGGACAGCTTTTCAGAAAGCAATGGGCACCGAAATCCGAATGAGCTGAGCATTTCATCCCCAAACTGATGGACAATCGGAAAGAACCATTCAGACGCTGGAAGACATGCTGCGATCTTGTATATTCGACTTTGGGGGAAGTTGGGATCGGAGTCTTAAATTGGTAGTATTCTCTTATAACAATAGTTATCATCGATCTATAGGGATGGCTCCGTGTGAAGCACTTTATGGAAGAAAATGCCGTTCTCCGCTCTATTGGGATGAAATCGGAGATAAGATTCTTACCGAATCGGATCTAGAAGAACAAACTCGAGAACAGATAAGGGTCATAAAGCAAAGGTTACAAGTGGCCCAAGATAGGAGTAAGATTTGGGCAGATGAGAAGCAGCGACCGTTGGAATTTCATGTTGGGGAGAAAGTATTCTTAAAGGTATCGCCGTCCAAGGGAGTTAAAAGGTTTGGTATCAAAGGAAAATTAAGTCCAAGGTTCATTGGACCCTACGAGGTTCTTGAGAGAATTAAGGAAGTTGCTTATCGACTCGCACTACCGCCCTCACTATCTCAATTAAATGATGTGTTTCATGTATCCCAACTCCGTCGGTATGTGCACGAGACTAGCCATGTTATAGAGGAACAACCCTTGAAAATCGAAACCGACGTGACATACGTGGAAGAACCAGAAAAGATAATTGATCGTAAAGAAAAGGTCTTAAGGAGACGATCGATACCTATGGTCAAGGTGCAATGGAAGAACCATTCCGTTGATGAAGCTACCTGGGAAGTGGAAGAAAGCATGTGTTACACCCCGTGATTTTTAAGCGCAACTTTTAATACTTAGGTCAACCTTAAATGAAACTTAATTAATTATGTAGGTAATGTGACTTAGTTACACAAAACATAGAAGAACAAAAGAAAGGGGTTAAAAGTAGAATTAAAAGAAATCATAGTAAATTATCAAAATAGTCCCTACTAGGAGTTAGGGGAGTTACAAAATCTAGTATAACTTCCTCCTTCTCAGCATGAGGGGCGGTTTTGACAGCAAAAGGAGAAGGAAAATTCTGAGAAAAGAGAGAGAAAAGAAAGAGGAAAGAAGAAGGAGAGAAGAAAAAGGAAAGGAAGGAAGAACGAGCAACCTAGGTTCAATTCTTACAGAAATTCTGCAGTAAATCCGTAAGCTTATCTAGATTCCAAGGCAAGTAATCTTTCTATACGCTTTACGCAAATTTTGATACTTTAGGCCCTATGTTCTTACAAAGAGAAAACATGAATCACACATTAGTATTCTTGTCTTGTCTATCTTAAATGCTTTGTTATATGTAATTTTTGTTGCTAATTGTGTAAAGTCTTGTTCTTTGGGCCATAGTTCTGAAAATAGTTGTGTGGTGCTTTGTTGTTGTCAAGCATGCCCATAAAAGTGTATATTTTGACGTGCTTATTGTCTTGCTCTACTCTTATGTTGATTGTCTACACTTAGACGTTGAGAGTAAGTGCAGGAAATTGAGAGATGAGTGAAGACATTGCTGTAGTCTTGTTGTGTTGGGAAAGTTGATGAGATCTTTTGAAGGTTGTGAATGATTGAAGGCTAGAGTGGATATTGTTAGGCATGGCTAGGCATCAATTCATGTTTAGATGTGTGTTAAGTAAGATGAATCTAGATGTTAAGATGGATCTTTACGTGTTGGAAATGAAAGGGTTGAAGAAGGAGGGTGTTGGAGAGGAAGTTACTGCAGAAAAACTGCAGTTTGGCATCGTCAGAACACTTCGAACGCCTACATTAGGCGCTCTATGTCACATTAGGCGCCTAATGTAGCGTTCAATGTGTCCTGAAGCTTTCCCGTACAGAAAAACTGCAATTTAGAACCGTCAAAACACTTCGAACCCCTACATTAGGCGCTTTATGTCACATTAGGCGCCTAATGTAGCGTTCAATGTGTCCTGAATCATCTCCGAACACTTCGAACACCTACATTAGGCGCTCTATGTCACATTAGGCGCCTAATGTAGCGTTCAATGTCACATTAGGCGCTTCATGTAGGCGTTCAATGTCTACGGCACATCCTCGAACACTTCGAACGCCTAGTATAGGCGCTCTATGTCACTTAGGCGCCTCATGTGGCGTTCCAAGTATACTGGAAGTCTTTTTGATCCTTTAGGCGCCCTATGTATGTGTAGTAACTTTATACACTTCTTTTGAACATAAAATGCAAGGGGATTGGAGGTATAATTGAGGTGTAGATGGTAAGTTTGATCAAGTAGGAATAAGATTGAACCCTGAGTGATTTAGTAAGACGGATGGACTTGGAAAGGTACGAACATGGAGTGTTTGAGGTGCAAGACCGTATACTTGATATGTAAGATGTGTGTGTGAGATACCTTTATTATCTTCCATTGCTCATAAATTACAAAGTGTTTTGAAAGTGTGCTAGAGTTGTAAACATTAAGTGTGAATGAGTAGGGTTAAGTATGAATTCAAAGTGGATTCGTGATACGAAAGGGCATGAGGTGGTATGAATGAGGTGTATTTGAGTTGTAAACGTTAAGTGTGAACTCGAGATGATTTCGTAATACGAAGGGACATGAAATGATACGAGCAGAATGTGATAGAGGTTCAAGACTTTGTACTTGATATGTAAAGTGTGTGTGCATGTTTACACGTTTGATATGATGTTACATGAGCATTCTGCATCATGACATGGGCACTTGCATTTGATTTGAGAATTGCTTTGCGAAAGAACATGTGTTTACAAGAAAAGTTTGAAGTTTTCGAAAGACAAGATGGCTGCTGGTTGATCACAGGGTATAAAAGTCACGCCTGCGAAAGCAGGGTATAAAAGCGTGATCTGTGAATCAACAGCAGGGTATAAAGTATTTTATGGGGCCGTGGACCTATCAGCACGGAAAATAAAGTTATTTTATGGGGCCGTGGACCTTTCAGCACGGATATATGATATATGTAATGGGGCCGTGGACCTTTCAGCACGGATATATGATATATGTAATGGGGCCGTGGACCTATCAGCACGGATATATGATATATGTAATGGGGCCATGGACCTTTCAGCACGGGGTATAAAGTTATATGTTATGGGGCCGTGGACCTTTCAGCACGGGGTATAAAGTTATGTTTGCTGTGGACTGATCACCCACAGGGTATAAAGTTCTGCTACGCGAAGAATATGATATGTAAAGTGATGAAACGCTTTGTGAAATTACATGCATGACATGTTTATGAAAGAAGACATATGCATGGGTGTTGTGTGTGATTTTAAAGAAGTACATGCATCATGATACACGAAGCATAAGACTTGATATGCAAGAAACGTGTTTAGATTATGACTTGTTTATGTGATACGTTGTTTTAATACATGCTTGTTCTCGTACCCGTGTACCATATATGTGCTTTATCTGTTTTGAGAAATTCTTATTGAGATGCTATTTGTTAACCCGAGCACCTATATTTTAGGCAATGATTTATACACTGGTGACTCGTCGTGTGTGATTCCGTAAGGTGTATAGACGGGTTACTTGCTGGCGATAATTTCGCTAAGAACAGTTACTCTATTCCTTTTCAGGTGAGCCTGAATATGAGTTGATATTTATCGAGGACGATGGCAAGTGGGCTCAGTGGGATGACGGACATGGGAATAGATAGATGCTGGTTTATTTTCTCGAGATTGGAAACTACATTTCATTATGTTGTCCTGACACTTGTGTTAGCTAGATGAACAAACACCTTTTAATTCCGCTGCATTTTATGGTTGTTTCAATGACGATGAAGTTTTAAATTTATCAACGTTTCCGTTGATTTATCTTACGTCATAGATGATGTATGTTTGATCCGCTTTGACGCTTCGTAGTTCTCATAGTAGACTACGGCGGGTGCACTGGTTCCGATGACGGTATCGGGCCGGGGCGCTACAGCATGAAGAACTTGTACCCTCACCTCTTTGATTAGCACATTTAAGTTTCGAGGACAAAACTTGTAATAAGGGGGGGGGGGAGGATGTTGTAACCATTTAGGAACCCTTTGTACATGAGACCTATTTAACAGAATATATGACAAGATATGTATGCAATTACAATTTATTGAGCCGATGATTATTATTTTAGATTATGTTACGGAAAGTAATATATATTTTTTTTGGAAAAATTTGTTGTTGTATTATTGAAAGGCCTCACTTGTGGCGGAGGAACACCGTATTACAAAAGAAAACAAGACGTAAGTTGCAGTTTGTGATTATCAACTTCCAGCAATATATGATATGCCGCATTAAAACCTTGCCAAGTAAAACCACCCTTGTGGATAAAACCTTGGCGAAGGAAAAAGCGTACATATTTATACCAATGGAAAGTTGATAAGCGCTACCGAGAAAAGTTATCAGTATTACAATACAAATTGCGTGGAATAACCAAAAAGTGTAACGAGATGATATTGTAGTTCGCTTGGAATAAGTCCTCGTTCCGGCAGATAGGGCCAAGTCATCGAGGGCGATGCAAATCAAGCATTGTCGGGGAATCCATGCAATGATGAAAGACACGCATAAGTAAACGCGATGCAAAGAATATAGCCTGAAGATCCAGACTGAATGAAATGTGAATGTACCGAGCCTGTCAGCACCCAAGCTGGCACCGACAGATAGCTTAAAGAAACGACAATCCAAATGGAAGACATGTAACCATAATAGATCCCGTGCTTGTATGCCGATATTCCTCATCCAAAGATACATAGTAAGAAGGCGGTCAGTAAATGGGGCAAGAAGATGCAACAACAAAAGCACAGTAAACCACTCCAAAAGAGAAATTATACCAAGCCTGCCTGCCCTAAAAGAGAGGCAGGCAGGGAACAGGAGAAAGCGTCAATCCATTTGGAAGACCTGTAAGGAGGACACCTGGTGTCCCAGCATCATGGATGCGGTTAACCAACTCAGGAACGTCTCCGGCAGATTCCATGCAAGCGTTGTGTGATAAAATGAGGTAGAGGTTAGAGTGGGCCAACTACAGTAAGAGAGAACATAAGCAAACAAAATAGTAATCATACCTACCCTGCCCGTGGCCAAGAGGACACGGGCAGAAAAATGCTGTTGATGCCAATCCATATGGAAGACGTAGATAATTCAAGGGACCCGCACATGCACCGTCGAAAGATCCAATGAGACTGAACTACGAACTAACGGTGGAAGAGAGTAAGACTGGTATATTTGTGTGTCAGGATGTAACATTGCATTCTGAGCTAGATAATGGGCTGCCATGTTTGCCTCTCGATAGATATGATGATAGTCCAAGCGATGTAGCCGAACTAATCTGTGCAATAATTGAAGATGATAGTTGCCGAACACCAATTGATGGCATGCTAACCGCGATATAAGAGCCGCACTATCTGATTCCAGAATAATGTTGCGATACAACGGTAGGAAAAACAATAATCCAAACAAAGCTGCTTGAATCTCTACATGAATAGGAGAACTTGGCGGTAATCTAAAGGATACTGCCCCTAGACATTCACCAGTATGATCTCGCAAAATAGCTCCACCTGCACTATACTGACGACCAACTGCCGCATCAGTATTTAACTTAAATCGACCAGAGGGGGGTAATCTCCAACATATCAAAAGTGGGCGTGGATTGCGAGGCTGAGGTAGCCAGGCGAAGGGGTGACGTGCAGTAGACATCAATTTGGATCCGGAGATAGATTTACACCATATAGAAAGATCAGACTGTATAGCAAACCGTAAGGATGCAGACGAGAAAGCACGAGTCTCACCATATACCATAGAGGCGTAGGCACGCCAGATCGAATAAACAATGGTTGATGGGGCAACTACACGCAAGACACCAGGGAAAGAGGAGGAATTTGATCGGTACCACCATGAGAGTAAATACTGACGTAGACGTAGAGATGAAGGTGTGGGGCAGTCTAACTCAATGGCAAAGTAAGCCCAGATCGACCGTATGTCCAAACAGTAGATAAAGATATGGTCCAATGTGGCTGATGCATGTTTACAAAATGGACATTGGGTTGGGCGGGCAACAGCATACTTACAAGTATAATCTTCAAAGGGTAGCGCCGAGTGAAAGATACGCCATAAAAAAATCTGAGTTGTAGGCGAGTGATATTTGAACCAAATAAACCGAGAGGAGAGTAGTGACAAATGAGATGTACGACATATATCATATGCACTACGCAAAGAAAACTCTCCAGTTGGCGTAGGAGTCCATGTAAGATGTGGCATTTGTCCCACCGTTTGGGCCGAACATAGAGGGTGAACTCTGCATATAATCTTCCATACCGGGGAGTCTGGCAGTCGAGGCAAATAATCATTTCGGCGTCCGTACTTAGCATGCATAAAAGTACTCCAAAGCGTATGTTGCTGTTGATATGTCCACCAAATACGACATTGATATGCTTTTTGTAGTGTATATAGGTTCTGAATACCCAATCCACCCTCCTCACGTGGCGTTGCAATCGTGTTCCAAGATACCCAATGATGCCTATTACCCCAATAAAATGCCGCCATTTTCCGATGTATGACATGAATGACCGATTTGGGCAACCCTCCTGCGGCAAGAATATGCAAAGGCAAAGAGGACAAAACCGAATGCAACAAAATCAGTCGGCCCGCAGCCGATAATAACTTGGAGTGCCAACCATTCAGGCGATCATCTATGTGCTGTAATAACGAGGTACAATAGACTGGTCTGCTGATGCCTTTATGTAAGTAAGAGCCAAGATAGCGAAAGGGGAGATGTGAAGCCCGCATGCCCGTGATCGACACGTAGGCATGGCACTGTTGAGGCGTAATCGCTGAAGATGGAATGAACCTACTTTTCTGAAAATTTATTTTCTGACCAGAAGCATTTTCATACTGTGTTAGAAAAGCATGAAACCGTCGGAGATTACGCGGCGTTCCTCGTAGAAAAACCAACAGATCATCAGCATATGCCAAGTGCGTAATAGTGAATGGGACCCGACCCAGACGAAAAGGTTGAAGAAAACCTGATGCCACAAGTGATTTGATGCCCCTGCTAAAACCTTCTGATGAGATAATAAAAAGCAGAGGAGATAGAGGATCTCCCTGCTTAACTCCCCTACCAGGTCGGAAGGAATCGGTAGGCTGTCCATTTAGCAGTATTGACAATGTAGTTGCCTGCAAATGGTTCAAAACTAGACGAATAAAAAATTGTGAAAAACCAAAAGAACCAAGTATGCGCTCTAGATACTCCCAGCTGACACGATCAAAAGCCTTCATCATGTCGAGTTTTAAACATAGCTGCGAGCCTCCTTTGTCCAGCATATGTACCATCTCCCTGGCCATCAGAACCTGCATAGAAATATCCGAGCCAGTAGGAAGCCGGTTTGTTCCAGAGAAATAAGCTGAGGGAGTAGAGTATTAAGTCTAGTAGCCAAAATCCGCGTACACACTTTACTTATAAAATTGGTTAGACAGATAGGCCGAAAGTCACTGAACGTGTCCGGGGACGGCTTCTTGGGAATTAATGTAATGAGCGCACTCGCCATGACTGCAGGCTGAGGAATGCCAAGAAAAAATTCCTGGACCGCTTTAATCACATCAGATCCAATAATCGACCAACATGAACGATAAAAATTACCATGGAATCCATCAGGTCCGGCTGCACTGTGAGGGTCTAAATGCCACACTGCAGTCTTTATTTCCCCGGCAGTCGGTATACTTGTAAGCATAAAATTGTCCGCCTCTGTGACTATGGCTGGGATATTGCAAAGTATTGCTTCATATGAGTGTGTGGGTTCCCGCTGAAATAAAGAGGAGTAATAAGAGATTGCCTCAGCCTTAATCGATGCCGTGTCTGCACATAGTCGACCATCTGCTGTACGGATCTGCTGTACCCGTAGCTGGGTACGGCGGCCTTTGACTATGGAATGAAAATATTTCGTATTAGCATCACCATCTTGTAGCCATCTTACTCGCGCTTTTTGCTTCCAGAAATGAAATTCATATTGTAGCGCTTGAAGATACTCTGCCTTTGCCTTGTGATATATTTCTCGGCTAGACTCAGATGAGTCCATATCCCAAATGCGTTCCGCGTGTGTCATAGCTGCCTCCGCCTGTTTAACATTTGAGAAAATATTGCCAAAGATCTCTTTATTCCAACGTTGTACATCCTTCTTTAGACGGCGCAACTTCGAATAGAATCCATACATTCCTCCTGTGGTTGGGTAAGATGTCCATGCCTCTTTCATATAAGAGTGGAAATCAGGATGATGCAACCAAGAATCTAAAAACCAGAAAGATCTATGACCCTCTGACTGATCCACTCGTGCCAAGAAGAGCAATGGTGTATGATCTGAGGTGACTCGAGGCAGATGAGATAAATGTGTATCATCAAATATTTCCTGAAACGAGGAGTTGTAAAAGACCCAGTCAAGCCTGCGTCTGACTCGACCTTGGCCTCTACCATCTGTCCATGCATATCGTGGGCCATGAAACTGCGGAGACATTAATGAACATAATTCAATACAATCGTTAAAATCTTGTAAGGATGTGATAGAAGGTTGCGAACGTCCTGCATGATCCTCCAGCGATCTGAAGGTATTAAAGTCACCCCCAACAACCCATGGCAAGTCGTTAGAATCCGAAAATGCTGTGAGAGACTGCCATAGTGATCGACGAAGGGAGACTGTGTGACTACCATAGACCACCGATAATACAAATTGCTGCTGCAACTGTCGAATTAGAAAAGTACAATGGACAACCTGTTGTTGATCCTGCGTGCCAACCAAATGTAAATCTATGTCACGCCAAAATAACCAAATACGTTCTGACTGAGAAGAGAAAAATGCTGAAAAACCAATGTCCATAGCGAAGCGGGAAATGTGAGATGGAGAATGCTTTGGCTCAATTACTGCTACAATGTTTACATGATGCTCATAAATCAATGTGTGCAATCTAGGCAGGGAGGCACGTATGCCTCGTATATTCCAGATTAAAATATTCATTGAGACAAAGTAGTATCACTCCCCTGGATGGCATGTGAGGCACTACGTGTGAGGATTGTGGACGGCGGGAGAGGTGGAAGATCTTTCTTAGAGCGGCGTTTCCGACGAGGGACGACAGGAATGAACTCTGATGTATCCGAATCCTGAAGACGAGAGAGTAAAGTCTCATCATCCGGTGATGGACGAATTCTATCCAGCCTCCGAACTACTTCATCGGCAACCACATGAATCTCTGGGGGCTGTTCATTCTCCGGCAAATCATTATCTGATGTGTGACCAATTTCCATAGGTTCCGTGGGATGTGGCGCTGGAGCGGCCTCTGGAAAAGGAAAATCATCGCACACCTGTTGATGTGAAACTCTTTCTTGAGGAGGCGGGGGATTAGCTGATTGATGATTCGGCCCAGAAGCCTCTTCAGGAGCAAATGATGATGGCTCATTAGGTACAAGCGTGCTGGCCTCTTTGCGTTTAACGGGTGTCCAGCGCTGTGTCTTTGGACGTGCTGGTGGCGGCGGCGGTGGAGGAGGGATAGTGGCTTTGGCTAAAGGACGACATTCTGTTGCAGCATGGCCAAGCCTTCTGCATGAGGTGCAAAAATGAGGCAAATCCTCGTAAACAACCGACTGCAAAAGCATCCTATTTTTTGCCTGTATATAAATCTTCTGAGGCAACTCTTGAGAGATATCTATTTCCACACAAACTCGGGCAACGGACGGCCGCAATCCATCAGCCATCGCCACATCAAGTTTGATTGGTGTACCTATAGTGCGAACAATTTCAAAAAGCGATTCCTGATGCTGTAGATGAATAGGCAAACCAGGAAAGGCAATCCAAACGGGAACTATCGGAACATCAGTAGCTGGATCAAAGTCAACAGTCCATTTTGTAACACGCATATGACAGCCCGAGATAAGCCAAGAACGGCGATAAAAGCAGCGTAAATAATCTGATTCATTGTGAAAATTCAGCAATATATGCGTCTGATCTATCAATGTGATCCGCAAATCATGATGGAATCCAATCTTTTCAAATACCTGGCGGATGACCTTCAATGGAGGTCTGCCATTCCAAAACGTGCCCACCAAAGAATGCTTGAAGGGTGCAGCAAGAGCATCAATTTCTGAATCAAGAAATGAAACCATTGGAATGCCCATGTAACGCGAGACTGTTTTCGGCGAAATAGAAATACTCTGAGCAGATGCAGTGCCGGATACCACCGCAGCAAACGACGGCGGTGATTGCGATGTCATGGTTGGAGTCAAAAAGAAGAGGAGGATGAGTGTGGATCAACGGAGAATCGATACGGGAACGGAACGTTGCGAACGGCGGCGAAGCCGCAGAGACGGAGGCGGCGCGATCACCACTCCGAGAAACTCGGAGGCATGCGGTGGCAGCGAATCTTCGAATCTTATATATCTTACGGAAAGTAATATATACATATATATATATATATATATATATATATAATTTCGAGCATGAATATTGGACCATGGGGAGAGGCCTAATTCACTCCCAAGTGCTTGGGAGGTTTCGGCCACAAGGTTAAGAAAGGCCTTAATGGAATTTCTTAACATTGTAAGGGCCATCTTCTAAGTAAGCCAATAAACAATTAAACAAGTAAGGGTAGTGGGCAAAAAAAATTGGTTCCAACCCATACCTCATTTTCGGCCCTTAGCCCAAAGAGGGCTCAAAAATTTTCCTAACTACATATTTTAAAAGAAAAGGGGAAAAAATAAAATAAAATAAAAAAAGTAACTAACAAATGGGAATAAAGCATGGTTGGGGTCATTAAAGACCCCCCAACCAACCGGGCGCCCTAAGTGGCTAACCATGGAGGATTTTTAAAATCCTACCATGATTACTTTATCATTAAACCAAGGTTAAGGTAACCATAATTGGATAAAGTAACTAAGGTTAGTTCAAAAGTAACCATGATTAGACTAAAGTAACCAAGGTTAGTAATAAAGTAACCTTGATTAACTAAAGTAATGAAGGTTAATTCCTTTAACCCTACTATGGTAAACCCTTAACCTCTCTTACACCCCTCCCCAACGGCTAACACATAGCCAAGAAAGAAAATTCCCTCAAAAAACACACTTGAGAATGCTCTCAAACTTTCTAACACTCAAAGGACACTCAAGTATCGACGACTACCCAAATAGCATCGTGTCTGCTCTTTGTTCTTGGTAGGTCCATAAAAAAATCCATAGTAATGTGGTCCCACTTCCATTCGGGAACTTCAAGAGGTTGTAGCAACCCAGCAGGTCTCTGATTTTCCGCTTTCACCTTCTGGCAAACGAGGCATTTCTCTACGAATTCCGCAATTTGTCTTTTCATGCCATGCCACCAGATTCATTGTTTCAAATCTTGATACATCTTATTGGCTCCAGGGTGAATAGACAATCGAGAGTTGTGGGCTTCCCGAAAAACTTCATTCTTTATGTCCTCGTCATTGGGTACACACAGTCTTTCTCGAAACCACAAGCTGTTGTCGTTTCTGACTTTTAACTCTTCAGAAGGTTTCATTCTCACCCGGTCCTTTATTTTATTTAAGGTTTCATCTTTTTCCTGTCCTTCCTTAATCTTGTCTATCAGCGAGGGGATTAATACTAGCTTTGCAAGCATGCCTTCAATGGAATCAACCTCCTCCAGATCAAATTCTTCCATGTCACGCTGCAAAGGTGGTTGACGCGGATGGCTTGTCTTTCTACTTAATGCGTCGGCTACCTTATTGGCTTCTCTCAGATGATACTGAATCGATAGGTCGTAGTCCTTCATTAACTCTAGCCACCTGCGTTGACGCATGTTTAGTTCTTTTTGGGTGAAAAGATACTTGAGGCTCTTGTGGTCTGTGAAAATTTCGCACTTCTCACCATACAGATAGTGCCTCCATATTTTTAGTGCAAAGACTACAGCTGCTAATTCAAGATCATGTACCGGGTAGTTTTGTTCAAATGGCTTTAACTGTCGGGATGCATATGCAATTACTCGATCTTTTTGCATTAGTACACATCCAAGCCCGTTCTTAAAGGCATCACTGTACACCACAAAGTTTTCGCCAGGAAGGGGTTGTGCTAAAACTGGGGCAGAGGTCAGCTTCTTCTTTAATTCAGTAAAACTCCTTTCACAATCTGTGTTCCATTCGAACTTGGTTTTCTTTTGGGTCAAACGGGTAAGAGGCTTAGCGATTCGGGAGAACCCTTCAACAAACTTACGATAGTAGCCGGCGAGATCGAGAAAACTTTGCACCTCAGTAATGTTGGTCGGTCTGGGCCACTCTGTGATTGCCTCGATTTTCTTGGGGTCTACGGATATACCATCTTAAGATATTACATGTCTGAGAAATGCTACACTGTGTAGCCAAAATTCACATTTACTTAATTTAGCGTACAATTGTTTTCTCCGTAGGATGTCCCGAACGACCCTTAAATGGTTTACGTGGGTCTCTTCATCAGGTGAGTAGATCAAAATATCGTCGATGAAGACTACAACGAACTTGTCTAGTTGGTCTTGAAAAACTTGATTCATTATCTCCATAAACGCTGCGGGGGCATTGGTCAGTCCGAATGGCATTACTAGAAATTTGTAATGTCCATAACGGGTTCTGAATGCAGTTTTCGGGACGTCCTCAGCCTTGATCTTCAATTGGAAATATCCCGAGCGAAGATCAACTTTACTGAAAATCCTTGCCCCCTGCGTCATGATACACTTAGGCAGAGTTTATAATAGACTTATTACTAAAATAAAGTTTTAATTTGCTTACCCGAAGTTGATTGAACAGATCGTCGATCCTAGGCAATGGGTACTTGTTCTTTATAGTGATTTTGTTGAGCTCCCGATAATCAATACATAACCGCATACTTCCGTCCTTTTTCTTGACAAATCGTATGGGAGCTCCCCAGGGCGAAACACTTGGGCAAATGAGTTTCTTCTCTAGCAATTCGCACAACTGTTCCTTCAACTCTTTTAGTTCCGCAGGTGCCATTCGATAGGGAGCCTTTGATATTGGCTCAGCTCCCAGAACAAAGTTGATTTCAAAAGATATTTCCCAGTCCAGAGGAAGACCCGGTAGTTCTTCTAGAAAAACCTCTGGGTATTCACGAACCACTGGGACTTGAGAGAGATCTGAGGGCGCTTGATCGGCATTTATTGCATAGACAAGAAATCCCTCATGTCCTTTCTTCAGCGCCTTATTAGCACGAATCATATTTTCATAAACGTTCTTGGGACACTTCCGTAACTTCGATCCTCCTTGAAAGGTCACTTCCTTACGTGTGGGATCCTTAAAGATAACTTATTTTTCACTACAATCGATATTGGCATGATTCTTGGAGATTCAATCCATCCCAAGAATCACATCGAAGTCCGTCATGGGTATGGGAATCAAGTCGGCGTCAAACCGATGGTTATCAAACTCAAGTTCGCAGTTCCTGAAAACATGGTAAGATACAAGCACCTGTTCCTCAGCTGCTTGGATTCTATAGGGTGCATCACTACAGGTTGGTTTATACTCAATATTCTTCGCAAATTTCTTGGATATGAAGGAGTGGCTTGTGCCACTATCGAATAACACATTGGCAGGTACTGAACATACTAGAATAGCTCCAGAATCATGCAATACTTACTAAGCAATTATAGGGCAACAGTACTCATAAAAAGTTATACAATTTCGGAACATACCTGTCACCACATCATTGGCCTCTTCAGCAGCTGCATCAGTCATGGCGTGAACTCTTGCGTTTGTGCGCTGACGCTGATTTTTAGTTGGTTGTTGCTGCTGGGCCCCTTTCTCTGGGCAATCCTTGGCCATGTGTCCCATTTTCCCGCATCCAAAGCAGGTAGTTGCCTTATCTGGATAGTCCTTAAGGATGTGGTCTGGCTTGCCGCACCCGAAACATTTCCCTGTTTGGTAATAACATTCTCCCACATGTTGTTTATCACAGTGAGTGCAGCTCAGAATAGCAGATTGTTGGCCTTGGTTCTTTGACTGGTTCTTTTGGGAACGGCGTTGAAACCGATTCCTTCCTTGACGCCCTAGGCCCCTTGAATTTCGCTTAGCAGACTTACGGGGCCCTCCGCTCCCAGAAGTTTCCCTTCCTCTTTTCTGGCCGAACTCATCACGGCGAATGATATCTCTTTCTATTATGTACCATGCATCTAGAAGTGCACCAAAATATGCTGGGTTTGTGTTGACCAGCCATGTTCGAATCCTAGGGTTCAATCCTCTTTCAAATTTTAACATCTTGGTTTCCTCATCATTCATGGTGGATGGTTGGAATCTTCCCAGAGCTATGAACCTGTTGACGTAGTCAGCGACTGTCATTCCTTGTTCTTGTATTAGAGATTCAAACTCGTGCCTTTTCTGCAATTTGACGGAAGGTGGTATGTAGAACTTGTTGAATTCCTGGAGAAATCTCTCCCAGGAAATTGGCCTTGGTAGAGATTGCAGATTGGCCTTCCACCATTGGTTGGCCTCTCCCAGTAGAAATGGTCTAACTGCCTGAGTTTTTACTTCCTCAGGCGCTCTGATCAGTTCGAAAAAGTTTTTCACTTCGTCTAGCCACTTCTTAGTGGCATCTGAATCTGACTTTCCTTCAAACGGCTTGACATTGGCTCTTTTTAACTTTTCAAAGTAGTATTGGGCGTCCCTGACCAGCTCGTGAGGTTGGAGGTTATTCTGTTGCAGCATCACTTGACCAATCTGAGTGACTGTGTGGCAAAAATTCTGAAAGGCATTGATATCTGGCATCATTTGTGGAAAAGGTCCTTGGGGTGGAGGAACATTCTGGACTGGAGGCGGATTTTGGTCTTGCGGTGGCGGTGGTGGAGGGACCTGTGCAGGTGGAGGAGAAATAGGCTCCTGCACCTCTGGTCTAGCTCTCGCTGGTCGGCCGCTTGGTCGCACCATCTGCATTATGCAGCGTCGGGTTTTATTCAATATGGGAATGTCATAATGAGTGATAGAATTTAATCTATTCCAATAGCATATCTGGACATGCACGTACATACTTTATAAGTTAAATTCTGTAATTTGTCGTCAATTAGGGTTTTATCAATAGGCCGAACCCTAATTTTCCAGTCTAAGTCATCCTAGTCTAAGGTCAACTCTCATCTAGAATCAGGACTTAGATCTAATATCAAACTTAGTTGACTATGATCATAACTTAGTTCTATATTCTGCCCGGATCTAGAGCCTCAGCTCTGATACCACCTGTAGCGCCCCGCACCCCGGCCCAGCTGGATACGGTGCGTCCATCGTACTTCACTAAGGAGAGTACCAGGCGTCGATCCATAACATGTCGTAGTCCATGATAAAATACATGGACTTTCGTGCTTACACGTCAACAAGTAAGCGAAACCGAGGCTAAATAAAAACTTCAAATTAAAATCGTCTACGAAATCATTCTTAGTTTTAAAACCCAAATCCTAAGTGCGGAAATTCTCAAAGGTAACTGTTTCCCATCACAATTACATAAAAATTCATCGATCACAACCAGCACGTCATGTCTCCTAAGCCATCCATCTTTCGCGCGTGACACGGGTAAGGGACCCTAGGTTCATTCTCAATCCATTCTACTTTGTTCCCTGCAGCCTCTGGGAGGAAAAATAGGAGGTAAGTGACAAAGTCACCAGCAAGTATACTATAAATAATGGAGGATTAAATGAAAAGTACATACAAGAACCGAACCCCACAAATTCGATTTAGAAACATACCTGACCTCCATCCAATATCCGTTAGAGATCAACACTTAATGCCTCAAGATCATAACTTAAGTAAGATCTTCACTTATTAAAGAGCGTTACAATAAAAGACCGCAACTTGTATAAGTTCGTAACATATCAAGGATCATCACTTAATAAGATCATAACTTAGGAACTATCAAGTTATAACAACTTAGTCCAAATATCACGTTCCATTATTCGATGACTCATTAAATGCGACATGCATGCATATGTGCGTGTGATGCATCATGAAAAAAATAAGGATATGATATTTCGTTATTTTCTTTCAAAACATCATCGTCAAGAAAACAATAGAGTATTCAAATCTATTCTTCCGGATCTGAGACGGTCACTTCTTCCCTTCGAATATATTATTCCCGGATTTGGAACGGTAACGTCATCACTTATCAGGTTTATTCTCTCTGGGCATGAACAGTCCATATCAGGTCTATCCTCTCCGGGCCTGAATGGTCCATATCAGGTCTATCCTCTCCGGGCATGAACGGTCCATATCATCAGATCAATTAACCCCGGATCTGGAGCGGGTCCTTACAGGCCAGGAAACATACACACACACGGTACCGGTGGGAAGCGTTCTTTTTAAAACAAAATCTTTTCGTTAAAAACGCTTTTCATCTTTCTTTCTCATAAAAATCAGTTCCATAAATAATGTAGATGACGATGATGCAATGCATGACATGTACTATGCAATTCATGATATAATACATTACATATACACATACGTACAACTCATTCTTTATACTGGAAAAATTTTCCAGAAATATCAGTCCATATACACGGCCTCAATCCCTCATGGTTAGGCCTACTATCATGAGTTCTTGTAATACATATGCATAAAATGTCCTTTCATTTCATAATAGAATTCTCGTGACGATATAAAATGTGTAATACACTTAGTCTAATTACGAAACAAGGGCTGCTGAATTTTAGCAATTGTAGCGTCCTTTCTTTTATCTTTCATGTGAGCCCATTAAACTTCTTTTAATTTGGGCCATCTTTGGGGAAACTGTTTTAGGCATACCATTAATTAGTGATTATACGCCCAAACCGTATAACTAAGCCTAAATCCATTAGAACAAGGCCCTATAACGAGTTCCTCAATTCTGCCCAAAATTTCAGATTAATGATGCCCACTTAGTTATGGTGTTTACCCCTCAATTAATCATTCCAAGATAAATGACTTACATAAAAGGGTTCTCATATGTCTTACGTAGTTGACATAAAAGTTTCGCGGATTTATAATATCGTTAAAGGAATTATTTACTCTTTTCTCCCAAACTGTTACGTGCTGAATTCAATAATGACCGATTTTACTACAAATTTTATTGTGACCAAACCGTAAACCCTTTTTCAAAAACTCCAGCTCTCAAGCCTTGTAAACACATAGGGTTAGTGTCCTGCCAAGAATCAGCCCAATTGCATATTGTTAAGGTCCATTTCCTGGTCAATCATTATATCACCTAAAATCTGTTTAGCCCAGTAATTTTCCAGCATGACCAGTTTTAATAAAAATTCCGCTACCAATAATCCGTAACTCCTTTTAGCAAAATTCCAACTCTCATATTTAACATACACATAGGGCTAGTGTCATACAAAAAATCAATTAAATTGAATGTCTCTAAGGTCTCTTTTCAGGTCCTACAATACGGCTTAAAAATCTGTCCTGCTCCAGTGAGTTTCAAATTTTTGTCACATTTCCTTTCTAAATGGTCATAACTTGCATTGTATGCCTTAAACACCTTATTAAACGTCAAACACACCTTTAACATGGAAATTTACAGCTTCAACATATTACAAACATCATATACATATCTATTCAAAACAGCTTGAATGCCACATACATCATTCTTTGGTCATGCACACCATGTTCCCACTAAAAATCAAACCTTGGTAAAATTAGTGCATACGGACCCTAACCCCCAAACAGCCCGTTTATGTACATGCAAGGAAAGAATCACATCTCCATAAAGAACATACTAAGCTTAACACAAAAGCATAAATCTTGTGCACACCTTACCCCCTAATTTATAACTTCTTACAAACTTCACTTATTTCCTTTATCCCTTTCCAGCCGTATCCACCATCCATGGAAAGGAGGGATCTTTAGTATGTTCATCTTGGATTTATCACATAATAATACTTAAAATCAACAAAGAATCCACCTTTGGAGCAAAACTCACACATGGAAGCCATTATACCCTAGGCCGAAAGTTTCATGCATCAAAACTTAGCCTTTCACATCTAAGATTAAATCTTAAAGACATATACACATTCAAGCATGCACTTTCACATTCAAGCCACAAATATGTATAGTGTACTTGCCTTTTCAACTTACTCCTCTCCTTAGCTTGAAATGTGTATGGAAAAGATGAAGCCTTCCTCTTCTTTGTGCATGCACCCAACAGTTTTGGGAGGGAAGGAGATCAATGGTTAGTTTACATTCTTAAATGAAAGATACACTTAATAAGGGTTAGATGGACTTACCAAAATAGAGTTTGAGTAGTATTCAAGCCTCCTACGACTAGGATCCACCAAAAGCTTGAGACTTTTTGGGCCTAGTGACCTTGAAGGTCACGGTTATGGGTAAGGAAATATCACCATAAGTTTCATCTTATGAAAATGTAGATATCTTCTCAAGAAGGTTTGGAATACTTACCTAATACTACTTAGTCTTGAAACAACCTAGACCTTCTTGGTTGATCCCTTAGCCGCGTGGTTTGGAGAGAAAGGAAGAGAGGGAATTCTTCTTCTTGCTCTTGAGGGTCCTTTGAGTGTTTGAAAGTTTGAGAGGATTCTCAAGTGTGTTTTTGGAGGGAATTTTCTTTCTTGGCTATGTGTTAGCCGTTGGGGAGGGGTGTAAGAGAGGTTAAGGGTTTACCATAGTAGGGTTAAAGGAAATAACCTTGATTACTTTAGTTAATCAAGGTTACTTTATTACTAACCTTGGTTACTTTAGTCTAATCATGGTTACTTTTTAACTAACCTTAGTTACTTTATCCAATTATGGTTACCTTAACCTTGGTTTAATGATAAAGTAACCATGGTAGGATTTTAAAAATCCTCCATGGTTAGCCACTTAGAGCGTCCGGTTGGTTCAGGGGTCTTTAATGACCCCAACCATGCTTTATTCCCATTTGTTAGTTACTTTTCTTAATTTATTTTATTTTCCCCCTTTTCTTTTAAAATATGTAGTTAGGAAAAATTTTGAGCCCTCTTTGGGCTAAGGGCCGAAAATGAGGTATGGGTTGGAACCAAAGTTTTTTTTTGCCCACTACCCATACTTGTTTAATTTCTTATTAGCTTACTTAGAAGATGGACCTTACAATCTTAAGAAATTGCATTAAGGCCTTTCTTAACCTTGTGGCCAAAACCTCCCAAGCACTTAGGAGTGAATTGGGCCTCTCCCCATGGTCCAATATTCATGCTCGGAATTATAAATATATATATATATATATATATATATTACTTTCTGTAACGTAATCTAAAATAATAATCATCGACTCAATAAATTGTAATTGCAGACATATCTTATCATATATTCTCTTAAATAGGTCTCAAGTACAAAGGGTTCCTAATTGGTTACAACAAATAAAACAACTTGAAAATCAATATGGTTTAAATGTGAAAAAGATTAGAAGCGATAGAGGCGCTGAATTTAAAAACAAGGACATGATTGCATTTTGCGAAGAAAAAGGAATCAAACACGATTTTTCGCTACCTAGAACTCCACAACTAAATGGAGTAGTAGAAACAAAGAATAGGACACTACAAGAAATTGCTAGAACCATGTTATGTGAAAATAAATTGCCTAGATTTTTGTGGGCGGAAGCCATAAATTGTGCATGCTTTATGGTTAATCGTTTGTCTATTAAAAATAAAATAAATAAAACGCCTTATGAGATATTAAATGATCGCATGCCCAAAATTGATTACTTTCGTGTGTTTGGTTGCAAATGCTTTGTTTTAAGTACGAAAGACAACTTAGATAAATTTGAATCTAAATCAATTTAATGCATCTTTGTTGGATATTCTGTGAATTCAAAAGCATATAGATGTTATGATCCCATAACTAGAAAAATTTTAGAATCCATTCATGTGAAGTTTAATGAATTTGGTGAAATTGATAAAGATAAAGAATATGACGATGATTTCGAATTAAAACCCGTGTGGATAATGACGATGGCACGCATGATGACACACTAGAAATGCATGATCACCTAGAAATACATGAGAACGTAGGAAATAATCAACCCATGTGCTTGAGTTTTATACCCTGCTTTCGCATGCGTGACTTTTATACCCTATGATCAACAAGTAGCCATAGTTGCTTTTCGAAAATTTAATCTTCTTTTCAAAGTCGTATTCTTTTCACAAAACAAAACTCATGTCGAAATGCAAAGTGTTTATGTCATGATGCAGAATGCTCATGTAACATCACATCAACCGTGTAAACATGCACACACACTTTACATATCAAGTACAAAGTCCTGAACCTCTATCACACCCTGCTCGTACCATTTCATGTCCTTTCGTATTACAAAAATCATCTCGAGTTTGCACTTAACCTTGCTCATTCATACTTCCTCAAACACACCTTATTCATACCATTTTTTGCCCTTTCATATTGTAACTCACTTCGAATTCATTCCTAATCCTACTCATTCACACTTAATGTTTACAACTCAAGTACACGTCATTCATATCACTTCATGCCCTTTTGTATCACAAATTCACTTCGGATTCATACTTAACCCTACTCATTCACACTTAATCTTGAAAACTCAAGCACACTTCAATAACACTTGTATTTTATGAGCAATGAAAGAGAATAAAGGTATCTCAGACACATGGAGCCCTTAATGGGTCAAAAGGAACTTCCAGTACACTTGGAACACCTTCAGGAGGCGCCTAAAGTGACTTGGAGCGCCTACTCTAGGCGTTCAAAGTGTTCTGGAATGTGCTGGTATACATCGAACGCCTACATGAAGCGCCTTATATGACATCGAACACCTTCAGAGGTGTTCGAAGTGTTCTAGAATGTGTTGTGACATATCCAACACCTACATGAAGCGCCTTATGTAACATGAAGCGCCTAATACAGGTGTTCGAAGTGTTCTGGAATGCACTGGAACACATTGAACGCCTACTTTAGGTGCCTAATGTGACATTGAGCGCCTAAGGTAGGTGTTCGAAGTGTTTAGACGGTTTCAGAACTGCAAATTTCTGCAGTAACTTCCTCCTATCATCTTCCTCCTTCATCCCTTTCATGCTAACACTTCAAATTCAACCTTACCACCTGAATCTATCATGCACAGCACACAACAACACCATTTAAACCTTACATCTATCGGTTTTGCATCAAGCTTAAGCCTTCAAATATTCATCTCTCCAGATGTATCATCGACCTTCTACCCCATGTCCAACCTACATAACACATCATCTAAACCTTCAAATCTTCCTCAACTCATCTCAAAACATCTAAGGCAACCTTTAGAAAACATGACAATTATCATAAAACAATATTTACAACAAAGATAACACTTTAAGGGCATGTTTATCAACAATTAAGCATAACATAGATATTCTCATAATTTGGCCCAAGGACCATGACTTTACACAACCAACAACATTAAATACATATAGTAGAGCATTTAACATAAACAAATCAAGGTTACAAATGTGTGATCCGGATTTTCTCTTTATAGAAACATAGGGTCTGTTGTATCAAAATTTGCATAAAGCATATAGAAAGATTACTTGCCTTTGTTTCTAGATAGTCTTACGAGTGTACTGCAGGATTTTGGGAAGGATTGAACCTAGGTTGACTGCAGGTTCTTCTTCTTCTTCTTCTTCCTTTCTCTCTTTCTCTTTTCTCTCTCTTTTCTCCTCTCCTTTCTTCCCAGCCGTTCCCCCTGCTCTCCGTTTGTGATAACCACCGTTTGGTGCTTGTGGGGAGTTATACTCCTTTGTGTAACTCCCCCAACATTTAAGTGAGGAGGGATAGTTTTGGTATTTTGGCCTAATTTCTTCAATTTTTGCTTTTTGATTATTTTCTCACCTATAATTCATGTAACTAAGCCTCATAAACTTATACATTTAACAAGATTATATTTTAAGTTATTTTCTACTTATTAACGGTCGGACTTAAAAGTTATGATATGACACAATTACTATGGCTAAAACAACAACTTTTTGACTTTGAGATTACGGTAAATCAAATTCCAATTTATTTTGATAGTATGAGTGCTATAAACTTATCTAAGAACCCGTTATACATTCTAAAGCAAAGCACATGGAAGTACGCTATCACTTCCTTTGTGATCACGTAAATAATGGTGATATTGTCATTGATCACGTACGCACTGAGGCACAAGTAGCTGACATCTTCACAAAAGCACTAAATCAAGCCACGTATGAAAATCTTCGTTCTAAATTAGGCATGATTTCTGCTGATTTGATTTGATATCTCTTTCCATACTTACATGTGCTTTTGATTGTCTTTCCAAAATAAAGGAGAGAGAATGCATGATTTAAGGGAGAGAGAGATTGATTGAGATTTGATTAAGAGTGATTGCACAAATCAAGGGGGAAAAAATTCGAAATTTGAAATTCAAAATTTAAATTTGTGCATAATTTAAGGGGGAGCAATCAAATTTAAATCATGTACTAGGATTATTTTGCAAATCATCAAAAAGGGGAGATTGTTGAGAAAAGGGGGTTTGAGTGATTACAAAATACATGATTTAAATAACGTGTACTAAAGAAATGCATGACACGTTTTATGATTTGACACGTTTTTGCATGAAACCTGCCTTATATAGTTCATATATAATGTTGTCATATTAACGAGCCATGAAGCTTTAAATCTTACATCAATTAGCGAACATTTGTTGTGTTTGAACTATTTTCAGGTGCCACCATTAACGAACTAAACTAGTTCATTAAGTGAAGTACTTAGTTAGATGGACTAAGTAGTTCATTAAATGAAGCCATATTTGGAAAAGGCACAAAGGCAACAAATTGAAGAATGGAAAGTTCTCTCCCACCTATGTCTACACGTTTATATATATATATTTTTTTTTGAAAACAAAATTTTATTAGCATAAGCCCTCACTTTTGGCGGAGGAAAACCTTATTACAAAAAAGAAAGATGGCAAGGATAATAGTATGCGATTATCACTTTGATATTCACATGTGGATGCTGAAGATTCAGGGCTCCAAACTGGCAGCGGGTCCTGCATTATCTCTCTCCTGGATCCCTCGCATTCGCCATCCGCGCCTCAGAGTTATTAGATGGCAAACACCTCCTTCAGCAAGGCTAAAGTTAAATGTGGATGCAGCAGTAGGTCGTCTCTATGCGGCGGGTGGGGCCATTTTGCGTGATACCGATGGCCGTTGTAAGGGTGCCCTTTCCTTTCGTCTGCCTCCTAGCACACCTTTGCATGCAGAGATTCAGGCTACACTTTTTGGACTGATGTATTTTCTTCCGTTCTATCGTTTGCTAATTATTGAGACTGATTGCGCTCAAATGCTCTCATGCCTTCACAAGCCACGGCATGTTTCTGGAAATTATCATCTCCGACAACTTCATACACTAATTCAGCAGCATCGATTGGAACTTATTCACACGTATTGTGAGACTAATATGGCCGCTCATTATCTAGCGCAACATGCGATGATTCATCCCGCAACGACTGCTTTCAACGGACATAATCTTCCTCCTATGGTTCGGGCATCAATCATGTTGGATGTCACCTCGGCTAGCTTGCGCACCGCTTGAAACACTATTCTACCTGATGGCTGGCCAATTTTTACTGCATTCTGTCCGTGGCGTAACAGTCACGGGCAGGCACGGTACGCATTGCATTCATTTGCTTCAATTCTACACCTTGAACATACTTATAATTTTTATCGCTGTCATTGTTCCCGAGTTCCATGCCTGCAATTGCAATGTCCATTTGGTGCGGAGGTGCCCTTTTTGTATATTTGCGGTTATCCATAAGGATTGGCAACGAATCTTTTTACCTGCCTGTACTATATACAGTACAGGCAGCCTTGGTACGTTTCCTTTTCTCTCTTTGTGCTGCAAGCATATTATCTCTCACATGCTGACGCTGCCGTTTGGTTTCGTGATATGTGTTTGCCCGGACTACATGCCATGGGGGTTTATGGCTGAGAGACTCCTTCATAACGTGAACAAATACCCTCGTCCTGCTCACCATCTGACGTCTTTGGGTTGTACACGCTGTTCTTTCTGCAGGCAAGTCTTCCATAAGGATTGGCGTGTATCAAATATCGCTGCCGGCACATTGAGTCGTGCCGGCAGATCAGGTTTGATCTGTCTTCAGATTATCTTGTATGGTTTACTATATCCTGGACTGATAACTTACTTAGACATACATGTTTCTTGTGAGTGGATGCGAGCCTGGATCGTCCTACTTCTACACGTATGCTATGCCAACATCATCTGGATCTTGTTAGGCTTTCGACGGCGGGATGCTCTCATTCAAGTTCTTTCCCGTAGCTGCACTGAGGTATTTGGGAATGCAAGTACGGAAATCAGCACCACGCTACATTGTTTTGACATACTTGGGCGGCTGCTTATATGGCATTATATACTTTTCCACTACAGACGTATTTGGATTGCATTTTGTAACTCATTGTACAATAGCGCATATCAACATCCCATCTATATAAATATGTACGCTTTTCCCTTCGCCAAGGTTTTATCTACAAGGGTGGTTTTACTTGGCAAGGTTTTAATGCGGCATATCATGTATAGATTGGTTGTTGATAATCATTTACTGCTATACTTTTCGTATTTCATTTTGATGTACTATGGTATTCCTCCGCCATAAGTGAGGGCCTTTTCTTAATAAAATCTCCTTTTCATAAAAAAAATATATATTCAGATTTTTTTCAAAAGGCACTATACACATATATTCCAACGTACTACCGACAAACGTACGTTAACTTCACACCACTATATTTACTTTATATTTATGAGTATATTCAGGTCTTATATCATATGATATAAGTCATGGTGATGACAAAATTATTACTACACGTTACAAGGTTCTAAACCAAAAATTTTCGTATTGGGCGACAACCAAAACTTCGCCAATCTGTCACGAACTTGACATATATAGATGCCCAGACCCTGCACTTCAAAAATGACCAGAAATTTCGTTGTCTACATGTTATATTCATCCATGAAATCATTTCATGTTGGCACACACAAATCACCCCCAATTAAGGACAAATTGTGGATATTTCAAATTCATCATTTTAAGCACATGGGGCGCCACTTACTTCATCCATTAGAGCTGAATATTCAAGTTATTCTATGTATATTATGTGTGACATAATATATATAACATATTCAAAAAGTTTGAATTTACTCGGAGAAAATCATGTAATCGACAAAAGTCGAAAATTCGGTTTTCTACGAACACGACACATGGAACGTTTTTGGCATGACATATAACATGTATCTATACACTTTTTACATACTCTATACATTCTAAAGTGTTCTAGAAAATCAATTAAGGGCTGATTGGAATATACCATATGCGTATAATTATTGTGCACTATTTTATAAAGTTTGCAAAAATAAAATTCAGCACATCTACAAGCCATATCACACGCCACTTCAGCCTTAATGGAGAATATGTGGAGCCTAGTTGTGATCTTGATTGGCCAAGAATGAAGTATACAAGGTTGGTGGCATAAAGGAAGGAGATACACAAGGTAATATTTCAAACTATGTCACATTTGTAACACATGCTGAAAATTTCAGCATGTGTAATATGAGCTGGCCAAAAATTGCATCAAAATTGTGCCATATTTACTTCTTTAAATTAAATGGATTTATTGGATGATAAAATGGCAATGATTTGAAGATGGTATGGAAATATTGTGATGATATTTAAAATATCACACATGCTGATAATTTCAGCATGTGTTGAATGTACTTGGCTGAAACTTTTTCTTAGAATTCAACATATTTGATTCTTCATTTTCAAGGAATTAATCTAATACCAACATGAAAATATTTTGAATATGGTGTCAATATCACACATGATGAAATTTTAGTATGTGAAAGAATCATATGTTAGATCCTATGGAGCTTAATGGTGATTATTTTGTCTTGCAAATTTTATGAAATTTATTATGTGACTTATGGCAACATTTTTATGACTAATTGGCACATGTATTTTAAGTTTTATTTTCAGATTTATACAGTCATCAAATGATGACAACTCTCATCCATCAATGAGTGCCAAGTAAGCAAGGCCTTAATGATCATTCAATGAAGGGTTGCCAAGTAAGCAAGTGAATGTCACGATGATGCAAGATATTCTTCAAATGACTTAAAAGATAATTTCCGAGGGGAAGAAAAGGAAGGAGGGGGAGGCCACGTCTTCATAAAAAGGGAGAAGGAGATCAAACAAAATACAAGACAAGTCTTATATTTCCAAGAGCAAAAAAATGTTGCCAACCTCTCATTCTTCTACACTTTCTTTCTTTCTTCTTCTCTCTCAGTGCCAATTGTATTCATATTCATATATATTTTATAGGCTTCATATATACCACCAAACACGCTACATTGTTGTAAAAGATTGAACTAGGTGTGATCAATCTTGCATCCACTCGGTGGTGGTGTTCGTGATCATTGGAATCGCTTACAAGGTTTGTAAAAGGTTGGAGTTGGTGTGTAACTCCATCAACCCTGTGTAGTAAGGTGTTTTTTGTTGTTTTGTGATTAGTGATAACCGAGTAAGGTGTCTTTGAAGACTGGAGTATGTTGATTTAATCGAACCAGTATAAAATTCCTTGTGTTCTTTACTTTTCAGCACTTACTTTTAGTTTCCAGCACAGTGCATCATTTTCATCACGTTCTTAAAAATAGCAAACGAACTTAAAAATCCCCACACTTTCCAGAAACATAGCCACACATTTTAAGGTTCATTTGGCCCAAGTTTCAACCCTTTTGGACAAGTATAAGTCATCCAAACCTCAAACGTTCTGAGACTAGTGCAATCTGATTTTCAGGCTTGCAAAGGTTGAGACTTTGAACGTATTTGACTAACTTCCCAAAAGAATTTTTCAAAACTGTTTCAACTCAATTAAATATACATAATAAGGGTTTTGTCATTAAATTTTCAGACCATTTGGAGTCACGGTTTAATCGGATTTAATTTTTCAAATCATACTACCGTTTCTGGCAGATTTGTGCAATCTGACCACCAACGATTTTTAACAGGGTTAAAGGTTGAATTTTAATCTGAAATTTTTAGGATATAATCAGAACATCGGTGACTAAGACATCTCCAAATGTCAGAATTTTGGTAGACCTGTAACCTAGTTTTTAAAACGTTGCAAAACAGGTCCTAAAAACAGAAACTGTTTTCAGAAGTTGGGCTTTTGGTTTAAAACAAATTTTTAAAAAAATTTCCACACCCACTATTCAACCCCCCCTTCTAGTGGTGCCTTGCAGATCCTACAGAAGTTGATTAAGTTATTGATTTTATGTATCTAAGAATATGTTTATGATATAATATATGAATGGTGAAATGAATGATATGTTAAATAAGTAAAATTAAGGAAATGGTGATACATGACAAGCCTAAAAATAGTTGTTTTGGAAGGACATAAAGTAAAATGAGAATTGGACAAATTAAGATAAACATTTTAGTGGTAAAGCCCAAAAAGTAGGTTGTTTTGTGTACCTAAAACCGAGAGCTTTAGAAAAGGGTAAAATTGGTATTTCACTTAAGCTTACGATATGAAACATGAGCTACTTGAAATTTTATATGAGTAAAGCAAGCCAAAACCAAGCCCACATGCATACATATAAGAGTCAAAGTTTTGAAACAAAAAGATTTTCTCACTCGACATATTTTGACAGAAATGTTCTTATCACGTGATACATTTTTAAAAGGATTTTAAACGAACTATATCACGAGACGATTTATTTTGATGACACAGTTATGTATAGGTTATATGATGATATGATATGATCGGAGGTCGGCCTGACATCAGGAGCAGGGTGGAGGATGTCAGGGCATACAGTGTGTTACAGTTGACCAAATCGTCGCATGACACTGGAACCTAGAAGAGGTTGGTGTCATGGCATATATATTCCCTACCCTATTGGCCGAGTGTAACACCTTGTCCAGGACAAAGGGACTATCTGCCTTACAGATGTCACAGTTATTTCCATATACGTATGATGTAACACCATGTTTGGAAACATGTGATTCATATCGGTATATGCGACCATATGAGTAATCAATTGGTCTGTCATGCATATCGCCGATTACATGAGAAGTGATATAGCCACGTTTGGAAACAGATTTGAAACGAAAGTTTCAAAATGTTACATTTTGAAATGTTTATGAAAAAGAGTCATGTTACAAACTTCATCAAGAATATGCATATCCTCTGAGTCACCCTATTGGATACATACTTAGACTATTAGTAGACTTAAGATAAACATACAGAGAGTGATTCGTGACATGAACATAACCAAGTGGAACTTAGCACAAGACACGGATTAGAAGCTTATTGAACAAGTAATTAATGAAGTAATATGAAAATAAATAAGTTCTTCGGTGACTTTATTTTTCGCACTTACAAAGTTGTACGATGTTTATGTGAATTTCCTTATCTGTTACTTTATGGTAAATGGAGACGTGATATGTTCTTTACTGGTACCGTATTCACTTTATCACTCCGTCTCCCATACATGATCGACATCATGAACCCGAGCATACATACTTGCTTAGTGATTCATTATCGCTCACTCTTATTTTTACCATGACCCTGGGTTGGCCTTCACAGATGATGAGCCGAGGGTAGGATACCCGTGAGCAGCCTAGTGGGCACAACTGTTTTTAGACTTATACTTTTGTTATCTCCGACATGTATTCCTTTCCATTATGTACTGATGACATTATGATGTACTCGGATTTAGTTACGATATATGTTGCATGTCGTTTATGTTTTATTCTGTCTATTTTATGATGCTTCTACTATTTGATACATGTTTATGTCAACATGCATATAGATGTTATCGACACCTTTTACTTCTCATAGTAGAGTACGGCGTGTGAACCGTGTCGAGACCCTAGTTTCCAGATGGGCTGCTTGATAGGTTTCAATGGTTTTGAGCTTCGGTGGTCTCACATCTTGGCTTTGCAGATGAACTTGTTAGTTTCCTTGAATGGTATTATCGGCAATTTGCAAACATTCAAGACGTTTCTGGAGCAATATCAGAGGGCCTCGGAGCAATTAGCAAATTATCAAAAAAGTCAATTACTAGTCAGCGGCAATGGCTTCTCCCAGCGTGTGGCTGTGGCTCTAGGCATGCACATCTCTACACTGCCCATTAAATACTTGGGTTTATATCTCTTTAAAGGTATTAATTGATCTCGCTATTGTGCAGCATTGCTTGATCATTTTAATTCTCGATTGACAGGTTGGTTTGCAGCGACAAGTATGGCAGGTTGATTGACACTTATTTAGTCAGTCCTCTCCCAAATGCCTTTGCATCTTATGGCTACTGCACGTCTGCCAAAAAGTGTGCATGCAGAATTGAGTTGGAAAATGTCCCATTCTTATTGTGGCATCGACATCAATGGAGGGCATGGGACTCTATATGTTATCCAAAGATGGAGTCGGGCTGGGTGTTTGTAATTGAGAGCAATTACAGCAGGACTATGAGTGTGAAGTTGTGGTGGTCATATCATACACTACCACCAACTTCGGTTTGGGCATTATATCTTCGGTAGAAGTATGGATGTAGAGATGGGTTGCATGTTTTATTTATGATTCTCTTGGCTGGAAGAGAATTGTGTCGTCCATTCCATTCATTTTTATACCATGCGTGTTCAAGTCACTCAGGACGCCTATCTCGATCCTAGGCGATGTTGCCGGATGGGTCCAATTCAGTCGTCAGGAGTCCATATGAAGCTTGTCGTCCATATGGGGGGGGGAAGGGGGAAGGGGAATCCATTTTCCATTAGCCCACTATATTTGGTGGAAATTGTAACTCCTACTGAGGGCAAGTGATTTTTTATGGAAATTATGCCACAATGCTCTTCCTATGCCGTATAATTCTGTGCCTGGCTTGTGGATTTTCCTACATGTTGGTATATTTTTTTCCGTTGTGATTCCGCAGTGCAGAATCATATTTTCTATGCATCGTCCAGTGATCCGTGCGATATGGTTTCATTTGTCTTTCTTATTCCGTGGCCCTCCTCCCACTGAGTTGACTTTCATGCATTATTTACGCGGGTGGTGGCTCATGGCACCCCACTACATCTATCACCAGCCAGCTCTCCGCGTTGGTCCCATTACTAGCTTCTTGGGCCCATCTAGAAGATGTTGAGAAAAAAAGTTTGATTGATTTACAAATACGTGATTTAAATACTACGTGTTTAAGAATTGCATGACAAGATTTATTACTTGACACGTTTTTGTGATATACATGCCTTATATACTTTATATATGTTGCCGTACTAACAAGCCATGAAGAGTTAAAGCTTACATCAAATGGCAAACATTTGTTGTCGTTGAACTATTTTCAAGTGCCACCATTAATGAACTAAAGTAGTTCATTGCGTGAATTACCTAAGTTAATGAAATAACTAGTTCATTAAAAGGGGATATATTCGGAGAAGACATGATGGCAACAAATTGAAACATGAAAAGTCTCCTCTCTATTTGATATATATATATATATATATATATATATATTATATTAAGATTTTTTATGCAGAAATTTTTTTTGGCTCTGGCAACCCGCCGCCATCTCTCTGCGATCAATCTCCACCTACGCCGCCATTGCGATGTCAACGTCAGGGCCGGCGGCTTCAGCTGTCCGGTCCTTTGCTGCTGTCCTTACCGGTGATCCGCCACTGGTACCCTCCACCATCTCTAAAAAATAGCCTCAACGATTCAAAGGTTATCCCTCTATTTTTTTTGACGAATCAGAGGTATCGGCTCTATTGACTCCATTCCGGTATGCGCTTGTTGGATCCTTTTGTAATGGAAGGCCTTCCATGGTTGCTCTTCAAAAAACTTTGTATCACATTTTTTTGTTGGAAGCGTTCATGCAGGTTTATCAGATAAATCACACGTATTATTGCGATTTGAGAAGGAGGAGGACTATAACAGCTGTTTTTGTCGTCGATCTTGGAATATTCTTGGATTTCACATGAGGATCACTAAGTATACACATGATTTTGATCCAGAGATGATGCCACTATCGTCCCTGTGTGGATTTCGATGCCAGGTTTGCCAGTTTTTCTATAGAATCAGTTGGTTCTATTTGCTATTGCGTCAATGATAGGTACTCCCATTCGAATGGATACAGCCATGCAAAAACTGCTCCGCCCTTTGGTGGCTAGGATATGTGCTGAAGTTGATGTCTCTAAGGAATTACCGAATAAGATACACATCCAAAGCATTGATCATCATCATTATCAGACGGTGGTATATGAAGATATTCAAGATTACTGTTCTAAATGCAATATTCTTGGCCATAAGCGCGATCGTTGTGGAGAGGATAAGTCTGCTGCTGAAGATCACTCCCTGCAATAACACAGCAATGGCGTCAAAAACCAAAGGAGAATATACAGTATATGGCTGATGTTCTTCCCCAATCTGAAACTACATCTGCATCTATCCCTGTTATTGGTGCAGCTTTTCAGCCTCCAGTTGTTGCCGTTGAACCGCAGGAAGTATTAGCGCCCCAATTCTCAGCAGATCCCCATGCTATGCCCTCTAATTCATCAGAGCCTGTGCACATTATCTCTGAAGAATCCGCACTTCCTCCTCAAGATCTCATGATGTTGGGTAGATCGTCTGAAGATACGCTACTGCACCCTCTGTCATCTCCTTTACCACCTGATATAGTTCATACATCCTCGGATACTGATTTATCACACCTTCCTCCCCTTGTATCAGATAGGGAGACTATATCTGTTGTCCAGACTGAGTACATGCACTCATCTGATACTTTGGCAGGACGTATTCCAACAGTGAAGGAGGGCTCATCCGATGCTGAATTGCTGCATCGGTTATCCAATCCTAGTGCTGATCCGGATCACGAAGGTTTTATACCATGCATACGTAAATGTATCCGCAGGCAGCATTTACAAATTCCACGGCCTCCCGTCAGGTGCTCACTCGTAGTGTTACCCACTCTTCCAATTTAAACCCTACTCTTTCTCAATGAATGTGTTAACATAGAATCTGCAAGGTCTATGTACCTCTATGTCTCGATTAAGACTATTACTCAATCAGCACTCTATTCACTTTTTGTTTCTCATGGAGCCTCAACAATCAGATACGCGTTTGACTAGGGCACAAATTACTTTGGGATTCACATCTTCTCAAAGTATTTGTGAGGGTCGTGCTTGGTGATTTTGGAAGATTCATATATGGAATTTCTTGATGTCCGAATCATGGAGCAGGTTGCTCATTTTCGTTTTAAGCTTCCTAATCAGCATGTTATTTGGTGTCCTGTTTATGGCCGGCGTACAGTCCAGGACAGACAAATATTATGGCAGGAGGTACGTCAATGTTATGATGCATGTTTGGAGCCATGGATTATCTCTGGTGATTTCAACACGTTTTTATCTCCTTTAGATCATAAAGGTATTTCTCGTCCCGCAATGTCAATATTACAGGATTTTAATGACATGGTGGAATATGCTGAATGGCATTTGGTGCCGCATGTTGGCATGCTGTAAACATGGCAGGGCGGAAGAGGTTTAGGACGCGTTTGGCATCGGTTAGGTTGGGTTTTTTGTAATGAGAGTTTTTACGATATATTTCCACTGGTGAAATTAACTCATCTGAGTAGAACAACATCTGATCACTGCCCATTGTTATTGCAATGTTCACATGAATTAACTCATGGACCCAAACAGTTCCGCTTTTTAACAGCATGGACTTCTCACCCAGACTTTCTTCTTTTGTGCGATCGGTTTGGGCATCATATCCTACAGTTGGTGGAATGTGACGTTTGTGTGCAAAGTTGCGTGCTTTCAAAAAAGATGTTACAAGATGGAATACAGAAATCTTCGGCAATATCTTTAGTACCTTAGAAACCGCGGAACAACGAGCTCGTTCATCGGAGATGGCATATGATCTAGATCCTAGTGAGCATAATCGTATGGTCTATTTTGAAGCTCAATCTAAGTTGAAGCAGGCGTCTCAAATAGAAATGGAATTTTGGAAACAAAAGGCCCGTATCAAGTGGCTTGAGGAGGGACACTGCAGCACCCCTTATTTCCATTCCATTGTCAAAGATAAGCATCATCATCAGCGATTGCATGGTATTTATACGGAGAATGGTGATTATTGCGACACACCGGAGAGTATAAGTATGGCTGCAGTTGAACATTTCACACGCATGTTCACAGCGCAACCAGTGGAGGATATTACAACATTCCTGTCTTCCATCCCATCGTTGGTTACATCTGATGATAATATGCTTACTAACATGCCATTTTTGGAGGAAGTTAAAGATGCAGTTTGGAGTTTAAATCCACATAGTGCAGCAGGACCGGATGGATATAATGGATGGTTTTTTTGCAGCTGTTAGGATATAATATATTTGGATGTTTATAAAGCGATGGAAGATTTTTTTCTGGGTTTCCCAGTTCCTAGAGCCATGGCCCATTCTATGATCATATTGATACCCAAAGGCACATCCCAATGTACATTCAGCGATTATCGACCCATTGCACTATCTACTTTCATGAGCAAGATTCAAACCCGCATTCTTGCAACGCGTTTGAATTCCATCCTGCCTAAGATAATTTCCCTAGAGCAGGCGGGATTTCAGAAGGGCCGAGGTATTACTGAGCAAGTATTACTGGCGAACGAATTAATTCATTGGTTTGATAAAGGTACGTGGCCAAACAAAGCCATTCTCAAGTTGGATATGGCAAAGCCCTCTGATCGTGTTAGTTTGCAATATTTAAGGGCAATACTCTTGCGCTTTGGCTTTTCATTGTTCTTTATCACACTTATTCTTAATCATCTGGAGGGCACTCATATCTCCATCTTGGTTAATGGTACCCCTAATGGATTTTTCAGACCAACTAGAGGAGTTAAGAAAGGGGATCCCCTTTCGCCACTTCTATTCATTTTGGCAGCTGAAGGATTTAGTCGTGGCTTAAAATAGTTGATTGCACAAGATGTCATACAACCATATTCAATAGGTCGATTGCCTATGATCATATCACATCTCTCTTATGCAGATGATTCACTCATTTTCGTCACACCAAATCGCAGGAACTTGAATGAGTTCAAGCAATTTTTGCCTTACTATGAGAGAGTTTCGGGGCAAGCTGTAAATTGGTATAGAATTTCAGTGGTATATTCGGCGGCAGTGACTATATCGCAGCAACAGGACTTTACTGCGCTCCTTGGCATGCGGCAATCAACCCTTTCTATGAAATATTTGGGATCCTATTTGCATAAAGGAATCACTCGAACAAACCATTGCCAAGGCATTCTCCAACATGTAGATTCCAGATTGAATGGATGGCAGGCAAAGTTATTAAGCATGGCAGGCAGAGTAGTTCTCATTCGTTTGGTGTTATTGTCTATACCCATTCATGTCCTTGCGGCTTTATGCCTCCCACGTAGCATTATTCATGCTTTGGAGTGTCGATTTGCGTTATTTTTGTGGGGTGTAGATCGTCGTCACTGGGTAGTATGGTCTACTGTATGTCATTCGAAGTTAGAGGGTGGACTACATATTCGGAGTCTGAGTGTCATTCAGCAGGCCTTTACTGCCAAGCTATGAAGGAATTATCATACAAGTACATCTTTGTCGAGTGAATGTATGTGATTCCGTTATCGAAGAAGTGAAGACTTTGTCCCTCGTATATATGATTCTCCAGGTTGGAGAAGAATTTGTGGTATTCACCCCCGCTGTTCTTTGCTGGTATATTGGGATGGCAACATGCCGATATGGCCTACACCCTCTGGACAGTTTCTTCTTCGTAATGCTTACGAATTTTTGCCCGACTGCTCCGAAACTCCTATCTAATCGCATTATTTGGATGCCTCGCAAGAAACCAATGATTCAGGTATTTCTTTCGAAACTTTTACAACGTGCATTACCATTACCGGATGTTGTGTCTCGATTTGTACAGGTTCTTCCAAGTATATGTCCTTTTTGCTGATTGGAGTCTGCAACTACCAATCACTTATTCTATCACTGCTCAGAAGTTAGACCTATCTGTCATTATTTCAATGACTTGCTTGATATTGATGCACACCGAGCCAGGGACTGGCGCACTTTCCTAATAACGGTATGGTTGGAGTCCCCGTCAAATTTTTTAGGACATATGCAACGTATATATCTGGGCATTCTCTTTTGGAATATATGGAAGAATTATGATGCATTGGTGTTTGGTGATGGTTCATGGTAACAACATGCCATACTTAAAGATATTAGGACCGATATTTACCAATGGGCAAAATCACAAAGCGGAACAAAGATTGCAGCCAATTTTCCACGGCTGGTTAGTGTGGGCCTTTCTCCTATACTTCGGTCAAATACGGTTCGGATCTTTCGTTGATGTCCTCCTCCACCAGGCAGATTACAGCTAAATACGGACGCCTCTGTTGGACGACATGCAGCAGGCGGTGGGGCAATTATTCGGGATACAGCAGGCTCTATGATTCATGCACTCTCTTTCCCATTGCGACATGATTATCCATTACAAGTTGAAGCACAAGAAGTGCTTATTGCTCTTCTATATTATCTTCCACGATATGGACATATGGAGGTTGAGGTTGATTGTCAACAATTAATTCATTTCATGCATACTTCTACTATGCTTGCTCCAGATCTACACAAGCTTTGGGGGCTACTTAGTGCCTCATCCATCCACTTGACTTATGTGCCTCGTGAGGTTAATGAGGCTGCACATTTTTTGGCACAAGAGGCGTTACAGCATACCACTATTGCATACTATTCTTGTTTGACGGCCCTTCCATCGTATATTTGGGGTATCGTTTTGACTGATTCTACACTTCCCACATTTCGACCTTCTTCTGATGGAGCTGCCTAATATACAGGATTGGTGTATCGCGCTATCTTCTGATCGTCTGGGCTTCACCACATACATTTCATTCTCATCATACTTTATGCTTTGGATTGTACAATTTAATGCTTGCAGCAATATAAATATGCACGCTTTTCCCTTCGCCATGGTTTTATCCACAAGGGTGGTTTTACATGGCAAGGTTTTAATGCGACATATCATATATTGTTGCACATTCATTTCCATTATGTACTTATATTATTATTTTCATATGATGGCTGTGATTACATGTTTGTAATATGGTATTCCTCCGCCATAAGTGAGGCTGCATAATAAATATTTTTTTCAGCCAAAAAAATAATATTAAGATTTTTTATAAAAAGGCACAATACACATATATTCCGATGTACTACCGACACGTTACATATGTTACAAACATATGTCAATATCACACCACTATACTTACCTCATGTTTATGAGTATATTCAGGTCTTATATCATATGATATAAGTCATGGTGATGACATAATTATAACGACACGTTACAAGGTTATAAACCGAAAATTGTCGTATCGGGTGACTACCGAAACTTCGCCAACGTGTCACGTACTTACAATATATAGATGGCCAGCTCATATACTTTAGAAAGAGCCAAAAAATTTGTGGCTCATATGGTATATTAGTCATGAAATCATTCCATGTTGGCACATACGAATCACCCCCAATTAAGGCCAAATTGTGGAGATTTCAAATTCACCTTTTTTTTTCCAAACGGGGCACCTATATCTCAGCCATTAGATCTGAATATTTAATTTATTTTATGTATATTATGTGTTGCATAATATATATAACATGTGCAAAAAGTTTGAATTTAATCGAAGAAAAATCGCGTAATCGACGAAAGTCGAAAATTCGGTTTTCTACAAACATAAGACATGGAACATTTTTGGCATGACATGTAACATGTATGTCGACACTTTTTATAAATTCAAGACATGTCAAAGTGTACTAGAATATTTAAATAAGGGTTGATTACAATTAACCATATGTGTATAATTATTGTGCATTATTTTACAAAGTTTACAAAAATGAAATTCAGCAAATGTTGGAGACAAAGTGCATGCCATTCTCAGCATAAATGGAGCTTATGTGGAGCTTAGTTGGCATCTCAATTGGTGGAGAATATGCCACACAAGGTTAGTGACACAAAAGGAGGAACTACACAAGGTAACAAATTCAAAACGTTGAGAATGTAGCACATGCTGAAAATCTCAGCATGGCTAGCGGATATTTACCCATTTTTAGTGACTAATTGACATCCCAAATTGAAGGAATTAATTGTTGATTATTTGCCAACACTTTAAACTATTGTTGGCACATGTTTTTACATTTTAATCTCAGATTTTACAGCTACTAAATGGTGACAAGATTGGACCAATCATAGAGTGCCAAGTAAGCAAAGTTAAGATATTCATCAAATCATATTGTCCCAAGTAAGCAAGATGGTGTCATGTCTACACAAGGTAATCTTACAAGGGCATTAAAGAGAATTCTCAAGGTGATGTAAGACCTAAAGGGGGCGGCCATGTTGAGATAAAAAGAAGAGAAGTAGTGCAAAGTGATTCAAGACAACTCTCATCATCTCTCAAGTGCAAAAGAATCCTCTACTCTCTTCTTCTACATTTCTTTCTTCTTCTTCCTCTCTCAAGCCTATTGTTCTTATATTCAAAATATTGAATAGGCTTTGTTTATACCACCATACACGCCTGATTTTTTGTAAAAGGTTGATCAAGGTGTGATCAAACCTTCATCCATTCGGTGGTAGTGTTCGTGATCGGTGTGATTGATTGTATTGTTTGTTTAAGAGTGGAGTTGGTGTGTAACTCCAGCAACCCTTGTGGTAAGGTGTTAATTTTGTTTAGTGATAACCGAGGAAGGTGTCCTCGAAGACTGGAGTAGGTTGATGTAACCGAACTAGTATAAAATCCTTTTTGTTCTTTACTTTACTGCACTGTACTTTCAGTTTCTAACATTCTACATCTATTTCGTTACAATTTTAAAAATAGCAAACGAATTTCAAAAATTGTACAATTTTGCAGAAACATAGCCACACCTCTTAGCTTTCATTTGGCACAAGTTTCAACCCATTTGGACTAGTATAAGTCCATCAAACATTAATAGATCTAAGCCTAGTGCAATCTGATTTTTAGATCTGAAAAGGTTAAGAACATCAACGTGGTTGACATACTTTCTGAAGGAATTTTCAAAACCTGTTTCAACCCAGTACAATACACATCTTACGAGGTTTGTCATTAAAGTTTCAGACCATTTGGAGTCACGAATTAATCGGAAAAAATTTTCAAATCGAAGTATTGTTTTTGGCAGATTTGTGCAATCTGACCACAAATGTATTTTCAAAGGGTTAAGAGTTGAATTTTAATCTGAAATGTTTAGGAGATACTCAGAACATCGGAAAGTCGAATCTCTCCAAATTTCAGAATTTTTCAAGGTCTCTAACCTGGTCTTTCAAACGTTTTAAATCAGGATCTGAAAACAAATACTATTTTCAGAAGTTAGGTTTTTGGTTCAAAATATTTTAAAAACCAAATTTCCGCACCTACTATTCAACCCCCCTTCTACTGGTGCTTTACAGGTCCTACAAGTGGTATCAGAGAACAGGCACACTTACGACAAGGAGATCCAACAATCTTTGTGAGACGGCAACCACTAGCTACAAAACCGAGCAAGAAGGTATGTCGAGTAAATGGCCTCCTCTTTTTGAGGTTGAATCCTTTATCCAGTGGAAACTTAGAATGAAACTTTTTCTTATGGCTATTGATACTGATTTATGGCCTATTATAGAAGACGGTCCATTCGTTCCATCTAAGTTATCTGCTGTTGATGGTGTCACACTAGAAGTTGTAAAACCGAAACAAGACTACACTAGTGATGACAAAAAGAGATTAAGTATGAATGCTAGAGCCATGCAACTACTTTTGAACGGGCTATGTAAAAGTGAATCAAGTTACATGTCTAATTGCTCTAGTTCTCAAGAGATGTGGAGAATTCTAAAAATGAGACAAGAAGGGACTAGCCAAGTTAATGAGTCAAAAATAAATATGCTTATGTCCACTCTTGTGTCTTTTAAGTTATTGCCAAATGAATATATTGTTGATATGGATTTACAGTTGACTAACATCTATAATTCTCTTTAGACTCTTGGTAAAGCTTTTTCTACACAGGAAAAGGTCCAAAAAGGTGGAGCTTATGTGGAGCTTAGTTGGCATCTCAATTGGTGGAGAATATGCCACACAAGGTTAGTGACACAAAAGGAGGAACTACACAAGGTAACAAATTCAAAACGTTGAGATGTAACACATACTGAAAATCTCAGCATGGCTGGCCGATATTTACCCATTTTTAGTGACTAATTGACATCCCAAATTGAAGGAATTAATTGTTGATTATTTGGCAACACTTTAAACTATTTTTGGCACATGTTTTTACATTTTAATATCAGATTTTACAGCTACTAAATGGTGACAAGATTGGACCAATCATAGAGTGCCAAGTAAGCAAAGCTAAGATATTCATCAAATCATATTGTCCCAAGTAAGCAAGATGGTGTCATGTCTACACAAGGTAATCTTCCAAGGGCATTAAAGAGAATTCTCAAGGTGATGTAAGACCTAAAGGGGGCGGCCATGTTGAGATAAAAAGAAGAGAAGTAGTGCAAAGTGATTCAAGACAACTCTCATCATCTCTCAAGTGCAAAAGAATCCTCTACTCTCTTCTTCTACATTTCTTTCTTCTTCCTCTCTCAAGCCTATTGTTCTTATATTCAAAATATTGAATAGGCTTTGTTTATACCACCATACACGCCTGATTTGTTGTAAAAGGTTGATCAAGGTGTGATCAAACCTTCATCCATTCGGTGGTAGTGTTCGTGATCGGGTGTGTGATTGATTGTATTGTTTGTTTAAGAGTGGAGTTGGTGTGTAACTCCAGCAACCCTTGTGGTAAGGTGTTAATTTTGTTTAGTGATAATCGAGGAAGGTGTCCTCGAAGACTGGTGTAGGTTGATGTAACCGAACCAGTATAAAATCCTTTGTGTTCTTTACTTTACTGCACTGTACTTTCAGTTTCTAACATTCTACATCTATTTCGTCACAATCTTAAAAATAGCAAACGAATTTCAAAAATTGTACAATTTTGCAGAAACATAGCCACACCTCTTAGCTTTCATTTGGCACAATTTTCAACCCATTTGGACTAGTATAAGTCCATCAAACATTAATAGATCTAAGCCTAGTGCAATCTGATTTTCAGATTTGAAAAGGTTAAGAACATCAACGTGGTTGACATACTTTCTGAAGGAATTTTCAAAACCTGTTTCAACCCAGTACAATACACATCTTACGAGGTTTGTCATTAAAGTTTCAGACCATTTGGAGTCACGAATTAATCAGAATAAATTTTTTAAATCAAAGTATTGTTTTTGGCAGATTTGTGCAATCTGACCACAAATGTATTTTCAAAGGGTTAGGAGTTGAATTTTAATCTGAAATGTTTAGGAGATACTCAGAACATCGGAAAGTCGAATCTCTCCAAATTTCAGAATTTTTCAAGGTCTTTAACCTGGTCTTTCAAACGTTTTAAATCAGGATCTGAAAACAAATACTATTTTCAGAAGTTAGGTTTTTGGTTCAAAATATTTTAAAAACCAAATTTCCGCACCTACTATTCAACCCCCCTTCTACTGGTGCTTTACAGGTCCTACAAGTGGTATCAGAGAACAGGCACACTTACGACAAGGAGATCCAACAATCTTAGTGAGATGGCAACCACTAGCTACAAAACCGAGCAAGAAGGTATGTCGAGTAAATGGCCTCCTCTTTTTGAGGGTGAGTCCTTTATCCAGTGGAAACTTAGAATGAAACTTTTTCTTATGGCTATTGATATTGATTTGTGGCCTATTATTGAAGACGGTCCATTCGTTCCATCTAAGTTATCTGTTGTTGATGGTGTCACACTAGAAGTTGTAAAACCGAAACAAGACTACACTAGTGATGACAAAAAGAGATTAAGTATGAATGCTAGAGCCATGCAACTACTTTTAAACGGGCTAAGTAAAAGTGAATCAAGTTACATGTCTAATTGCTCTAGTTCTCAAGAGATGTGGAGAATTCTAAAAATGAGACAAGAAGGGACTAGCCAAGTTAATGAGTCAAAAATAAATATGCTTATGTCCACTCTTGAGTCTTTTAAGTTATTGCCAAATGAATATATTGTTGATATGGATTTACAGTTGACTAACATCTATAATTCTCTTTAGACTCTTGGTAAAGCTTTTTCTACACAGGAAAAGGTCCAAAAGGTACTAAGAAGTCTCCCATCCAAATGGGACCCTAAAGTCATGGCAATTGAGGAAAGTAAAGAAACAAGTTAAATAAAAATAGAGGAACTAATCCGATCTCTGAAGGTATACGAAAACAAACTTACATTAAGGAAATCGGAATCAATGTCAAAACAAGGTAAGACTAACGCTTTTAAATTAAATGAATACGTCTCCACTTCTTCCGATCACGTAAATGATAGTGATACTGAATCAGATAATGATGATCTAATATTATTGGGTAAAGGTTTGAGAAAATTTATGAGAAAGTCATTTATAAACAAACCTAAGTCTATTTCGACTAAAAGAAATAAAAATAAAATTAATGACAAGGACATAAAATGCTACGACTGCGGGAAACTTGGACACTTGTCATATGATTGCCCTAACAAGGACAAACAAACAAATAAAAACCTTGACAAGGATCGGACTGAAACAAGACTTGTCTCAGAACATAAACAAAGGAGAAGAGCAGTCAAGGCCTCCACTTGGAGTGATTCATCTGACTCTGAGACTGATACCGAAGAAGAGACGGCACAAGTATGCTTTGCATCCAAAGCATCAAATGAGGCATCTTCTGATTCTGACTCTGATTATGAACCTACATATGATGATTTATTTAGTCAATATTTATAATTACATAAATTCACAAAGACTCTTGCAAAAGAAAAGAAACGGTTAATTGAAGACAAGAAGTTCTAGAATCGTCTAACACAAATCTTGTTGCTCAAATTGAACGATTCAAAAGAAGAGTCTTCCTGCATAATTAACGCATTAAAATCAGATGTCACATCATTAACAACACAAAACCATGAAATGAAATCCGAGATTTCAAACTTGAAATCAAGGAATATAGATTTAGAAAAATGGTGAAACAATTTGACACAGGTACAAACATGCTAGACCGCATTATTTCTGCACAAAAGCATGATAGTGACAAAACCGGATTAGGATACATTGAGAAAAACGAGACATTAAATAAATGAACCAAATTTATTCCATCCAAGAAAAAATAGATGCACCCAAGATATATGTGGCGCCAAAGAAGATGCCTAGACCCCCTCTTTTTTCATCTCATCATGCTTCTTCTTCATATCATACAAGATATAATTATGTGTGCGAAGAAACCATTAATGCATACACGACATCCATTCCATGCATCTAGATCACACACTATGCAAAAACACAAGAACATATCAAAGACGACAACCATACAATGTTCACAATGGAATTCTCGGCCCAAGGCCAATTGTATTCTCACCTCATGTCTACTATATTGCTTCTTCATCTACATTCTCACCATTGTAAGACCGAGAAAGGTCACTCAAGTATGGGTATCGAAAGGTACTTTTACAAAGGGGAGAAGAACTAACTCGTAAGGACCCAAAATAAAAGGGTACCTAAATCATTGTTACACTTTGCAGGGTACACATACATCAATCAAATGGTTCCTTGACAGTGGTTGCTCGAGGCACATGACAGGTGACCCGAGCTTGTTTTTAAAGTTGAAAATGGTCACAAAAGGAGGATCCGTGACCTTTGGAGATAACAATGAAGGAAAAATCATTGGAAAAGGTACAATTGGAAGCCCAAGTACTCTTCAAATCTCCAACGTCTTCTTGGTAAGTAATCCATCCTATAATTTGCTTAACATCTCATAGTTTCATGACAATGGTTTTGATGTGTGTTTCACTCATCCATATTGCAACATAATAAATAAAAACAGAGAAACAGTATTAAACGAAAAAGAGAAGGAAATATTTTTACTTTTTTCTATGGATAATATGTTAGACGCTAAAGTTAAATGTTTTATGTAAAATGAACCTAAGATAAGTTTGTGGCATAGGTGATTAGGACATATTAGCATCTCAACGCTTGAAAAACTTCAACAAAAGAATCTAATACGAGGATTGCCTAAACTTGATTTAGACAACTTTCAGTTGTGTGAATATTGTATTAAAGGCAAACAAACACGCGAGTCACTTAAATCTAAAAATGAAATTAGCATGTCTAGAGTTTTAGAATTATTACACATTGATTTGTTTGGTCTTAGTCGTACTAAGAGTCTTGGTGGACGCCATTATGCATGTGTAATCGTTGATGATTTTTCTCGCTATACATGGACTCTATTTCTTGCAAATAAAGATGATAGTGTGGTTGAGATTGCTAAATTAATAAAACAACTTGAAAATGAATATGGTTTGAATGTGAAAAAGATTAGGAGCGATAGAGGCGACGAATTTAAAAATAAGGACATGATTATTTTTGCAAAGAAAAAGGTATTAAACACGAGTTTTCGCCACCTAGGACACCACATTAAATGGAGTAGTCGAAAGAAAGAATAGGACACTACAAGAAATCGCTAGAACCATGTTGTGTGAAAATAAGTTACCTAGACTTTTGTGGGCATAAGCTGTAAATTGTGCATGTTATATAGTTAATCATTTGTCGATTAGAAAGAAAATAAATAAAACTCCTTATGAAATAGTAAATGATCGCATGCCTAAAATTGATTACTTTCGTGTGTTTGGTTGTAAATACTTTCTTTTGAATACAAAAGATAATCTAGATAAATTTGAATCTAAATCAATTGAATGCATCTTTGTTGGATATTCTGTGAATTCTAAAGCATATAGATATTATGATCCTATCACTATACAAATTTTAGAATCTATTCATGTGAAGTTTAATGAATTTGGCGAGTTTGAAAAAGATAAAGAATATGACGATTATTTTGAACTAAAGCATATGTTAGATGATATAGAAGAGAATGTCGTACATGATGAATCCAACACACTAGAAATGCATGAAAACTTAGAGAATAATCAACCAAGATGGCATGGGAATCACCCACACGGCCTTATCATAGGCGATATAACTCAAGGTGTCTGACCACGTAGAAGAATAAATCCGGATGAAATAAACCAATTTCATGCTATGATATCTGAAACTGAACCTAAGAATGTTTTTTATGCCTTGAATGATTCTTCTTGGATTGATGCTATGCTTGATGAATTAAATCAATTCATAAGAAATGATGTATGGGATTTAGTGCCACGACCACAAGATAAGACAATAATAGGCACAAAGTGGGTTTTTAGAAATAAAATGAATGAAGAAGATAAAGTTGTTAGAGACAAAGCGAGACTTGTAGCACAAGGATATAATCAAGAAGAAGGAATCGACTATGATGAAACATTTGCACCTGTAGCACATTTAGAATCCATACGATTATTACTTTCTATTGCTTGCATGAGTGATTTTAAACTATATCAAATGGACGTAAAAAGTGCATTTTTAAATCGCTTTATACAAGAAGAAGTATACGTGAAACAACCACCCGGTTTTGAAGATTTGAAATACCCTGATCACGTGTACAAATTAAAGAAGGTATTATATGGTTTAAAGCAAGCACATAGAGCTTGGTATGATCGTCTTGCTACTTTTCTTTTAGAAAAAGGATTTAAAAGAGGCACCATAGATAGCATGTTATTCTTGAAACAAGATAATCAGATTTACTTATCATTTAAATTTATGTTGATGACATTATTTTTGGATCTACATCTCATAAACTTGTTGAAGAATTTGAAATTTGCATGAAATCTGAATTTGAAATATCTATGGTTGGTGAATTGAATTATTTTCTTGGCTTGCAAATTAAACAAACTAGTAAAGGAATCCATATAAGTCAAGTCAAATATGTGAATGACATGATTAAAAAGTTCAATTTGAGAACTTGAAACCATCCCCCACCCCTATGAGTGTCACTACTAAACTAGATATAGATGAAAATGGAAAAGACTTTGATAATGGTTTGTATATGTCTACGATTGGCTCCTAGCTTTATCTTAATGCCAGTAGACCCGACATCATGTTTAGTGTATGTATATGTGCATGTTTTCGAAGCCAACCTAAAGTGTTTCACTATAATCCTGCAAAAAGAATATTTCGATACATTAAGCACACTCCCACTCTAGGAATTTGGTATGATAAGAATTGTTAATTTGACTTGCATGCTTATACCGATGCAAATTATGGTGGATGCAAAATAGATAGAAAAAGCACAAGTGGCACTTGTCAATTTATAGGAAATTCATTAATATTATGATTTTCAAAAAGCAAGCAAGTGTGGCATTATCTACTACTGAAGCTGAATACATGGCACTTAGTCTTTGTTGCACAAAACTCTTATGGTTAGAAAAGCAACTTTTTGATTTTGGTATCACGGTAAATCGCATTCCCATTTATTATGATAGTATGAGTGCTATAAATTTGTCTAAGAACCCCGTACTACACTCTAAGGCAGAGCACATAGAAGTGTGATATCACTTTCTTCGTGATCACGTGAACAATGGAGATATTGTTATAGAACATGTACGCACTGAAGCACAAGTAGCCGACATATTCACCAAAGCACTAAATTAAGCCACGTACGAAAATCTACGCTCAAAATTAGGCATGATTTCTTCTAATTTGCTACAGATTGATATTTCTTGTCCATCTTTACATACACTTTTGATATTATGTCCAAAATAAAGGGGGGAGAGAGTGCATGATTTAAGGGGAGAGAGAGTATTTTAAGGGGCGAGAGAGTAATTTAAGGAAGTGAGAGAGCATGATTGCACAAATCAAGGGGGAGAAAATTCAAAATTCAAAATTTCGAATTTGTGCAAAATTGGAGGGGGAGCAGTTAAATTTAAATCATGAAATAAAGTTATTTTGTAAATCATCAAAAGGGAAGATTGTTGATAAAAAGAGTTTGAGTGATTTACAAATACGTGATTTAAATACAACGTGTTTAAGAAATGCATGACAAAATTTATTACTTGACACGTTTTTGTGATATACATGCCTTTTATACTTTATATATATTGTTTCCGTACTGACAAGCCATGAAGCGTTAAAGCTTTCATCAAATGGCAAACATTTGTTGTGTTTAAACTATTTTTAGGTACCACCATTAATGAACTAAACTAGTTCATTAGGTAAAGTATTTAAGTTAATAAACTAACTAGTTCATTAAAAAAAGATATATTTGGAGAAGGCATGATGGAAACAAATTGAAACATGGAAAATCTCCTCTCCATTTGATATACACATTTATATATTTTTATATAAAGGCGGGATTTTATTGATAATCAAAAGCCTCACTTATGGTGGAGGAAACCATATTACAAAAATGTATATCAAACGAGAATAAAAAATGTAAAGCCGTGATAATATGTAATCTCCAATCATATATGATATGCCACATTAAAACCTTGCCAAGTAAAACCACCCTTGTGGATAAAACCTTGGCGAAGGAAAAAGCGTACATATTTATATCATTGGAGTAACTATGCATGATTACAGTCACAAAACAACATAATGATGAGGACAATCGGTGTGGCGTCCAAAAAATTCCTAGAGATGTTAGGCCTTGGTATGTTGCGGTAGTGTCTGGCTCCGTTCGATCATTGTATGCTAAGTTGACAAAGCGACGCAGCAAGCTCCAGTGTTTAGGGCAAACAGAATCACGAAGTGTCCAAGGCTCCCATTGTGAAGCTCCAGATATCCAATTCAGTAGTTCCTAAGCAAACATCCATGAGAAAGATCCTCGACAAAAAGCAGCATGATATGCGTTAGTGTACACTAATAGATATGGGTGATGACAACCAAAGGAATAGTGATGCAAATGACATACCAATGTTGTCCGAAGTCCTAGGACTATGGGCAACAAAACAAACAAACAAAAACCTTCAAAATATTACAATGATAGTCTATGGGAACAAAAATGAATGTCAAGCCGTACCAGGGTTGCCTGCATCGCTAAGATACAGGCAACAAACAAAATACTCCAGCCAAAGAGATTATGTTCGGAGTGCATGTAAAGTGCCATCGATATAATAAAACCCATGCGTGTGGGTGGCAGTTGATTCGCTGATGTATAAATCCTTGTAGACAGTGACATACGCACAAACTGGCTTAAGTAATGCGCAACCATGTTGATCTCTCTAGGGATGAAGCGAAGCTAACTGTCTGTGAGACTCAAAAATAGAAGTCAATGTGTGTAGTTTGGCAATAGTGCAAGCTGAAGGTTTGACTGCTGAGTGATTTGTTTGCAGCCCGTCTCTGTTATCAGTTGGCGATACAGTTGCCCAAAGAACAAAAGGCTATAAAGAAGAGCTTGAATTTCAGCTCATATTGGCGAGAGACAAGGAAGGCAAAATGAAAGGGCAGCAACTATGCGCCCCTGTGAATCTCACAAAATCGCTCCGGCTGAAGCAGAAGAAAAGCCCGCCGACGCATCAACATTGAGTATATACACATTTTTTATGAAAGATGATTTTATTGAAAGCCTCCCTTGTGGTGGAGGAAAACCGTATTACAAGCGTCTGTGTATGAAAAAACATGATACAAATCGCTAATGATTGTGCTTCTCCAGTCGTATATGATATGCCGCATTAAAACCTTGTCAAGTAAAACCACCCTTGTGGATAAAACCTTCACGAAGGAGAAAGCGTACATATTCATACGGCTAGGAATAGCGCCTAGTTCGAATGTGAAAAAATACATGCATAGAGTTGTGTTATTCCTTGAAGTCGATGTTGCCGATACTCCGTGACAGTTTGTTTTGCCGCACTTGATCATGCAAGTTGTAGAGCTGAGAGGGCGAAGTCGTTCCATAGCAGTGAAATTGCCGCATGTTGATGATGATTCCTTATTTCCGTGTACCTTATGAGAGGGCAAAAGAGCAGTTAGGAGTAACAAAAGGATCGTAATAGCTAACATAGTGGATGAAATCCAGATCATACCATAGTCGTCTTGGCGTGACTGCGGTCAAGACGACAAAACAGAGTAGTAGCCAGTGTGTTCTTGCTTATTCAATCGCAGGACTATGAGTATGAGACTCCATGTTGTCCTCGTGAGTAGGTGCCACCATGGTATAGCAGGTACAACAGCAAAATGAGCCAACAATTAGTATAAGAGAAGTTGATGAAATGAGTAGCACACATAATGAGCATATATATGAATGATAGACGCACCAATGTTGCCTACGTTCGAAAACACAGGCAACTATATGGAGATTGTGCTGACATGTATCACAGTCGAAATGTCGGCAAGTGGAGGTCCATGTATAATGTGCCACGTACCTCACTCGGCAGCTCATGAACCGAATTGTAAAGACGCAGACCGGAAGAGCAGTAGCCGTATCTTGCCAGTCTGTGTGAAGCCAAATTTGCTTCCCTTGGACAATATTGAATTGTTGAGCTGTTAAGTGTAAGAAATTGAGCTGCACGTGTAATGTCCGATGCCAGTATTCCTGTGACATGCCCATGATTAGCCAGCAGATTAATAAGAAATTGACAGTTTGTTTCCACTACAAGGCTGTCATGATGTTGTGCGTAGTACATCAATGCGATTGTCATAGCTTGAGTCTCATCCCTCATAGGGCTCAAGAGAGGCAACGGAAAGCTTATGGCCGAATGAAACGAGCCCTGGCATGTGCGAAGTACAGCTGCTCCTGCCGACATTTTTTGTCCTACCGCTGCATCAACATTTAGTTTTATCTTACCGGATGGTGGAAATCTCCATCGAACTATAGTGACTCGCTTGATGCAAAGTGGAGGGGAGAAGTGTTGAGCCACAAGATGTGGAATGTTTTGGGCAAACCTTTTTCCATTTATTGAACCGCACCATGTATATATCGAGCCTTTTATTTTTGTATATAGCCTGTCATGATCAAATGGTTCATCTCCAAACCTGCATGAGGCATACATCTTCCCTATCTCCCATACAACAATGGAAGGAACAATTGTTTTGAGCTGACCCGCCATTGTTTTAGTTGAGGAAAATTGCCACCATCGAAGTAAGTGGCGTTTGATGGTGTGTGAAAGAGGCATTGGGCCATTGAACGTGATGGACATGTCCACCCAAAGAGGGCGAATGAGATGCAATAACACATGATCTTGAATGCCATGATATTGATGACAAAAAACACATTGAGAAGGATAAGATGTCATCTAGCCACGAAAATTGTCTACCATTGGAAGAGAGTGAGTCCAAAGACGCCGAAGAAAGATTTTTTGACCTGGATGCGAGGTTCTCCACCAAATATACTTTGTCTCCGCCTTGGGGGAATGATCTGAGAGCAAAGAGTAAGCTGAACGAATGGATAATTGTCCATTCTCCTCTAGTGTCCAATGCAACATGCCATTGATTGTAGAAGTAAGCATCTCCATAAACTCATTTATGCAACTGATTCGTTTTCATGTTGATGAATCATAGATATGAGAATAGATAGAAGAACGACGGCCATACTTGGATCTACAAAATTCTGCCCAAAGGTTGTTTGAGTGAAAATACTTCCATCATAGTTGACAATCATACACTTGTTGGACATGCGAAATATAGCGGATGCCTAGACCACCAGCATCAATCGATCTACATACCGAAGGCCATGACTGCCAGTGATGCCGCCCTTTCCAGAGAAAGGAAGCCATTCTCCGATTTAAGATATTTATGACGCCCTTTGGCAGTCTGGAAGTAGCAATTAGATGAATTGGCAACGTATTGAGGACATGTTTGATGAGAATGAGTCTGCCCGCCATGGATAAGAATTCCGTCGACCAAGACGACAGTTTAGCATCAAAGTGAGCAAGAAGATTGGAACAATATCCGGCTTTATTAAACCCCTTGTGCAAGTATGACCCCAAATATTTTATAGGAAGTGATGTGGATCTCATCCCTAATGTCGTCGATGAATGAGCCACCGAAACCCCCTGCCCCGCAACAAACTGACTTTTGTGATAGTTGACTAGCTGGCCCGAGGCTTGCTGATAGATATCTAAGTATTTTCGAAACTTTGATAAGTTGCGTGAGGAACCATTAAGGAAGATCAATAAGTCATCGGCAAATCCCAAATGAGAGACACAAGGTGTGCGGCCTGCCTTGAATCCCTGAAGTTGGCCCGCATGTATATTGTGATTTAAGCCTCTTGTAAATCCTTCAGAAGATAGTATAAATAGTAGAGGAGATAATGGATCTCCCTGCTTCACCCCTCTACCAATGGAGAACGACTCTGTCAGAGACCCATTAAGGAGTATAGAACATGTTGTGTCGCTTAGGTTATTTATAATGATGCGAACAAAGCGAGCGTCCATACCCATTCGTTGCAACAGCTGTTGGAGATACTTCCAACTCACCCGGTCAAAAGCTTTCGCCATATCCAATTTGATAAGAACCTGTCCTCCTCTTGTTTGCTTGTCTAATACGTGAACCATTTCTTGTGCCTACAATACTTGTTCCGTAATGTCCTGGCCTTTTAAAACCCGCCTGTTCTGGTGATATAAGTCTTGGCAAGATATGTCCCAATCTCGTAGCTAGCAGCCTTGTGATGATCTTGGAAATAAAATTAGTAAGGCATATCGACCGATAATCCGCAAAGGTTTGAGGATTTCTAACCTTGTAGGATCTGCAAGGCACCACTAGAAAGGGGGGGGGGGTTGAATAGGTGGTGCGGAAAGTGTGGTTTTTAAAATTTGTTTAAACCTAAACAACTCAACTTCTGAAAACAGATTCTGTTTTCAGGACCAGTTTTAAAACGTTTTTAAAACCAGGTTATAGTTCTCCAAAAATTATGAAATTTTGAGAGAACTTAGCCTCAGATGTTATGAGGGTCTCCTAAAAATTGCAAATTAAAATTCAACCTTTAACCCCTTCAAAGACCGTTGGTACTCAGAAACAGTAATTGGTTTTGAAAAATTTATTCCTATTTGTGTGAACGTCCAAATGCTCTGAAAATTTGACCACTAACTCCTTATACACTATATTTAAGTGGGTTGAAACAGTTTTGCAAAATTATTTTGGGAAATAGGTCAACTGCAATCAAAGTCTCAACCTTTGCAAGTCTGAAAATCAGACTGCACTAGTCTCAGAACTTTTGATGTTTGATTGACTTATACTTATCCAAAAGGGTTGAAACTTATGCCAAATTAACCCTAGAACGTGTGAGTATTTTCTGGAAATTTTTGTGATTTTTGAAATTCGTTAACTATTTTTATGGATGCGAACAAGAAGGGTAATCAGTGGAGTAACTGAAAAGTAAATGCTGAAAGTAAATGGCACCAAGATTTTTATACTGGTTCGGTTATAAACAACCTACTCCAGTCTTCAAGGAACACCTTCCTTGGTTCACACTAATCACACACACACACACCTTACCACAGGGTTGATAGAGTTACACCGAACTCCAACCCTTAACAAACCTTGTACGACGAATACAATTCACACGAACACCACCACCTTGCAAGGTTGAAGATTGATCACACCTTGATCACTCTTTTACAAAGATATGGAATATGTGGTGGTCTATATCAAGCCTATTCAAGATTGAAAGATACGAATACAATAGGCTTACAAGAAGAAAGAAAGAAAGAGAATGTAGAAGAAGAAGGCTAGAACACTTTTGATCCTTGAACTTGCAACTCTTATTCTTGTTCTTGTTTTGCTCTTCTTTCTCTCCTTTTAATTTGCTTTGGCCGCCCCCCTAGAGTGTAGTCTCCCTCTTGAAAATTATCTTCTAAGTCCTTGGGAGGATGTAAGACGTCATTGTGACATGGTCTTGCTTACTTGGCATCTTCTTATTGGATGATCATTTAAGCTTTGCTTACTTGGCACTTCATGATTGGTTGAATGTTGTCATCATTGATGACTTGGAAAAATCTGAGAATAACACTTAAAACATCTGCCAAAATCATCACAAAATAATTACCATAATTCATAAGATTGTCACATAAAGTTAAGCAAGATAATATCTCACAAAATTGGGTAATAAATTCGGCCATAAACATGTCTTGCACATGCTGAAATTTCAGCATGTGTAACATCCACTCTTTCTTCAAAATGTTGCCTATTTTGCATTGTTTCAATTCAAGAATTCAATCAACATTTAGTATACCATATTCTTATCATGTATGGAATAAAATTTGACAACCATGTGGCCTATATTTCGGCCATATACATTACACACATGCTGAATTTTTCAGCATGTGTGATATTCAAAATATCACTTTTTTTATTCCATAAAATATTCAAAACACTTCCAAATTGTCTCCCAATTAATTCACTTAATTCAAGAAGTAAAATATGCCTCATTTACTTGATAAAATTCGGCCACCTTTAAACTCACATGCTGAAATTTTCAGCATGTGTTTCAAATGAGACAAGGTTTGAAATCTTACCATTTCTAGCTTCTCTCTTTAATTCACCAACATTGTATGATTGATCCTTGACCAATCAATATGCCAACAAGGCTCCAAATAAGCTCCATCTCAGCTGTAGGGTGTTAGGCAATGTATATACATGTGCTGAAAATTATTTTTGCTAACTTTGTAAAATAGTGCACATTTAATAATACACACATGTATATTCCAATCAGCCCTTAATTTAATTTTCTAGAACACTTTAAGATGTATAACATATGTAAAAAGTGTCTAGATACGTGTCACTTGATGTACCAAAAACGTTCCATGTGTTGTGTGCGTAGAAAACCGAATTTTTGATATTTATCGATTACCCGATTTTTCTCTAATTTAAATTCCAACTTTTGCACATGTTATAATATTATGTTATACATAATATATAATATATACTTTAAATCTCAGCACTTGGCTGGTCTAAAGTGGTACCATTAACATGTGACAAAATTAAACTTGGAATCTTACATTTTGGCCTTAATGTGGGGTGATTTGTGTGTGCCAACATGGAAAGTATTTTTGGATGAATTTTTCATGTAACCCAAGAAATTTTTATGGAATTTTGAAGTATAGGGGCTGACCATTTATTTATGGCAATTACGTGATACGTTGGCGAAGTTTCGGTATTCGCCCGATACGACAATTTTCGGTTTAAACCTTTTATCGTGTCGTATTTGATTTGTCATCACCATATCTTATTATATGATATAAGACCTGAATATACTCATAAATATGAGTTAAGTATAGTGGTGTGACGTTAACGTACGTACGTAAAATATATAACGTGTCGGTAGTACGTTGGAATACATGTGTATGTGCCTTTTCAAAAAATCTGAAAATATATGTAATATATGTATATGTGGCGTGTACATTAAAGAGGGGAGGAGGGAGAAAACTTTCCTTCCTTAGCTTGTTGCCTTTGTGCCTTTTCCAAATGTGGCTTCCTTTAATGAACTACTTAGTTTAATAAACTAAGTACTTCACTTAATGAACTAGTTTAGTTCATTAATAGTGGCACCTGAAAATAGTATAAACACAACAAATGTTTGCCATATGATGTAAGCTTTAACGCTTCATGGCTCGTTAGTCCGGCAACATTATATATAAGCTAAATAAGGCAAGTAATAGCAATGTATCATGCATACATGTATATCTTATGCACGTTTTATCTTATGCTCGTTTTTGTGCACATTTAAATCATGTATTTGAAAATCACTCAAACCCCTTTTTCTCTACATCTCCCCCTTTTGATGATTTTCAAAATAACTTATGCACATGATTTAAATCCTATCGCTCCCCCTTCAATTATGCATAAATTCAAAATTGAAATTTAAATTTCGAATCCGCTCCCCCTTGATTTATGCAATCAGTATCTCTCTCCCCCTTTATTTTGGAAAGCAAATCAAAAGATGCCTGTAAAGATGAAGAAAAAAAATCATGCATTTATATATGTGCGTTCGTAAGGGTTATTTATTCAACCCTTTGAAAATGTCCCTTTTGGTACCCACATTTGGGTGACCTTTCTAGGTCTTCCAAGAGGTGAGAAAGATGATGAGAACGCAACATAATAAACTTTTGGTGCAACTGTATCTGGCCTTTGGCCAAGAACTCCTTTATACGCATTATATGTAGGACGTTTTTGATATGTCCTTGTGTTTGTATGCGTAGTGCGTGGATGGAATGAATGTCGTGTATGCATTACTCTTTTCTTTTCATATCTATGTGGTACAAAGTTGTATTTCACATGACGTGAAGAGGAAGTGGGGCGTGATGAGGAAATAGGCAATTGTTGCGTCATCTTAGACACCATTTTAGGCTTTGGGGTGTCTACTTTTTTAGACACAACAAACTTAGTTGTTTTGGTGGATACTTCATTAGTATCAACGTATCCCAACCCCGTTTTGTCACTATCATGCTTTTGTGATAAGATAATACGATGCAGCATGTTAGATCCCGTGTCAAATTGTTTCACCTTTTTCTCTACATCCGCATTCCTTGATTTCAAGTTTGAAATCTCGGATTTCAATTCAATGTTCTCGGATGACAATGATGAAATTTCAGATTTTAATGAATTTATAATGCATGACGACTCTTCTTTTGAATCGTTTAATTGAGACACAAGATCTTTGTTAGAAGATTCTAACAATTTCTTGTCTTCAATTAATCGCTTCTTTTCTTTTGCAAGAGTCTTTGAAAACTTATGCAATTCTAAATATTGACTAAATAAATCATCATATGAACATTCAGAATCGGAATCAGAGTCGGAAGATACCTCTTAACGCTTTAGATGTAAAGCATACTTTTGCCTTGTGTTCTTCCGTATCATCAGTCTCAGAGTCGGATGTGTCACTCCAAGTGGAGGCTTTGAATGCTCTTCTCCTTTGCTTAGGTTCTGAGACGAGTCTATTCTTGTTCCGATCCTTGTCAGGGTATTTGTTTGTTTGTTTTTCTTTATTAGGGCAGTCATATGATAGATGTCCAAGTTTGCCGCATTCATAGCACTTTATTTCCTTATTTTTATTTTTATGATCCTTAGATGAGGTAGACTTATGTTTAATCGATTTTCTCAATATTTTTCTTAATCTTTTAGCCATTGTGATTAAGTCCTCA